>CM065428.1:6690000-7890000 GCA_033030585.1 Hippophae rhamnoides | reverse complement strand
ATTTTCTTTAAATTCTACAAGTTTAGTTTTTATAGCATTTTCTTGAAAAATAAAACATTTTATCTAGCATATAATTTAACTATTTTATATTACACCACATATAATTATATAAATATTTATCGCTATTTATACAATGTAATATTGATATTACTTATTTTTTTCATACTTGAATTTTTTTACATATTTATTATAATTTATGTTATTTAATTTCTTTCATTTTTATCTGTTTATATAGATATTAAGTTATGTTATTTAATCTTGTTATAACTTAATTTACTTTTAATTTAATTGAATATAAATACATATTTGATATATAACACTTGTGGTGTAATATTCAAAAAAAATTAAATTTATAAATTTTGGATGACCATTTTTATATTATTTTATAATAATTCGATTAAAAATTTCATAAATTTTACTATAATAATTTAAGCAAGGCTACAATTATTCATTTTTACTATTGATTTTATACATAATGTTCTATCTAAACATTAATCCTAATTACATTCTTAATTCATTTAACTTGTTATTGGGACAAAATTTTAAAAAAAGTTTATATAATTTTGATTAGTGTTATTTTTTAAAATAACAGGAAAATCGTAACTTTTTTAAAAAATGATGATAGTTTTAAGTAAGGGTGAGTTTTTAAAAAAAATCAATTAACCAATCCTAATCTAAGATTAAATTGAATCTATTTTTTTAGAGGTTGGTCCAAATAGGTTTTTATTTAGAGAATTACTTATGTATTAGGAGTTCTAATGTGATGTTAAAGATAAGATAATACTCAGACCCTTTAATTATCTCATTAATGAGATATATAAGAGGTATGTGTTACAGTTACATTAGTAGGTACTCAATTTGAGATGTCAAAATTGACCTAAACCTAATAATTTTACAATAAATATCAAATCACTAAATGTAGGTTGTATAGGATACTCCTTGTACGGATTGATAGAGAAATCACAAGGATCATCACTAGGTCGCACGAAATCAATGTCAATATTTGATTGGGTCTTGCTCGTTAGGTCACTATATATAAGTTGCTAGAGATGTCACGTCCTCTATATGAGCGAGATACATCAAGTCGTTAGGGTTGCATACTTGCTACCTATATGATACCTAACATTAACTCCTTTATTTCCTAAACTTTGAAAAGTTTAGAGAATATTTCAAAAGTAATCATCAAACCTTTCAACTCCCCCACTAACTCTTAAAAACCGCTCCACACCCTTTTGCCATAACTGTCAGGTCCTTTATAAATAGTTAAAACTTATTTTTTTAACCATTTAACACTTTTCATTTCTAACTTAACCAAATTTCTTTCAGAGAATCCAACCTGCTATAAGACTTTTCAGACCACATTTTAGCATAGCCAGTTCATCGGATTCATATTCTGCTTAAAAATTGGTACATATTCGTTACGACTTATTAGACATATCAACTCATCTAATACTTTTAAGTCATTCAACAATCGACCTACAAATCTCAAATCATCCTTTAGATATTTTCTTCTTTTCTCTTCTTTAAAATGTCTTTTGATAAAGGGAAAAACATAGTACGTTCGACATCTCCCAAGGATGTCCCCATAGGCCACACTAAAAGTGTTCCTCTAAAGATAGGAACACCCCTAGATTCTTCTCAAGATTCAGTCCATATACGACCAAGTTTAGAACAAGTTATATGACCTCTTGAAGTCTCAATATGTCATGATAAAATATATAGTAAAACTAGTGGTACACTAGCTAAGAAGAGCGTCCTGGATCTCCCTATTTCCTCTGGGTCACATCTAGCCTCCTCTTCATCTTCACAAGGGCCTATTCTAATAATCAAAATCTCAGCAACTCTAGCAGCAATTGAAGTGCCTCTTACCCTCACAAATGGGTTGAGCATCCCTAGCTCTTCCTCTCTATCACCTCTTACTGAGACCTCATAAAAGAGGAAAATGAGTGAGACTTCAACTCCCCAAATGTAGGTGATGGACCTAGATAACTTTGAGTTTGATGATATCATTTTGAAGGACGCTGTGGTAATAAATACCTTGGTGACTTATTTTAATGATGACATCTTTGGAAGGCCTAACTTGATAAGGAATATTTTCAATCACTTTGGGAATGATGCTGAACGCTATAGTCAAAGAAACTCGTAGAAGTGGAAGAGATTCAAATTGAGAGATGATGATTGATCATCTGATAGAGGTAAGCAATGCACGTCATGATTTGCACCATGTTTTGTATTGTTGTAATACTTGGAATATTCTAACACTTGCATTTTTCTAGGTCTTATCGTTGACCAAGAAGGAAAAGCTATCACTCAGGGCGTATAATGAGTAGTGCAAGCTAGTCTCTTGCAAATAGCGAGATACTAAAAGGCCATTGAGGATAAAAATGCTCTCTTTATAAAAAATGAGGCCAATATCTTAAATTTTGAAGGCAATATGCTTGACAAGTCAGAAAAGTTGAGAAAAGCGGAACGTTACTACTTCGAGTAGGGACAAAGAGTAGGATATTTTGAACAAAAAGCCAAGGAGAGCGAAGCTACAATGAGCTTCCTAAGAGATCAAATGATTTTGATAAAGAAGTAGATGAGCTCATTGTCTGCATTGGTGGAGATGCTTGTACGAAATCAATGTCAATGTTTGATTAGGTCTTGTGTGTTAGGTTGCCATATTGAGCTGTTGGAAATGTCACGTCCTCTATATGAGTGAGGTATATTAGATCGTTAGGATCACGTATCTACTACCTATAGAATACCTAATAGGTTAAAAAAATATCAAATCTGACTTTGTGAGTTTGATCGGAGGTCCAAAAATTATGAAAACCAAAAGAACCAAACCAATCTATAATATTAATATATATGAATTTTTAAAATATATTATAGTTATTACTTTATATATTATAATTATAATTTTGAATTTATTTAAAAGTGTAAAATTCAAACCTAATTAAGATCATAGATTGATTATAGTTTTGGATTTTCCAAAACCGATAAGATAAAGTTGACTTATAAAATTGATGAAAAACAAACCTAACAACCTATGCCCACTTCTAGTTTTAAGATATTAATTTTGATTTTTCATGCTCCTCTGCTTATGGTTGAATGATGCATATTGTAAGGATAAATTGTAAGAAATACTAATACTCTAGGTTGTTACATGAGCTTGAAAGAAAGAAATACACTCATGGTTTCTTAATTATGGCAGAACAATTTATTCAATTTGTCATTTTATGTACTATTTTAGTCATTTTGTTATTAAAATGTTACATCATAATGATAAATAATTAAATATTAAATTTTTTTATTTTTTTATTAATTTTATAATCAGCGTTGTATATTATTAAAGATAATATATAAAATTTGTATCTCAACAAATAAAATATATGAAAAAAATATAAAAATAAAACTAAAATTGATTATTTATTATTATAATGTCACTGTTAATTTAAAACCATGTAACTAAATTATTACATAAAATAACAAAGAGGTTAAATTACTCTTTTTGACATAACGTGCTATCACCAAATCAAGAAGAAAAAAAAAACCTTCCAACTAATGTTAAAGAATAGCCATATTTTTTAAAGCATTTCTATTTGTAACAACTTGTTGTTAATTAAGGCAGATTGAACCGCTTTTTCTTAACCAATAAATAATTGCCACATCAATTGTGACATTATAACAAATTATTGTAGATAGAGTTTTTATATTTCCTAAGGATGAAAGTGCAAGCCAATTACAGGCCTAGTAGCTTCAATGTTCTCAACTAAGGGTAATATCTCAGTGTCTGGATGCAAAGCACTTTTAATAGAAGTGATATTTAGGAGGAAATGTTCCCAAAATAAAATTATAGGGTTTAATTGTACCGTTTAGCAGCAGTTCCAAATGCACACTCAAACAGATAATCAGCAATCTAAGAGCTAGTTTGGATGTGTTCTCCTAAAAACGGTTTGAAGTGAATTCAAAGGAAGGGAACATGCATTTATAAAAAGAACTAATGCTGCTTCTCAGTTTTGAAAGCTGGAGATACAGACATTCAGGTAGGTCTGTTATCAAGTTTCCTACATAGATTTATTGGGCTTAACATGGATATGCTTTGTCCGATAAGTATCTTCAGGCTGATGTTCAAACTGAGTGGAGGAGGATCGTATTTTCTACATGATCCAAAGATGAATTTAGGCTCTGTTGACAAAAAACAAATAATTCTAGTTGAACATTTTTCAAAGGAGAAACAAAAAGAACAATAAACTAGAAAGAATACAATGGTCTACGTATATACCAACCATTTTTTACGGTTTCATGTACAAAAATACGATTTGGCTGCACAGCGTGATTTTTCCAGCATTTAGCGTCCAAGTATGCAAAACGATATCAAAATCCAAACTGCTTCAACCTCTTCAGGTAGGAATGGAAGATGCCACTCATATATAATTATATATAGACTGGCTTTATCTTCACAAATTATATTTTTCATCAAAGAGTTGCATATTCCACATCAAGAGGAAAATTCAAAGTGAACAATCTTTGTTTTGTCCAAAAAGCTGTCTTCAGTGTATCATGCTCAATACAACCTGAAGGATAACCACATTTGCTAATTCTCAAACTAATCTTATACACTGCCAAGAACTCCTAAAGTTATCCAAGATATACCACAGGGCATATACCAACATTGGAAAAAACTACTATAATCCTGTTGTAATTTTCGTGAAGTATCACATGGGCATAGAGATTGGTTACTCTAATTTATTGAAAATTTACAAAAAAAAACTTGAGAAAAAATAGGTGTCTTTGGAGTCCGCATAATGTCATAAAAGAGTACGTGTAACCTATGTTGTAGGTACTCTCCTTTTACATAATTGCTCCTCTCATCTAGAGCAATAACAGATAGGACCTGCAATGTGTTATGTGAGAGATAGAGTATTCTCACAACATGATAGAACATAGAGCAAAATAACTCCCAATTTAGAAAATTTATTGATCCTTCTCATCAAAATCAAAAGGCCTCAATCTCCTTACCTTCAAATATAGAATGCTCCAAATAAGTAGTCATACAACAAAAACTTCTTCTGCTTGCATTAATCACAACACAAATATAACAACACATTGATCAACTTGATCAAAGTAATCGATCAGTCTTCCCAATGTGAACGATCAATATCTAAGTGAGGATTGCAATCTTTGGAATAGAAATCATTAGTCTCAATTAAAACTTTCAGCATATCATAAGAGAAATTCGGATCATCGGGGTCACTTACAGGAGACCCAATTGATGATTCTGAAGTAAGAGGTTGCCTAAAACAAAAGTAACAACCTTTAACCCCATCACCATCAACCCAAGTTCTCTTAACTGGAAAATTAACAATATTAGGCGCAGAATCAGAAGCAGACAGAGAAGAAGAAGAATCCCTTGTCTGAATTTTTGTGGGGATTTCAATTTCTTTCTTTGAACTTGTGAATGGACGTTGTATCACTTTCTTTGCTTTCCTCAAATTTCTTGAAAATTTACCACCAATCTTCTTCTTTCTGTAGGAATGGACCCCACCATGTTCATCATCTACATCATGGACCCCACCATGTTCATCGTCTTTATCATCCCCATCATCATCCCAACCATTATCAACACTACTGAAACCAACTTTGGTGATCTCTTTATCAGATACAGACATCAATAAATAAATAAATATGTGTGTGTTACCAAAAGGAAACTCCAAAAAGACACTAATTTTATAAATTTGTTGAAGAAAAGGTTCGAGAGGGAAAAGAAGGAAACCCAGTTGAGAATTGGAATAAAATGGGGGTATACAGAGAAAGAAGCATCGATTGTGTATTATTGAGAGAGAAAAAAAAGGTACCACTTTAACTACGCTGATTTGTTGGATAAAGTTGGATTCATGAACAAAAGCAAGAGGGAAAGACAGAGATTAGATTCTTACCAAGAAGATGGATTACAACGCCATAGTAAGCGGAGAACAGATTCTCATTGTTATCGACGTGGGTAGTTCATTTCTGTAGATGGTAATTTGTGACGGAAATGAGAAATTATTTATTACTACAGTTTTAAGCGATGATATCGTAATTGGAGTTAATAAAACAAAATATAATAAGAGAGTAATAATTATTTTCTTCAAAATTATAAATACCCAATATTTAATTAAAAAGAGAAGCATGTGTTTGTTTGTTTGTTTGTTTTCAGCTATTATTGATCCTTTATTAAATTATATATTAATTTTTTAATTTCCTTTTATTATTACACCTAATATCTTTTTTAATTTTATAATTTTAACCTAAATTTATAAATAATAAACTAAATGTAATATACTTCAAAATTCAGTAAAACTTTTAAAAAGTTAATAGAATGTAATTTAATCTAATTATTAAATTCAAATTAAATGTGTTAAATTTTAAAATATAATAAACTTAATATTACGAAAAGATTGAGGAAATAAATTGTAGAAACAACAAAGTAGCTTTTTTTATAATGCAAAAAATATATGTTTTCCACGTATTCAAAATACAATGTATATATATTTTTTGTAATATAAAAATATATCTTTTTTAAGATATTAAAAATAAAACTAATTGAATAAATGTAACATAAAATTGATATGTAATTGATAAAAGATTTAACTACACGTTATAATCTTTTTTCAGGTGGACAGAGTTTCAACTTTTATACACATATTTTTAATAATATAAAAAATATTTTTTTATTTGTTTAAAATTGTAATATATGTATATGTTTTTTATAATATAAAGCATATTTTTTTAAAAATAATTAAAATAAATAAATATAATTAAATGAATCATATAAAAATTACCAATTTATTTACTTCAAGTAATGAATAGCATTTTAAAAAAATTAGATACTTTCATAAAATAATATATCTTAATATTTTCAAATTATACCATTTATATTTAATAAAAATAAATCCTTTATATATAAATTAGTAAAATGGTAAATGAAATAATTCAACAAATTTGATTCTGGTAAAACTATATCCTCACTAAATTACTAGAGTATTTAAATAACGCCTTTTTACGTGTGACTATCGAAATCGACCATGTAATTGAAAAAAAGAGGTTACGTGTTGGAAAAGCCATTCTCGTTAAGTAAACGTGCAAGCACTTATTGTAACTTAGCACAGTAGTTCAGGCTAACTATCTTATTTAAAAAAAAAAGAAAAAAAATATTATTATTAGTAAATGTTTTTTATTTTTCACAATAAATAATTTATTCTACTAATAATATTTATTGTTATATAAATATCAATTCTCTAATTTTATTATATATAATATAAAATAAAATTTTATGCAATTTAATTATCATATAAAATTTAATTCAATTTGATACTTAAAATATTACTATGGTATATATTATAATCCAAAATTACTTTTATATTTACAACAAATATCAATCAACTAAATCAATATCTTATTTAAATGATAAATAATAAGGATAATAGTGTAAAAGTAATTTAAGTTTTTTTTTATTGAAAATATGATAAACGTAATTTAAAAGAAAAAGAAAAAATACGAGAATAATTTAAGAAGTAAATTAAGGAGTGTCAATTCCTTAATTTAAGGATTAAATCAAGAACATTAATTCAAGAAGTAAATCAAAGAGTTGTGATACCCCTTGATTTACTCCTTAAATTAAGAAATTGACACTCCTTAATTTATTTCTTAAATTATTCTTTAATTTTACCTCTAATAATTGTAAACATAGATGATGGTGGGCAGCAATCTGATTACGAAGATGATGATGAATCGGAGAGTTTTGCTATAGTAGTGATGATGGAGGAAATAATCACTTTAGATATTTCAACATTATCAAAGAATGAAATATTTGAAACAATTAAATTGATTCAAATAAATATGGGTGTTTATCGGATTGAAATCATTGATTTTATACTCATTCGATCTGATCGAATTAAAACATCCTAATTTACAATCGATTTGATCACCTTACATTCTATAAATCAACTTACTTAACTCTATTTTTAATATTTTTGAATAAATTTTTCAAATTTTCACAATAAATCATAATATAAAATTATTTGAGTTAAAAGAAACATTAAAAAACCAAATAAATATATATTAATTATATTTATTAAATTAAATATATATATATATATATATATAATTAATATATCCTTCTTTCGATCTCGATCCAAATCGCAGTAAAATCTCTCGTTTGATCCGCACTTAACGGATAAAAAATTAACGGATTGAATCGGATTAATCAAATGAGCAGATATTTTAAACCTTAAAAATGAGTGATTATACAAGAAATAACTTAGAAATTAGTACATGTCTTCTTTTTTTTTAAATTAAGATAATATGTATGTTTTAATGGTATGCTCTTGTTTTGTTCTTAAGCAAAGAACAACAAAATTTCTCATTTAATTGCAGGTATAAGAATGATTATCTTAACAAACAACATCATCGAATGATTCAATGGAAAGATAATGAGTGCCACAAGCCAACCAATCTTAAGTTTTGTGGAAACAGTCTGGGAGTAAAATATTATCATATAATCATTTGTATCACCACAAATTTACCTAATATCATCAATATATTATAAATATAATAATTTTATTATTTTTTAATAAAATCTAATCAGTAACAAATAATATATCTACTTAAGTGTGATTGATGCTCAATATATAGAATTACTTCACGATCAGAGATAGACTGACGTAGGAGCCCTTGGCGCCACGTGATTTACACAAACTTTAAAAAAAAAATTAATATATTATAATTATTATTTGTTGTTAGATATATATATATATATATATTTATTTGATGTAAGCTTGTTGATTTTTAAAAGCAATAGGGATCCTAAATATTAAAAATACCACTTCGACAACTATCTAAAATCCTAGAAACTTCTTTATAATTTCTATATAAGCTGCAAACTGCACATTCCTTTTTCTCATGTTTATCAAATTTAAGTTTGAAAAATCTATTAATAAATCAAGTAGTTTTAATTGCTTTTACTGTATAAAAAGTAATATTTTTAGTTTAACACCATTTTTATTTATTCTATGACTTTTTGAAGGACTTTGATATTTCATGTCTCTCCCAATGTAATATTTTACTAATTAATTTTGTTTATCATAGTATTGAGGATTTTTTTTTAAACACAACAAATATATATATATATATATATATATACCTATAACACGTTACTTAATATATAAAAGATTATATATATAATTACTCTTATTAAATATATTTATTTTATATAATAAACAAATATTTACCCATTTTTAATACATATAAGTTATGCTTTTTTAAAAAGAAAATATCCTATTTAAAGGCGTGGATTACTTCTAAAATGATTTTATTTAATAATAAGTGTAGTTGAATGACACTAAGCCCACTCAAACATCTTAAAAGTGGGATATGATTTTATGAGTTTCAATTACACGTGTAATAATTAATTTTAGAATTTATTAATTGAGTGGGTATTAAAATTATTAATGATTAGAATTTAATAAACTTTAAAATAAAATAATAGAAATCATAATTTACTTATAAAGACTCTAACTAATAACTACTTTATCAGATTTATAATTGGATATGTATATTTAGCAGTTGATTTTTTTTTCTCAATATATATTTAGTATGTGAGGTAGTTGCGATAAAGAATTATTTGTTAGAATTTTAATTGAATCAAATAATTAAAATCTTTTAATTATACCGTTTGAATTATTGTAATTAAAAATATTAAAATTATACTATAAAAATAAAATTTTAATATAATGTGACCAAACAATAACGCAATTAATCATGTTTTTTGTTTTTTGCTTTTTAAAATACTGATCAAATACTTTATTATTATTATAAACTATAAAAAAATATTTTTAAGTTATATTAATATGAAAGCAATTTTTTAATTAACCAGCTAATTAGGCCTCTATTTTGAAAATGTTTTCAAATTTAACGTTTCACTCAAAGTAAACCCTAAGGTTTAATGTAATTCATCACTGTTTCAATTCATGATTTTATTTCTTTTGTGGGTGTCACTCTGTTTTGAGGCATGATTCATAATTAACATTTTAAAAAATGTATAAATTTTCAAATCATATCACATAGAAAGAAAAAGAAGAAAACGCTGATGAAAAACATGTAAGAAATGGATTTATTGATGATGAATAAACGAATATTTACAACCTATTTATATAAAAGAAAAACAAAATTATAATAATTAAAAATAAACACAATTATGGAGAGGCATGTTCTTGGAGCTGACTTTATCATTCCCATGCTTGTTAGTAATTTTGCTTCAAGTAGTGTGTTGGTTATCATCAATGGATCTCATGTGCTTTAACATTCTCATAAAGTTAGAATATATGTTAATTATTAACTTAAGTAAAACTTGAAGCTGTGGAAAACTGGGGATTTGGTAAATATGTTCTTGGTTCTTCTAATGTAGAGATATGATAAGTTTTGATCATTCGACTTGAATCTTTTCTCTTACTAGATGTGATCGATCTCTATGTGTTTGGTTATTTCGCTAATGACAACTGGTTTGATCTGCATATGTGAAGAAGGCTTGATTGTCATGATATAACTTGGTTGGTTGAGAGTGTTTGATACCCAAATCATCAAAATATATCGTAACCCAGGTTATGACATGCCATTTGCCGTAGAAGCGGTGATACCTTCTGCGGATCGTGAGGCGTATTTTGTTTCTTAGTCTTCGAGAAATTAGCAAGTTTCGAGAAACATCTGATATCTGTGGTTGATCGTCGTGTATACGTACATTTTTTGGTCTGCGTAACAAAAGCATTTACTTGTAATGAACTAGTTCTTTGAGAAAAAGAGACCTTGCCCTGGTGTGTTCTTGACATATCGTACTTCGTTGGTGATTCCAAATGTGGTTGTCATGGTTTATCCATATATTGGTGAGAATGTGCCTGACGTACTAAGTCGGGCCTTGTGATGGTCAGTATATTAATCTCCCAATAGTCTTCGATAGGATGTGGGATTCTTGATGAATTCCCTTGACCTTGCTTAGGGATAAATTTTGTTCCATAGGTGAATTGGCGGTTGGCACAAGATAACCGCTCCCAGTATTTCAAGTGCGTATTTGCATTGTGACGAAACGATTCCCTTCTTGGAGCATTGAAACTTTTATGCCCAAAAAATACTTTAATTCAAGAGATCTTTAAGCTTGAATTGTCTCGTGAGATGATTCTTAGTTTCTTCAATGTCTTGTATATTGTTTCATGTTATGATTATATCATCTCTTAGGCAAAGCGAGAATAGAGAAGAATTACCACGGGTTGAGACGAACGATGGTGATCATACTTGGATTGGTTAAAACTAGCTTAAGTGTTGTTGATAGCTTGATGAACATTATCGTGAGGCTTGTTTGAGTCCATACAAAGATTTATCTAGCTTACGTACTTTCATGTTTCCCTTTAGTCAGAATCTAGGTGGAAGGGACATGTGAACATCTATCGTAGAAGATCACCGTAGAGAAAGCATTGTTGACATCAAGTTTTCGAAGATGCCCGACTTTGAATAACGGCAATGACGACGAAAAGAAGCCGAGCAGTGACAAGTTTGGCTCTGGTGCAAAGTTTCTTGGTAGTCGAAACCTTCAATCGACTATATCCTTTGGCAATCGAGCCTTGTATCTTTCCGTAGAGCCATCGAGTTATACTTGATTTTGTAGACCCGTTTACAACCATTTGGTTTCTTGTTTGGAGGAAGGCTGTTGAAGCGTCAAGTGCCATTAGTTTCAAGGGCATCCGGTTCTTGTTTCATGGCAGCCGCCATTTTGGATCATTGAAAGCTTACAAGGTGGTTGGTTCACGAGAGAATGGAAATAAAGTAAGCAAAGGCATTTTGTGCGGTGATAATTGGTCGCTAGGTAAATGCGTAAGAGATAAAGAATGAGAAGTACCTTTGTCTTTGAATGGTGAGTGAGACGAAGGGAAGGGTGAGAAGGTAAGGAAGCTTCTACGTGATATTTTTGAAGGTAGCTAGGAACGTTGGTGGATCGACGAAACCTATGTGTGACTAGTGTTGGAGAAGTTATGTGTGGTAGAGTAGTTGATGATGATGTTTACGAAGATGAATTTTGAAGATGAAGAGTGTACGAGTTGATTGTTGGAAGAATGAGATGATGTATGATCAGAGTGATATATTTGGATTGGTTGATTGACGAATGTTGGGTATGTCATCGTATAAATAGTATCTTCGATGGAGGAAATAGACTTGGAGTGTTGACGGAAGTGAAATAAGGAAATACATGTTCGCTGAAAGATAACATCACGAGACACTTAAAGTCTTGCTTGTTTCAGTTGTAGACACGATAACGCTTTGATCCCAGATGGATACCCGATGAATATGCATTTATGTGACCTAGCATCAAACTTGGTGAGTCGATCGTGATGTGCGAACCTGAAAACAAAGGGAACCCGAAAACACGAAGATGTTCATACACTAGGAGTTTTGTGAAAAAGGACTTCAAATAGTGTTTTATCCTTGAGAGCAGGTGTTGGAGTACGATTTATGAGGTATGTGGCTGTAAGAATGGCGTCTCCCGAGAATTGTTTAGGAGGAGTGGCTTGGAAGAAGCGATGAGCGGCGACATTGAGAAGATGGCGATGTTTGCGTTGGCAACACCATTTTGTTGAGGGTAGAGACATGACTAGTTTGATGAAGGATTCCCTTGGTAGAAAACAATTGGGTCGTAGAAAATTTTGGTCCGTTGTCACTACAAATGATTTTAACTCTGGATGAAAATTGTGTTTGACAAGATTGATGAAGGTGGTAAGAAATAATGCGTGTATCGGATGTAGCATGTAAGAGATAGACCCATGTGCATCTTGAGTAGTCATCCAATGATAGTGAGAAAATAACGTGCTCAATTAAGTGTTGGAATGTGATAACCACCCCGAATATCGGGCATGAATCATTTCAAAGCGGTGCTTTTGTATTGATGGAACTTAAAGGAAATGGATTACGTGTTTGCTTAGCTAATGGACAAATAGAACAATCACTAATGGAACAAAAAGGTGTATTGATGGAAAAGAGAAATTACATATTTGTTATTAGATAAATGACCAAGTCATTGATGCCGTAGATAGAGTTGGTGGAACGGTGTTTAAACAGAGAAACATCTAGCCTTTTCGAAAATAGTCCAGGTAGTAGAGTCTACCTTTCTCGGTTCCCGTCCCAATCGTCTTCCCTGAGCATTTGTCTGAACAAAGCACATCTTTTGTTAGTGAAGGTGACATGAAATAATGAGGTTTGAGTTAGTTTGGATCTTTGAAACTAAGTTTAATTTGAAGGAGGGAACACAGAGACATTATGGAGTATGAAATTATTTGAGAAATGTCACAGGTGCCAATATGTGTGACACGAGGCGAGAGAATGATCGAGTAAATGTACATGTCGATTAGTAGTGGAATCTTTAGCTCATAAGGTTTTGGGAACGGATCATGTGATGATTGTCACTGTATCAAAAATCCAACGGGTTTTACGAATGGAAAACAACTACACGTAATGTGTTGCAGGAAGAAGTAGTCAACGACTTGTATGCTACTGATTTGGATTGATTGAGAAGTGTAAGGAGCTCTTGATATTGGGTAGATGTAAGGTTGTGGAATGGTGTCTTTGTGTCGGAGCGACTTTCTTGAAAGTCGGTATGATGAGCTTTGGAAGGAAGCCGTAACTTGTATTTCTCTTATCTTGAATTGCTCGCTTTCTTGAAAATGTTGATGTCATGTCCATTCAAACCCACAAAATTACATTTGAGACGCTTTGTGAGTTTTCAAAATTGTGTCCATTGAGACCCGCAAAAATCACATTTGAGGTGACTTCGGCAATTCTCGAGAATTATGGCCTATCTCTTGTTGCATCGATTGCACTTGAGATGTGGATTCCTTGGTGGGTAATTTTTGTGAGGATATTGTGGACGACTATCTCGGCATGACAAGTCACGGCTGACCGGCATCCTTCCCACGTGCTTTGCGTGGAGACAAACTCTTTGCTTTTCATCTTGAACAATAAGTGAATATATCTTATTCTTGTAGATAATGGTTCCATGAGCAAGATTTGTCCACGTCTTTGATGTGTAAACATTGTTAAGCCCCGTGAGAAATTTTATGGTTCTCTGTTTTTCGTTGATATTCTTGTAGTTCCCTTTTGGCATTTCCTCCTGATGTTGAAGAGGACAAAGTGCATCACGACTATCCGTAAGCTTTTCAATTTTGTATAGTATTCTCCGATGCTTACACCTTCTTGTATGTCTGTCCTTGGATCTCTTGCTCGATGTGGAATAGGTGCTTGTGTTGGTGTGCGAAAAATGTTCCTTTAATTCTTCCCTTAGCTTCGTATGCGGTATCCTTATACATGACACTTTACGCAATTTTGGGCGATATAGTGTTGAGGATCCGTCCTTTAATGAGAATGTTCGTGAGTCCATTGTTTGATTTACTGTTTCAAGGTTTGTTGATAGTGCTTTTGATTGTGCGTCAATGAATCTTTCTTTATTTTGGTTATTAGAGCCATCGTATTGCATGACTCAAATGTGATAATTTTCTTGGTTTAAGGATTGAGCTACGAGAACCGTACACTGATTAGTGCGAGTGGTGTAAATATAATGAATGGCTAGGGTCATCATACCATTTTGGTAAAGTAGGGTTGGTATTGATAGTCATAGACATTATTTGTTGAATAAATTCGAAAGTATGGGATAGGTTTAAGTGTGTTTTAGACAATAATGACTATTTATGAATTAAATAATGGACTTAAATATGCTTTATCTTATAGAAAATTAGTTAAGGATTATAGAACCGGAAATTTCAGCCGAAGAACCGATCGAAAAGTGGGTGAACTGGCGTTTGGAATGAAACGAGGCGAAACGGCAGTACCGCGGTGGAACCACGAGCCGGGATGAAGATCGAGGCAGGGCCGGATGAAGAATGGCCGAGCCGGGTGAGCAGCGTGTCGTTTATGACGGCAGCGCGAGCAGCGATGTCGTTGGAGTCGTCTTCCTCAACAGTTGGCGCGTGTTGGCGCGTGGAACGCCAGTGAGTTTAAACAAGGCGTGTGGGAGCGCGTGGAGAGGTATTTTGGCTTGATTTTAATTACAAATTGATCGGATGAATTTGAATAATATGATGGGATTAAATTGAAATTATTTTGTGAATCGAAATTGGTTTTGAAAAAAAAACAAATTGAAGAAAAATGGGAAAAAATTTCTATGAGCTGAATTTTCTGAGAATTGTTTCCTAAGCTCTGATACCATGTAAGAAATGGATTTATTGATGATGAATAAACGAATGTTTACAACCTATTTATACAAAAGAAAAACAAAATTATAATAATTAAAAATAAACATAATTATGAAAAGTCATGTTCTTGGATAGTCACATCGCCCCATACTGCATTTGTTGGTGGTACAGCTTTCGGTAGTGTGTTTGTTGTGGAGTTGGATCTCATATTCTTTAACAAAACAATTCAAGAAATAATCAAAAGAAACAACATTAGAAGAAATAAGAGTTAATTATGTGATGTGGATGGAGATGAAGAAATCATCTTCTCCCGTAAGAAAGACCATATCTTAATCTGAAACAGAGTGATTGCTTCCTAAATCTATGAGCACATCCGGGACTCAACACATGCTCCGTAAATAATTATTAATGTGTTAGGTTTATATGTGTCGTGTTTGTACGTTAAATTTGTATCGTATCGTATTCATAAGTTGAGTTTGTATTTACATATTTTTAATACAATAAAAACTTTTTTCATTTTTTTTAAATTGTATCATATATTTTTTTTTTACTGATTATATTAACTTTGATCACAATAATTTATATCATAATTGTTATTATTGTAATTATAGAATTTTAAACTTTAAAGTAGCAAAACATATAGTAAATTAACACATCTATATACACCAAATAAATGAAATACACTTTTGATTGATTGTAAATATTTGTAAGGTGTTGGAGATTGTTATAAAGCTCCTTAATTTAAGGAGCAAAACATGGAGCAAAACATGGAGCAAAACAAGTGGTTTAATTCAAGGAGCAATTTAAGGAACCAATAATTTAAGGAGTAATTCAAGGAGTGAATTTTCCTATAAATAGATGTGTAATTGTAATGAATTAATCATCCAAAGTGTTCATTCCAATTGAGAGAAAAGCTTAGAGAGAAAAGCTTTTGTGAGAGAAAATTTTGAGTAATTTTCTTGGGTGTTATTGGGTTGTGAGTTGTGAGTGTTGTAAACACCTTGTGTAATTTCTCCCCTTTCAGTAAAAAGATCTGCAATGGTCAGGAGGCGTAAGCAGATTAGTAGAACTCAGTTATCAAATTTGTGTGTTATTTTTCTATTCTTGCTTTCTCGTAAATGCGGCTTATCGGGGAATTTGAGTTATTTTCAACAAGCGTATCGGAAATTTGTGGTGGTGATTTACGTAAGAATTTTCTACAAGGTTACTTATTTACGTGAATAGTGAAATTTTGTTGATGATATTTGTTCGTTGCGGAGGTATTCTAATACACGGTGATTTACGGAAATAGTCGGAAACTTGATCCGGAGGAAGTCGGATTTTAGTGGGAGCGATGACGGCGGATGAAGGAAAGGTGAAACTCGAGAAATTTGATGTACTGATTTTGGGTTTTGGAAAATGCGAGATAGAGGATTATACGTATCAAAGAAATCTATATCAACATCTCTCGGGAAAGAAACCAAAAGCTATGAAGGAAGAAGATTGGAATTTTCTAGGCAGATAAGCCGCCGGAGTTATTCGATGGGCCATCCGTAATGTTGCCTTGACATAGCAAAGGAAAAGACCACGGCGGGTCTTATGGCAGCTCTCTCCAATATGTATGAGAAGCCGTCGGCCTAAAAAGTGCACTTGATGAGGCGTTTGTTCAATTTGCGGATGAATGAAGGCGCGTGATAGCTGACATCTCAATGAACTCGACACGGTCCTGAAACCCGGTTGAGTTCGGTGGAAATTGGTCGATGAAGAAGTACGAGCATTAATACTTTTATCTTCTTTACCGAGAAGTTGGAATGCTATGCCGTCACGGTGAGTGAGTAGCTCGTCGGGAAGCGATAAGTTGAAATTTGACGATGTTTGTGATGCGGTTCTCGGTGAAGAGATTGATGTAGAGAGTCGGGTGAATCATCGACTTCTTCGGTTTTGCATACGAGTCGAGAAAGAAATTCAACCAAAGGGAATGGACGTGGCGGAACGGACTGCGAGGTAGATCAAAGGACGGGAGATCGAATCCAAGAATCCTAATAATTCCCGCGGCCTCGAAGACTATCGAGTGTTGGGGTAATGGAAGAAGCCGGGCACTACAAAAATCGGTGCAAGAGTGCAGAAGGACAAACAAGTGAAGCGAGAGGCAAATGTTACTTCCACCTCGGGGAGGAGACGATGCATTGATATGCTCTTTGGAGAGCGAGGAAGAATCTTGGGTGTTAGACTACAAAAGCATCGTTCCGTACTACTTCACAAAAAGAATTCTTCGAGAAATATGTCCCAGGAAACCTTGGAAAGGTATATCTTAGTGATGATCAACCATGTGCTATTATTGGCAAGGTGTAGTGAAGATTAAGTTGAACGGATCTGTTTGGGAGGCGAAGGATGTCGGGCGTATTCCCGATCTCGGAAGGAACTTAATCTCGATGGGGCGGTTGGCCGGTGAAGGCTACACTACGATCTTCGTGGTGATGATTGGAAGATTTCAAGGGTGCGATGATAGTTGCTCGAGAGCAAGAAAAGTGGCACTCTTTACATGAGAGGCACGTTGTTCAATTACGATTCTGTGAAACAATGAAACACCAAAGTACGGCAGGAGAGACTAGGCCATATGAGTGAGAAAGGGATGAAGATTATGCCTCAAGGGAAAACTTCCCGGGCCTACGGTTACATAGAGATAAACATGTGCGAAGATTGCATACTTGGAAAGCAAAGAGAGTCGACTTTCGGACAAGTTGCAAAATCCCAAAAAGAAGGAAAGACTAAAGCTTATTCAACTACGATGTTTGGGGACAGCGACCGTCTCATCCCCATTGGTGGGAAATACTACTTACGTGACTTTCATTTGATGATCACTCTCGGAAGGTATGGATTTACTTTCTAAGGCATAAGTCTAAAGTATTTGAGGCTTTCAGAAGATGCAAAGCTATGGTGGAAAATGAGACGGGGTTAAAGATCAAAAGCTTCATAGATAATGGTGGTGAATATGAAGACACCATATTCAAAAATTTCTACTATGAGCACGGGATCGAAATGGAAAGAAGCATGCCGGGGTGCACGCCTCGGCACGATGGTGTAGGCGGGCGTATGAACCGAACGTTGACGAAGAACGGGAAGCATTCGTATACGGTCCGGGTCTACGAAGCGATTCTGGGCAGAAGTAGTCAACACGGTAGCTTACTTGATCAACCGAGGCCCATCTGTTCCATTGGAGCATAGAATACCAGATGAGGTATGGAGCGGAAAAGAGGTGAAACTATCACATCTAAAAGTTTTCGGCTGTGTAGCATTTGTGCGTATATCGGTGATCAAGGCGAGAATAAGCTTGATCCTAAATCCAATAAATGCACGTTCATTGGCTATGGTGAGGATGAGTTTGGTTACCGCATTTGGGATGACGAAAAGAAGAAAGTTATACGTAGCAGAGATGTGATTTTCCAACGAAAGGGTGATGTATGAGACGTACGTAAAATAGGACGCGCGATGACTCGGAGCAAAATGAGTCGGTATTTGCGGAATGCGAGATGATGTCCCGAGATACTTCCGCAGAACCAATTGTAACAAGTCCTCGACGGAGGAATTTGTTGGACAAAACATTACACGGCATTCGACACGTCACAACCTCTTACTCCGGAACACGTATTGAGAAGGTCTTACCGACCTCGTGTGCCTAACGGAGATACATGAACTATATGTTGGCGGCGATGGAGGGAGCCTAAATGCTATGATGAAGCTTGTCGGACTCGAGATTTCAACAAGTGGGGAGCTTCTTGTATGAAAGAAGAAATGAAATATCTCATTTCCCACGACGGACATGTAGGAACTATGAGTTACCTATGGGAAAGAAGGCCTTTCCACTGACAAATGGGTGTACCGGGATGAAAGAGGAGGCATTGTGATGGTTCCAAGAGATACAAAGCCCGCCTAGTTGTCAAAGGGTTTTGATAGAAGGAAGGAGTTGACTACGTTGACATTTTCCTTCAGTTGTGAAGCTTAATACTATCAAATCGGTATTGAGTATTGTAGCCGTAGAAGATCTTCATCTTGAGCAGTTGGATGTGAAGACTGCATTCCTTCGCTGAAGATTTAGATGAAGAGATATACATGTACCCGACCAAAGGTTTCTCGAGAAAGAGGGAAGAAGAACATGGTGTGCAGACTTAAGAAGAGTTTGTATGGCACGAAACAAGCCCACGAGACAATGGTACAAAAGTTTGTGAGCCGTACCTGAGGAAGGTTTCCGGAAGTGCAATCTTTGATCATTGTTGCTACTTGAGATATAGGTCGATTATATCATTTTACTACTTTATGTTGATGATATGTTAGTAGCGAGTTCGGTATGGATGATATTAAAAGGTTGAAGCGATAATTGTCAAAGGAATTTGACATGAAAGACTTAGGTCAATAAAGAAGATTCTTGGAATGAAAATTACAAGAAATAAGAAGAAAGGATCCTTACGGTTATCTCGGGTGAAAGTACGTATTCGTATTTTGCAAAGATTCACATGGGCGATGCCAAGCCGGTTGCGCACCACGCTTGGCTAGATCATTTTTCGCCTATCCGAGGATCGGTCCCCTCAAACGAGAGGAAGAGAGAGAATTCAGCTGGGTTCCTTATGCCTCGGCCATTGGAAGTTTGATGTACGCAATGGTGCATGCGAGACGGAACATTGGCCATGCGGTGGGAGTTGTTAAGCGATTCACGTCGAAATCGAGAAAACTCGTTGGGAAGCGATCAGTGGATTTTGAGGTATCTGCGAGGCACGCGAGAAAAGTGCGTACTTTAGTAAGCGAGTTAAAAGTACAGTGCGTGAGGCCGAGACTTTGAAGGTGAAGTTGATCATAGAAGAAGCACTCACAGGTTATATATTCTTGTTAGAACTACGGTGTTAGTTGGATGTCACAAATCTGAGAAAATTATCACTCACATCCCTTCTGGAAGTGAGTATGTAGGCGATTAATACGGCTAGTAAAGAAGATGATATGGCTTGAGGTTTGTTAATTGGTGGGATTGAACAAAGAAGAATGTTACTGCGTAGTGATAGTCGAAAGTACGATACAACAGCGAAGAATTCAACATTTCATTCTAAAACAAAGCGTATTAGACTTCGTTATCATTTCATCGGATCTACATTAGAAGATGATGTGTTATCTTGGAGAAGATTGAGGAATCAAAAATCCGACATATATGTTAACAAAGGTGGTGACTATTGACAATGAATTTGTACTCAACCGGTTGGTGCACGCTAAAATATGAAGACTAGAAAAGTTGCTGCATTGATCAGGGTGTGAAGACAGATTGAAATCAGTCTTCAAGTGGGAGATTGTTATAAAGCTCATTAATTTAAAGAGCAAATTAAGGAGCAAAACAAGGAGCTTAATTCAAGGAGCAATTTAAGAAACCATTAATTTAAGGAGCAATTTAATGAACCATTAATTTAAGGAGTAATTCAAGGAGTGAATTTTCCTATAAATAGATGTGTAATTGTAACGAATCAATCATCCAAAGTGTTCATTCCAATTGAGAGAAAAGCTTAGAGAGAAAAGCTTAGAGAGAAAAGCTTTTGTGAGATAAAATTTAGAGTAATTTTATTGGGTGCTATTGGGTTGTGAGTTGTGAGTGTTGTAAACATCTTGTGTAATTTCTCCCCTTTCAGAAAAAAGATCTGATGAGTCAGAAGGCGTATTAGAATTAATGACTCCGTTATAAAATTTGTGTGTTATTTTTCTATTCTTATTTTCTCATAAATCTGACTTATCGAGAATTTGCGTTATTTCTAACATAAGAAATACATAAAGTTTCAAACCCAAACACCTCTTTTACCAAAGCATTTACTATTAATTTCAGTACTAAATATGCCTCTTTCAAAAACAATTACAAATCTGAAGTGATCATCAATTTAGCACAACTATAGTAGTACTAACAAAGACACGATCTCCTTAATGTAATAGCAAAATAGAAAATGGCAAGTTTATTATTCCTATTACATTTATCGATTAATAAGTCCTAATCACAAACTCATTGTCAAGAAATTCACTGCCAACTTGGCCATCTAATCCTTCACTTTCAGCAGTAGAAGTTAAGGGCTTTTGGTCAAAGAACATTACCATCAAATATAAGAAAATCTTTCATATTTAATTCACTGTTCCAAACACCAACTTGCTAAGGGTATTGATTATTATTGTATAATCTCTTAACCTTGTAGATTCTTTATCTAACGTTAGTGTCTTTGACCATCCAATTTGTCCATTTATGCCTTTTTTTCTCCATCATCACATTGTTCATGTTATATTATTGTTGTACTCCATAATAAAAATTGTATTTTTCTGCTCGTTTGACACTTTCTTGAAGACCTTAAAGATGAAAACAAGGTTGAATTGTATACTAAATCACTCTTTTCTTTTTTTAAATGGATTAATTTAACCATTTTATTTCAAGTAAATTAGTTTTTGAAAATGAATAAATTCATTACAATTTATATTATCTTTGGATTAAAAAAAAATATACTCGTGATAAAGAGCATAATTGAAAATCAATTAATCTATTTTATTTTATATCTTTTCAAAAAATATTTTTTTTAGACTCCAAATTTATAAATTTTATTTTATTTTTGTTAAAAAACTTGCTTATAATATAAAATCTTTATAAATATGACATTGTTATATTAAAATAATATTTTTTTAAGAAGACAAAAAAAATGAAAGAAATTACTTGATTTTCAATAATCTTCATTTTCATATAAGTTTTTTATTTAAATTTTTTTTTAATTTAAATATAATAATAGAAATAGAAATAAATACCATCCTTTTAACAATAATAAAGTAAATTGAGTGTGCTGCTTAAAAAGAAAATAATTAGATTGACTCATTTCTTTAAAAAAAAAATGACTTAAAGGATTCGTCTATACATAGAAGCATATATGCTTATCTGACTAAAAGCATGACTGCGTAATTGGTAAAGAAAACAATTTTCAGCGCCAATCCAGGAAGAAAGAAAGTGAATAATTCAAGCATTATGGTATTTTCATTGAAAACTAGAATACGCAGGAAAGAATGGAATATCCACAAGATTACTTTTTTAATCTATTTTCATTATACTTTAAAAAAAATTATTTTAAAACATTCATATAATATTAACTAATTGTCATTCCAACAAAATTAAAATAAGTGATTGATAATCAGCCATATACATTTAATTAATTAGTTCAATTTGATAATTTAAATTATACAATTATTGTGCAATAAACTAGTTTTCACAAGAAGAATAAGCAATGTTTTTTTAGCCATACTACTTCAACTAAAATTGTTATTATTTACACATTAACAAATTAATTGAAAACATAATTATGAACCAATCCAACAAGTATTAGCATTAAAAGTCTGCTTCAAGTAATAAAAAATGTAATTAGCTATGCAAAATAGCAACATTGACTAGCCAAAATAAAATTATATCAATTGATTTTTTTCACATAAGAAAGATGTCCCAATCCACGGAGCCCATATTGCCATTTAGAAATGAAAATGTTGTGAATAACTAAAGAAAAGAGAAACATTGAGCCCGCAATAGAATAAAACATGAATGAATGCACCAATGGCATTTTATATCACAGTTTTCTTTCGCAAGTATGACTAGTAAGATGTATATCTACAAAGCACAGTTGCACAGTGGACAAACAAACCACTACAGAGTAAAGACGAACTTAATGGAATGCCTAATATCAATTACTTCCGGCAATCAGATTGAAGGAGTATATTATCACCAAATCCACACGCAAAAAGGCTTTCCCACAGGGTAAGAGTACACATGAACCCACCAATTGAATCGTCTTTTCCTAGCAAGGACATCCATCTAACCTGTCTAACAGAATTCATCATGCTTGTCACCTGGGCTCACTTTCCTTTGCAGCTGGAACCTTTGCAGGGTAACTGGACATGTCCAAGTCAATAAGTGTCATGTCATATGGCACAGAAAGAGGTGAGGTATCCAAGAGCAGGGAAGATTTTGTTGCATCAGAATTTGAAGAATCAGGCACCGAGCTAAATATTGCTGGAGTGCTTGAAATTGAAGATGCAAGACTTGAGAGCTGTATGTCATACAACTTGTTTCCAGACATTGGTTTGTTTTTTCTGGCAGCATCCATCTCAGGACCAGTTGGCACAAAGGTGCGGGACCGGTATTTTCTTGTACTTTCATCGCCATCATTATTGTTGTAGAGCACATAGTCATGATAGGTTGGTGCAAACTACAGAAAGAAGGTTGTTGTCACGGGGCAGCTTGAGCATCACATTATGAAAATTAATTTTATAGAGGAAATACACAGAAATAACAAAATGCAAGGTTCACCTGGTGCACAGTGTCATGGTAAAAGTCATTTAACTTTAACGCGTGTCCAAGGCTTCGTGTAAAATTAGGTGATGAGCCAATATTTGCACCAGCATACTCCTTGTAAGGAAATGCATAAAGATGACCCGCAGCTGCAATAAGCATCTCAAAACATATGATCAAATTTTGAAACTGAGCAGCTTCATCTGCATTCTCTATGAATTCGTATTTTGCAGCAAGGAAAACCAATACACCCTACAATGCAAAACATAAAATATCGAAATATATTGGAAAAATCTATCATTTGAAGAAGGATAAACCAAACTACAATGAGTGGTTAGAGTTTCTATTCATCAGACTCTACTTTTGTGCTCACTTAGGTGTTGGAATCAAACTATAGTTTCCAGGATCCATGATCAGACTACAACTCTACAAGCATTTATGGCTTCTGAACGTTAAAAAACTAGAGTGCCTAACAACACCTATTTTCCAAACCTATAAAAAATTTAATAATATTAAAGGAGACAGTTGTATTTTGAAAGATGGGTGATTAACAAAAGTTCTAATGGAAACTATATAGCAAAAAGGTGAGCCCATAATATTAAAATCTGTCCTAATCATGCATTTAAAAACAAGATCTTCCATTTGCACCCAAATATAAGCATGCAATTTAGTGCTTAGCACAATTAACATAAAACATTGATAATAATGTCACATCACTCAAAATTTTCCATGAACTTAAGATAGGAAGCCTGAATCACATTCTACCTGCCAATAAGTCAGAAAAACAACTGATTTTATAATTATAAACTTTGGAACGGGATTGAATGGCTGAAGCAGATCTCTACAAGCAAAATAAAACAACGCCAAAGCATAAAGAGCCATTGTGTATGAGAATGTATAGATGATTGTAAGATAAAGGTATGATTGTCTTGGACTAAAATTTCCATCTTTGTAGTTCCCTTTTGCATAAAGTATGAGTGTCACAGCAACTAATATAGGTTTCAGAATCACAAATTGCAAACAGCCTTGTTTGCACCTTCGAATAAAGCGCCTGCATCAACAGCTTTACATGTGAGAGTTATGCATGCTCTTTAGTCACCAAATGGAGAAGTATATATTTCATAATTTCCAAAAAAATAAATATAATATGTTTCTGGCTTTTAAAAATTGTCCAGGGATGAAAAAACATAACTCTGAAGTGACGGAGGATTCCATTTGTCCAATATCAAATGGTTTTCATTGAAAATAAACAATTTGACCGAGAAAAGAACATAGTTGTTCGAGCAAACTCACCCATCAAGGGGCATGGGAGGGAAGCAACATGTCATCAGACAACAAGAAGGCTTTAGAACTCGACCATGTAAACTAAGGACAACAGCTCCTGGACCACCAACCCATGCAAGGCACAGTGACAGAAAATTGTATATGACCCAAGCTTCATAACTGAAAAGGTGAAAAAGATTAGAATTAAGATGAAATGAAAAAGGCATAATTATTATCAATTTTAAGAGAGAGAATCTGTGTGTGTGTGTGAGAGAGAGAGAGAGAGATTTTTAGCTAGTAATGGCAAAGCATTGGTTTTTGTTGCTATTGTCTTCTTTTGGTCATACGACAAGCATTATTAATTGAAGACTTGTCACAAGCTTCGGTCAATTTAAGACCAATTAAAGAAAAAGAAAAGAGGGAGAATCACCACTATAGTTAAACAACACTTAACTTACTTGCAAAAATAATAGATTACGCAAAATTCAAAGAAAGATGCACAGAGCTGAACTGAAAATGATTTCAAACATATTATACCACTTCCTACAATAAGTGATATCCATATGAACTAAGAAACTTTAAACAAAAAAGATTGCATGAGATATTATATATCTCCTACATGCCCCAGCTTTAATAATTTTCTGCCATAATGCAACTATTGCTAGACATTTTATTCTACTCTGAGTGTAATATGTAGCGTAACATCAGCAGAAGTCATAAATACCAACATAGACTACGTCATGTGTGAATGTAGAACTCATCATCTTCTCAAAACAAATTTATATATAGTTGTCTACGTCAGGCCAAATCAAGATAGACAAGCAAGGAATATCAAGCATGTGATACAATTTTATATGAACCCAGAACAGAATATTATTAAAATTTGTGTTTGTAAACTAGTACATTAAATACGACTTACTTACATTTCTCTTATGGAATTAAAATAGACTGAACTCTCTTGAGAAACGAGGGACAAAAAAGAAGTCAACGCATACACCTGTCAAATATAAAGGAACTCAAACTGGTATGTTGCACAAACTAGCAGTTATAAAAAGTAGTCCGACATATATTGCAAAAACCAAAGGATAAATAAAATCCAACAAATAAAACATGCAATATATGCAAGATGAATGAAATGTAAAAATGATTTTCAGCATCAATAAACAAGACAGAGGCATGTTAACAAACTTGAAGTTCAATCATCAAAAAGATCTAAAGATCTAGATAATCATTAGGCTCCTCAAAATCCATATTTTCCCCTTTCAATCTTACATTGATAAATTTATCCAGAGACATTGAATTATCTATTACCATGCTACCTTATTCAGAGTCCTCCTTTTCCACTTCCTATTTGCTTTACTCTTGCATTACTATAGCCATTCAATCCGAAACTAAATTGCATCAGCCACACACCATATATCTTGTCTTCATAACGTATTTATCAAGCAAATTACATGTATTAACTTCATAGTAAGAATTTCCAGGCATTTCTCTTCAAATTTAAGAATCTCTAGGCCCCACAAACTGAAATAGCAGCATAGAAGAGCCTAAGAGAATAAATAAACAAGAGTAAAACGTTGTATTGCGATGTCATAACACATCCAACAAACACATTATACAGCATAAAGTTCAGAAATAAATGAAGTACTCACAGGGACCATAAAGATAATGCGAACAATGTATCTCTGGTAAGTAGGTTCCGTATAGTTCAATAGGTGTTTGTAGATGTGCAAAAGGGCAATAACAATGGCTCCAACGGTACACAAGAGGGCAAAAATATAAGTGTAAACTGAAACTACTACTCCCATTTTTGCTATAACTAAATCCCTCTGCACATTGAAAACAGCAGTGGTGAACCCAAAGGAGCAAATCAACAATCAACGAAAGAGATCAAATAAAACCTGAGCAGTTTTCTCTGCACCTTAAACAATACTTTGTCTCTCAACTTTTTTCTAGAAGCATAATTCTATTGAGAATACAATAATCAGATCTCAAAGCTAGGCCACCGTTATCACAAAATCGTAAACCGTAACTCTGCACTAATCAAAACAAGAAAACAGGGGGGAAATCCGATAAATACTAAAGCTTGTTAAGGGTAACTGAATCGGTTTCGAAATTAGAAATTATTTGAATTGAATCGAAACACATATGAGCTTAGAAATTGCTGACCTATTTGTAGTCGTGAAGGATTGAAATCTGGGAAATTTCTCGGATATGTTTCGGAAATGTAAAAGGTTCGTCTTGAAACTTTGAAAGAAAAGAAAAGTACAATCAAAATTGCTTGACTGGCTTACAATAATGGCAGCTTCCTATAGTTCTAATATTGCTGTACAAATCACAATGAGCACAAATGCACTAAATATTTTTATAAATATTTGTTCCAAAAAATAAATAATTCACAAATTTTATAATTGTATTTGTTTTGCAAAGAAAATTGGTGCATATTTACTTCTTACCAAAAATTTCACTTATCAATCATATTTTAAAATAATTTATTTTTAATACTCAAAACATTAAAAATACTTAAATATAATAGCTATATTTTTATAAAAATTATACTTTAACCTTTTTAAAAAATAACTGATAAAATTAACCCAATTATAACTATTTGAACTAATCAAAATTTTAATTAAAAGTTATTATCATATTTGATCCATTATATTATTTAATATTATTTCCTCTGTATCTTCCCATGACAAAGAGAAAACACGAAAGTTAGAGTTATAAACGAACACCAAAAATGTGTGTTAAGGCTTGTGGAATTTGTTGATTTCTTTGATTGATTTTATGTGAGAGTAAGAAAATATGAAAGAAAAAGGTTGAATTTGTTGTTTTGTGGGATAAAATCTAAAAAAAACACACAATTTCTTTATATTGCGTGAGATTGTGATAACTAAAACTCATTAGGATTTGTAAGATATTGTAATGAAAAAAAAATGATATAACCCTAATGAAAGGGTTTGTAGTGAGATCCATTGATAGAGGATGGCCATCATATAATAAGTTTGAATTTCTTTGTCGTTCTTTATAATTATTCTTCATTTATGCGTTGGTTTGGATTTTTGTGATTCTTTATTGTATCTTTTTATGTTGTTCTTGTTGTTCATTACATGTTTTTGTTATTTGTAATATCTTTCTACGTTGTTCATGTTATTTATTACATGCTCTTATTATAAATTTAAATTCAAATTGAATTCAATTTAAATTCATTACCTATTATTTAATTATTTTAAAAAATAATGATATGTGTTCATTAACTTGATTATGTGTTTACCCCATTTTACCATTATCCTGTATATGTGTTCATTCTAAACACATTCAAGTGGACATATATATATTTGTGTCAATCATTTACATGTTCAATGATGAGTTAGTAAAATATATATGTGTTCATTTTACAACTTAACCTAGCTATCAAAATATATAACCAAACTTGATAACAATTATGTGAATTAATATTGAATCTAACTAGTTCAAATAAAAAGAAAAAAATGGATGTTGAGTGTGAATAAGAAACTTAAGAATGAAGATAATTAAAGGAAGTTAAGGGGTGGGTGAATAGTTAAAGTGGGTATCTTGGTAAATAATTATAAGGCATATATAATTTATAAGTTTGATAGAAAAAAGATCATTATTGTATGAATTTTGAATTGTATTCCTCAATACTCCTATATTTAGTTGGATGCTTTGGGTTCATTTGGACACTACAATTATATACATGAATATATATGGTTGTAAACATATATTATTTGGGTTGGCTAATTGTTTTTCATTTAAGTCATTGACCATGATGTCTTTGATGCCATATATCATATGTTCACATATTTGATACTCCTATTTTTGTTGCATTTCAATTTATACATGTGAATGTCAGTGTAAGTTGTTTTCTTTAGTCTTAGTCGTGGTTGAATGAATCTTACTCTTCTAAATGAGTTGTAAATATAATATAGTATATGCAAGTTTTCTTTTGTTATGATAATATTTTTTTCATTCTATATTCTTCTTGATTCATGTTAATATTTTTTTCTAACTATTTCATTTGAATTGAATTAGTCAATCCTAATGAATAACTATTTCACCGTATATATAGGAGGAGGTTTTATTTTAGAAAATAATAAAAAGTACTACAAATGAGGTTATGTTCAATATTGTAATTATTGTGTGGCTATAAAGATGAATTTGTGGACTTTAAAAGTAATATGTTTGGATATTGGTTTGATTATGATAATTTGAAGTTCTTTTGGAAGATTTTTGGGGTTAATAATGATAGGATTTGCATGAAATATTGAAAGATTTAGATGCAACGTGGGTAAGTGAAATATGCCCTGTAATATCTACATTGTTGGTTCATTTATATATTATTAAAAGGGATAAGAATGATAAGGAGGATAAGGATCAATTTAATGGGTATAAGTTCAAGTGAAAATGAAGAGGGGTGATGATGGGGTTACAAATGTTGATGTAAGTGAAGCAAATAAGGAATCTAATGATATAGAACATGTTATGTAATTGGATGTTTGTAGAATGTATTTTATGAAGGATGTTAAAGTTGAAACAATTGAATTGAGGATTATAATGCTCTTTTTTAGTTTGGAAGTTGTGCTGAGGGCAACAAAAATATTATGAAATTAGGTATGGAAGGAAATTGTTTAAAAATAAGAATATGAAAGATAAATTTAGAGTTGTATGTGTAAGTAATGGCTGTAATTAGATGATAAGAGCAAATAAACAAGCTGTATGTAATACTTTCATTGTTACTAGATGTAACAAAAAAGACGAACATACTTATGAGAGAAACTATAACATAAAGTAATGGATTACCAATAAGTTTATTCCAGAAGAATTTCTATAGATTTTAAAAATATATCCAAGGATCAGATGGAAACATCTACAGAATAAGGTAAGAGAGAGATATAATTCAAAATCAAGCCAAAAAGGCAAAGATGAGGGCGAGGAAAATGTTTCATGTATCTCATGCAAAACAATATGATTTATTAAGTATGTATGTTCGAGAACTGAAGATAACAAATCTAAACGAAACTGCTGAATTGGTTACGTTTAAGGATGGTAATGGACTTGATAGGTTCCAGAAGATATATATTTATCTTGGTGCAATGAAAGAAGGTTTTATAAGGGGATGTAGATGATTTATTGGATTGGATGGTATTTTTCTAAGAGGTCTTCATTATGAGATATTAGTAACTTTGTTACATCATATGCCAACAATGAATGATATTCAGTAGGTTATGCAGTAGTTGAAGATGATAATAAGGAATCATATGAATGATTTATAAGTTCGATGAAGATTGATCTAGATCTTCAAGATGGTGAAGGATGCACAATAATTTCATATGAACATCTTGGGATATCTGTAATATTGAAGGATACACTGCCTAATGTTGAGCATTGGTTTTCTACATGGCATATCTTACCAAATTTTACAAAGTTACAATATTTTGCAAGAGTTCAAACATTTCTCTTCATGAATATTTCTTGAAATGTGCTAGGTCAAAAACATCAAGGGAATTGGAACAAGGAATGAAGAGTTTGTTAATCGAAGATCCCAAAGCTTATGATTGGTTGTCTAAGAAGGATAAGGCTAGATGGTGCAAAGCTTTTTTCAATTTTAAAACTTTATGTGACATGCAAACAAACATGTATGAGTCATTCAATAGTGAAGTTAGGCATGTTCGAACTAAACCAATATTTACAATGTTAGAATTCATTAGAAGGATTATAAGAGACATATGGACAGATAGAATTGACTCTATTAATGCATAGCGTTGGAAAATTGGTGACAATATAAATGGCATATTCCTTACAAATCAAAATGCTGAAAGGATTGCATTAAGGCATAATGTAGGAGGATTGTTTGAGGTTCAATTTAAACTTACCTTAGTGGTGATTGTCAACTTGCCAAATAGGAAATATGATTGTAAAAGGTGGGAGTTCACATGAATCCAATGTTAACATGATATGAGGTGCATAAAAAAAAGGATCCTATGGCATATGTACATCCAAAGTTGAAAAGAAGTGCATTTGAACTTTCTTACACACCTATATTGCATCCAGTTGAAAGTATTAACTTCTAGCCTTGTAGTGAACCTAAAAGAATAAAAGTTTTACCTATATAGGATAACGGTAAAGGTGGGATGCCAAGATAGGGGCATAAATCATCTAAAGAAAAGAATGCTAAAAAAAGGCATCCCATGTGAAGCATGGAAAAGATGATGAATCAAGCCAAATGAGAATATTTGGACAACAAAAAATATTTAACATTTGCAAGCTAAGTGGACACAACAAGAAAGGGTGCAATATAACACTACATGAACCAATTAGTGAGGTAAATTGTTTTGAATTATCTATTTCAATTTCAAATGTTTTATATTAATGTGTTTAGTATTTTAAAGTGTATGAATTAATATATAAATTGTTTGATCTTTTCATTACATATAATATAGTGTTGTTGTTAGAGAAAACTCGTTTGGGTCACAAAGTGAATCAACTGAAGTACTCACTTGACACAATAACAAGAATTACAACTTCAAGTACCCCCAAGTAATCAAAGTGCAAGGATAAAGAGGATGATGAACTCATCAAGTATAACATCAAATGTATAACAAACCCTTCAAAGCCATCTGAATCTATTTAGCTTATAACATGTGAAAAATTTTGTTAAAAACAATTTGGATGTAAACTATTTTTAATTTTCTGTTTTTGAATGTAGTTTCTTATTTGGGTAGGCTTAGATGTATTAAAATTGTGATTTCTAGTATGTGTAATTGGATAGTTAAAAAAAGATTTTATGAAAACTGTGTATGTGAAAACTGATACAAGTGGTATGAAAATTGTGTATATACTATTTGTGTGAAAATTGATGCAGGTTGTATGAAAATTGTATATGTGTTGTGTATGTGAAAAATATTAGAAGGTAGATACAGGTTGTATGAAAACCGTGTATGTACTATGTGTGTGAAAACTGATACATGTTTGGAAACTGTGTGAAAATAGGTTGTATACTAGTTTTATATACTATAAATTGAAATAAATAGGTTGTGGAGATGTCCATTGAATGAATTTAGTTGTGAAATTTGCATAGGAAAGTCATTAACATTATGGTAGAGTCTGAAAATTCTATGTGATGTATTTGAAAATAGGTTGTATATTAATTTAGTATACTGAAAATTGTATGTGATGTGTTTGTACAAGATGCTAAAACTGTTGTTATTCTTAAGCATTTTCCTAGCTATATGATTAGTTGTTTGATTGAAACAGTTTGAATGTAGAAGATCTTCAACCCATTTGTTGCAGTTTAGACGTTTATGAGAATAATACTTGTAAAACTTGCGTAGGAAAGTCATTAACATTATGGTAGATTTAAGTCATTAAATTATAACATCCATGAAACTAAGATCATAGAATTCACTTTTGGCCTTTCAAGCAATAAAAAGTAGTATACTTTATTAATACAAAGTTTAATGAAGAGTTTATAGAGTAACATAACTATTTGTTATTGTTGATTATTGCGGTAGAAAATAAAAAATAAATATAAACCAATATAGTACAAAAAATGAATTTTTTTTCTAAAAAATAACATTGTTTTCTTCTACGTGGGGTATTAATGCACGGCTAAGGAAAAGCTTGTGCTCTTTTTTCAAAGATATTGTTTATGACCTTCCTAATAAAAATATGTTCAAATTATATTCAAAGTATAAGTTATGCACAAAATGATTGTAAACTAACAATTTATAAAATTGTTTAACGAAAGTACATCCATAACATAATTAGGTGATTCCAACAAACATTAAAATTGAGGTTTGATACAACATCCTCGTCACTTTAAACCACTAACACATTTTAATTAAAATACATATACATTCATGTAAGAATAAAATAAAATACACAATCTTCAATTTCTTCTCTCAATTTATCATTCTCTTCCATAAAAAACAATTTCCTCGACTTTATCCTTTTTTCCTTTAGTTTTTCCTTCTCTTCCTTATTCATGTTTTGTCGATTAAGTAGACCATTAAAAATTAAACCATATCAATCAAAAGGTTCACTGTTACACCATCTAAAAAAAATCACAATCATAATCTAGAATGGATTGAACTATTTCAATCACATTTTTGGTTCGTCTCTATAACAAAAAAAAAGTACATTTCATTATTAAATATTAAATATGTGAACAAAAAAAATAAGAATTTCAAAAGTTTAACTGTTAAATTTAATTAAAAAGCATAAATGCACTACATATGATGAAATCCAATCCATTGATCCAACTAACAAACTTATGGTTTTTGCCTTTAAGCACATATATTTACAAGATATTTAGCCTTGATTGGGATAATAAATAAATCTATAAGTATTATTTTTAACAATTATAATTAAATAGTATAAAAGCACATCAAATAAACACGACACAAAATCATAAAATATTTTAAATAAATTCACCTAAATGAGCAATTGATCTTACTAGGAGAAGAAAAAAAGCAACATAGCAATATACCAGAGTAATCATACAATATAACACAAAAATCATAAAAAATTTCAAATAAATTCACATAAATCAACAACTGATATTAATAGGAAAATAAAAAAACAATAGAAAATATATAACAATATATTATAGTAATCACAACACAAAATCATAAAACATTTCAAATAAACTCACCTAAACGAGCAGCATATCATTATTAGGAGAGAAAAAAAAACATATGATGTTGAATAATTTCTAGCAATATCTATAATAATCATAGAACACAACACAAAATCATAAAACATTTCAAATAAACTCACCTCTGCTCATACATAAAACATCTTACCAAGATTTTGTATTGTCCATGAATATAAGAATTTCACCATTCTACCACAATAGCAGAGTGGTAGAGTCTCTCTAGATGTAACTTCTTCCATAAAAAGATGGTTAGAGGAATATATTTCTTTATAAACACTAGAAAATGGTGCTAGTGGAGCTCTTATGGCGCTAAATGACCAGGAAGCACTGATATAGTAGAGTGGTAGAGTCTATCTAGATGTAACTTCTTCCATAAAAGGATGGCTAAAGGAATATATTTCTTAATATGAGATGAGAAATTACAAAAGCTGTAAACACTAGAAAATGGTGCCAGTGGAGCACTTATGGTGCTTAATGACCGAGAAGCACTGATTTAGGCTAGAAATGGTAGAAAATACCGATATTACCCCTACCCAAATCACTTCACAATGGTCAATTTTGTCCATTAATGTTCACAATAACTAAATTTGAACTTTTATAAAAACATGGGTATTAACCATGAGTCGTTCTTTTTCATATCATAAATATTAAAATAGAATCATTTTAAAACATAGTCAATAAGTGAAACTTTTTATAAAACATGAGCATTGAAAAAGTACCAAGTCTAAAAAATTCGCTTAAAATTGTAAAGTGAAAGGTTTAATGGTATATTTTTTATTTCACATGTTCAAAAATTTGATATATATATATATATATATATATATATAATTTTTTTATGTAACATAATTTTTTTCAAAAAAATTAAAAATAAAATTATGAATAACCATGTGATATCAAAACTAGAGATAAAGAAATATATAACAAGTGAAGTGATTAGAATAGCATATAATTCTTCTATTTTTTTTCATCCATATTATTTAAATTTATTGTAAGCGAAAATGGAGAGAAACTTGGGAATCATTATTACCACTAAAATAAGTAATTTTTTTAAGACATTATAGGTTGATCATCTACGTATGCTAATGTAATATTATTTCAAGGAAAACCAAAATATGGGAGAACAATTCAATTATAGATATAAATAGTACTCATTTTTTCTATTATTTATCATTTTTACTATTCTTTTTCTTATATTCTTAGGATAAATGTTTCTTTTACTACTAAAACTATTAATAAAATTTCATTTTACTATTTTTCAATCAATTTATTGCTTTTATTTTTCAATTTGTGTCATTCAACTTATTTGACCATTTAATCTAACCAACTCCCTGAAATTTGACCAAATTTAGAAAATTCTTAATAACATGTGCAATGCACATGTTGTTTAAAAAGGGTAAAATTGTCTCACAAAAAAGAAGAAAGAAATACAAATATGTGAATGAGTTTATATAATCCTTAAAAACAAATCAACCCTGATTTCAAAACCCCATTTCTCTAAAATGGGTTTTTAAAACTTTTGTGAATAGGGTTCTAAAATGGGGTTGTGCAGCTTGTGACTGAAAAAAGATTTACACTCTATTGTAGAGGAGTATAGCATGTGCATTTGGAATAAAGTAAAGCTCGTATCGATTGGATAAATAAAAAGGTTTTATGTAAGGTTATCATAAAGAATAAATTTGTATGTAAGGTGGTCAATCCATGCAGTTTAAATAGATCTGATCACCAGCCATTTGGGCATGTGTGAGATTTCATTTTGTTTTTTCTTGTATGGGAGTTCAAAGAGTGCTTATTCAAAAACTTAATAGTGTGTTGTGTTTAGGTAATGTAATTTCAAGAAAGAAACTACAAGAGGATGTATATTTGATACAAATTTTAATGGATTGGAATGATTAGCTCCTCCTATGGATTAGATTCATAAATAGTGAATTGAATCATGCAAAACTCTTGTGTATCTTTTGTTTTTGATTGTTTTCGATCATTATTACAATAGTTCTTCATTTTTTTTCTTTATAATTTGGTATTAGAGTTCTGTAATCTCCTAAAAGAGATATGACTATGTCTTATTCTAGTGGTTAGAGACTGGTCAACTCGAAGTCATTGTTATTATAACAAGAAAAGCGATCTTGGAAGTTTTCCACATGTGATTTTGGAATATGAAATATAAAATGTACTAGTTGCTCATGCAATAAGATGTTGCATAAAGGATTACTAATACACCTGAGTATCTTGAGAACTATCCAGGGTTGAGCAAGAAAAACCTCCTTGAAAAGGCTTATACAATCATAATATTGAACCTTATTAATAATATAATTAGGCAAGTTAAAAAGAAAAGACAACTTTGGAGGTATGGAAGAAGCTATATCAACTTTTTCTTATCCTTATCAAATAAAGTAAGCCTAAATGTTCAAATTGTTGACTTTAAGATGGATGTGTTAAAGACTTTCATTAGAGAGTAATCTTAATGAGTTCAAGAAAATGACAATAGAATTGGTTGATTCTAGTGAGGAGTTTTCTAATAAGAATCAAGCTATCATATTACTAAACTCAATTCCAGAGTTTTCTTTACAAGGGTTTTAAAATTGGGACTGATTTGTTTTTAAGAAGGATTTGCATCCCTACATGTCTTTCTCTCTTCTTTTTTCGTGAGGAAATTTTTCCTTTTAAACAATGTGTTTAACATGTGATTTAAATTTTTTTCCCCTAATTTACATATTGTAACACCAAGTTAATTTGTTATAAAACCAGCTAATATTTTTTTTATTACTAAGATGTCATGCACTTATGCATATGCAACAATATGTAAAGTCAAGCAGTTCTTCTTTCTCATTTCAAAAAATACATTGTTGGAACTGGATTGGAATGACAAGTGGTTCTAGATTTCGGTGTTCTTATTATAACAGAATATGAGGAAATGACTATTTATATCAATATTTACGAAATCAGTTTATTAGATAATGATTATACTCTAAACACTCCATTAATTATATATCAACGTTCTAACAAAAATACTTGCATGTATCGAAAATTCTAAATTATGTATTAAAAAGGACAACTCTGGATGGTTCTATTATAATTGGTGGCGAACTTGCTTTGAAAAAAAGTATTAATAGTTAATACTCACAGAAATGTTACAATTTTGAGGATGAAATACCCATTAATGAATGTCTAGTATGTGAAGATATTTATATTTCTTTTCATATACAAAAATATAAAATTTAGATTCATGTAACAAACCACAATCCCTAAAGAATCACTAATGAACTACATCTAGAAGCTCATATATTCCAAAATTTAGACAAAAATGAAATTGTGATGTTAGAATCTTAGGTGGAGAAGATCAATATTGTAGTAGGGAAATTGATACCTTAGGTAACGCAAGAATCATCATATGCTCCGAAAGATATATTATTATGAGCCATACTTGGTGTTTGGGTATTCATTTAAAAAAAAAACTTATCTAAAATTACTTATAAATGGCAGAGGTTGAGTTATTGATGTGAAATGAATCCATAAAAAGTTGGATTATATATTTAGAATCCAAAAAATATTTTTGTATATAAATCACAAAAACGTGAAATTAAAGAAGGTGATAAAGTAGTTAAAAGACATGCAAATAAGGATATCGTTTCCAAAATTTTACCTAGACAGGATATGCTTTATTTGTAAAATGGAAGACCTATTAGTATGGTTTTCAACTCATTAGGAGTACCTTCTTGAATGAATGTAGGACATATTTTTTGAATATTCGCTAGGGTTAGAGGGCTACTAGATATGTATTATTGAATAACATCTTTTGTGAGTACTCCTATTAATTTGAAAAATATACCAAATTAATATTAGTTTATTCAAATTGAAATTAGTTATCAAGTCATCTATAACATAAGTGTTTAATCAAAACACTCATTTTGATGGAATTGTCTACTTTCGCTTGTTTGTTGTGGTATATGTCTTGATTCAAAATTATCCATTATAATTTCTTTTTTTTATTGTATTATTATATTGAATTCTATTTTATTTCAATAGAGATAACATGTCTATTAGTCTATATTATTCTTATACAAGTAAAACACTTATTTTCTACTTCTAGTTTCTATAAATAAATAAAGAAATGAAATCATAAATAGAATTAAATTTTCTTGTGTAGTTTAGAATCATATATTCTTTTTCTATCTAAATTATTTTGAACTTTAGATATAAATTTTTAATAAATATAAAAATAGAATAGGAATGTAGAATCTATATTCTATATATTTCTAGTATATATAGATATACAATTAAAAATAAAATCAATTTTTTATATAGTGCTATACGGGCTCGAATCGTAAACATTATGAGTAAAATAGATCGAACTGCTTATTAGCAAAATGATTTGAACTATTTTAAAGACTCAATATACATTCTTTTTGTTATTGGGTTATTTTATTAATTGATATAAATATCGATCAGTCTACTATATTTTTTCTTAATAAAAAAAAGATGGTTCCATGTATTATGATTCATTATGTGAATTTGAATCCAAGAGTACTGTTAAAAAATTTCAAAGAAGAATTATCTTGACTTAGGTCTACTTCTAATCTAGATCAACTTAAGTTAAGCGGAGTCTTTATCGTTTCGATTGCATCAAATATAAAACTTTATTCAACTTAAAGCTCACAAGATAGAACGAAAATAATTTTTTTAGATGTATACTTACTATGCTTGACATTGAATAAATTAAGTATTCACCTTATAAATATCAATATCTTATGTATAAATGTTTATTTTTTGTGTTTTTATGAATAATGGTTTGTTTGTTTAAATGTTAGGGGTTATTTAGTATTTTTATGTATAAAATATTTTTTTAAGTCATTTTATTTATAAAAAGGTATCAGATAAAACTAATTTTCATTAAATATAACAAAATAACACATGTGACATATATATATTTGTATTTTTTTGATAGAAAAATATATAATTAAATAATTTTTAATTAAAAAACTATTCAAAATTTTTAAATAATCGTTTAATCGAATTTAAATTAATTTTTTATTATCTAATGTGTTATTTTATATAATAGACAATGAATTTATTTTAGATTTATTGAAAATTTAGTTTAATTTTGAAAAAAATTCTTAAAAAATTTGAATAATTTTTTAATTAAACGTTAATTTTTTACATATCTATCGAAACATACATATGACACATATGTTATAATATTATATTTAATGAAAAATATAATGAAAAGTTAATTTTATCTTTATTTGATATTTTTTCGTAGACAAATAAACTTATATGATAAATTTTTCATGAACAGATAGACTTAAAAATATTTTTTTTAAATAAATAGATTAAATAATACATTTGATTTAAATAAAATGACCATTTTAACATTTTGTACAGAAACAAAGCGAAAATTTACACACTTTATCTAATAAATATATATATAATTTAAACATTTTTAACTTATAATTATTAGGTTAGGTAACAAAAATCTTATAATTTTTTAAAATGAATAAATATTTATAGTTTGTGAAAGAAAATATAAATTCTTATTTTTAATATTTTTGAAGAATTATAAATACACATTTTAATAAATTATAAAATTATAAATATTTATTTTTCGTAATAATAAAATTAATAGTTATAAATTTATAAATTATGAGATTATATCACCCATTTTAAAAAAATTATAAAATATGTAAAATCTAACTAAATAATTTATGCTCATTTACTGGTTATTAGATGACGTCCGGTACTATATATATTTTCTCCGATTCTCCTGCAAAAGAAACCGAGGTGGAGGTTTAGAAAGCCTTACGTTTTCAGAGCGTGGCCTTATCTTTTCTTCTCTACTCTCCCATTCCGTTTCACAACTTTCATCCCTCCCATTAAACCTCCACGAAGCCTCCTTCTCCGCTTTGCGTTATATCTGTAGCTGTTTTTGTGTTCTATTACTACTTTCATCACACATTTGGTGCTCAAAGTAAACAGAGAACCAAATTAAGCAAATAAATGAAGTGTTAAGTCTTAGTAATAAAGACGAAAGTTGAAACATGTCTTCTATTATAGGAGTTTCGTCTATTTATCAAACTCCCTCTCTCGAATTGTACAAAAAGGTTACAACTTGTACTACTGCTTCGTTAACTTATTCAAAATCCTTGCCTTTTCCTGAATGGACCCATTTCAATAGAGTTTTGAGAGGGTATAATAGTAACAACAATAACTGCAAGGATGGTGTTAGGCAGAGTCAGAGTGTTGTAACCTCTGCAACTGCGACGCCTAATTCTGTGCTTAGTGAGGAAGCATTTAAAGGGCTTGGTGGGTTTGAGGATGACTCTCTGGATGTCAGTGAAGATGAAGACTCTGAAGCTGAGGCGTCTACTAAAAATAATCCTGGTGATGAAGATGAGCTTACTGTTTCCAAATTGGGTTTGCCTAAGCGCGTCGTTTATGCCCTCGAGAAACGTGGGATTACTCACCTTTTTCCAATCCAAGTAAGTGCTTTTCGTTTGAGCTTTGCGTTATGTTTGATCAAGTTCAATTGTATGTCTGTGGTAGTTGCGTAAATTGTAAGGTTATAGTTCGTTTTTGTTCCTTGTTATACCCACATTGCACTTCATTTGTATGCTGATTGGGACTTCTTCTGTTTGATTAGCAATCCCATGTTATTAACAACTCATTTATGTTTGGCTTTTTTTCGGGTATTATTATTGCGTGTACAGTGTACCTAGAGCATGTCTTCAATACTTTGATCATATTTTCCGTTTGTATTAAGCTTTCAGTATAATATGTCCTAACAGTTGTATGGCTTAAACCCCATTCTTTCCTTCTCATTTCCTAGAAATGCGTCAAAATCCTATTTTTTTTTTCATATCATAGTTATGCCTTTTGCTGTATCTGGGATTCTAGAAGTTTCTCGTCGCCATACTCTGGCTATCAATCTGCTTGGAGTTGAAGAGTAAATGTTGCTGGAGTTTTTGTACTTTTTCTGTGAATTAACTGATTTTTGAGAATTTTCTTTTTCACAAATAACTTTGTCTATATGTTTCTATCTTCTTAATGAGCTCTGGCTTGCTGTTTATATTTCCAACATCTAGAGAGCTGTTTTAGTCCCAGCACTCGAGGGTCGAGATATCATTGCTCGTGCAAAGACTGGTACTGGCAAGACGCTAGCCTTTGGAATCCCAATGATTAAGCGCCTTACTGAAGACAATGAAGATAGAGGCTCTGGGAGGTAAAACTAAATCATATACCCTATACCTCTTTTATCTAGAATATCATTGCTGAAAAATGTCATGCATTTTTCCCCTTAGGCGGGCTGGTTGTCTTCCTCGAGGTTTGGTTCTTGCCCCTACACGTGAGTTGGCAAAGCAGGTAGAGAAAGAGATTAAAGAATCTGCTCCTCACTTAAACACAGTTTGTGTATATGGAGGTGTTTCTTATGTTACACAGCAAAGTGCCCTTTCTCGTGGAGTTGATGTAGTGGTTGGAACACCTGGTCGAATTATTGATCTGATAAACGGTAACAGCCTCAAATTGGAGGAAGTTAAGTACATGGTTCTTGATGAAGCTGATCGAATGCTTGCGGTTGGATTTGAGGAGGATGTAGAATTAATTTTGGGAAAACTTCCATCTGAAAGACAGAGTATGCTCTTTTCTGCCACCATGCCTCATTGGGTTCAAAAACTAGCGAGAAAGTACTTGAACAGTCCGATTACAATTGATCTGGTATTTATGCCCCCTGGTCCCCTCTTTGTTGAAGAAAAATGTTCATCATTCATATAATTTTATGATGATAATATGAAATGATCCATTCAAGTAACCATATTTTATTGTAAAACTTGGGGGCTTAGCATTTTTAGATCAGTTTTATGAGCAGATGTAAATATGCGTGTCCATATTTTGCTCTCTTGACTTAAGCATGTGTCATAATGGTAGAATTTTAAGATATAAAGTTGCTTTCCATATGAATGAAACAGCCATGGTGGTGAATTTATGCCATTTTCTTAGTTTTTCATGAGATGTTTAATGGCAATATTACAACTGGGGTTCATTGTATAGTAATGCATAGATCTTTAATTTATCTGCTATCCTTCTTTTGTCACGCTCAAAGGTTGGTAATGAAGATGAGAAGCTTGCAGATGGTATTAAGCTTTATGCCATATCAACAACATCAACCTCAAAGCGGACCATTCTTAATGATCTTTTAACGGTAAGTTAGCAGTTATTCCAATTACTATATTTTATCATAATTTGCTTGATAGTTGATCACTGAGCTTCTGGTATGTTTTAGACCTCAGCTTTTCTAGTCCCCTGCAGTTAGAACTGCTATTAGGCTTTCATTCTGTTGTGTCCATATGAGTTGCTACTTGAGAATTTCTTTTTCGATGAGGACTTTTTGACTATATCAAACCAAAAAATACACACAATATATCTAATATTTACTTACTATGGCAAGGATATATTTCAACTTTCAAAATAATTATTATAGAGTGGGATTTCCTTGAGTGAAAAAGTAATCTTCAGGAAGGGGGAGCCTGTAATCTGTAGAGATTGCTTCATACACTTAAAATGTTGGTCCATATGTTGATACGGTATTTCTTGATAGTTTGTTCATGTGGTGTGCTTGATATATTCTTTCATGAAGCATACAGTATATTCAAATGAGCCGTATGTTATCATTTTTGTCTCATATACTGTATTTCTAAATTTATGTTTCTCATGAAAATTGTTTGAAATAGTTTTCTGAAAAATAATCTAGCCAATATGATGGTAACTCCTAGTCGTGGGCAACATGAATATCTCTCATGATAGAGAGACAATCATTTAACATATCATGGTTTGGATGTAAACAATAAACAATCATGGTGACCGTTGCGTGTATGTCAATTAGATGTCTGTAATTTTTTGGCTTACCTGAGTCTCTTATTTAAGTAAGCTGTTGGGGAAATGATATGATTGCAAGACTTGCTTAATGCATAATATAGTCAATGCATTATATTTTATGTTTTCACTCTGCTCTGGTAATCCTGCTTAAAAGTTTTATCCTTAGTGTTCATTTTTAGTTGTTTTCTTTTTTAATATATATCTTGGTTAGAGTAGTATTTTTATCTATACTTCTTTAGCTGACTAATGCATTGAATACATTCTTATCTTATCCCTTGTGCTCATTATGTAGCATTTAATCGTTCAAATGCTTGAGATTAATTGCAAAGATAGAAAGATGTTTTATTTTTTTATTTTTATGAGAAGATTCTTCTTAACGGCACTGAAAATTCTATTATTTTTCAGGTTTATGCTAAAGGTGGGAAAGCCATTGTATTTACTCAAACAAAACGAGATGCCGACGAAGTCTCAATGGCACTATCAAACAGTATAGCTTCTGAGGCATTACATGGAGATATATCTCAGCACCAGAGGGAGAGAACATTAAATGGCTTCAGGCAAGGGAAATTCGCTGTGCTTGTTGCAACTGATGTTGCATCCCGAGGACTTGATATTCCTAATGTTGATTTGGTAAGAGTACTTGTAATTATTTCTAAAACTATCAAAAAATGTTGTGCAATTTTATGTATCTTCTGATTGTTCTGGGTTTTTAAATTGTAACTGTGAAGGTGGGTTTTATAATGCATACGGCTTCCATGAATAAAATGTATTAACCGTAACATATACCAATAGTCATGTAATGATTAAAGAGGTCTAACTTCACTGATGGTAATTTATAGCAAGAATCATATGGCATATATTTCAGTCTTTTTTGCTGAAAAAAAAAGGTTGAGCTTAAGAGCTCTCGTATTTTGGTCTTTAGTGAAAGGCTTCCTTGGTGGTCTTCTATGCCTCTTTTTGAAATAGTTGTTATTTCAGCTCCTTAGATATTTTACATCGTTACTTGTTTCATTAGGTTATACACTACGAGCTTCCCAATGACCCGGAAACATTCGTGCATCGTTCCGGTCGTACTGGGCGTGCTGGAAAAGAAGGTTCTGCTATCCTGATGTTCACTAACAGTCAACGGAGGACGGTTAGATCCCTTGAGCGTGATGTTGGGTGCAAATTTGAATTCGTTAGTCCTCCAAGTATGGAAGAGATTTTGGAGTCATCTGCTCAGCAAGTGGTAGCCACTTTAAATGGAGTTCATCCTGAATCAATTGAGTTTTTCATCCCAACTGCACAAAAGTTGTTTGAAGAACAAGGAACACATGCTCTTGCTGCTGCACTTGCACAACTAAGTGGATTTTCTCGACCACCTTCTTCCAAGTCTCTAATCACCCATGAACAGGTATAGAATTGAAGCAAAGGGAGAGTTTCCTTTTAATCTTTTACTTTCCTCCAGATTGAGAAAAGCAACTGGTACCAGCTGCTAATGAATTCTAGAATTTTCAAATTGTTACATTGTTTTCTACTTCTCTTAAAATGGATTTGCATTTAAACTTTTTGTACAAAATAAATAATGCAAACTAAAATCCTAAATATTGCACCACAGTTTCCATAAGCTTGATGAAGAGTTATCTGAAATCATCCTTTAATTATATTATGAATTAGTTGATTTTCTGGAATTCTAGTTTATTTCCACATACACTAGGAATGACATTCCTAGTTTCAGGTCTGTTGCGCTAGAAGTTTGTACTGCATGGAGCAATGTCAAGTTTTAAAATCCATACCCGTGGCCTTAAATGCAGTATATTCCAATTTCAAAAGTTGATTATCCTGCTTTCATCTAGTCCTCTTGTGCCTCTGTTGTTTCTGAAAATTTACATATATTTAAGATGCAAATGCATAGGTTTTTCTATCTTGTGTTCTTTCTTGAACATTCTTGATTGTTTCTCAGTTTTTCTTGGACAATTTTAATTTTTAATTATGTAGTGTTATATTTCTGCAATAGTGACTACTGTATTCAAATTTGTATCTGACCTTTTCCTTAAAATATGGAACTTCTTCAATCCAGGGTTGGGTTACATTGCAATTGACTCGGGATCCAACTTTTTCTAGAGGGTACCTCTCTGCTAGGTCAGTCACTGGTTTTCTTTCAGATGTTTATTCTACAGCAGCAGATGAAGTTGGAAAAATTCATTTACTTGCAGACGAGAAGGTATGAATCTAAAATACAGCATGATTAGATTTTGTATAATATATTATTTTGTCTTGTTTCTGTGCGGCTTTTTCATTACATGTCACTTATACTTGAGATCAGGTTCAAGGAGCAGTTTTTGATCTTCCTGAAGAGATTGCAAAGGTGTTGCTTAACATGCCGTTACCACCTGGAAACACTATTTCGAAGATCTCAAAGGTCAAGTTTAAATTTTGGTTGCTTCCTCATTATAGTCATATTGCTTGAGTTGGTGAAAAAATGATCTGAATGCAGTTTGCCTGTGTGTTTATTCTCTCTCTCGTTGCTTTCAACACACTCTCTTCCATGAGCTCATGCATGCACATCAGATGCATTATTGCTGCCCTAAGAACTGATGGAGATTTGAATGTGTTCTGTTTTTTTTCCTTGACAGTTGCCAGCTCTGCAAGATGATGTGGCTGCCAGTGACTACTACGGTAGGTTTTCTGGTAGGGATGGGAATAGTCAACGGGGTTTTAGGGACGGCAGAGGCTTCAGAAGTTCCAGGAGTTGGGACAGTGGTCGAAGCTCAGATGATGATTTTTTCAGTGGTGGACGTCGACGTAGTAGTAGTGGCAGTGGTGGTCGTGGTAGCAGTAGAACTAGAAGGTCCGGAGATGATTGGCTTATTGGTGGCAGACAATCAAACAGGTCTTCATCTTGGGACAGGTATGTTTTCCCTCGTGTCTTGTTCTTGTCTTAAAAACTGGTAATTTCATATATTAGAGTGTCTGTCTTTGTCATACACAAAAAAAAGAACAATCAAATTTGTGTAATTTTTGTCATTTTAAATAAAAATACATTTCCAATTGACATGATTCCTGAACTTGCCTGCAGAAGTTTTGGAGGTTCATGTTTTAACTGTGGACAATCGGGGCACCGGGCATCGGAATGCCCTGACAGGAAGGGTTTTTAAGTAAACCCAATTCCATATCGTCTCTCGTTCAGCTGCAATGAGTCAGAGGATGCAATTTTGTTTGCTGCCGGTGTGGAGGCATGCCCATTATTGAATTTTGTTTGCTTCCGCAAAGCAATGGTGTTTTTAGGGCTGCAGTGCCCAGGAATCAACTTCCAGCTTTCTCTAGCTTCATGTATACTTTCGTTTTGGCATTTCTTTATTTTGAAAACTCTGCCATTTGAACATTATAATCTTCCTGTCAGTGTTAATTAATATAAAAACAGCATTTCTTTGGAATGTCGTGTTGTAATATAATTTAAAAAAATTATTTAAAATAAAATAACTTATAGATTATTTTGTTTATGGGACACTTTAGGTACATAAATTATCAATGGGACACATAAGTCACATTATGTGACAATATTTTAGTCGCATCAAATAATACAATTTAATTCAAAATATTGCATATAAATATTTGTGATAAAATCATGCACCATTTTTTTTAAGTAGTAACTATCAAAATAAGAAACTTTTATATGTTATATAAAATTTAATTTAAAATTAAATGATAACCAACATATATACAATACAATATAAAAATTCATAGAAGGTTAATTGATAAGAGGCACATAATAGGTGACGTGTGCCCTAATTAGTTATCTTAATTTTTTACATTTATATTAATGGTTGATATTTATAAGAAATAAGAAATAAAATAAAAAACACTCTTTAAATTGAAATATGAGAGTGTAAAAAATTATAATATTACTGAAATATATGTACTAAAAATATATTAAATAAAAATAATAATAATTATATGTATTTGCAATATACATACATATATATATATATCGATTTGTGTAAGTATCCATTTTTAAAATCAAAACTAACTTATTTGAATTAATAAAATAAAAATTCAATTTTACTTTTCTTTCAGTCCACTCATAATTGATCAAATCCAAAGCTTATACATTACAAGATTTTTCCTAAAATCTCCCCACAATTAATAAAATTATAATTTTTCTCAAAATAACACAAATTTTATTTACACTTCAATGTCCATTTTATTTATATTTAATTAAATAAAGTGAATTTAACTTAAATTAAGTATAACTCATCAATATTCAACTATTTTTGTAAATACTATTAAAATAATTTTAAAGCTAATTCAATCATCTATTTTTTTATCACTTTATTTCCATTATCTACTTTTTGTTCTAAAAATAAAGACAAAATTTATTTTATCATAAAATAATTAATTATCATAATATTTTATTATGTTTAGACGCTATAGAAATTAGAAAACAATAAAATAAAAAATATGGATGTTCTAAGATAATTAGGCTTTCCATAAACCCGACCAGCCCATTACCAACCTCAGGCAATAGGCCGTGCGGTATTGCACTTTTATTCTCATGAGCATGTTTCAGTCGATTAATATGCGAAGAAAAAAGTGCCTCCCACCAAAAAAAAATCAAAAAATACACTATTCTTATAAAAATAAAAAAATAAGCGATTTAAATAAAATTAAAATATAAAATATTGGATAAAAAAACACATTTTTAGAGTGAATATTAATGTCTCAAAAAAGTTTCACACATTAATTAAAAAAATATCGATGTAATATTTGTAAATAATATAATATTCCCTTTAATTTTAATCTTTTAAGATTTAATATTTTATATTATTTATATAAAAATATTATTTTAATTACATGTTGATAAAATAGAAATGTTTTAGTAAATTGTGTGATTTGAGCCCCGTTTATTTAACACCTTATAAGTCAATCGATAATATGACAAAATCAAATTGAAAATAATTTTTTGTGCCATAAATTGTAATATTTTAATACAATTTGTCATATCATTCATATATTATAGAGAGAAAATTCTTCAAATTATATTTACATATTTTTCTCTTGTGTTTAGTTTGGTTTAAATATTCGACTCGAAGGAATTTACTTTGATAATAAAAAGAAAAGAAAAGAAAAGAATAAGCACTACTTAATGCAATAAAAATTGAAGGTAGTTTTATTATTAAAACTATTTTTATTTACAATTAAAAGTGTATAATTTTTTTTATATCTTACAATTAATTATATTTACTTACGAATAAATTTATAATCAAAAAATTATTATTATAAAAATAACAATTTAAAGGAAAAATGTCGTAGAATTTCTCCCGATAATGATATTAGTGTTGTTTAATTCTTTAAATTCTAAAATGTTTTTTTTAGTACTTAGTTTTTAGGAATATGTTCAATTAAAGAAATAAATATTATTTTTTACCGTTAAATGATTAAAACATAATATAGTATGAGCCATTACCAACAGTAAATATTTTTTAGTATGAAATTATTTAATTAAAAAAATCATAATAATAACATTTTATCATAAAATTATTTAAATGCATATCTATTTAAAAAAAGAAAAAGAAGAATATTAAAATATTAAAATAAGAATAATGATAATAATAAAATATTAAAGCAAATATTTTGTGAAAAAATTTCATATTAATTATCATTTTATCATTATTAAATAATCAAGTTTTACTCGCATTCTAATCACAAGATAAAAAAGAATAACATTATCTATCCTCAATTGGCATATTTTCTAAAAATTGAGAGACTAGAAAACACTTTTTGAATATATGGGACTAATACACACTAATATTTAATCAAATGGACTTGTTTGATATTTTTTTAATTTAAATTGTTGCAATATTATTATTAAGGTTAAAGTGCATTATTAATCTCCAAAATTTAATTAAATTCACACATAAATCCTCAAACTTTTAAAACGTACGATTTGGTTATCAAATTTTTACTTCACACATAAATTCTTAAAATTTTAAACCATACGATTTAGTACACAAACTTTTAAAATTTTACACATATATTCTAAATTTTTGATTCACAAATATATATTTTAATAACCAAACTAAGACATGTGTAAAATTTTGAAATTTTAGGGACTAAATTGTAGAATTTAAAAGTTTATGAATCTATGTATGAAGTTTTAAAAATTTAGAGATCAAATCGTACATTTTAAAAGTTTTGAGATCCATGTATAATTTAAAAATTTATGGACTAATGATACACTTTAACCTATTAATAAAATTTAATACTTATAATTTAATTTAAATTGTTGTAGTATTATTATCAAAATTAAATATTTATATAAATATATAGATAATAGTAAACAATTTAAACATTTTACGAAGAATGTGTCTTTGACATGATAGAAAATCAATCATGACTTAAATTTTTCATCTTTTATGAATGACCTGGAATACCTTCATTTTAAAAATTTTCCTTTCAATTTTCTCCTCTTTTTCTTGAGCTTAATACCCTACTTTTTTTTGTAATTTTTCTCATTAGTTTGGAAATTAATGTTTAGCTTACTTCTTGAAGTCTATAACTAAGATTTTATTGAAGCTTCGATGGAAACCTCTAAAGTTGAAGCAGATGATGATGAAGATGAAACCACTAGCTATGTGAGGTTTGTTTCCGTTCAAGTGTTGCGACACAAGACTTTTAATACATATCACGAAGATATAGTTGGTACCAATAATATTGTTATTGATAAAAATGTTACAATCGATAACATCGAATTACATAAACAATGGAATAATGATGTTAACTTTGAATAAATGGTTAGAGATGGAAGATTTCATTTTTTATTGTGTCAAATAATTACAATAGCTATTATTACTTCATTGTTTTTAAGAACTATGGTACCAATTTCAATTGATAGAATCAAACACTAAAATACAGAAGAATACAGATTGATTATAAGACAGGTTCAATTGTATTCTCTCATAAATAATGTACTATAATAAATTACAAAAGAGAATTAAGAATGGAATGTGAATTGGTGAATATTTTATTGTATTGATTCCGAAGAGCAAATACATATATATACAAAAGAGAGAATAAATCATTTGTTAATTACATATCTAATATATCGAGATCATATATCAAATAGATATTTTCTACCTAATATACCTTAATCATATATCAAACGTATATTTCTTAAAAAATTCAACAAACAAATGGAATAAATACAAATAATCTTGAGATAATGCAAAAGTTTGTAATATTGTGGCTTGTAATTTCTCTCAGACAATGTGACAGTCTATTTCAATATGCTTTTTATATTCATAGAAAACAGAATTTGTTATGATGTATGTGTTTTCCATGGCTTAATATTATGCTTCTGCAGAGAATCTAGATACATTGGGTTGTTTCTTGAATTTCTATAAAATTAGAGAATGTCTCATAAAAATGCAATATCTTGTAATTTATCTTCTTGTGGCACATCACACTCCCCTAATATGAATCCAAAACTTCCTTGAGTGTAAGACTATTTATAGAAAAAAATAGTAAATCTTGACCAAGATTACCCTTGATGTACTTGAGAATGTGTATAGTTGCATCCCAATGTGGATTTCTAGGTTCATGCATGAATTGAATCAATGTACGAACAGAGTATGTATACTATGTTAGGCCTTGTCATAGTAAGATAAATTAATCTACCAACCGACCTTCTATACTTAGTTGGATAATTTAATAAGACTACACCTGTAGGAGTAAGCTTCTTACTCCATCGAAAACTTTTCTAGATGTGCACTAAGAAGTCTTGAATTTTGTAAAATATCTATTGCATATTTCTTTTGAGACATAAAAATTTCCTTTTTTGATCGAGAAAATTCAATACCTATAAAATATTTTAAGTCACTGAGATCTTTCATGTGAAAGTGTTTGAAGAGAAACTTCTAGGGATGTTCCATTTCTTGAAGATCATTGCATGTAAGGATTATATCATCAACATTGATAAGGATTGTAGTAAAAGAAGTACATCTATCTTCGGTGAAAAAGGAATAATCAACTTTTGATTGCTGATTATTAATTTTCTAAATGGTAGTATAAAAGGTAGAAAACTAGTTTCTTATTGCTTGTATAAAATCGTATAGGATTTATTAAGCCAGCACATAAGATCCTCCCCTTATCGAGGAAGACTAGGTGGAGGTTCCATGTATACTACCTCTTGTAAATCACCATGAATAAAAACATTTTGAACATCTAACTAATGAATGAACCAATAACGTGCAAAAGTAACAACAAGAAGGTAACGAAGTATAATGAGCTTGGCGAGATTTATGATGCTTAATAGTTCCATCAAATTGATATTTAATTTTATAGACCCATTTACATCTAATAGGTTTATGACCAGTGAGTAGAAAAACCATACTTTATGTGTTCTTCTGCTTTAATACTATTAATTCAACTTTCATCGCATTTTTCTAATGTGAATCAAGGATATCTTTAGCATAAGAATGAGGTTTGGCATGACTTGTAATATTATCTAGAAAGGTACAATAGGTAGAAGATATATGAGAATATGAAAGGTAATGAAAAAAGGATATCGAGTAATTGATGTTGAATTGGGTGTCAAGGTTGAATGATTGGCTTGAGTAGAGAAATACAGTCTTTGTACCATGTTAGAGGTCGCTTTGGACAAATAGATTGACATATAAAAGGATTAGGGTAGACTAGTGAGTCTGTATAAGACATATTGGAAAAATGGGCAGAATATATACCTTAAGTTTTGTTGTTTTATGTTAAGGGAATATAAGAATGATGAGAATTTCATGGTTGATCATGAGGAGATGGTGAAGTGTGTAGGTTAGAATCGTAAGAGAAAAGAAACCAAAGGAAATATGGTTTCGCAAAATTTTTTACATTTCTCTAACAAAAATTTTTTGTGTCTTCAAATCATAACAAAAATGCATTTTTTAACACGTAATTCAAATTTATGAATGAGATGAACAACAATTGCATAACATAAACAACCAAACAAGTGATGGTGGACTATTTTGCAAAAGTTTGAAAGGTGATTTGTTGGATATCATTGGTGTAAGGAGTCTATTAATGGGATATACAGTTGTCAATATGCATTTCTACCAAAATATAAGAGGAAATTGAAACTGAAAAATAAAGCACATGTAATAGTTAGAATATGACGATGTTTTTGTTCAACTATTCCATTTTGCTTTGGGGTATAGACACAAGTACACTGATATTCTATGCTATATGATTGAAAATAATTTTGCATGGATAGATTAGAGCCATTATTTACTCAAATGATCTTAATGGAATCATGAAATTGAGTATGAACAAAGGTAAAGAAGGATCGTAAAATAATTTGAGTTTCTAATTTAAAATGTATAAGAAATACCTACGTATACCTTGTAAAATTGTCCACAATAGTGAGAGAGAAACGTGCCCTTGAATGTATAGTAATTTTGTGAGGATCCCAAATATCATAATGCAATAAATCAAATGGAGCATGAGTTGATATAAAATTGGAAGAAAATGATAATCTAATTTCTTTAGCCATAGAACAAACATTACAATTATTATCAAAATAAATTTTATTATTGAGAGATAATTACGATGATATTAGTTTTAGTCGAGATGGAGACATATGTCCAAGATTCATGTGCCATAAGTTAGGAGGTTGAGAAACTTGATGAGAGGTAGGTGTCCTTTACCCGTAGCTAAGTCTTACAAGATCTAGAAAGTAGGAAAAAGAATGACAACACGTTAGGATATTTGTGATTTTACTAACACACAACAAATTTAAATGAAATGATAGGACACACAAAACTTTATTTAACGTGATATTATAGTTAAATGCTATAGTTTTTGTAGATGTTATAGATGTTTAAGATTTGATAGGTAATTTTTCAATTGGTGTTGGTAATATATTTATATGGGTGAAAAGAGTGGAATTTGTAATAATATAATCTATTGCTCCACTAATCAATATTCAAGGCTTAGTGAAAATATAATTAATATCATTGGAATAAGAAAATAGACCTCATTCAATTGATCACCAGTAAATCCATGTGTTACGTTCAATGAGTTATTGATGACCGTGAAGATTTTGTTGTATTGGAAACATGAAAATGATGGGATCCATGTTGTCGTTATTGATGAGATTGATAGTTTTGATTTCATAGAGTTGTTATATTGTTGGAATTCCAAGTGTCATTTAATTTTGTTGAGATGAACATGAGTTCAGGATAATTTGAATGATATATAAAGAATGAATTGGATATGTCCATAATTGAATTGTTTTTGTTGGTGTTTGAATGTTTGGAATGAGACTCGTATTTGAAAAAAATCAATCCAGAAAACTAAGAAATTGGATGAGAATTAGTAAATGTTTTCTTATATTGATTGAATAGAAGTTAAATATAATATAATCAAATTGAAATAAATAGTGATTTTATTTTATGATATTTTATTTTGTATTTATCTTAAAATTTTTTATCTATTTTTAAGATGTATTAAGATTGATTACAAGGGAAACTTATTGCTACGCTTGAATCTTGTGGTGAAACTGCTCAAAAGAAGTGCCACGTGTCTTAATAATGAATTACAAGGGGTATTGTTCATGCATGAGTCACTCGAAATGTTTTGGAATTTTTTTAATAACATCCATGTATATTTTAATTACATCTATATATTAAATAAAAATCACCAAAAGATAAAAAAAATATTTTACTAATAAATATAAAATAAATAATCTCGACTCATTATATTAATAAAATATACATAAATGTAAATAAATTAATATTACAAAATGTATATAACATATTTTTCATCACTTTATTTTTTAATTAATATGAGATATAATATAATCTTAATATAAAAACTATTAATTTAACAATAATATGAATTATTAACATGTAATTTAATCAAATATTCATTAAATATGTAATTATAAATTGTATGAATTTTTACTTTTAATATAATAAAAAAAACATTATATAAAATAACTATTTATAAAAATATTTATTATATGAATATTTTGATATTTATTAATGTAAAAAACTAAAAAAAGTACAAAAAATAAAACATAAAAATGTATTTATTATATGATTTTTTTTATATTTATTTGTGTAAATAAAATTTAAAAAATTAAGTTTAATTCATAAGAAAATTAATCGAATACTTATTAAATGTATAATCATAATCTGAATGAATTATCACAATTAATTTAATAAAAATGGTCATATTATATAAAATAAATATTCATAAAATAATTATTATATAAATATTTTTATATTTATTGATGTGAAAACTAAAAAAAAGATAAAAATTATATTTATTATATAAATATATTAATATTTATTAATGTAAAAAATAAAAATAAAAAGCAAAATAAAAGTAGAGAGGAAATGGTAGTCAACCAAACGTTACAAAAGTAATTATAATGTGTAAAATAATTAATCATAAATAATTTATAATATAAAAATTATATTTATTTTATTAATATTTCGATGTTTATTAGTAAAAAAAAGTAAAAATAAAAAAGAGAAATTTAGTGGTCCACCAAACATCCTCTAGATACGGAAAATTTTAATACATAAAAAAATTGTGAAGTTACAGAAAAGGGTATATAGATTAACGTGACAAATGTAACAACTTTCTCAAAAAGGAAAATAAAATTAGCCTCGATTCACGTGAGCCCCACCGCCCGGTTCAGTGTAACGCGTGGGAATCTGAAGCGGGTCGCACCACTCTCATGACTCATACCGACTATTTATTTCAAACAAAATTACAAAAACCTTCAAATGTTTTGGTTCTTCATCCTTATTCCTGATCCATTCCATTGTTTTCTCAACTTTTCTTCTAACTCTATGCTCGGCTCTCAGACTCTCAGGTAACTCATCTTCTTCTTCGAAAATGGAATTTAAAAAAAAAAAAAATTTGGTTCAAGATGAAGATAGATGATAAATTTTTTATTTTTATTTTTTTTAACAATATTAATTTTATAATTTGTATGACTACAATTTTGATAAAATTAAAAATAATTAATTGGTTTTAGACCTTTTAATATTTATTCTTCTCCAAAGTATAGAGGACTCAAGCTAAGATCGTGTAAGAATTTTTTTATAAAGGATAAGAGTTACTGGAGTCCTTTAACTCAATTAGTTTATTTTAAGATAATTATTTCAATTTAAGTGTTCTTTAAACATGTAAAAATCATATATCACCATAAATAAAAATTAAATTTGTCCACGTAAAAATATTTATTTTTTAAAAAATTAACTATTTTTTCTTATTTTCATTAATGAGAAATTTACTTCTGATTTTTATATGTATAAATATTATCTAAATTGAACGAATTAAATTAAAGTGAATTTATACGTAATTAATTAATAAAAGAAATTAGAGATGGAGGGTACCTTTTTAAAAACTATTTTTTTTTTCTCATTTTATAAACAAATTTGTTATAATTTCTTGACATAAAAAAATATTTTAGAATTTTTTTTTAAAAATATAAATAAAATAACATAATATTTTAATAACTTTATTTTCACAAATTTAACTTAAGTTATTTTTAAAAAAAAATTATGCCTTTTTTGATACTTTAAATCGTCATTTTTTTTAATATCAATTTTTGGTAAAAAAACATCGAATTGAACTGTAATGTTAAGAGTTAATAGATATTTGAAAAATAAAATATTTTAAAAAATTAAAAAAAAATAATAATAAAATAATCAAACTTAACATTCAATGATAAGAGTGTTTCTAACAATAAAGTAATTAAAATATATCAATTTTAAGTAAGATGATGGATATATAATAGTTTCGTCTGCATCCTTTTATTTTTCATTTTCTCTCGGCAAAAAACTCATTTGCACTTCGTGGTCATAAATAATTATGTCTTCGGCTTAGAGTATGATCCTCTGGTTTCTATAAACTATTAAACTTCTTGATTTTAGGAAATGTATATACAGCTGGTATAAGGAAAACATAAAGTAGAAGAGTACCACGAAGTATTGTTTGAAGTAGTCTTTTTTATTTAGTTAAGACTTCAGATTAAATATTCGAATTATACCAAGTATTTTCTCATCTAAGAATTTTTTTTACTTAGATTGAGTGTGAAGAGTCTTAGTTTGACCCCTTTACATACTGAAGCAATACATGTGAAGTAGTCCCTTGTTTTCACACATGCAGTTTAAAAAATGCAAGGAGTACGTGAAGCCATCTTGTCACATGGAAGCATTGTGAAAAGTAGAGTTTTGCTAAGAATGCGTGTGGTTGTGCAGCCTCTTGTCTTCTCTCGATTTGAGTCGTCAGCTACACCATCCCGGATTGAAGAACAAGGCTTCGAAAGCACGAAAATTGCAGACGTCTTGAAAGGCAAAGGCAAAGGTGCCGATGGTTCTTGGCTCTGGTGCACTACTGATGACACCGTTTATGATGCTGTCAAGTCGGTATGCAGCACTTACTGGGATAACCTTATGCTTTGTTATACAATGATTGTGGAAACAGGGCCAATTAATAGACTCACTAACTCATCAGTTGTCCTTGCAGATGACCCATCACAATGTTGGAGCTCTGGTTGTTGTAAAACCGGTAGAGCAGAATTCAATTGCAGGAATCATAACAGAGAGAGGTAAATACTTCAAGTTTTGGTATATAATAGAACACTATTATTTATCATAAAATCGTAATAATTTAAAATAACGTGATAAGATTTAATTGACCCTTATATATAAGGAATTCGTGACTTTATTACCTATAAATATTAAATATTCGATGAATTGATGAATTTATCACAATACATTATTTGAAATTATTTCAAATTTTTGATATTAAACATTTCTCTATATAATATTTGTGTAACATCTACGTGACATAGATGAATCATGTAGCAATAATTCACATCATGGTTTAAAAAATCCATCTAAGATTATCCTCACCTTGTGTCTCAACTAGCCAAAGTTTACTCCTCAAGGCTTAAGTTTCAAGGCATATTAAAGGCTCTGAGCCTCTAAGCTTCATTGAAATTGTGTTAAATTGATGAACTATAACATAAAATGGGATCCAATTTATGTTTTAAAAGAAATCTTATATCAAATTTGGCTTTTCCAGACAAGAGAAAACGGAAGAAATATCAAAAACCACAACTAATTTATGGTTTTTAAATCTATTTGCAATTTTTTCTTTCTACTTTCAACAACAACCAGCACTGTTGCTCCATCATTTCAACCTTTCTTAATAGTTATTGAGCTATTTCTACGTATCTTAACTCCATTTAAAAAATCAATTAAAAAAATTTCATTTCTTTTTTTATATTGAATATATTATGAAAGTGTTAATATTGTTCCCAACCCATCTTTTCTAATTTTCTTCTTCTTTCTTGGTAAGTTGATGTTCTATTTTTTTTAAGTTCATGTCATTTGAAACAATGAACTTTTAATTTTGTAGATGGTGTTGTATGTTTATTACTTGCGTGGTGATTGTTTTAAAGTTTTAATTGTTAATTTTAAGTATTTTGTGATAATAAAGGTTTTATACACATATAATTTGTGAAAATAATATCAAATAGATGAGTTAGTTAAGTTTGTTACAATGGCTCTATAAAGTTTACACATATGGAGTAATGGGTCTGTAAGGGGATCGATGACTTGTAGAAATCATTATCATGTGTTGCTAGTTATAAAAAGGGTTTGTGATCTAGTGTTTCGAGGGTACATTAAGCTAGCTTATGGCCTATAAATATATGTAATTAACTGCCTTGAATGTAATAGATTTATCACTTGAAAATATTTATGCAAAAGTTCTTGTATAGAGATTGGTAGGCTCGTGTAAGTGATTGGTGTAAGTCATTTTTATGCGACACATTATTGCAAGGAAGATAAGCTCATGTGCCTTATTTGGAAGAAGGAAAAAGCTACTATTTTTGCATCATTGTTGTTTTGATAAAGGTGGATTGGAATTTGTTGGTTCCAGTGGATGTAATCTTCACACAACGTAGAGGAGAACTACTTTAAAACTTGGCATTATTTGTGCATTCTTGAAATCTTGTGTATGTGTGTGGATTCAATCTAGAAACTTTCTTTGTGTTGTTTTTACTTGATAGTGTCATAGCCATTTCTCAACAATAGCGGTATCAGAGTTATCTTCTTAATCGAGAAGTTAAAGAATTCTTGGAGGTTTCTTGAAGCCAAGATTCTGGGTTAATTTGAGAAGGAAATTTGATATCTAGACTATAAGGATTATGAAGCTTAAAGAGATGGAAACAATGAAATATGAAATCAAAAAATTTGATTGATCAAGTAATTTCTCACTATGGAAAAGAAAAATAAAGAATATATTGATCCAACAAGAAGTAGATGTAACCTTGGAAGGAGATTTTGTAATTGATGTGAAAGAGGAAATGAACAAGATAAAGATGAAAAAGGCATGTAGTTGTATCGTGCTATACCTAGTTGATAATGTTCTATGTGGCAAGTTCAGGACCTTTCAACTGCAAAACAAATTTGGGCAAGGTTGGGAAAGCTATATGATCATAGGACCCTATCAAACAAAATTTAATTGAAAGAAAGATTATTTGGTTTTATGATGGACCAAACAAAGATCCTTGATTTCAATATTGATCAGTTTAAAAGCATCAATGCTCAACTTGCAAACCTTTACAAAAATTTATATGAGGAAGATTAAGAAATCATTCTTCTGAATGCATTACCTAAATCTTAAGTGAGTTGAAAACTATAATCAAGGGAAGATTTCATTCTTTATTTTGTCATTTCATCTTTAAAGGCTTGGGAACTTGAGCAGAAGAAATGGAAAAAGAGGGTTGAGTTGAGTGAAAGGCTTTATGTAAGAGGAAGAACTGATAAAAGAAATAATAACTCCAAGGCCAGAAAACAATCAAGATCCAAATCCAAGAAGAAGAAGTCTCTCGGATATTTCATATGCCATAAGGAAGGGCATTTCAAACATGATTGTCCAAATAGAAAGGGTAAGATTTATGATTCAAGTAGGATAGGTAATACAACATATGCAAGTATGTCTACAGAATAATATGGTTCTTCAGATGTATTGACTCTTACACAACAAAGACTGAAAGTGATTGGGTGATTGACTCTGGGTGTACCTTTCACATGTGTCCAAAAAAGAGTTGGTTTCATAAACTAACTAAAGTTTAAGGTGGACGAGTTCTTTTAGGAAATAATTTTGAATGCAAGATTATGGGAATTAGGGACGTGAAGCTAATACTGTTAGATGGGATGAAGTAGACATTGATAGAGGTCAAGTAAGTGCCACAACTCAGAAGAAATCTCATTTCTTTAAGAGCATTTGATGCTGCTGGGTATTTAGTCAAATAGGATGAAGGAATTCAGAAGGCTATTAAAGGCTCTATGGTTGTACTAAAAAGAGTTAGAGACAATGGAATATATCTACTACAAAGAAAGGCAATAGATGCATCAAGTGATGCAATGGTAACTACATTAGATAGCATGACAAATCTTTGGCATAGGAGACTGGGACACATTATTGAAAAAGGCTTGTCTGAACTAGTTAAGTAGAGGCTGGTAAAAGGTGATGGCACAACTACTTCTTTGATGTATTTTTGGAAGAAAACAAGAGTAAAGTTTGGCATAGGCAAGCACACCATAAAAGGTATTCTAGACTACCTTCATACAGATCATTAGAGACCCTTACCTGTTACCTCACTTGTGGAAGTATGTATCATCTTAATAATGTGGATGACTTCTTTAGAAAGGTAAGGACCTTTATACTTAAAAGCAAAGATGAAACCTTTGAAAGAGCAAGGCATGAAAATTTCTTGTTGAAAATCAAACAGGTAGAAAAATTAAAGTTCTTAGAATAGACAATGGACTAGAGTTTTGCAACTCTGAGTTTGAAAAACTATGTGAGAACAGTGGAATTCAAAGACACAAATATTGCCTAGAACACCTCAATAAAATGGATTGGTGGAGCATATGCGTATATCCATATTAGAGAAATTTAGATGTATGTTATCAAACTCAAAGCTCTATAAGAGTTTTTGGAGTGAAGTTGTTCAAACAATTACATACCTAATAAATAGATCAACATCATTAACATTGAATTTTAAAACATCAAAGGAAATTGGATGGGGAGCTGTTAATGATGGAAATCTCAAAGTGTTTATGTGATTAGTTTTTTCTCATATTAGTGAAGGAAAATTAAAACCAAAAGCCAAGAGGTTTTCTTTCTTGGGATATTCAAATGGGATCAAAGGATACAGGCTTTAGGATCCAACTAACAAAAAATGTTTTAATAATTGAAGTGTAACGTTTGTAGAAAATGCTACTCTATATAGTTCAACTGATATGGCAACCTATCAATTATGAAAACGTCAAAGTCTTTAGGCACTTGGTTTTTTCTCATATCAATGAAGAAAAATTAAAATCAAAAGCCAAGAAGTGTGCTTTCTCGTGATATCCAGTTGGGATAAAAGGATATAGGCTTTGGGATCCAACTAACAATAAGGAACTTGAAACTATAGCAGCCTATAGTAATACTGAAAACAATGGGAAAGACTACGATCATGTGGAAAGTGAAAGCATTGATCAAGCACTTGGGTATGATCCTCAGACACAAGAAGTAATCCATGAAAATATTACAAATGAAACATCAAACTTGCAAAGCCATAATATGGTGAAAGGAAAAATTAAAAGAGTTCCTAAATCAGTGTTAAAGCTATGGACATGTTCATGTTATAACATATGAACTACAAGTCTGTGAAAGTATTGATAACTCAAAACCTAGAAGCTACAAAGAAGCCATGGCTAGTGAGGATGCTTTGAAGTGAAAAAAGGCAATGATTGAGGAAATAAATTCACTAATGAAGAATATGACTTAGATACTAGTTGTAAGGCCTCCAAATGCTAAATTGGTAGGAAGTAAATTGGTATACAAACAAAAAGAAGGAATACAAAAGTGTTGAACCAGTAATATTCAATGCAAGAGTAGTTGCACAAGGTTATTATCAAAGAGAAGGAATAGTTTATACTGAAGTATTTTCACATGTGGAAAAATAAACTTCAACAAGGACACTACTAGCTATTGTTACATAATTTAATCTTCACCTAGAACAGATGATGTGAAAACAACTTTCTTACATGGAGAACTAGATGAAGTCAGCTATATGAAATAAATCGAGGGCTTTGAAGTGATAAATGTTGATTATGTGTGTTTGTTAAAGGAATCATTATATGATCTCAAGCAATCTCCAAGACAATAGTACAAAATGTTTGATACCTTTATGCATGATTTACTATTTTAGAGATGTGAATATGATATTGGTCTCTACCTGAGAAAGGAGGTTATTGGAAATTTCATTTATTTTTTGCTCTATGTAAACGATATATTATTGGCCAATAAAAATATGAATGATATACATCATTTCAAGGAACTTTTCAAATTAGATTTTGAGATTAAGGATTTCGGAAGTGCTAAAAGGACATTTAGGATGGAAATTGAGAGAAATAGAACTCATTAGAGGTTGTTTATATCTCACGCAAGCTATATAGAAAAATTACTTAAGAAGTTTGGAATACATGAAAGTAAACCAGTGTCCAATGTTAGAATCTGATAAAACTGAGATGGAAAATATACCATATGCCAATGCCGTTGGAAGTCTCATGTGTGCCATGATTAGAACCAGATTTGACTTGGCTCATTTAGTGAGTGTTATAAGTAGATTTATGAGCTTGCCTCAGAAAAAACATTGGAATATGTAAATTGGATATTCAGGTACCTTAGAGGAAGTGCAAGACTTGTTTTAGCATATGAAATAGGTTATTCAAAATCATGGTATATAGTGGGATACACATATTCAGATTTTGTTAGTGACATTGACAAGAGAATATTAGTCACTGGGTATACATTCACTTTGAATGATAACTTGGTAAGTTGGAAAAGTAGTTTACAAGATGTAATGTCATTATCAACAATAGAAGTTGAGTATATAGAACGTACTAAGGCTATAAAAGAGGCTTTATGGCTAAAAAGGTTGGTAGATAGGCTGGAAATTTATCGAGAAATTATAAGGCTAATGAGTGATAGTCAAAGTGCCATTTATCTGACAAATAGCCTAGTATTCCATGAAAGAACTAAATGCATCAATCTAAAATTTAATTTCATTAGAGATGTGGTATCTAAAGGACAAGTTAGGTTGATAAAGAACAAAAGACAATCTAGCATATATGCTTACAAAGATTATCACTCCTTGCAAGTTTAAGCATTTTCTTGACTTTTTTAGATGAATTAGTTAAGGAAATGGTGGAGCCAACATATATGTCAATCTGTTTTAAGAAAGACCTATGTGATGTTATAGTAGAGATTTGTGAAAATGATATCAATTAGGTGAGTTAGTTAATTTTGTTATAACAACTCTATAAGGCTTAAGCATAGGGAGTAATGGGTATATAAGGGGTCGACAACTTGCAGAAATCATTATCATGTGCTGGAAGTTATAAGAGAGGTTTGTGATCTAGTGTTTCAAGGGTACATTAAGTTAAAATTGGGTCTATAAATATATGTATTTAGTTGCCTTGAATGTAACAGATTTATCACTTGAAAAGACACTTGTAAAAGTTCTTGTATAGAAATTGGTAGACTTGCATGAGTGACTGGGGTAAGTCACTTGTACGCAATGCATTGTTGTGAGTAAGATAGGATCTTGTGCCTTGCTTGGAAGAAGGAAGAAGCTACCATAGTTGTATCGTTGTGGTTTTAATAAAGGTGGATTGGAGCTTATTGGTTCTAAATGAATGTAACCTTCACACAACGTGAAAAGAGAACCACTTTGAAACTTTATGTGTTTGTGCATTCTTAAAGTCTTGTGTGGCTTCGATCTAGAAGTTTTATTTGTGTGCTGTTTTTGTTGGATAGTGTCATAGCTATTTCTCAATATAATTTATGTACCTTGTCATACGCAATGAAAAACACATGATTTTGTGCTAATCATTGTTGAATTTTTTTTTTACAATTTTGCATACTCAAATCTAATAATTATTAGTTTCTCCACTAATTATGTGATATATAAGGCTTCATTCTTCTAACTTCAACTTATAAACCGTGTATACATGAGCTCTCTTTATGTTTTGGTAGTTGCTTTGAGAGTCCTTGTCTATTAGGGTTTTTTTTTCTCTTCTACTTCCCTTTCAACCGCTTCTCTCTTTTCACACTTTTCCTTCATCACGCTCAATACTTTTATTATAAAAAGAAAAAGAAAGAAAGAAATTTGTTTAAATTAACTATAGATTGATTAAAAAAAATCTAAGAAATGTTTGCAAAACATATAAGGGGTCACTTAAAGGGCTCATAAGTCTCAATAACAGATAAAATTAAAACCTTAAATATTTTTCATATTAAAGTAATATATATAAAGAATTAATAATGTATATAAAAAAATTTACTTTTATTTTAACAATTTATTTAAACATTATATTAAAAATAATAAGTATACATTTTTAGCTAAATACCATTAAAAAATATTAAGTAGGACATACACTTCCTATATAAAACTAGAAAAATATAAAAAATTACACTACTATATAAGAATTGATATTATATATTTAGGTCAAAATATAAAAGATACAATAAAATTTGAATAAAAATTTGTATTTTTTTTTCAAATATTAATGATAAATTAGAAATTTAAATAAAATTAAAAAAAATCATAAATAAGTAAAATTATTAAATTGAGCTTTGTTATAAAGTAAAATGATGAATAAATCATGTAAAATAAATTTGTAGTTTGCTTTTAAATCATATCATATATAACATTTGACAACTTCTTAATAATTGTTTTGAGTGAAATTTTGAAGTAAAATAAAAAGTTTAAAATTATATACATATTTATTTATAAATAAAACAAATAGACGTTTTTAATAATAAATTGAGTTCTTATTTTTTACCATCTTAATTAATTAAGAGAAAATAGATAATTATATTAAAAATAATAATTAAAAATCAAGTAGTATACATTTTTTGATTTTTTCTTACATAAAAAAAATTAAGAGTCAAGTAGTATATAATGTTTATTTTTAATTAGTTAATAACGTGTAAAATAACTTAAATACAAAACATTAGGCACTTATCCAATCGGGGTTAAGGCAACCGCCTCATCAGCATGAATGACCAACCGCCCCTGAACATATCTTCTTGTTTCCATTTACTAACATCTTTTGCTCAACTTATATCTCCAGATTATCTCAGGAAAATGATAGTGCAGGGAAGGTCATCAAAATCAACAAAGGTTGGGGACATCATGACTGAAGAGGTACACAAACAACATACAAATTTTTTTTCTCAGTTTTAAGCATTGTTCTTCTATATTTATGTATCATTTGTTTTTTTTTTTGCTTAATGTTGTGATATGATGGCTGCAGAACAAGCTTATTACAGTCACACCCGAGACTAAAGTTTTGAGGGCAATGCAACTGATGACAGGTAAAATTAATACACGCGCGGTCTATATTATTGTTCTTTTCTAATCGTGCAAATACCTAAGTTAATTATTTGTGCTTCATGTTTGCTTTGCAGAGAACCGGATCAGGCACATTCCGGTGATCGATAACAGAGGAATGATAGGAATGGTGTCCGTTGGAGATGTGGTACGAGCTGTGGTGTCTGAGTATCGGCAGGAGCTAGAGCGTTTGAATGAATATATTCAGGGAGGTTATTAGATGGTGATTATATGAAAATGGTAGCATGCAGTCTACTTTCCCTTGGTTTGGTAATGATCAGAAATAAAATAAGCCAGGATGTTGTAAAATATAGTTGCTATATAAACTTCTTGCTGTGATTTCATCTGACGATAATATCAAAAAGCTATTAGAAATAACTATTTAACAAAGAATTGAAAATTAGTATTAAGAAATAAATTAAAAGTAAAAAATACAGAGATTAAGTCGAACCCTATATCTAAATGATTTAATCCACTGTAAACGAAATATATATATATATACTCGAAAAATCACAATAGAAGAATACAAGAATATAATAACTGATTTATAGAGAAAATTGTAACACAATATCCAGTTCTTGATTATTAAAGAAGTAGAGAGAACAATAGAGAACCTAGAGAAGAGGAGGAAATACAAACGGTGTAAAAAGAAACAATAAGAGAATGCCTAGTAAGGCGTATAAATACATAGGAGTTAAATGATCATTCTATCCTTTTGTCTTTATCCATCAACCATAAGTATTCCACACATGAAATGGCATGAGCAAATTAACAAGGCCTGTAAGCTAATACACAATAAAAACAACACACAAATAATGTATCATATCAATTAACAAATGTAAATATATTATACATGCAATTACAATGTTTAAATCCTAAGTTTCTTAAATGTTCCAATATCAATAGTTGCATACTAAAATAACAATTCTACACCTTTGACACTTATATATATATTACACTAATCATTTCCTACCCAATACCTATATATGAGAGATGTTTAAATTTGGCTTTTAGTAATTGTTTTATTAGCATATCAAATGTGTTGTTTTATTTGGAGACTTTATCTATAAGAACGAGACCACAATATTCATAATAAAATACATTTTTACATCTATATGTTTGGATACTGATCATCACATAATATAATGTCTATAATATCATTAGAAACAATTCCAATTTGCTTGGTGAAATCTCTCAACTATAAGCATTCTTTGACTACTTCATTGTAGGCAATAAACTAAACCTTTGTGGTTGATAATACTACAACATATTACAAATTGAATTTTCATGAAACATATTGTAAAAATATATCCAGACATTGATATGTTTATTGTCCTTATCCCTAGTAAAATCTTAGTCAAAATACCCTTGAATAACAGGGACATCAATATATTTACTGTTAAATAACAAACCAACGCTAACAATCCCTTTAATATATCTAAGGATCTATTTAATTACCACCCAATGAATTTTACCAGGGTTAGCCATGTATATGCTTACCACACGCATTACATATGTTATATCAGGGTTGATACAAACCATAGCATACATTAAAGATCTAACAACATGTGATTTTCTTTGTATATTTTTTTCATTTTTTAGTTTTAAGGTATTGACTACTAGACAATTTAATATGATAACTCAAAGGTACTAACAATTTTAATATCAAACATTAAAAATCTTTTTCTAAATATAATTATTGTAAAACAAATAGTTTAATAAAAGTTCTAAAGATATCTATACCAAAAATTCCTTTAGTAGGTCTAAGTCTTTTATCTCAAAATCATTACTAAATTTAAGTTTCAATCTACCAACTTCAAGTTTACTCGTAAAGACAACAAACATATCACTTAGATCTTAGGTTCTATTTTTTCCCATGTCTATAACGTTGACATGAGAAACATTTGCCTTTATATTGGTCAAGTTTGGATGTTTTTACATCATGTATATAAACTTACTATTCTTTAAACCAACTAAAAATTAAACATACTAATTTAATCATTTAATTTTTAAAAAATAAATTAAAATACTAAAATAAATTGTAAAAAATTAAATAAAAAATATTCTTCTAAATGAACGACAAACATGAAATAAAACCATACATCACATTTTGCTTTTCTTGTATTATTTTCCTATTTTTTTGTTTTATTTTATTTTTTAATCTAATTAAGTAAAAAAAACACATATTTTCCTTGTTTTGTTATGAATTTTTCTTCTCTTATTATCACTTACTTACTAATAGTTGGATCACCTTAATGAATGGTTAGTATATAACTTTGTTAGTATTCTTAATAATTGGTTAGTATAATTCTTGAATTACTCATATCTAATATCTAATAATGAATATGTACTTATGTATTATTTAATTTTTATCTTAATTTTAGAAATATTAATTAATTTTAAATTTTAAATTGTGATAGTATATCATTATTTAAATAATTTAATAATTAAGATGGTTTGTTTGATTCATTTGTTAACAAATTTGTTCTATAAAGTGTGCTCACTCTTTTCATAATAAATAGATTTTATGATTTGAAACATGAGTAATGCTATGGTCACATAAATTTACACTCAAATTTATGTTCATATTAACTATAGTAACATGTGGCTAAATAACTTTGATAATGAAAAAAATTATTTATTTGTAAAGAAAACTTGATCACATATTACACCATAATTAATGTGAGTATAAATTTAAGTGACTATAGTATTTTTCTTTAAAACATTATATAAATCACTTTGATGAAATTTTATGGGTTTGGTATATTAATGGTGCTCATATTTGGATCCATATTTTCAAACAAATACACTACTAGCTCGTCAATTTAACAAAAAGTACATGAATGGTCCATTTGTGTAAAAAAACATAATTTAAAAGAGAATAATATTATTTTTATGAAAATATTTATTATTTTATGTCTTATCGCATATATTTTTATTCACTTCATTACAAAAAAAACCTTATGCACCTGATCGATACGAATTATGTCCAATTGAATTTAACATGACATGTATTACTCTTTTAAGTAAACTATATATCATATAGTAATTAACCTAATTACACTCTTATGTTAATTAAATTGCATACTACTTATTAAGTTCATAAATTATGGATCACATGCATAAGAATCATACATTTTTAATTAAAAACTATGTATGTTATTTAATAAAGACAAACAATTAAATAATTCTTCCAAATCTATTTAATTGTATCTATATATCTATTATTGGCCAAATAATTAATAACATAAAAAATAAATTAAATAATATAATTAAATTTAAATCATAATTAGGATAAAATATTATATCATCATTTTTAAAAAATTAGGTTAATAAGACTCATAGATTAATAGATTAACTAGATATAATTTTATTCATAAATCTAATATTTTTCATAAAAAATAAAAATTGATAAAGAAAAGAGAGAAGAATAAATACAATTAATCTCTTAAATTGTAACACCAATTTTCTTTTGAATTTTTTGTATTTTTCTCTCTTCTTGGCCCCAAATTTGATAAAAATTTATAATTTTTGGCTAATAAGTACTAATACAAAATGTGAAATTTAAGTCGATACGTAAATTAGGTTCGGGGTAGAACCCATGCTACACGTAGATGTAGTATCGGTTCTACGTATCAATCGACGCTATCCACGTGTGTTAGCGTCGGTTGACACGTAGAATTGACGATACGTTCACGTGTAGCATCGGTTCGACACGTCAACCAACTCTAACACATATGAAATTTTCCTTTTCTCTTCTTTCTTCCCCCATCAGACACAATTTTTAATTTGCAACGCTGTAAACAACACCCAAAAAAACAAAACCGAGCTTCACTTATTCCACTCTTTCTCATTTTTCGGCCACCTACGACCACCAATTCCAGCACCGTTTAATGAGTTTTCTTCCACTCTAAATTATCTTCCAGATCTTCTATTTTTTTAGCAAAATACTCAAATATTTTATAGTCATTTTCTCACTTACAAAAAACCATTTTGTTTTCTTCATTTCCTTTATTTTGTCACTTCATTTACTCTTGTAAGTATTTTTATTAATCCTATGCACTTATTATTCACTTTACATTATTTTTTGTATATTATGTGTATAAATTTTTGTATTATGTATGTTATTATTTTTATTATGTAAATTTTGTATAAGTATTTTGTAATAAAATAAATTTATATATATGACTGTGATTTAATGTTAGTGTTTAATTTATTTATTTATGTTAAAATGAAATGGGAAAAATATGATTCAACAATATGATGCTAATTAAAATATCTGTGATTTGAAGTAGTATAGTTATTTAAAAAAATCATAATAATCACAAAATTGTTATATAAATTTATATGTCATTGAATACATGTTCTTAAGTAGAGTAAAAAATGAGTAAAATATGTATAAAAAAAAATTAAAGTCGGTTCAATGCGTGAACTGACTTTACGTTTAAAGTCAGTTCATGCGTTGAACCGACTTTAGATTTTAAGTTTTTTCATTTAAAGTCGGTTAAAACTCGACTTTAATTCCCGTTTTTGGGGTAATTAGGGATTTGAATTAGGCTCAGATGAAATCTGGACCGTCAAATCAGCTTCAAATAAAGGGTTGAGATGAAAAGAGGAAAATTAAACAATGTTGGCCAATGGGATCGCAACAAGTCGCACAAAGAAACACTAGATGAATCAACGTGTGACACTTGACAGGGTGGATTGGTCGTGGTTAACGCTTGTTGAGTCAATGTCATGTGGTGCGTTATGATTCGTAGATACTAATTATGTGATACTCTGATGGAAAGAATGAACAAATCTTGTGACGATACATGACACACATGTTAATCACTCGACAAAACTTGAAATGAATGGTGTGTCGACACATGACAACACCTGCGTCACTTGATACACAAGACACATTTCGATTGGGTCCTCTTGCTTGCGTGCATCCATGTGACGACGACTGGTTAGTTCCATTACTTGCATAGCATCCACATAGCATCTTTTGATAGATTATGCATTAAAAAATTCATAAAAAACCTATAAAAATTTCAAAAAAACCCAGAAATGTTTTTAAAAATACATTTTCATCAATTTTGAGTAGAAAATTCATATTTTAATATTTTTAATTACAAAGTATTACTTATTGAATAAAACAAACAAATATTAAACATGAAAGTACACTAATGACTCTACTTTCATAGTTACTAGCACCTTAGCAACTATGTTCATATTCATTATCCTCTTTGTCCTATACTTGATACCATTTCATTTTTTTGCCCACTAAACTCCCTTAAAAGTTTTCTACATAATAATTCAAAAATGCAGTTTTTATTAACACTAAAATCATGCAACAACTGACTCATTTGAAACATCATCTCTATCAATGATAACAACTATTATCAGCTCATTCCTTCCGATATTCTTAACCCTTTATTTTTTTATCACCTTGTGTTCGATTAAAACCACTTTTACCTTATATTTGATGGAATATAAAAATGATATAGGAGTTAGTGAGATAAGAGGAAATGAGTTGATGGTACTGGATGTTTAGGAAAGAAATAGGTGCTTTAAATGAGTAGATAGTAATTTAATTATAGATTCAATAAAAAAATAAACTTTAGAATGTTATACGACACAGTAAAATTAGTTGATATGACATATTTTTGTATTTAAATACACAAAAACAAATAATAGAATACATAAAATAATAAATATTTTTATAAAGATAAAATTATATTTTTATAAATTAAATTTTTTTAATTAAACTGTTGGAGTACCTTATGATGAATGCGGGACTACTGTTATATTAATTTAATAACATCCTTTTGAATAAAATTATATAATGACTACTGTTTAAAATATAACCACCTAATCCTTTTGAATAAAATTAAATTTATTCAAAGACAACTGTTTAAAATATATATATTTTGTTTAATAAAAATATCAAGAAAGTATCAAATTCAAATTTTATTATATTTATACTATCATTTTCATGAATTATTTTGTATATAATTTTTTGTTTTATTAATGATTAATTTTTTTTTAACATTTCATGCATTTTTATAAAGGATTTCTGTTTAACAACTTTATAATAAATGCCACCTTATGGCTTACGTAAATATTGAAGCTCTACTTTTTTTGAGTATTCTCTCACGATATATTAAAAATACTTTATACACTAACCATATTATTTAAAACCATTAACATGATAAATTTTTATAAATTATCTCTTTTTATTGTATTAAATTTACTTTATATTTTGATTATTAACTTAAATATAAAAAATATTTTTGTTAGTATTATATATCACTACTCATATATATATATATATATATATGTATGTATGTATATGTATATGTTCGAATCTCGTTTCTTCGGGCAGAAAACTTAGGGTCCACAATATTGATTCCTAAAAAATAATATTTATAGGTACACCAGATTTCCTCTGCGCACTATTGAAGACTGTGAATGGAAATTTTTTATTTATTATAAGACGTATTATTATTATCATAATTAATTATAGATTAAAAAAATAAATTATATTATTTTTATTTTTTATGATTATAAACCACTTCGTAAACAAATACCATCGACTAATGTCGATTTCTCATTTCAACTTGCCATCACTTTAATCAACTTATAATTCTAAAAAAATTAACTTTAAAATCAACCTATAAAATTAATTTGGTAGTAGTTGATTTAACAATTTTAAATATATAATCATAATATAATATAAAAATATTATTTATATAAAAATACACCATATAATTTTACAATTTAAATAATTATAAAATAATAATAATAATAATAATAATATACTATATTATATAATATATAAAATAATAATTAAAAATATATTTTTAAAATCCAATATTAATGTATGCTCAATTCAATTTATTAGATTTTAATATATTTTTTAACCTCCAACTAAAGAGACGAAATAATTTTAATTTTTTTAGATTTATTTTAACCAATCAATTTAAAAAAAATGTATATAAACTTGATTTGATATTAGACTCAGATTAATTAATCTATTTTTCATAATCAATAGTAAGTGGTTTTTAACCTTCCAATTTTATAATGAGTGGATTAAAATGTCGTGAAAGATGCATCCATTCTTAGGTTAATTATAAGTAATTTTATTTTTCTCTTTAAATATTTGTTTCGGCGTCTCGAAAAAATGTATAAAAAATATTAATTGCAATAGTCATCACTTATCGGACACTGGTATCACGTAGATTATTATAAAAACACCAATTAATTTTGGTTTAATTAATAATTTAATGATAAAAAAGTTCATTATTTTTCATTTAAATCACATTATATATATAAAAGTGGGGTACACTTATACACCAGCAAAGAAGCCTCAACTAATTTATTTATTATCATTAATTAATGAGCAGCATGTACATGTAAGATATTAAAGTAGGTTAGGCCCATGTAGAGAGATTCTTGATTACAAGTTACAACAAATATTAACACGTATTTTGAATATATTAAAATTTTAATTTTAATCTTAACTTGATATATATATTTTAATATAAATAAGGAAAAAATAATATTAAAAATAAAATTAAAATATTATTAAAATAGTTTATATAAAATATCACTTAATAACATTAAATATATTAAATTAATTTAAATAATGATAATTTAATTTAAATAACATTTAACATGAAATATTTTTTAATAATAAAAATATATAAATTAAGTATAAATTTATATTTACTTATTGTTTATTATTTTTTATCTCCTACATAAATTAAATTTTTTCACTTGCCTTTTCCGTATTTCTCTCCATTTTCCAGCAATAGTAAAACCTCAACTAATTTATTTATTATTTAATTAATTATCATTAATTATAGATAGCCGTTGGAGTTTTCTTCTTTCTTCTTCCCGCTGTTAACTTGTTATCACTCTTTATTTTGACTATTTTTGGCTTCTTTCTCTCTGATTTTTTTCAACCTCTAACAACACAAAGAAGATCAAGGAAAAGAACAATAACAAGCAAAGAAGGAACCTTGTTGCCATTTCTTCACACATACCTCCAAAAAGTAAACGACTTTACCCATGAAGTTCGCATATTGGAACATTTTATCTATGTTTGCGGTGTATTTAATGAATTTTTGATGGTTATATTCAGATTATTTCTTACAATAATTCAATATTATTGGGTTTGGTTCGTTTCGTTTCTCTTTTTAGTCAAGTAGAATTGGATAGTAGCTATAAGTTTTTTGTTGGAGTTAGTCTTGTTTATGCCTGATAAAGATTTTGAATTTGGCCCAGTTTGTTTTGGGTTTGTTTTTTTAAACCTAAGCAAAATGGCGGGAATTTCTTTTCTTGGTTATCTTTTGCCCAGTATTGGCTATCTTGAACTTGACGAAGTGATTCACCGCCTACCTCCTATTCTCTCTGGCATCGTTCTCTGTAGCATTGTAAGTTTTCTTTATTATAATTCAGCTGCATTGCAAATGATTAGACTACATTCGAATGCTTACATGCATTTTCTTCGTTGTATTTGGTTAAACCCATAATTGTAATTGTTCTCCTATAGTCGCGGATCTAGATTAGAAATGTTTTGCATTTATTAGTTGCATCCTCGTTAAATAAAAATGTTATCGGTATCTTATTTGAGTTTTAGGGAGGCAAATTTCTATTTTATGTATAAATTTGTATATAATTATATAAATATTACAACTAAAATTTTCTTTATTAAAAAATAATAGGTGGCATGTGCCCCCTCATCCCTCTATAGATACGCCCCTACTCTATGCAAGAAACTGCTTCTAAATTATGCATATGATAAAAGTTAGTCTAGATTTCGTCCAAAGTTTTGATTTTTATCTTACTCCAAGATGGAAAGGAAAGAACATTTCAAGAATTTAGCTTCTGTCTTTATGTTTCAAAGAAAGAAATAGGAGTTTGATTGATTGCATACAGTTAATTACCTAAAAAAGGCTCCATTCTTGTTAGTAATTTTCTGTTGATGAATTTGTGTTCTTGAAGGTATACAAATTAACAGGTTTTATCAGCCTTCGTTGCTTCAAGGCATATAGGAAATTGAGCAAAACAGAGAAAGTTGAATGGAACAACAGGTGAAATTACTTTGTGCCTTAGCTCATGCAAAATTCTGAGTTTCTTCTTTTTCATTACAGTTGATGGCTTTTGGTGAATAGGGGATTTTCGACAGTTCATGCTATCGTCGTAGCATTTGCATCTTTCTACCTCCTAATCGTATCGGATTTGTTTCAAGAGAACTCTCATGATAGGCTAATTGTTGAAAGGACATCTACTTTATCAAATACAATCTTGGGGGTAAGTAGATGCAGCATTAGGCATCACTATATTTTCTTTGTGTATATTCTAACTTATGCAAGTCATCAGTCTGGAAAGTACATTATCTGTTTGAGTGCTTTACGGAGTTATGAAATTAAAATGACTCCTTTAAATTGGTTTAAATTGTTCCTTTTATTTTATTTGATCCATCAGGACAGTTCCAACTCATTAGAAAACGATAATTGAGAAAATTAGGAAAAATAGTAGTCTAAATTCGTTACCTTTAACGAAAATACATTTTAATCTTTTACCTATTAGATAGGACAATATAAATTTGCTATCTTTACAAAAAGGGTTACATAAGTCCATTTTGTAGAAGTAATGGATTGTGATGCTCCACTTTCGCAAAAAAAAATGTGACAGTAGAAGTTCATTATAAAATAGACTTTTGTGATCTTTTTGTGAAGGTAACGGACTTATATTACCCCATCTAATAGGTAGAAGATTAAAGTGTATTTTCGTTAAAGGATTATAGATTTGTGTGGCTCTTTGTCCATTGAATTATACATTGGTCTTTTGATACTTGTTAAGTAGATTGGTATATTTTTGTCATTGTTTAGATAAACTGGAAATGGTTCCAAGTTGTGAAGGTGAATATGAACATGCCCAGTTGATTTTGTGTTATATTATTGTACTCTATTTCGACCTAAGTATGATTAATTCAAAGCAATAGTAGTAAACAATCTTAGGGCCCGTTTGTTTTGGCTTATAAGACCCTGTAAAAAAATTTCTAACAACAAAAAAGTGCTTCATGACTAAGCATGGATTTTTTTTTTTTTTATCAAAAGTACTTTAAGGCTCAGAAAGCATAACTTGTGCTTGCTGATTTATGTGCTTCTACCTGAAGTTACTTTTTTCTAAAACCATTTTTTACAGAAACACAAGCAAACAAACCCTTAATTGAGTTCATTCTTGGATACATTCACCGTTGGCCGTTGCATAGTTTTTTTTTTTTGGGGCTAAATGTTGGCCGTTGCATAGTTAGCTCTATGCAATGTATCTCCTGACAAAATTATGTCATGTTCCTCTGGTTGTCCTTAGAAAGCTTATGATATGTTTTGTTTATTAAATTATTACTCTTTATGCAGTTTTTCAGATTTTGTCATTAAACATATTTCTATTTACTTTTCAATGCCTAGCAGATCTCCACTGGTTATTTCGTTTCAGACATTGCAATGATTTTATGGCATTTCCCGGCTTTAGGTGGTCTGGAGTACGTAAGTACATAAAATTAAATTGATAATTTCTTCATTCTGCATTCAACTCGGTTTCAAGAACCATATGCAATTGTTGAATTGACTGAGCATATGTGTTTTTCGATTTGAGTCATAAGTCTTTGGTACTTGCACGTAAGTACATAAAATTAAATTGATAATTTCTTCATTCTGCATTCAACTCAGTTTCAAGAACCATATGCAATTGTTGAATTGACTGAGCATATGTGTTTTTCGATCTGAGTCATAAGTCTTTGGTACTTGCACGTATGTTTTCAAGTTGAATTGAATACATAACTCAAAAAGCTCTGATGCAAACTGGGTTGTAACAGGTTTTACACCATGAGTTATCCATGTTTGCTATTGTCCTATCTCTTATGAGTGAAAAAGCGCAGGTTTACATCTTCATGGTTCTCTTTACAGAGAGCACTACTCCATTCGTTAATTTAAGATGGTAAAGTTAATCTCAACAAAGTCCCTTATATTATGTTCTTGGTTGTCAACCTGTCATAATTTGGCTTAGCTTGTAAATACCAATTCAGGTACTTAGATGTTGCTAGTAAGAAGAACTCAACTCTTTACGTGATCAACGGTATGGCATTGTTCGTTGGGTGGTTGGTATGTGTAGCATGTTCAAAATCTCAGTTCATAAATTTTCATATTTTTAATTTCTTAAAATTAATTGAAGAAATTTTGGAACTTTCTCTGGATTGTGACTTTGAATTTCACTTCCTATAGATTGCAAGAGTACTTTTGTTCGTTTACTTCTTCATCCACATGCTTGCACACTTTGATCAGGTATACATCCTCCATGTCACTACTACAATAGACGTAAAATTCGCAACAATTTGCGTCTATTTTGCAGTAATAGGAACAATATTTGTGCATGTTTATCCTTATTAGTTTTGAAAATGCTTGACATACTCACTCAGCTATACATACGAATTAAAAAAATGGCAATAAGAAGATTTCAGAACTTACATGATGATGATTATGTAACTAGTTTAGGTATAGTTTAGTACTCTACAAGGTCAATATGGCGGAACTATCTAGGGTTTAGGAGTTACATCATCTCCTTCTTAACTTTTAATATAGTATATTTTAAGTATAATATTTATAAAATTGTAGATAATGTATGCACAAAATAGGTTTGTGATCCATGAGTTTCATTTTAAGATTTTATCATTTAAAAATACACTAAAAATTCAACAATTTAAATATATTTATACTCAAATTAGATACATATAATATTTATTGTTAAAAAACAAATAACAATTAAAAAACAAGTAATATTATTTTTTACTATTCATACGGTGTAACTGAACTAAACTTCTATCTCTTTGTTTGATATCTATGATTTTTTTTGTTTGTTTTAGGTGAAGACAATATTTCCTTTGGGTTTCTATACCGTGCTTGTGGTGCCTTCTGTGTTATCAAAGTTGAACCTATTCTGGTTTTGGAAGATTACAAAAGGCTTGATTAAAACACTTTCTAAGGCAAAACATAATTAGTGGTAGTCCCTCGTCATTATTCAAGTGTACATTTTAAGCTAAGTGGTGTTATTATTAACTACTGACGTTTGATACTTCTTCTTTTCTTCCTTTGAATATGAAATGCTGAATCTAGAAGTTGTATTTGATTTTTTTGTGTCATATATATAGTTATATGATTTTTTTTATTTAATGATTAAACTATTATTTAGCTTTGCATGTGTTCGAGTTCTTGTTACGTGATTTATGCCTAAAAAAAGGAAATATAAGTCATGGCATACATAAGTTTATTTTTTTAAAAGAGAAAAAAAAGATTTTCAAGTAAATAATGAAAATAATGTCTAAAATAATACAAAAATTAATAAAAATATATTTTTTATGTAGTGAATACTACTTCATTTAGACTCAAGATGAATATATAAATATATTAAAAAAAGAAAGAAGAAGAAAATAACCCTATTTACATATAGAAAGTTCTTTCTCTAATCCCTAATATCATGTATATGTTATTTTTAACTGATTAATCAATTGGATAGGACATAAATGATCTCATTTTTTCTTTTATATATATATATATATATATATATATATTGTAATTTTAGATCAGTCATTGTTTATAATCTTGTTATCGTAAAAAAATAGATACTTCTAATCCTATAGGTATCCAACGATAAATTACAAGGCTAAATAAAATGTATTTTTCAAATAATAAGAAGAATACTAAAACCTTTCTCTCCTTATAATCCTTTAATCTTATTCAAATTCCTTGAATATGTTTCATCTTATCGGAGGATTTCCCTAGAATTTGCTTTGATATTGGGTTCTGCGTTTCATTTTTCTATCATTTCTACAAGAAAATAAAAATAAATAAGAAGCAAACTGTCATCTCTTTTAGTGTCTTTCATATCTATTTTGTATTTAAGAATTGATTCTGTATCCGAGACAAGTTTAGTCAACTTTATGAATCGGTTATATATCCAAAGATTAGTTCAAAATAAAATTATTATACTGTTCGTAAGATCAATTTAAAGTGTTTTAAAAAAAACATAATATAATAAAAAATTATTTCAATACAAGTTAAAAATAGATTTTAAAATCATAATTTTTCACTGGATCGATCTAACATATGTTTGATTGATCGAATATTTAGTTCAATCGATAAAGTCAATGAAAAAATTAATTCATGATTTTTTAAATTGAATAGATCGATACTCAATCGATCAACATGTATTGATCAATTGAGTAGCTTAATTTTAAAATTTTTTTATGTGTTTAATATGAATTCTAATGTACATTAGAATAAAGATATACCTAAATTGTGATCGTTGGAGTCTGATAGTTTCTTCGGCTTAAAAATATTCTCGAAGAACATTCCTAAAAACTAAAATTATATATATATATATATGTTTTTTTCACAAATATTTACAACACTCACAAAAACCTTACAACATCTATTCATTAAATGTTCGTTTTTGTAAAGTTTTGATTTTTATGGAAGGTGTATTAGACTAGAGCCATTAATACAATTTGATGTCATTTCTTTTATAGAATTATGTTTGAACTATTTTGATGCTCTTATTGCTAGTTTCACTACTACAAATAAGGATTTTTAAATCTATCGGTTATTAACCAATTTAAAATTATGTGACTTAAAATTTAAAGTTTGTTCTACCCAACTGACTTTAAATTTTAAGTCGGTTCTACAGGTGAACCGACTTAAAATGTTATATCTCTTTTTAAACATATTTTGATTATTTTCTATTAGTTTAACTGCATGTTTTCGATCACATAACATAAAAGAAAACCAAAATATGTTTAAAAGAGTTTTTAAATACATTCTATTAATTAAAAAATTTAATATTAATTAATTACTTAAGAACTAATTTATAACAAAAAATAATTTATATACAATACAAATATATACATATATATTTAACTTAATTACAATATCATTAAATATTATAAGATATCTATGTTATTCAATATCATTATATTCTTCTTTTAATTCTTCTTGTGATAAAATTTCAAGCATATGTTTTACCTATTCTTCTCGTAAATCATCAAATATTTGCATATCATAGCCCGACTTACTCCAACCAAAGAAGTACATGTATTTAAATTCAAAATAAGAATGTAATATCGTGAATTCACAGAAAATAACTTATATATGTTAAAAGAGTATATTAGTAAAAGAAATTATCACATCGACACTGGAGTGATAAAGCAATAACCTCATCGCTTTGAAATCATATTAGAGATGTATTAATCTTTTGTCTATAAAATATGAAACTATTTGGAATCAAGCTGATATTTTTAATGATATAATAAGCTATAAATATGAAGTCAAGTGTAACTCAAATTTTTTACTTGGGTTTGTTGAGTTTTGGTGCCCAAAAAGTAATACTTCTGTATTTCCTTAGGGTGAAACAACAATTACTCTTGAAGATATGATGATTCTTGGTGGGTTTCTTGAACTTGGCTTACTGGTGACTATTCCCATAAATTATTAGGATGATCGCGTCTAAATACATAATATATCGCATCTTTCCCTAATTGTTTGATTATTTCACCTCTGTTTATTTGTTCTTAAATTGTTCTCTACAAATAATAAAGTAATAAAATATATCATACATTATTACATCAATATGTAAAAATCATAACAAGGACTTTGTATCAAGTTAAATTACTAACCAACTTATTGAGTTGTTATTTTCCTCGTTTATTCAAAGATTTTATATTCATTAAGTGGTTCCAAGTACAAAAACACATAATTTCTAGCTAATTTGAAAGTTTTATAGTCTTTCCATGCCTTATTTACAATCTTGTAATACTTGTTTATCCAATTATCGGGGACCTTCAAATGATTCTGTAAAAAAACATATTTTAGAGGAGATATGATACAAAAATGATATAATATATGTAATTAATTATAAAACAAAAGAGACTTACATAAATGATTTTTCATATCTTATACTTTTCAGCATCTTCAACCTTATATTTTTACATTTAACACATGAAAATCGAATTATATTAATTTTATAATTACTATTTCTATGGGCAAATTTCAAGAAAGTTTCAACTTCAAAAATATAAAATCCATCAAAACATCATATAAAAATAAATACATAAAATACAAACAATTAATAAACTCATTATAACATTAAAAATATATAATATATATATATATATATATATTATACATGTAAATAATTTTAAATTAAAATTAAACATAAATACATAAAATTATTAAAATAAATAAATAAATAATGTATTCTTCTTTTTTAAGCTTGAATAAAAATACACAACCTACATAACACAAAAATATATACAAATAATCAATAACACAAAATATACATTAAAATAAAAAAATTATTTTACAAAAATTATATAAAAATAAAAAATATGAATAATAAGTGTAAAATAATTTATAAAAATACTTGCAAAAGTAAAATGAAGAAAATGAAGAAAAAATGGTGTTTAATAAATGAGAAAGTGAAGGAAATTTTTTGAGTATTATGTTAAAAAATATATGTATATATCTAGATAATAAATTAGAGAGGGAGAAAACCTACTTGACGGCGTCGAAAATAATGGTAAAAAATGGCCGAAAATTGAGAAAGAAAAATAGAAGGTAGGACGGTTTTTTGGGAGGGAAATGAAGGAACACGATGGGGGTTGTCGGTATGAGGGGGAGAAGAAGATAAAAGAACAAAAAACGTTAGCGTTAGTTGACACGTGGAACCGATGCTACACATAGGATTTTAAGTCGATTCTTAGTGTCAACCGACACAAGCCACTAGTAGTGTCGGTTGACACATAGAACCAACTTAAAATTCAAGGTGTAGTATCGGTTGACATGTAAGATTGATGCTACACATAGGATTTTAAGTTGGTTCTACGTGTCAATCGACACTACAAGTGGCACACGTTGGTTGACACGTAGAACTGACTTTAAATCTTATGTGTAACGTCGGTTTCATGTGTCAACCAATACTAACTTATCATTTTTATGCAATTTTTTAAGTCGATTTATAAGCATACGAACTTAAAATTTGTTATAAGTTGGTTTTAAGTAAAAATTAACTTTAAATTACGACTTAAATACTATTTATTATAATAATGTTTGGATAATAAAAAATACTTCAATTTATTCATAGTCTTACTCTTAATGCAAAATGAGCTAGTTTTTAAAAATACAAAACCAAATTTCAAAAAACTGTCATGAACCATTCATATTTCATTTAAAGAGTTTAAATATTATTTAATTTTTCTAAAGTAGATAATCAAGAGGAGATACCTTTTCAAATGGTATATAACCAATCATGGTGCAAAACTTTATATGTATTAAGTTTAATTTTGATGTCAATTATGTACGATAGCTTTGGTGGCAAGAGATAAATTTGATAATTTTTTGAGTATATGGTCTAAAATCCTCGAGGCTTCAAAATAATAAAAGTGGCAAAATCTAAAGCTTTTATCTTAACTATGATATGACAAATGCATTGATATTTACATCTATAATAATAAAAGAAAATAGTAAATTAATTATTGATTATGTACTTCACAGGTCAAACATATTATGTAAATATTTGGATGAGATTTTACCAACTATAAGTAAATTTTTATACTTTTATATAGTTTGGATTCTAATATCATATAATTTGTTAACTCATGAGGCAACTAAATGGATAGTTTTTAATAATAAGAATGATTGTTTTAGTGTTACTTACATCTCTCTTGTTATTTATGATATTATAAGTGTAAAACTTGATAATTAATTAATAATATTGTCTGTTAAAAAAATCAAGATGAATGTCACACCATCATTATCCAACTTTTTTCATTTAATTTCTATTTATCAAATAAATTGAATTACTTACAAACTTATATTTCGTTCTTATCACATTTAGATCTATTGTTACCACGATAATTTTTTTATTAAAGTAATGATATTATCATGATTAATTTTGTTATTACCACTAATAAACATGATTTTATCTATGTTATTAGTTACATCTAAATGCTATTATAATTAGATAAAATAGATATTAAATAAAAATAGTTATGAAGAGAAAAATGAATGTGTCAATATTACTGTACGAGAGTTCTATACAACGAAATAATTATACATATGTGAATTGAACTTCTGACCTAAATAGGCATCCAAGACCTACAAGAAAATGGTTACGTTAACCCATAGAATCTTTTTATGATTCTATTACAACTTGATCAAACAAGTTTCACAGCGTGAATTAAACATATAATATAGTGAAGACATAATAAATACAATATATTTAAATCAACACACCATAAAAACTACTATCAAATAAGAAAGAAAGATTTGCATTAAACACAATAGTGACAGTGTGCCTCAGCTCCTATCCAAGTTAGCAACATATATTAATATAAACAACAACACACAACATGTGAATTAAGTAAAAATATTGGAAAAGTTATAAAATATTTCTAGTTATTTCAAGACATCCATTGTGCTAACATATTTGGTAGATAAAGATCGTACTCTCTTTATATATGATCATACATAACACAATACGTAACGAGATAAAACCACGTAAAACCCCTACCTATGTGGTTACCACTCGATTGATAAGCAATTTACTAATAATTAAATTAATAATATACAACTCGATAAAAGTATAAACATAAATACATCTACTAATTGGGACACCTATCATAACTGTACATAAGCTACCCTCATTCATTGTTAACACACATGCCTTTCATCCTCGAAGCTTCATCACCGCATGATGTGATTGACTACAAATGATTAAACTTCCTAGTGCATATATGTTCCAACTCCTTAACACCCAGTTAACATACAACACATAATCACATAGACTCTTCACCTATAGAAACAATTGTGATCTTGCTACTCTCTACTGACAAACAACAACTAGCCAACACATGTTAACCTAAAACATAGGCTTCTCACCTATAGACAATGTTATGGCATCCTAAAACTACATTGACACACAATAACTAGAGAACACAAGGTAATACAACTTGAGAGAAACTCTTCAAAATGATGTGATTTTTCACTAGAAAACCTTGCATTTTGACTTGGGAATTTTTTTTTACTCAATCTCACATTTTTAACACTCAACTCAATGTTTGAAAAATATGGGAGAGATTCTTCTCTAATGTCCTATACATAACATGAATACTACACTCTTTTTCATACAACACTTAGAAGGAAAATAAACTAAGGAAAAACCAGAAAAGTCTAGTGTTAAATGGGCATAGCCTCTCCTAGGATTATGGCCAAAGAAATAAGGAGGATGACAAGAGAATTTATAGAAAAAATTCAGCCTCTTAAACCCTTGCTAGCCCATCGTCTCGTCGCTTAAGTGATGAGCCTCACTGATTAGAGTGGCAAGGGTAATGGCTATACCCCGACTCCGATAAGGATAATAGATGTTATAACTCTCCACCCAAGATGGTAAGCACCTTAGTGAGCCCATGACGAGCCAACGATAAGAACATCGACGAGCAAGCTAAAAAGAATTTAAGACACCAAGAATTGTCAAGTCTCAAACGAGACACCACAACCAATAAACAAAGTCACCAACGGAACACCACGACAACAAAAAAATCCTCAATAAGATAACACAATAATAAATATCCAACAATGCAAACTATATGCAAGTAACAAGAAAATTCAAAATTATGTCTTAAGTGATACTGAGCAACCAGTAACTAATCTTACAATAGATAGACAAAAACATCAAATAAAATACACACGTTATGTTTTTCACACGATAATGCTAATACTAAAACAACAAAACTTACACGAGAGATTATTGCATATAACGGTTATATTAATGTTGACCCTTTATTTTTGTTAAAAAAAAGATAGACATATGGATGACATCAATAACTATAATTAACGGGGGTGCATACAATATGTTAAATTTAACAATTTTTCCAATATTGTTACCCAAAACAAGGTTTAAAATATCGATGTTTGTTCAAAATTTAAAGATTTTAATTTTACGAAAAAATCAAAGATATTAATATTTTTGACAAAAATTTAAATATTTTTTAAAAAAATTATAAAACCTCTATAAAAATTATGATTTTTTTATAAAACTTTAAGTAACATCAAGATAAATTATTACTCATACTTTAAACTAATTTTATTGTTTAAAATAAATATTTAAAAATACTTATAAGGTTTAAAACATAAATTACAATAGTAGTTAAAATTAATCAAAAAATTGTTAAAATCTAAATTATTTACATCGTAATTATAATAATATTATAAATAAAAAAATCTTAATTATACACTGTATAATTTAAATTATAAAAAATAAAAATGAAAGATAAGATTAACAAAATAACAACATGATAATTGGATAAAAATAAAATTATATATGAAATGAAAAGTTTAAAATATTATTTTAAATTTAAAGGAATAATAGTTTATAAATAAATATTTAAAATATATATATATATAATAATTTTTTAATAAAAAATAACATTTATGGATATTTGTTAAAATTTTGATGTCAACCTCGTGATTATATATATATAATATCCATAATATTTTAACAAATATCATGTGTCGAATTTAAAATCTCTAAAATTTCAATAATATAACTACATCGTCGACAATTTTTCAATCCTGGGAAAATGTGGATTTTTCAATCCATGCCCGCACATTTATTTTGTATTCTTTTCCGTGTCGACAGAAGCGCGTCTGAATTCGTCGATAAAGTCATGTGTTTCTTTTGGTGTTATCTGTGTTGAGAAACATATAAATTTATATTTATTTTAAATTTTATTATATATTAATATTATCTAAAAGAATTAAATTATTTCTTTAATTTTTTAAATAATTATATAATATAAATATATAAATATATATAAAATTAAGTAATATTAATATCAATATTTTTTTATATTATAATCATCATTAATATAATAATTTTTTATTAAAATTAATTATATTTATTAATAATATTATATTATATTATTCATAATTTATAATATATCGATTATCTATTAATATTTCTCGTCGATTTTGCCGACGAGGAGAATAAATAAAAATAAGTATAAAGCTAGCAAGAGAGAGGAGATAAAAATTTAAAACTATATGAACCCTTGTCTCTCACGTATTTTCACTCCTCTACTCGGTCTTATTGATTCTTTCCCACCCAAAAATTCTCTCTTTTTATTGATTATGAAATGTGAAAATATGGCGTCTATTTTTTTATTTCTATGAATAAAAAAAGGTTATTTTATTATTCTTACTTATAAAGACTCACCCACTTTCTCCAATATATCTATTGATGATTATTTACAATTCCAATAATTCTAAAAATCCCACTTTTGTTTTGGTAATTGGGACTTTGATATGGTTATGTTAGGGTTAGAAATCTTTCAACTTTTAAAGAACAAGATTAAATGTGCTATGAAGAAAGAGGCACTAATATACTGTAGCAAGAGCCCTGATTTTATTTTATTTTTCCGCCAGAAAAGCAAAAGTACTCTAGCAGCTTTGTTTGTGGGTTTTAAATAATTTTTTTTTCTTTATCTGGGTTATAATTCATTTTGATACAAGGAAAAAATGTGGGGGAAATGGTGGGTTTATGGTGGCCCAATGTTGAAGCAAAGCTTCAAGGCGGTGGTTGGCCGTGGCGTTAAATTTAATTCTGGGATTTCTCCAAAGTGTAGTGAGTTATTAGATTTTAGGGCTATGATTACCAGTGACTGTAGAGAAACTAGAACCCCTTGTTTTCCTTCTTTTTTTCCATTTGGATCAAGGAGGGCATTATCGTCAGATTCTCCTTTGTCATCTTCTCAATCTTCAACAAATTCTGGGGATCCAAAATTGGGTTCCAATGGTGACGAGGAAGGGGACAAAAGGATGATTGGTGAAAAGGATATAATATCATTCGAGGAGGCAAAGAAGCTAATGAGGTTGGTGAATGTGGAGTCCTTGAAGATGAAGCTTGGGATGGAAGGCAAAGAGGTTATCAAATACAATGAGCTTCTTGAGATTTGTGAGAGTTTTGGGGTAGCTAGAACTCTACAAGAGGCTATTGCTTTTTCAAAAGTGCTTGATGAGGCTGGTGTGGTCCTGCTCTTCCGTGACAAAGTCTATCTTCATCCTGATAAGGTCCCTAGTTTCTTCCTTTTTTTCTCCAAATTTCCGTTTCAATGTGCTTTGTTTGAGTGATGGCGTAGAAAGGTCTTTGTGACCCTGCTTTATTGAAACCATTAAAGCTGGTTGATATTATTTTTTTTGGTGTCAAGTAGGGCTTTGTTTCCACTTTCATGTTACTATATGTATGTTTGACGGATATATTCTATATTTGTTTATGAGCTTGTTTCTTTCTTATTCCTTACTCTAATGTTGTGATTGTTGGAATTTCTAGCGCACCTTTCAGGACTGAATTGGTTTAGCCTCACAAGGGAAAAAAGAAGTGAAATTAGATGGTTACTTTTAAGTTGAAAACTCTTTCTTATTGTTATTATTAGTTTTTACCTATTGTAGATAACAGACCTAAAGTTTGAGCCTTCAACTAGTGTTGGAAAAGGCGTTTTTGAGGCTCGTCTTGAGGCAAGTTTGCACACACAAAAATATCAAGGCTATAGCCTCTGATGAAATTTGAAAATTATGCCTTTTTCTTTTTAGGCCCAAGCCTTGAGATGAGATATTCTTTCCTTAAGTAGGTCAAGGCTTAAGGCTCAAAAAATTTCAATTTTTTAAGTTGGATCACAAATAACCCATTGCAATTTCACATGAGTATTAAATTAGTAAAAAATTAACAATTTAGAAAAAGAATTGATAGTCAAAAACTCAAGCCATACAAACCAAATTAGGGAAACTTCTTTTTAATTCTTCCAACATTGTTTTGAGTTCACAATTTTCTTCTTAATTCTAATAGTTGCTCAATTTCTTGTGAATTATTCAATATGAACTTTGAAATACTTTTATCACAATTAGAAATAATGAAATATTAATTAGTTTTTATTTATCTATTATCTCTTTTCTTTATATAGTGGTGAAATTTCATTTTTTTAAGGAAAAAAAAAGGTTCTCTATTTTAAGAACAACACAAAAGGAGAAAGGTTCCCTCATTAGATTTTTTTTTGGTTGCCAACTCTTATTTAGGTATAGAAATAGTGTATATTATTAAATTAGAGCATATTTATGTCTCCAATTCCATGCCTCTCGTATTATAGTGCCTACTCTAGCACTTGAGCCACACCTCCACATAGAATACGATCTATTTTCCTTGATTAATTTTTATTTTTATAATTATTTGATTCATAATTGTTATTATTTATATCTTTAAAGTTCCTTTGAAAGTTAAGTTTGAGGCATATGTCCTTGAGGCTTACATCTTGCCTCATTAGAAGGAAACACCTCGGTACTTGAAATAATTTTCCTTCAACACCTTTGCTTGTCACCAGTTATCATGCATCTCTGCCTGCATATGTATAGTCTATGCATGATTTCAAGCAGTTTGTGCTTTGACTTTCTGAAACCAGATGGCTCTTGATTCACTCTATATTGGATCATTAGTGTAACCAAGTTACAACGTATCAATGGATGCATCTGTTTTGACGATCTTGGTTGACCATTACTTGTATCCGTCAAATGCAGAGGGAAAAAGCTAGTTTTTGATTGTTTGTGGGTTCATATGCGGTGTCTAGTCTATATCTAAATTAGCAAGCTAAAGGAGTTATCTTGCTGTGCATTGAATTTTATATTTCTATGTTTATGTTACTTATATCTGTTGATTGTATTGACTGGTTGTGCTCCATATTTTTATGTTCAGGTAGTGGATTTGGTTAGAAGGGCACTACCTCTTGCTTCGACCCCTGAGAATGACCCGGAGTGGGAAGAACTAAAGAAAATGCACGAGAGGAAAGAAAAAATAGATATGCTGGCCCGTAAACAGGTCCATCGCATCCTTCGTGTAGGGCTAGGGCTATCTATGCTTCAAGTTATGCTTTTCTTTCGGTTAACCTTTTGGGAGTTCTCATGGGATGTTATGGAACCTATTGCATTTTTTGCCACATCAACTAGTATAGTCATAGGTTATGCTTACTTTATATTCACATCGAGGGATCCAACTTATGTAGACTTTATGACGAGACTCTTCCTCAATAGGCAGAGGAAGCTGTTCAGGAAGTATGATTTCGATGTTGAAAGATTCAAGGAGCTGCAGTATAAGTGCAAAGCACCTCTAGATGCTGCTGCCTTAAGAAAAAACGAACGGGGTTGGAACTAGAACTTGACGACTGGTGCAAATTTTATGATTACATGCTGATAATATTAACAAATGGCTACCCTGTTTTTGATACAAGGGGGACTAATTGTACTTATGGTCTTTGTGCTGGTCACCGACTGTATTTTTTATGACAGTCGATTTCATCTGCTATGTAGAATTGAGAAATACATTACTTTTTGATGACTTATCTGTGTCCTTTTATCTTGTGTGGTATAACAGTTATCAGTAATACAGTGCAGTTTCCACTCTAGTTTTTGATTACTTGGCTTATAACAAAAGTTATAGTGAATACTAATACTCAAAACATTGCCAAAATTTACAATTAGGCGAAAATGGTAACTAGGTATCTCATCTTAATAAGAGTGAATTAGACAACTTTATAGAATCTTGTATGGAGCATGTGTATTGGAGGGTTTCAGTAGTATACTTGAACAAAATAAGCCTATTTAAGAGGGCTTTGGGTATAAATGTGGCAGAAAAGTCTACCACGGGTTCCTTAAGTTTGTAGTATATATATCTTATCGATATATCATTTTTTTAAAAAAATATATCAATTTAATATAATTTATCGTTTAATTTATAATTTTTTATATATGTAATAAAATACACGCGATATTTAGAGGAGGGTATTTTTATTTAATATTTGAAAACGATTTCTAAATATCGTTTATTTAATTAATTATTTAAAAATATGATACACTTATTATTCAAAACATCTTCAACTAAATAATAAATTGTATAAAATTGATATATATTTTAAATAAGATGTAATTAAAATAATACCTAAAAAATACGAGAAAAAAATATTAAAATCGTGGTATTACAAAAATATAAAACCTGTCATTTCAAGGAAAAACACCTTACATTTACTGTACACCTTTTGATAATAAAATGAAAAAAATCTAAATAATCCTATAATATTCGTCAATTTTGTTTACTTTTATTTTATATTCTATTCATTGTTTTAAAGGAATCAATACCAAAATTCGCATAATTATTTAGTTTAATCAGTTTAATGGATTTAGTTTTATAATTATTACATTAAATTATAAAGATATCATAATTTTTAAAAAGATAACATGAATATTTTATTCTTGTAGTTTTTGAATTTGTCACCTAAGATCCTCTTTTTATGAAAAAAATAGGTATTATAAATATTCAATTTTAATAGATTTGATTGATTAAAAATATACATTTTAATAAAGTATATTATTAAAAATATTTGTTTTTTTATAATAGTAAAACTAACTGTATCTAATCTATAAATTATAGAATTAAAATGATTATTTTAAAAAATTAAGAAGTAATATTCTTAACTTAATAATTATATAAATAATGTGTTTATTTAATAAAAATTATATTTTTTTTATTTTTTTCAAATGTTATTTATTTTTTCAACTAGTTTGGTAGGATGTAACTAACCTCTTCGTAGAGATTTGGTATGTTCTTATCGAACCCTATGAATAAATAATTCATGTGTTGTTTGATGACGTTCAGGAAAGGTACGGGGAGACAAATGGAGGTTACATAATTATCTTTAGAAAACCATTAGGTGGAGTAGTTTGTTTTTCAAATAGTTCACCTCTTTTAATTTCGACGATTTTACAAAAATAGAGTTGTTAGTAAATTTTTTTACTTAATATTTACTTATTTTATTTAATAAATAGTATTTATTTGGATTAAAAATATTAAAATGTAAACTTTTTAGTAAAAATTAGTAAAAATATATTTTTTAAGATTTTTTGAAATTTTTAACAACGCACCAATCAGAAGTTGACATGTGACATGCAATGTAAGTAGAGAAGCTAACTGGGCAAGCCACGCAAACACCATGCAAGCACGGAAAGCGAATCACGTACGCCACGTGTGAGGAGGACAAAGCGTGTGTTTCATGCTTCGTCAAACTGTGTTGCCACATGTCGCTACACTATTGATCCATGTCGTCCACCTGTGCACTATGTCATCCGTTTTCGCGAATCACGTCACGTCGCGTGTTGCTGACTCAGTAAGCGTTGACTTTGACTAATCTTTTCTACCATGCATCGCTCCGTGATTCGCGTGGTGAATTTCTGATACCACGTGTCGTGTTGTGATTAGCTGGAGCTGTTATTTTTGCTTGTTTTGATCGTAGCCCTTGATCTAACGGTCCAGATCGTACCTAAGCAATATTTAAGCCCATGATCACTCAATAAACCTTAAGTGGCCTTCATTAGCATAATTAGTGATATTATGAACTCAATTTTACCATGTGATGATCTAATATTTTACCTCAATTATAAATTTAATTTAATTATATTATTTAATCTGATTTGTATGCTATTAATTATTTGTCTTAATTAAATAACATGCATATGTTCTAGGTAGAGATGTATGATTCTTATGTATGTAATCCATAATTGATGAACTTAATGTGTAGTATGCAATTTAATTGGTATGAGAGTATGATTAAATTAATTACTGTATAATGTGTAGTTTACTTGAGAGAGAAATACATGTTAGGTTAGATTAATTTAATCATGTAATTAATTGATAATTATATTGAAGAGATTTTAACGATTTATATGTTTAGAAAATTAAGAGATTAAGTATTCCTAGATATTTTCTTGTATATCTTTTTAGTTACTAAATTTGATTTAATTAATTATTACTATTACTTTTAATTATTTTAATTTTATTTCCTTAAAATATAAAAATACAAAAAAAAATGATTTTCATTTCTTTAAGTTTTAAAAATTAGTTTCTAATAAAATAATTTTCGTGTAACGATATTTTATATCATTATATTACTTGATACATATCTTTACGGTTATTGTCATTAATATCAAAAATTAACGTATTAATTCAGATTAACTTGTAAGAAAGTTGGATTTATTCGAAAAATTCCTTATTAACCTATGAATCATCAAGTCTAATCAATGTTAAAATTTATTCGCACATACCCAACAGGCTTGCATAGCATGTCTTGGTGATGATGGTTGATGTCATTTTTTGTCTTTTCGAGGATCTTTCACTACTTGCAAAGCCTTTTTAAAACCTTAAACGAAAGCATTTGTTGATGATTTCCAGTTTCCACTATGCTCATAAATTAAGTTTGCTGCAGTTCAATCTAACAATAGGGATGAAAAGCATTTTCTTTGTACTTTTCATTAAATGAGCAAGAATATAGTACGTTAACGTGTAAGAAACCATATGATCAAACAAATATTACAGAATTGTATAAATTAAGTACAGGCATTTTAATTAATCACTGCTTCTGCTTGTTCTTGTTAGAAATTACTTTTGATAGTTTCTGAATCAAATTATCTTCCAAAATTTTATATTGATTCTTTATTTGAAAAAGTGCTTCCTGGGCGAAGGTATCTACACCATCCTCATACTTTTCGTACAAATAAAGCTGGCACAGTAAGTATAAACACTGACCCTTCACAAATCAGAGAAGAAAACAGATTAAGACATGCTTAAATGTTGAGTTCAAGATTGATGAGATAGGACAATGATACTGATGTGTGAAACGCTCTATAGTCTGTAGTGAAGTGAATATAGTGGCTTTTCTTTTATTCTTTCTTCAAAACTCAAAATATGGCCTTGGATTATTCTAAACTAACAATATATGACCTAGTAGTCTGTTTGTTTCTTCTCGATCCTTTAAAAGAGCTTCTGGTAGTAAAAGAGTGTTTCAGTAACAAACAAGATAAATTTTTCAAAAGCGTTTTCAGGGATCATCAGAAAGCACATTTTGTTTTTCTTAGTGAAAACACTTTCAAATAAACCCTAAGTTGCACGAGAGTGTAATTCAATTACATCCCATGTTACTAGGTTAAGAGTGTTTTATTGAGAAACATGGTAAACTCAAGTCCATACGAACAATTTCTCTTTTTAGTGATAAGTTTATAAAATTATAGTTGGTACTTCCCTAATATTTTAGAGTTTTTAAAGAGTTGATTTTCTAAAAACTTTTAAGATATAGTTATATGTACTCTAGTTAAGTTCCACTAACTTCAATTATTTAATTACAAGTGTTTCATATATATGTTGCATAAAACCGACAATTATGGAGGAGTGATAGATGTATAAAAAATAATGTTGATCATTCTCCTAATAGTTTAAGTTTTTGAGAGAGTTTGTTTTTCAACAACTTTTAAGATGTTATCAGAGTTAGAGATCTTGTGTTCAAAGCTTAATATACCCAATTATTAAATTACAAGTATTTAACTTGTAATAGAACCAACACTTGTTACGGAATAATAAATATATAAAAAATATAGTTAATTTTTATCCTAATATCTCAAGCTTTTAGGGGAATTAATTTCACAACAACCTCTTACATTTAGGAGATTTTTTGAAAAACTAGGTAGTATGTTATTATTCAAAATTGAAACCAAAATAAGTTCGGTTACTAAATCACATGTTTTTGGATTTTGGGAAAAAAATCCAAAATCAAAGGTATAGTCATACCATCTGTTTATAACATGTACATAACTTGTGTACAACCCATACATGAGTAATCTTAAGCCTTATAGAACTCGTGTAAATCATTCCAAGCCAAGGAGGACACCTACAAACGAAATTCAACATTGAAAGCGAAAGAGGAGGAGATGAAACTGACCTATGTAAAGTAGAATTAAAAAACTGAGGAGACTGCCAACAGCCCACAAAATCACAACCACCTACAACTTAGTTTCTCATGTCACTCGTACAAAATTCCAAAATGGTTCTCTTGCCTGGAAGATAAAAGAAGTGGTGGGAGGGATTGAAGTGAAATGTACCATAAGAAATCTTGTTGAATCTGTTAATAAATCATTGTTAGTAGTATATTAATTGTATGTAACTAATATACTTTATCAGCTGTATATTAGTTCTGTGCAATTAATATATTTTTTTTAAAATAACTTTTCCTAAAAAGAAGATTATTATTTTCTGTATTTATACTTGTATTATCATTCATTGTAATTATATTGTAAATATATTTCAGTATATTCAATTTGGTATCATAGCAGGAAAGAAAACAAAAATTTCTTTTTACCACTTCCCGAGCAGGAGCGCCACCATTAACAGTAGCGTCGTCGTCAGTGTTTTTATGCAGTGTCGTTAATCTTCTCGCACTGTCCAGTTCGCGCCGCCATTGTAGATCTATCCATCCATTGCAGATCCTTCATCTAGCCCGCACCGTCCAACCCCGTACCGTCCAGCTCACGCACCAGTTCCAACCCCGCACCATCCAGCTCATACACCAGCTCTAGCCCTGCACGGTCTGCGCACCAGCTCCTGCACTGCTCTGTGTTCTTTTGTGAGTCTGCAGTGCCCTTTTTCAGTTTTAATTTTTCAACTTTCAGTTTTTTAGCTCTTTAGCTCTGCCCTAGTCCAAGCCCATCAGCCCACTTACTCATCAGCTCAACCCATCAGCTCACTCAATAATTAGACAGCCCACTTACCAGCCCAATCCATAGTCCAACCCGGGCAAAAAAAATCCAAAATTTTTATTCCGCTACACAATATATTTTTTTATTGTTATTTCAATGGAAGATTCAAGACAACATCAAGTTTCCAGAATTAATGAAGTTCCAAAATTTGAAGTTTCTGTTAAGAGTTCAGAAATTGGTTCTTTCGGGGGTACTAAACTTAATGGTACCAATTTTCGAAGATGGAAAAAGTTATGTCTATTTATCTTCGTAGGATGCATAAGATGAGATATGTATCTGGATCAATCAGGGCTCCTAGTCAAGATGATGTAGAAGCCTATACTAGGTGGGAAGATGATGATGGCTTTGTAATGTCAATTCTATTTAGAGCCATCATTGATGATATATTACAAATGGTAGAGGAATGTGAAACTGTTGAGGCCATATGAAATACCTTAAGCGATCTTTATACAAATGAGTCTGACTTTATTCAAGTTCATAAACTCATGTGCAAAGTTGATGGTATGCAGCAAAATGGGCAACCAGTATCTATGTTTTTTACCAAGCTGAAGAATGTATGGGCTGAAATTGACCAGAAACGCCGGTGCAAAATTAAAAGTCAAGAAGACCTTCTATGGTACCAGAAGAAGAAGGAGCTTGAACGAGTACATGCATTTTTAAGAGGCCTTGATACAAAACATAATAGTGCTAAAGGAAAATTGCTTCGAATGTCAGACCCTCCAAGCTTGACTATCGCCTTTACATACATCCGTAAAGATGAATCTCAACAGAAAAGTCTTCATCAGGCGCAAGTTGAGGTATCAAACCTAGCCATTCAAGCTAAATCAAATACACCTTTTCTCCAGCAGCAAAATCTGATTCCACTTCATCAGTAGGGACCTCCACCAGGCTTTACCAATCACCCTCATTCTCACTGCTCTTATTGCAATGAACAGGGGCATCTTCGTGAGACTTGTTGGAAACTGTATCCATACTTGAAATAAAAAACAGACTACTATAGAGCAAAACGACAATATCATCGTTCTAAAGCAAAAGCAGTTGCAGTGCAAATTGTCCAAGAACCAGACTACTATAGACAGGATCATCCTATGGAATGTGGAGGTATCCCTACAGCTTCAATAGCTAGTCGTGGTAAGATTGGTATGACCTTAAATGTTTCTCACTCTGTTGGGTCTAATACTTGGATTATTGATTCTGGTGCATCTGATCATATGACTTATGATAAATCTTATTTTAATGAGTTATCTTCCCCACCAGTGTCTTATATTACGAATGTTAATGGTGAGGCCTTTCCTGTCTTAGGAAAGGGGTCAGTTCATATCACTCCATCTTTACAGCTCCATAATGTTTTATATGTACCTGACTTATCTCATCACTTAATATCTATCCCACAGTTGAATATTGAGTCTAAATGTTCTGTAACCTTTTATCCTATGTATGTGATTTTTCAGGATCTTCTTACCAGGAAAATAATTGGTCGAGGGTATCTGAGGGGCATATTGTTCCATTTGGATCAGAACTACGCAGGGGAGAAACCAGGAGCACGGGCACGCACTGCATTGACCTCTAGTTCCGATAAGCTAAGTGAAATTTGGTTGTGGCATCGCCGCTTAGGGCATCCGTCTTTTAGTCTTATGAAAAAATCCATGCCCACTTTATTTATTGGTGTTAGTGAGACTATTTTACATTGTGAAACTTGTGTTTTGGCCAAGAGCCATCGTATTACTTATTCTCCTAGTATTTCTAATAAAAGTACTATTCCTTTTGAATTAATTCATTCTTATGTTTGGGGATCATCTAAAGAGCCCACTATATCGGGTATGAGATATTTTGTTTCGTTTATCGATGATTGTACAAGGTTATCGTGGAATTCTCTTCTTAGAACAAAATATGAAGTTTTTTCAATTTTTCAAACTTTTCATACCTTCGTTCAAACACAATACAATGGCATCATTCGGATCCTCCATTCTGACAATGGGGGGAATATGTTAATAATGTTTTTCAAGAATTTTTTCAAAACACATAGGATTATTCACCAAACTACTTGTCCGCAAACACCGGAACAAAATGGAATGTCTAAAAGAAAAAATCATCATCTACTTGATATGGCTCGTGCACTCTTATTTAGTGCTTATATGCCAAAATATATTTGGGGTGATACTATACAAGCTTCCACACATCTCATCAATCATCTCCCGTCTAGTGTCCTTAATGGAAAAATCAAATTCCAGATTCTCGCATCTTACGTCTCCTTATCATCCTTCCATAATCTTCCTACCCGTATATTTGATTGTGTTGCCTTTGTGCGTGTTCCTAAAAATCAACGGTCTAAATTAGATGCCCGGGAAATTAAATATGTGTTTGTTGGTTATGGAAGTTATCAGAAAAAGGTACAAGTGCTTCCATCCACCGACCAAAAAGTAGTATGTCACTATGGATGTTACCTTCTTTGAGGACATGAGTTATTTTTCCTCACCTGATACTGCTCGTCAAGGGGAGAATACATATTTCGAAGAACTGTATCATGGTGAGAGGGAGGCATTAGAAGAATCACCAACTAATGTTTCAATGAGACCAGATGAGATTCCTAATCCATTGAATCCAATCATTGCAGAAGCATATGTTCCAAGTATTCAAGCACCAAATTCGCTTACAGCAAATGAAGTTGAAGACACAACTGTTCCCTCAGGCATTACTCCTACCCCTGATCAATAACTCCCTAGTATTGAAGGTCACTGATCTGAGGTATGTACACCCACTGATACTAATAGCATTGAGTCTAATGTTGGACAGTATGTGTTACCAAATAGGTCTACTCGAGGTCAACCAGCCAAAAGGTATGAACCAAATATTCATGCAAAATCAAAATACCCAGTAGCCAATTACATGTCCACTAAAAGATTATCTAAGTCATATAAATCATTTGTGAATCAAATATCTGGTGTATCAGTACCTAACAAAGTGTAGGATGCATTGGGAGATCCAATATGGAGAAAGGCAATGGATGAAGAGATGGATGCGTTAAAGAAGAATGATACTTGGCAACTTGTGCCACCACCACAAGCAAAAAAGGTAGTTGGTTGTCGATGGGTGTTTATTGTAAAACATAATGGTGATGGATCTGTAAATCGGTATAAAGCTCGTCTTGTAGCAAAAGGGTTTACTCAAACGTATGGTGTAGATTATGATGAAACTTTTGCTCTTGTTGCCAAAATGAACACTATTCGGGTTTTGCTCTCACTTGCCGCTAACCTAAACTGGCCACTTCGACAGTTTGATGTCAAGAATGTGTTTCTTCATGGAGAATTAGCCGAAGAGGTGTACATTAGTCTTCCACCTGGGTATGTAGTTGATTCTCCTGGTAATTTTGTATGCAAATTGAGGAAGTCTTTATATGGTCTCAAGCAATCCCATCGAGCCTGGTTTGGAAGGTTTTCACAGTTCATGCAAAAGGTTGGTTACATACAGAGTAATTCAGACCACACTCTATTTCTCAAACATCAACGAGGGAAGGTAACAACCCTAATCATTTATGTTGATGATATGGTAATCACTGGTGATGATATGGTAATCACTGGTGATGATACTGTTGAGATGGATAAATTACAAAGACAGCTAGCCTCTGAATTCGAGATGAAAGACTTAGTTAAACTAAAGTACTTCTTAGGAATTGAGGTAGCAAGGGGAAGAGAAGGAATATATCTGTGTCAGAAGAAGTACATTATTGATCTGCTAATGGATTGCAAATCTATTAACACTCATATTGAGCAAAACCATTGTTTAGCAAAGTATCCAGATCAGATACCAACTGATCGAGCTCGCTATCAGAGATTGGTTGGGCGTTTGATTTACTTGGCTCATACTAGACCAGATGTTGCATATGCAGTAAGTATGGTGAGTCAGTTCATGCACAATCCAAGTGAGAACCACATGAATGTTGTTTTGAGAATTTTAAGGTATTTGAAATCGGCTCCAGGAAAGGGAGTAATGTTCTCTAAACACAATAATCCTCTTGAAGTCTGTGGCTTCACAGGTGCAGATTGGGCATGAAGTAATACAGATAGAAAGTCAACATCGGGTTATTTCACCTTTGTGGGAGGAAATTTGGTTACATGGAAAAGTAAGAAACAGAAAGTGGTGGCACGATCTAGTGCTGAGGCCGAGTATAGAGGTATGGCTCATAGGGTTTGTGAATTACTGTGGATAAGAACTTTGTTATTTGATTTGGGTTTCGAACTCAAAAATACTATGCAGTTGTATTGCGACAATCGGGCAGCCATTGATATATCACAAAATCCAGTACAACATGATCGCACTAAGCATGTAGAGGTTGATCGTCACTTTATAAAAGAGAAGCTAGATGCCAAACTTGTTAGTTTTCTTTTTGTTCTCACTGAATAGCAACTTGCAGATATGCTTACCAAAGGAGTTTCGAAGAAGGCATTATACGGTTCACTAAGCAAGTTGGACATGATCGATATATATGCGCCAACTTAATGAGGAGTGTTAATAAATCATTATTAATGGTATATTAGTTTTACAACTAATATACTTTATATATTAGTTGTATGCAACTAATATAATTTTCTTAAAAACACTTTTCCTAAAAAGCATATTCTTATTTTCTGTATTTATACTTGTATTATCATTCATGGTAATTGTATTGTAAATATATTTTGGTATATTCAATTGAATCCTTAACAAAAATTACATTCCCTAAAATTCCTAGTGCTTGATGAGAATCATTCCTTAACATAAGAGCAGGAGTTACAAATGTTTCTCTATGCAAAACAATGTCAGGGAATTTCTGTGATAATCTGTTTCGAAAATTTTAACCACAAGTCAAAAGAAGCACCAAGACATAATACATTCTTTTAGAAACATGAAATGAAAGACGAAGAAGCTTTATTCTTTTCAAATATAGAGGTCTTTCTGCTTTTGAGACTGCAATTTGACAGTAAAAAAGCTAGAAGTGCTTTTATGGCTAAGAAAGTACCAAGTTATGTGCCCCTTCTCGAAAACAATTTTCGAAAACTACTACTAACATAAACACAAGCAAATAAACCCAAAATTGAATCGAAATATGAGATATTGACAGAGCAAGAGAAGGGAAAGAAACTCACATGATGTTGGTAAAAGAGGCAAGATGGCAAGATTAAACCAGAGATTCAATGAACCAAATAAAAGTAATAGAACATAGCAAACAAGCTCGATTAAGTGAAAATGTATTCACTCAAAAAAGAAGCCATATAATTGTTGCACCAGCAAGGAAACATGCTGAAATGTCCTTGTTTCGCCAGAGTATAATATCAGCTACTGAAACCAACATTCACTTTATTAGTACCAAGTATTCCCTATGAACAAGCTTTAGAAAAGAGCTTAAATTTTCATTCGATCTAGAATCAGTACAGGAATACAATGTAAATTGATGCAGAGGATTTAAGGACTGGCCAAAAGGAAAGAATTCCAAATAAAATTAACTTCCAAGATTTCTTCATAGAGTTATTAGTTCAAATACCCCACCTAAAATGTATTAGAAATATCTTTAACTGTCAACAATAATTCATTATAACCAACGAAATTTTAAAATCCACATTAAATGTTTGCCGTCATAAGCATTTTTGCATTTTATCAAAAGCATAAACAACGTTTTTAGTCAAAAAAAAAAAAAAAACATGAACAACATACTTTTTCTTATAAACCCAGGCCTAACTCTTAACCCAAAACATGTAGTTAGAGGATTCGCTGAATTTATAAGCGAAAGATTGTTGCTTACTTTCTTAGTCAATGTGGGACTTAACATCCCCCTCCACATCGGTAGAGTCGGATTCTGACGGTCGGATGACAAGACGGCCAATGGGAGTCGAGGAAGCCAAGAGCTACCGATACTCATCTTATAAACCTGCGCTAACTCTTAACCCAAAAGAACATGAGTTGAAGTTTAGACTTATAAGATTGTTCTTTCTTTCTTGGCCAACGCGACTTAACACTTTTGATGTTTAATAAAGAACTCAGTAATTATTAACAATAAAAAGAAACATGTTGGGGATATTGTTAAGAGTTTTGTGAAGGGATTAAAAGAAACACATTTACGTTCGACTTCCTTCAATATCAGAATCAGAAGATTCATCTTCTTTTGGATCACTGAGAAAATCTTGTTCAATTTCCACTTCTGTAGGATCTAGAATTTCTCTAAATTTTCTATTAAGATTGTTCATCTTACAATTAAAATGTGACCCAGTGAACTATCATCTTAACCTGCAAATAACTCTGTCAAATCAAAATCGTTGTAATTAGAATCAATAATCACACAAATAATATGATACAATTTCAGTATAAATAAAAATCAACTACAAAGAAATATTTACTTATTATAAATAGACATAAAATTATCAATGATACCCATGAGATTCTACGTTTCTTTAAGAATAACCCTAACCCATGAAAAAATGACTCAAATACCACCAACATTATTCCAATTCATCAAGGATACTCCTAAACCCTAACGAACATTAAATAGATTTGTTAAAGTAACACCCTTGACATTGAGTCAAAGGTAATGCAGGTAACAGATAAATAATTTTTTTATGAAAAAGACTGTTGCTCCAACGATCAATTTGAAAGAAAATTGTTATAAATAGCTTTCACAAATACTCATGCTTCAAAAACAATTTCAGTGCATACATTCATTTCACAGTTTCAACAAGAAAATAACAAGTTATTCAAAAACTGTTCTGTCTCACCTTTTCAATGGCATCAATGGCTTCCATCAGCTCATCTAGAATTAAATAACATTCACAAATGTCCTTGGTTCAAAAACAGTTTCACTACTACATGCATTCATTTCACAATTTTAACAAGAAAATAACAAACTATTTCATCCCTGTAATTTCACAGTTTCAATGGCATAAATGGCTTTCAATAGCTCATCAATGTCATATAAATTTATCTTTTAAGTCGTGGCGTGCCAAGAAAAGCATTAGGGGTGGTGCGATTGTGTTGTTGTTTTATTAAGATATTATCTTGAAGATTATAAAAAAAAAAAAATTGATATTCATATTGAGTCTAAAAATTTGACTTTCAAATCAAATCGGTTTGATGACGATGATTTAATGATATTGAATCTATAATCTTTTTGTTAAAAATTAGTTTATAATATAACTTTGATATATATAAAAACCAAAACTCTCAACTAACATATAATAAAAATTGTAATATATATAAATATAATAAATTTAAATATGTATTTTGGATTTTTATTTTTTAATAGACAATTAATTTAAAATATAACTATTCTTAATATATGAACCAAAGGCTTACACGTAAATGGGTTTTTCTGCTACTAATAGTATATATTTTATTTTATTTCATTTCACCTTGACATTCAAATCAAATACATCAATAATATAATTATTTTTCATTAAATCAAAATGTTTGACCTTAATATAAAAAATACAAAAAAAGAAGCTGAAAGAAAGGGCTGTAAATTTATAAAGTCAGTCTGACCTTGATCCTGAAACAAGATTTTGAATTTGTTATTAATTAATCCAAGTAGAGATGTAAAAGAAACTATAGCTTGGGAAAGAAAGACCCAAATAAGCAGATTGATCAAAATGCTTCATAAAATAGCAATACAGAGACTTACAATATTCAAAGAACAAGTAAGTTTGTTTAGGTATTATTCATTAAAAATAAAAGGCATATACGAATTGCAAAAACAAAAAATGGGAACAAATGATTATATAAAATACAAATTAACATAAATAAGAACCTAAAGTGTGAATACACTGAGAATGAAGAGACTGCTATTTCTATCAGTAACAAGTTTAAAGAAAAGATCTGTCTTTTTGTTTGTAATGAACTAAACAAGAAGGGTAAAAAGCTCACAACTTCTTAACTAAAAGGTCCACTCCATGCTCAGGCTCAACCACTAATCTAAGAGCAGGTCCATGGTTATAGTTAGGAGAGAGTGACAGAGAAAAGTTTGAGAGAAGCAGAGCCAATAACATCTTGAGCTCAATCATGGCTAAGTTTTGGCCAAGACAAACTCTTGGTCCAACTCCAAAAGGCATGTACAAGTGAGGAAGCTTACAAGCACCTGTTATTCCGTTTGAAAATCTATCTGGATTGAATTTATAGGCATCAGGTCCCCAAATTTCAGGATCTGTATGTATTGTTGCCACCATTGTCCAAACATTGACACCCTTTGGAATATTAATGTCTCCAAATTTCATGTCCTTAAATGCCTCTCTTGACACCACCGTCACAGGTGGGTAAAGGCGCAATGCTTCTTGGATCATCATTGTCAACTGCAAAATAAAAAAAATCAAAAATCAAAATTTAAGAGTTATAATGTTCAAACACTCTTAAAAATTCCCAAAATTTTGTAAATGTTTCACCTACAACATGTACATAACTCATATATAGACTAAAAACTTGGGGTTTTGGTTCACTTTTTCACACAAATTACCAAAAACTCATGATTTTGGGCCTAAAATTAATTTGATTTCTAATAGAATTGATAGAAACCCATACCTAACTCATAAACTAAAATCCATTTTATAAGTAGGAGGATTGTCTAGGTTTATATGCAGTACTACTACCGAACTCCTGGCCGATGTGGTACGTTAAATTCCTTAACAACAATTATGAAATAACGTATATTAAGTGATAACAATCCAGCCAGAAAAAAGTGACAAAAGCACGTGCATAAGCAACCTGTATATTACTAAAACTCGTGATTTTTGAACATTTTGTTTTTTACTCAACTTTATAGAAATTTCTGATTTTGTTGTTCAAAACTAATCAAGGTACCTGTTTCATCTTGCGAAGCATATCGTTATTTGGGGTATTGGTTCCAGAGATTTCGAGAACCTCTTTGCGGACACGATCTTGCCAATCTTGATTTGCAGCCAAGAGCATGAGACACCAAGTGGCCGAAACAGCAGTGGTTTCATAACCAGCCAAGTATATGTTCTTGCAATTGTCTACAATGAAACGGTCAGTGGCTTCTTGGCTAAAGTCACTGTTTTTAGCACCCTCAAGAACCATTTGTAATAGGTCCTTTTCATACCCAGCTGCCTTTCTTTCCTTCACCACTTGCAAGATCAGACTAGCCACTTCTTTTTCCAATGCCCAAGCTTCCCTATTGTGCTTGGTTGGAATATATCTGTACTACCATAAATTATGAAGAACCCATCAATATCTTTAACTTATACATAGGGTAGGCTTGTTTAAGTTGTTATAAACCTCCTTAATTTAAGGAGCAAACATGGAGCAAAACATGGAGTAAAACAAGGAGCAAAACATGGAGCTTAATTCAAGAAGCAATTTAAGGAACCATTAATTTAAGGAGTAATTCAAGAAGTGAATTTTCCTATAAATAGATGTGTAATTGTAATGAATTAATCATCCAAAGTGTTTATTCCAATTGAGAGAAAAGCTTAGAGAGAAAATTTTTTGTGAGAGAAAATTGAGAGTAATTTTCGGGGTGTAATCGATCATGAGTCATGAAATTGTTGTAACACCTTGTGTAATTTCTCCCTTTCAAGAAAAGATCCGGCAGAAACCAAGACGTAAGCAAGATTGTCTAACTCCGTTATCAAATTTTGTGTAAGTTATTTTTTCTATTCTTTCTTTCTCATAACCGCTTATCGGGAATTTATGCTTATTTCTCAACAACCTGCATCGTGAGCTACTGGTGGTGATTTCTGGCCAATTTTCTACAAGAAATAGTCAAAAACGATCCAGAGAAGTCGGCTGGGAGCAACGGCCGTTGCAAGGCGAAGGTGAAACTCGAGAAATTTGATGGCACAGATTTTGGTTTTGGAAAATGCAGACAGAGATTATCTCAGATCAAAGAAATCTATATCAACCTCTCGTGGAAGAAACCATAAGCGAAGAAGATTGGAATCTTCTGCATGACAAGTGCCTCTGAGTTATTCGATCGACGCTATCCCGTAATGTCGCTTTCAACATAGCAAAGGAAAAGACCACGGCGGGTCTTACGGCCTCTCTCCAATATGTACGAGAAGCCATCACTCAAACAAAGTGCACTGATGCAGGCTTTGTTCAATTTCATGGATGAACGGTACAAGCATCTAGCTCAACATCTCAATGAACTCAATACTACCACAACCCAACAGTTCAAGGGAAATTGAATTCAATATTGAAGAAGTACGAAAGCATTAATACTTTATCTTCTTTACCGTAAAGTTGAATGCTACTATCACGGCCAAGGAAAGAGTTCCGTGAAGCAATAAGTTGAAATTTGACGATGTTCGTGATCCTTCTCGCGAAGAGATCCGACGCAGAGTCGTGAATTGTCAACTTCTTCGCTTTGCATACAGAGTCAAGAGGAAGAAATTCAACCAAAGGGAATTAACGGGCAACGTAATTACCGAGGTAGATCAAAGCGACAAGAGGTCCAAATCCAGGTGAATCCTAATAATTCCCATAGCTCAAGACTATCGAGGTTGGAATTGTGGAAGAACCGCACTACAAAAATGAGTGCAAGAGTACATCAAGGCGACAAACAAGTGAAGGCGAGGCAAATGTTACTTCCATCTCGTGAGGGAGACGATGTATCGATACGCTCTTTGGAGAAAGCAAGGAAGAATCTTGTGTTAGACTCTAAGCATCGCTCACGCTACTTCACAAAAAGAATTCTTCGAGAAATATGTCCCTTAAACCTTGGAAAGGTATATCTTCACGATGATCAACCACGTGCTATTATTGGCAAGGTAGTGAAGATTAAGTTGAACTGACCGTTTTGGGAACCTGGCGATGTCGTGCATATTCTGATCCGGTAAGGAACTTAATCTCAGCTGGGGCCACGCTGAAGGCTACACACGATCTTCCACGGCGATGATTGGAAGATTTCAAAGGGCAGTAATGACAAATTGCTCGAGGCAAGAAAAGTGGGCACTCTTTACACGACAGAGGAACGTTGTTCAATTACGCTGCAAAGAAGCAATGAAACACCAAATCTGTGGCACTGCAGACTAAAGCATGAGCGAGCGTAAGGGACGAAGATTACGACTCAAAGGAAAAACTTCATGTCTACGCTCACCGAGATAGACACGCAGAAGATTGCATACTTGGAAAGCAAAAGAGAGTCAGCTTTCAGACAAGTCATAATCCCAAAGAAGGAAAGACTGTGAGCTTATTCACTCGATGTTCGGGGACCAACGACCGCCTCATCTATCGGGAAACACTACTTCGTGACTTTCATTGATGATCACTCTTAAGGTACGGGTTTACTTTCAAAGCATAAGTCTCGAAGTATTTGAGGCTTTCAAGATGGAAAGCTGCGTGGAAAATGAGACGGGTTTAAAGATAAAAAAGCTCGTAACCGATAACGGTGTGAATACGAAGACACCAGATTCAAAATTTATGCTATAAGCACGGGATCGAATGGAAAGAATCGCTGCCGTACACGCCTCAACACAACGGTGTAATGAGCGTGAACCGAACGCTGACAGAAAGAGCCGTTTAAGCATTCGTATACGCCGTCTACCGAAGCTACCCCGGGCGAAGCTACCAACACGGCAGCCTACTTGATCAACCGAGGCCCATATGTTCCATTGGAGCATAGAATACCGGAGGTATGAGCGGAAAAGAGTGAAACTATCACATCTAAAAGTTTTCACGGTAGCATTTCAGTACACGTGATCAAGGCAGAATAAGCTGATCCCAAATCCAAGAAATGCACATTCATTGGCTATGCGAGGATTTAGGCTACCGTGATTTGGGATGACGAAAAGAAGAAAGTTATCCGTAGCAGAGACGTGTGATTTTCAACAAAAGCGGTGATGTATAAGACATGCATAAAATAGACGCCAACGACTCGTGAGCAGAACGAGTCAAGATTTGCAGCATGTAAATGATGTCCCGTATACTTCCGCAATGTAACCAATTGTAACAAGTCCTCACCAGAGGAACTGCTGACAAAGCAGCATACGCATTCCTCACACACCACAACCTCTTACTCCACCCGTATCGAGAAGATCTTCTCGACTCGTGTGCCTCAACAGAGATACATGAACTATATGTCACGATCAAGGGAGCCCGAATGCTATGATGAAGTCGTGACTCGAGATTCCAACAAATGAGTTTGCTATGAAAGAAGAAATGAAATCTCTCATCTCCAACTGCAAATGGGAACTACCGAAGCTACCTAGCTGGGAAAGAAGCGCACTTCACAACAAATGGGTGTACTGTGAAAAGAGAGCACGATGGTTCCAAGAGATACAAAGCCCGCCTAGTCACAAAGAGTTTCAAATGGTTGGAGTTGACTACACCGACATTTTTGTTCTGGCCACAAGCTTTTAATACTATCGATCGCATTGAGTATCAGAGCCATCGAAGATCTTCATCTTGGAACGATTGGACGAAGAGCATTCCTTCACGGATATTTAGATGGAAGAGATATACATGTACTCACCAAAAGGTTTCTCGTGAAAAGGGAAGAAGAATAATGCTGGCAGACTTAAGAAGAGTTTGTACGGGTCCGAAACAAGCCCCGAGACAATGGTACAAAAATTTGGATGCCTTCCACGTACAAGGAAGGTTTCCTAAGTGCAAGGCCTGATCATTTGCTACTTCAAGAGATATGTCCACTTATATCATTTTACTACTTTACGTTGATGATACGTTAGTAAGAGGTTCGGATACTGGATGATATTAAAGGTGTCGAGCAAAGAATTGTCAAAGGAATTTGACATGAAATACTGGGTCCAAAGAAAGAAGATTCTTGGAATGCAAATCACAAGAAATAAGAAGAAAGGATCCTCAGCTTATCTCGTGCAGAGTACATCAATCGTTTTGCAAAGATTCAACATGGCGATGCCAAGTCGGGCTAGCACACCCGTCACTCATTTTCGCCTATCCAAGGATCACCCTTCAGAAGAGAGAGAATTCATGGCTAAGGTTCCTTACGCCTCACCCATTGAAGCTCAAGTACGCAACTGGTTCCGTACGAGACCGTACATCGGCCACGCAACGGGAGTTGTTAGCGCATTTATGTCAAATCTAGTGGAAAACTCATCGGGAAGCCAAGTGGATTTTGAGGTATCTCATGAGAAGACCGCCAGTAAAAGTGCTTGTATTTTAGTAAAGGAGAGTTAAAAGTACAAGTACGTACGCACGTAGACTTTGGAGGTGAAGCTGATCACCGTTACACCACCTGCTATATATTTGATCGCTTGGAACTACACGTTAGTCGGATGTCACAAATACGTAAAATTGTCACTCTATCCACTACAGTAGGTACGTAGCAAAGAATCAAGCTAGTAAAGAGATGATATGGCTTCAAGGTTTGTTAATCGAAATGGGATTCAAACAAGAAAAGAATGTTCTTGATAATGATAGTCAGCAATACACTTGCTAAAAATTCAAAGATTTCATTCCTGTAACAAAGCATATCGACTTCGTTATCACTTCATCATATCTCTATTGGAAGATGAATGGTTAATACCGGAGAAGATTCACAAGCAAAATCCAAGAGATATGTTAACAAAGGCGACTATCGACAAACCGAATCAGTGCTCAACTCCGCTTGGTCCGCTAGAGTAACAAAGACTAGAAAGTCAGATTGATCATGTGAAGACAGATTGAAATCGCCTTCGTGTTGGGAGATTGTTATAAAGCTCCTTAATTTAAGGAACAAACATTGAGCAAAACAATGAGTAAAACATGGAAAGCAAAACAACGAGCAAAACATTGAAGAATTCATTGAGCAAAACAAGGAAATTTAATTCTGAGCAATTTAAGCGAACCATTAATTTAAGGAGTAATTCAAGGAGTGAATTTTCCTATAAATAGATGTGTAATTGTAAATTTAATTAATCATCCAAAGTGTTCATTCCAACCGAGTAGAAAAGCTTAGAGAGAAAAGTTTTATGAGAGAAAATCGAGAGTAATTTTCGGGGTGTAATCATGTATGAGTCAAGGAAATACATAGAAACACTCACAGGTGTAATTTTTTTCCTTTCAAGAAAAAGACTGCAGCTAGTCCGAGACGTAGTTAAGATCAGATTGTCCGAACTCCGTTATCAAATTTTGTGTGTTATTTTTCTATTCTTGCTTTCTCATAAATCTGGCTTATCGGAAATTTGCGTTATTTCCCAACATAAGTTTATAAAGATTTGTTTATTTCTGCTTCTAAACCTTGTAAAAGCGCTTCTGATAGTAAAAACAAGCTTTAGAATGAAACATGAAAAAATTTATCAGAAGCGAATTCAAAGGTCTGAAAGTATATTTTGTGCTAGCTGACAGAAGCAAATTATGGCCTTGTAAAAGATTTTTTATTTTTTTACTGCTTCTGTTTGAAACCACTTTTAATAAAAACAAAGCAAAAGGACCGTAACACCCTTACAACACTTTTTGAACCAAGACTTAGGAAACACAGAAGGAATCATGCTTAATTAATGTTTCTTCCTAAAAAGCCTTTTTAAAATCACTTTTAACCCAACAGACTTGTTTATTAGAAATGAGAAAATAAACTTCATAAGTAGTTACTTTAATAATCACCTTATGCCTGGAATACCAGTGGAAAATATTTTCTTGGACATAGCTTCTTGGAGAGCTCTTAATTTATGAAAAATTTCTTCACCTTTAGCAAAATTGCTTCCAAAACAAGCTCTTGAGATAACATCACCAGAGAAGCTTCTCATGTAGTTATCTATCTTAATATCTGCTACTTCTCCTTCTGACTCATCAATCTTAATCTTCCATGAGTCCACCAAGTTTAGTGCAGAGTCGGTAATTAACTTCATCATTCCCTGTAAAGAATCATTTGGTTAGCTTGATCTACACATATGGCAAAAGTTTGGATACTATAATTGTAGAGAAAAATAGCCTACAGCTCTCTTACATTAAGTTAAAGGGTAATTTAATATTTAGAAAAAAATATATCATTTGATATTTTACTTTACAAAACTTAATTTTTATTAATATTTTAAATAAAAAAATATTATTTTTTTTGATGATTTATTTTACTTTATTTTATTGATAAATAAAAAAATAATAAAAATTACTTTTTGTTATTATATTTTATCATAAAAATTATTAAAATATTAAATAAATAATTAATTTTTTATTATAAAATAATTAAATATTTAAAAATAATTTTAATTGATATTTAGAATAAAATAATAATATTTTTCATAATATTTTATTTTATTGATAAATAAGAAAACGATAAAAATGATTTTTTAATATGATATTTATATAAAAATTATTCAAACATTAAATAAAGAATTAAATTTTCATTATAAAAATATTAATTTAATAATAAAATTTATCATTTTTTATAATATAAAAAATTAAATAAAGAATTCATTATTATACAAATCTCCTCACATTTATGTCACCTCACCAAATTATATAATGACTGATATTATTTATACCTTGACTTTTTCCATGTACAGTTCAGGAGCAAGGATTTTCCTTTGATGAGCCCAAACGGTGCCGTTTGAAGTAAGAATACCTTGGCCAAGTAAAGGACCACGTTCCTTAAATTGATACAGAGGCTTACCCAAATCTAAGGAAGTACAGGTTGTAATCTCTCTAACAACATCTGGTTGGTTTACGTATATTATTTGTGTGTTACCCAGTGCAAACATAAACACATCACCTGCAATGTAAGGTTGTTATGAATATAAGTGAAAAATACGTTAGATGTCTCATAGATATTATAAAAATAACATTTAGATGATAATTTTATATGATTTGATTACGTAGCTTAAAAGAAAAATGATGAATTTTAAGGCCATAATCATATAAAAATTAAGGTTCAAATAAAATAACAAGTACCGTATTGTTTCCTCCATTTTCCAAAGAAGGGAAAGAGAAGAGTGGCACAGTTGTGTTCTTCAGGGGATTGACCAACAGGAGCTATTGGTGTGGTCCTAGGGTTTCTAGCTTTCTTGATCTCCATTATATTTCCCAATATTAATGTATGTGGTGGTCCTCTTATGCCTTGTTTGGCTATCTTCTTTCTCAGCTTCCCTGGTTTCATAACCAGTGAATCGATCACACGCATCAAAATTGCAAAGAACCCAATAAAAGCAATTGACAAAAACACCTTCATATCAAAATATAATTCTATGGCCATATCTATTTCTCTATTCTAATCCCTTAATTTTCTCTTCTGTTTTTGTTCCACACTTCTCTTTCTTTCTATGAGAAATGTAATTTATGTGTTCTTACTTTGAAGCTTTGAAGTTGGAAACATACTCTTATTTATAGAACTGATTGGCGGGGCGATTTTGGTAATTGCATGCTTAAAGAATTTTTTTGTTTTTTTGTTAGTGTCATTCTAAGTTTCATGTAATTATTATACAGCGGGTATGGTTACAATTCTTTTGCTGTTTGTGTTGTGTTTATTCTTGTTTGTATTGTTAGATCCAAATTCTTACATTGTTTAATGTTAATAAAAGAATTAAATTATTTATTTATTTATAATGATAAAAAAAATTAATATTTTTCAAATATAAAAAAAATTAATAATTAATTATAACTAAAAAAAATTATGTTGTGTTTGGGTTCGTGTCATGGATTATAACCTAAATTATCACTCCTTTACTATGAAAAATAGATGAATAAATAAAATAAAAAAAATATTCAAATTGAATAATAATTTTGAGATAAGTATTAGCATAATTTGAATTAAAAAAAATAAATTATTTAAATATGCTTTGCATGTATGGGATCAAAGGGTAACTCTTGCCAACGAGGTAATTATCAAAGAGACACTTATAAATGAAATATGTACCAACGAGGTATATATTAGTAAAATATTAATTAACAAAGTGCTTAACAATAAGGTACTTATCACTGATGTATGTATCAATGAGGTACATTCCAGTAAGGTATTGACCAACGATATACCTCTAACGAGACTGTAATAATCTAGAATACCTCTACCAATGAGAAAATAGAAAAATAATTGAAAATAATCTCAATAAAAGACATAATGATATAGGTATCTCAAATATGTATAAGCATGACCTCAACCGTTAGGTGTAAGTTGAAGTCGAATGTGATCGCTCTATTAAGATTTTAATACCTTGAGATTAAACAAGCTATATACGTGAACCTATATAATTCATTAAGGGAATCTCAACTTTTCTCTGTAACTCTCTATAGAAACCATAAATTACTTGTAATTCTCCACGTAAGAATAATTCTTTAAATAAGAGAAAAAATCAAATATTCACATGGTTGTAGCTCAATAGTATAAAATCCACTTCTGCTATTAGATTAGTTAGTTTATGAGCCTTTCATAAGCTTAATATTTATTATATATATACCCATGGTGGTTCATTAATAACTTTATCATAGACTATTTCATTACTCTTATTCTATCTCTCTTTGTTTATGGTATCAAAGCTTAACGAAACTAAGAACTTCGTGAGTGTTTCAATGGAGTCTCATCCACCTTTTATGATCAATCAAGAAAATTCTATCTCTCTTGCGTTTATGGTATTAGAGCTTAACAAAACTAGGAACTTCGTGAGTGTTTCAATGGAATCAAATCCACCTTCTTTGATCAATCAAGAAAAGTCTCATGTAAATACTGGCAGTTAATTGATGATACAAGATGGTTAATTCATTCAATTACAATGAGGTAGAATTCATTTCACGTGGTACAAGATTGTTCGGTTTAGTTCATGACTTGAAAGTTTAGTGAGCCCACGGCCATTACTTGACAGTTCAACTATATCTCACTACTTTGCTTCTAAAGAGAAACCACAAAACGCATCATATCATTTAAAAAGTGCTCACCTCTTATAAGCACACCATCACTTAGCTTCATAAGCAATGTGGGACACATGCAGGTACACTACATCGTACACCCATACTTAGTGAGTCTTACGTTCTCATAAGAACGCAAGCTTATATGGCCTAATAGGGTCATAGCTATGATACCAACTGATATAGAACGATTAAATTATTCACTTATAACAGGGCAAGACCTATTCCACATGACACAAGATTGTCTGTTTTAGTCTATAACTACAAGTTCAACAGACCTATGACCATGACTTGACAATTCAACTGTACCTCACGATTTTGCTTATAGGGATAAACCCCAAAACATATCATGTCATTTATAGAGTACTCACCCTTTATAAGCAAATAATTACTTACTTTTCTAAGCAACGTGAGACATGTACAGATATACTGCATCAATTGACCTCTACTGCAATGGCTCTTCCTTGTATTAGTATGAGTTTTAAAATTAAATTGGATCCCATTTATTTCTTGATTTCGTGGGAACAAGTTCTTTCCATGATAATTTCCAATGGTTGGGAAGATATTATTGATCCTACGATCGTATCTCCTTTTTCATTCTTGTCTTCATCCTTGCAGCTCAACCCTCAATTTGCTCACTAGAATAGAATGAATCATTTGGTTAAGAGTTGGTCCTATTCGCATGCATCTTTATTTGAAGAGAGATGCTACTGTTTTCTCAATGTTAATGTATATCTAATAATATATTAATATATTATTAGATATACAAAAATATATTAATATATTATTAGATATATATTAACACTCAATAATGGTGTTCACTTGAACGAGTCTTTGTTACATTTTTCCGGTTAGAATCATAGATCTACATTTACAATTATAGATCGACCATGGCCAAGAATGGTATCTATGATAATTATAATTATAATTCGTTTCTTTCATCATTTATTATGTGTTTTGAGGCTGCTAGTCTTGATGAAATTCATAGTGAGTTTCTTAACTATGAGCGAAGGATTGAACAACAGGATAATTGTGATGTTAATCAGATATTGCAAGCCAACATTGCCAAGCTTGCTAATGTTTCGTTCGAGAAATCCTCCAATAGTTATTCTTCACGTCCTTTAGGTAATAATAGTAGTGCATCATGGAGTTTACAAAAATTTATTCAGAGGAGTAACAGTTTTCATCCTAAGAAAAGTAATGATGATTATGGCAATTCTAAATTCAAGGATGGAAATGGTGTGCATGTTCAATGTCAAATTTGTGGTCACCTTACTAATAAGTGCTTCAAATTACATGACATTCTTCAAGGTTGTGATTATCACAAGTTGGCAAATTCATTATCTCTATCTCTTGCCTTTAGTATGTAAATTGTATAATGTTATATTAAAAAAAAAGAAAAATCAAATAATGTAAAAACACATATTCACATTCAATGGTTTGAAATGATTTATTTAAAAATTAATTTAATTTATTTGTATTATGAATGTAAGTCATTATATATTTAAAATAATTTGAACATTAAATAAGTTATTTTATTTATGATATCTAATTGTATAAGTAATCGTGAAATATATATATATATATATATAAGTTATTATTGTTTTTCAAATAATCTTGCATACCGAAATTATTTTTAAAAAAAATTATTTGGATAATTACCCAAAAATGATGTAATTTACATAATATATAAGTTATTTTTTTTAGTTTAATTAAGAAGCACTTTAAATACGTAGAGAGGGAATGAGATTGTTTAGATTTAATCTTGCGTTTTTCCCGATCAATTAAGCTACTAAATGACTTTAAGTTGTTATTATTATTATTATTATTATTATTATTATTATTATTATTATTATTGCTTTCAGTTTTATTATTTTTTTTAAGTAACAAATTATTGGATTAAAAAAGTAACAAATTAGTTATGTGTTATAATTGAAGTTGACAACTAAATTATTATATTTATAGCAGCCCGTGACGCTACTGTAGTAACTATATTCAGACGGGTGTATCCACCAAGCCACCATCGAAGAAAAAAACGAGTTTGAATAAGCTAGAACAGCACATCATTCACTTTATTATTATTATTATTATTATTATTATTATTATTATTATTATTATTATTATTATTATTATTATTATTATTATTATTGTAAGAATAGTGTTTTATGCTATGTTATTTTTTTATTTAATCTTTAAATTATAATAAGCTCTGTTATTTAGTTTTTTTTTTAATTTTAAAAAATTATTAATAAAGAATAAATTTTATTATTTTATTATTTTTAATTAAAATATAATTTTTTTACAAATAATTAAAATATAAATTTTTGATAATAATAAAGTGATAATTAATATGTTCAAAGATTCATAGAATACTTATTTTAATATTTTATTTGTTTTTTAATTTTTAAAAAATTAAAATTTATATTTAAATAATTTTTTTGTTGAAATATTATTATTTTTGATTTTTTTAAAATATTTTCATATTTTCATATTAAATTTAACATTTTATATTTATTAAAAAATCATATTTTAATAGTAATTAATTTTTTTTATCCAAAATATCTTTTGGTATTTATAAGAATGATTTTTTTTTTGAAAACTAACTAGAGTAAAAAAAATTAAAAAAATTGTTAATTTTTAAAAATTCTTTTTTTTGGCAGATTAATAACATAAATATTTTTAGTTAATTATTAATGAAAATATTTTTATTATTATTCCTATCAATTAGTCATGAAAAATATTTTTATTATGTTTCAATGAAATTGTTAGAATGTTACCATTTTTAGTACTTATTTATATTATTTATTTTTTAAAGACAAAAAATTAATAATTTTTACTTTTGCATAACTTTTATTATAAAGTGTTGAATTATTTTTCAATTCTAGTTAATTTTAATAAAAAATAAATAAAAATCCTTCACTAAAAAACTTAAAGTTTATTTTGGATAATAAAAAATTAATTATTATTTAAAAATTATTAAAATAATAATTTCAATAAAAAATTATTGAAATAAAACGCATTGAGATCCACGTCTATGACCGGAGCGAAACACATCCAATATCACAATTTCATATTTAAAATAAACGCTAATAAAAATAGTTATATTATAAAATAAATTTTGATAATATATCTTAAATATGTATTGAAAATATTATAGAAATTAAAAATATATTAAATGCATTTATAAATATGCGTTGACATGATAATGTCTTTGTATTATAAAAGTTTAACATATATTTCGCACATGGAGTGGGTTAAGAAATGCTACGATGGACTTCAAATAATAATAATAATAATAATCCATTAAAAATACAACAAATTAAATGTTTAATTCTATGATCATACTCGATCATTTCGTAGCACTCAAACAATTAGTCCCTTTAAACTACATTGACATTTCCTCTCTCCGTCTAGATGTCCATGTTATTATGTCATTATAAAAATTTGATCATAAAATATATAAAAAGATTATAATAATAAAAATATAAAAATTATATACTATATTTTTATAATAACTTAAATAACATTATTGTTAAAAAAAAGTAAATAATAAATTATATTATTATAAGAATAATAATTTAAATTGTAGAAATATAATCCTTGTAAAACTAAAAAAGTTGTTCGTTGAATAACATATATGACTACGTGTGAATTAAGGAGTTATTTAAGTTGGTAAAGTAAATTGGATTTACATTTCGAGTTTTGAAAATTTCATAGTGCAAGTTAACGGTGTGTCTATATTAATATCACCCACTTTTTCTATAAAAAAATAACTTTATTAAAACTTATAATTATTAAAATATTATTATTTATATTCATATCATATTATTTTATTTTAAATATCGTTTAAAATTCTTTATTTTATTTAAACAAAAATGCAAACTAAGACATGTATTTATACAAAAAAAAATTAAGTTAATTCTAGAAACCTATTTTTTATGGGGGTTTTTGTCTATAAAAAAACTAATAATATACAATAGTTTATAAATAAGTTTAATTAAGATTTAGGTTAGAAATGATCAAAATCAAATTTGTTAAAAAATTTGAGGTTATTTGTTTTTTTAACTCCCGCACATTCTTTCTCTCTTTTTTCATTTATTTTTTCTAACTTTCATAACATTCTCTCTCCTTTTTTTAATTAACAGCAAATCAATCACGTTTTTTTAAAACATAAATATTTTTTTCTTTTCCTTCCCTCTTTTACTAATTTCGAGAACCTTAATTTTTTGAAATATACCAATTTATTAATTTTTAATAAATAAAAATTTATTTTTATTATAAATAAAAAATAATAAAATAATTTATATTTATATAATAAAAAATATATATTTTTATAATAAATAACTTCTCAAAATTTGATTATAAAATATTTAAAATAATAATAATAATAAATTATAAAATTTTAAATTATCAAAAACTTTACTAAATAGTTACAATAATTTTTATGAAAAATTATTCACATTTTAAAAAAATAAATTATTTAAAATTAAAAAAATTAAAAAATAGATTACATTATAACAAATATCTCTAATATTATTATAATTTTAATTATTACTAAAATAACAAATATCTATTAACAATAATTATATTTAAGTTTATATATTTTATTATATTAATAATAAAAATAATTATAATCATATTATATTATATTATATTATATTTTTTCATAAAATTTGTGATATAATGTTCTATATTTGTATTATATCTCGTAAAAAATTGGATATAGAGCCTTTACAATTTTTTTTAATAATTTAATTATTTTTATGAATATTATTTTTTATATCATAATTATAATTAATATTATAATTATTTATTAAATATAATTATATTTATATTTAATAATAATAATAATGTATTATATTATTTATGAATTATCAAAATATTTAGTATATCATTTTCAATATATGTATAAATTTATATTTATATCATTATAAAATAAATTATTTTTTATTTTTGAAAATAATTTTTTTAATATATAATATGATAAAAAAGATTTATGTATTTAAAATTAATTATAAATTTATAAGATGTTAATATTTTTTTATGTTTATAATAATTATGTTTTGTAAAATAAAATTAATTAAAAATTTTGCTTTCAAGTTTAATGTAAGATTTTGTATATTTTTTTAAAAAATCTCCATTTTTAAACTATTGTATAGGAATTGACTTTTATAGACAAAATCCCTTTTTTGTGGGAAAAAAATAAAAATTAAGTGCATATTGTATGAAAAGTCAAAAATAAAGGAATTTGAGATAAGATGTCGGATTGATACATTCCGATGTTTTGAAGAAAAAAAATGTATATTTTTGTATAATTCTTTAAAATATTAAAATATATAACAAAAATTAATTTTTAACATTGAAAAATACAAATATAATAATTTTGTTATATAATTTAAATCATGTTTACTTCATCCTTTAATGTGTTTATTAATTCAGTGTTATCATCCATTTAATATTAAATTCAATTACGAAAAGGAAAACATTTTATATTTAATATTAATTTTTATTTATTTAATGTTGCTAATTTTTTTTTCTTAATTTTCATATTAATTAACTACAAATAGAAAAGAATCACTCGTAATTTACTGGGTTCTCCCTTCAAATGAATTTTTTGTTTTTGGGCAACATCACTAGATATTGTTATTAAATTAGGTGGATCCAAAGCATTTTAGTTTATTTTTTTTTAAGCAAGAATATAAAGTTGATAAACTTTTAGTAAGAATACGTAAAACTTCTTTTTATATTAAATATGTTTTATGTATCTAATATTTTAAAATAATAGTAATAATGCCTGAAATGTTTAAGTAATAGTAAAAATATTCTTAATATTTAAATATTTTTTTAATCATTTTTATTATAAAAATAAAGTGTTATTAAAAGACTAATTCAATTAACAAAAATCACATAAATATTGACGAAATCAAACATAAAAAAATATTTTTCAATAATATAAACGTTATTTAAAGTTTTACTAGAAAACAAATATTAGTTACATAAAACATTTCTCTCTCTCTCTCTCTCTCTCTCTCTCTCTCTCTCTCTCTCTCTCTCTCTCTCTCTCTCTCTCTCTCTCTTTATGTAAACAATGAGACTTTTGAAGGCAGGTCAAGAATGTAGTCTTCAAAAATAAAAATAAAAAAGTGTGATTTTTTAATGACAGAATAAAAAATAAATAAAGGAAATGATTTTCCTTATGGTTGAACTACTTAACAAACCGTTGGCGAGTCGTCGTGTGAACAGAGAACCTTCTTCCACGTTTATTTAAGTATACAAGTCAATACATAGCATACATTGAGTAAAACGAATACGATACTATTTGCAAAATCTTTGAAATTTTAAATTAATTTCATCTCTTTTTTTTTATTATTATTATTATTATTATTATTTTTCTTGACTTTTTTGGTCATCATTCATCAATCATGTGAGCCTAATCAACAATTTAATTTTATACCATTCATTTCCAAAAATATTGTGGCGGCTTAATTATATTTGTATGAACGTATTAAAAAATTTAATGTTAAAATTTTAATTATTAGTATGTTAAGTCAAATTTTAATTACTAGTTATATTATACTAAAAAAATTATATTTACCTTCATATTTTAATATTTTTTATATTCTATTTTTTTGGGGTCTCAATATTTTGTTGATTTTGATCTCGAAATTATCAAAATTTATTTTAATATTTAAGTCAATATTTTAATAAATTTTTAACTAAATGTAAAGACAAAAAAAAAATTTATATATAACTTGTAAATGTATATAGATACTATTTATAAATATTAAAATGATAACTTAGATTTTAAGTTATGGTTTAATTTTTTTATAATATTAAGTTCATTTTTTTTAAATTTAATACATTTGGGTGTAATTTAAAAACTAGATTAAATTGTATTGTAGTAGTTATAATCAATATGTTAATGAATTTATTTTTTATTTTATTTTATTTCTTAATTTTTAATTTTTAATAAATTTTGTTTAATATATTTAAATTTTAATTAAAATTATTAAATTTAAAAAATTAAAATATTAAATTTAATAAAATTTAAAGATGAATAATATAATTTAACTTTATTATTATGACATCAATTCTATTGATTGAAGTCTGAACAACTTTATGCCGACCCTACTTCTTGAAAAAAAAACATAAAAACTAGGAACATTATAAACATAACAACTTTATTCACGTCTTTATTCGTTCGATGTAAGGTATATATTATCAATTTAATGGTAAAATATTATAGTTTTATTAATAAATTTAAAACATTATATATATATATAAATATATAATAAAATAAATATTTAAGATTTAAGATTTAAAAATAAATTTAAAAAAACAACTAAGTAATTTTAATCCCCAAAATACCGTACATGTTTCACATAAAAAAATTGATTAATTTATTATTTTTAAAGTATATTTTTAACAAATCTTATTATTTTTTCTTTTGTTTTTTATTTTTATTTTTATATTTTATTTGATATTTACCTTTTAAAATAATTAAAATAATTTTAAATTTTATTGATTCAAATAAACACATTATTATTATATCCTAATTTCTCGTGCAGAATACAATATTTTTTGTTGATAATGGTTATAATGGTTAAAACTCTGACTTTTATTGTTTTTATATGATATATATATTATAACAATAAATTATGTATTTGAGATAAAATTAAGGAGTAAAATTAAGGAGTGTTAACTCCTTAATTTAAGGAGTAAATCAAGGAATTGTGATCCTTAATTTAAGGATTAATTCAAGGAGTAAAACAAGGAACCCTTAATTGAATGAGTAAAACAAGGAATCCTTAATTGAATGAGTAACACAAGGAATCCTTAATTCAATGAGTAAAACAAAGAATACTTAATTTAAGGAGTAAATCAAGAAATGTTTAATTCAAAAAGTAATTCAAGGAGTAAATCTTCTTATATATAGCTATAGAATTGTAATGAAAATATAAAAGAAATAATACAACTTTGAGAGAGCTTGTTTTATTTAGAAAGGCCTTTAGGCCTGGCCTTTGGCCTTGACGTTTCCAACACTAATTTTTCAACATTATGTGATATATAATAATATAATATAATACTAATAAATAAGTTTAATTATTTTAATTAATGAATAATTATTATATTAATTTTTTAACAATTTGTAGTAAATAAAAGTGATTTATAATCATATAATCTATATACTTTTGTTAAATTGAAAAGAAAAAAAGCAGAAACAAAAAATGTGTAATTTTAATTCATAATCAGATTTAAACGAATTATTTAATATAGTAACCAATCATAAATCAACATTTTTTTCCATTTTATTATATTAAGGATTTATGTATTTATTTTCCTTTGTTTTGTTGGTTTGCCAAATTTTTGTGGGGTTAAAGATCTTGTTGGTATCGGTGGAATTGACTAATATGTTTATTTTCGTTGTTAATCATTTTTTTTAATCTATGCTCACACTAGGTAAATTTTAACATTTAAGAAAAGTATATTAGTTAACTATTTTGTATTATAATGATATAAATTTTAAGTAAATATTAAAAATTTGAATATTATTTATATAAAATTGATGTATAGTTGTGTAAAATATGTTATTTAAGAAAAAAGAAAAAAAAAGATTAAAAAAAGAACATATTAGACATTTTGTTTATTTTATTTGTATATTTAAGTAGGATAAATATAATTTAGTGACTTAACTTTAAAATTTTACAATTTACTTTATTTTCTATTAAATATAAAAATACTTTAGTCATTAAAAATTTGGTTGAAGAATTCATATTTTATTTTTAATATTATTAAACATTTTAATTTCTTACCTTTTAAATATACCATACTTTAGTATGGATGCTTTACTATGTATCTATTGGTTGATTAATTGAAAATTTTATATCATAATTTAATATTCTAATAACATTTAAAAATGATTAAAGTGTAATATTGGTTTCTAAAATTTAATTAAAATTGACGTACATATTTCTTAATTTTTAAAACGTATTATTTGGTTTCAAAATTTTAAAACTTCACATATAATTTTTAAATTTTTAAATTATATAATTTAGTCATTAAATTTTAAAATTACACACATAAGTTCTTACTTTTACTAAAATACATATTTATGAATCAAAAAGTTATGATCTACGTATAAAGTTCTAAAAGTTTGATAACTAAATCATATGATTTAAACTTTTAGGGACCTATTTAAGAATATTTAAAAATTTGATGATCAAGTCATAAGTTTTAAAAATTTTGAAACTAATATAAATTTTGTTAAAATTTGAAAAATAATAGTATACTTTAACATTTAAAAATAAAATCATCGTTATAATATTATCAAAAATTATTTTGAGTATATAATATTACCAAAAACATGTGAATTGAATTTTTTTAAAATATAAATTTATATTCATTTAAATCTAAATAATACCAAGAACAATTAAATCAATAAAATAAAATGCATCACGCTTTTGTGAGAATATCCTTAAGAATCATATGTAGTACATAATTAAGAAAAATTCAAAAGTTCTTATTGAGTTCTCTCATCTCCATATAAAATTGTTGAAGTTGATAAAGAGGTATTATTCTTTGTATACTTCACAAGAATCATATTGTTTTCTCCATCTAACTTCTATTGAGTATTTTTTAAAAAATTTATATTAATATTAATTTTTATTGACCTAAATGCATCATATTATTATATACTTTAAAAGTAATAAATGGTTTCTTATTAATAATAAGATGATAAGACTTCATTTTGTGTACTTATCTTCAAATTTAAATAATAATCATAATAATATCTAAACCAAAAACTTCATTTAAAAAAAAAACAAAATAAAACTAATCTAAGTAAAGAAAAAATCACATTAAATTAAAATATAAGTGTAATATATTTATTGAATTGAACATACAATAAAAACTTTCTCCCTAGTTACAAACTTTAGAAAGGTGGTTATGTTTTTTAAAGGGAAATTAAAAGGAAGAGGATAAATAAATAAAGTCTTCCATTTTTATTTTTATTTTTTTTTACTAGTACGTCTCCCAATTTTAAGAGAAAAATAAAGTTTGTGACGTGATTTTTAATTTTATCAACTTTAATTATTTAGTGAATAATTTTATTTGTTTTTAGTGAGGCATAAATTTTACTTATACATTAATTTTTTATGTATTTATAGACAAATTTTATATTAAATTATGTTAGATTTATAAATATTTATAAATTGTATCATTTATTTTTGAATAAAAAATAACAAAGGATATAATAAGATCAATACAAATAATTTTCCTTATTTAGGGGGCATTTTGGTCTGTTATCATTGATTGGTCTGCTAGGTATGACCAATCATCAACGATAGAGCCTTGTTTAGACTTGTAAAGACATTAATGACGATTAGTTGAATGAGGACCCAAACAAGGTCTTAACGTTGGTTGTTCAAATAGTCAATCTTGAGACAACAGTACGTGGGAAGTGAAATCGTTAAACTGTGTGACAAACTGCAATAAACTTGCCAACCTGAGCAACTATGAGGTCAATGGAAATAAATGATAGGAAAACTTTATTTAGGATAAGATGTGGTTGATTATAGTATACTACGTGTGTTCACATTATACTTTTACTTAAAAAGAAACCACGTATATTTATACTTATAAATTTTACTTTATTTAATATCAAGATTTATATCTATAAACTAATAAATATTTAAAATATAAGTGAGCTAGATTTATGGTTTAATGAAACAAATAGAATTACTCAGCGGTGAATCATAAATGATGCGTATTACTAGTAAGTATAAATAAGTCCATATAATTATATTCATTTAGAAACTACCACGATTATTATATATATAAATGTTCTTAATAATACAGTCATATTGTTTATAAAAACTAATAGTTTAATTCCAAAATTTTCTAATCATATATATTGATCCCATAATTTCTTAGAGTTAATAAATTTAGTACAAATTTCAATTACTTTGTTATATCACAATGAAAGTCGTAAGGCATGAAGTCTTTGGTGTATTTGTTGGATTTTCATGTACAAAGTACGAAGTCTGTTTATTTTAATTAGCGTATATATCTTCATTTGTATAATGTTTATTACTGATTATCAATAATTTACACACGCGCACATAGTTAAATAGAGCATATTTACATAGACCACATGGTTTATTTATTAATATGCATGTTAGGTTGTAAATGACAATTTTGTTGACGTTATTGCTCGTGTTTTTTGTTACATGTGTGAGTATTTATGAAAAACTACTTCGTAATTTTTGAAACAAAAATTTTATTTTTTTAGCAGCTCAAAGAGGACATTCGAGGTGGTCAATGAGGTTAGCTATTGACTTTGGGTGAGTTATATAAATAACCCATCTTTCCTTATTTCTTATCCAAAAAATGTATAACAAAACACTATTAATTTGAGATCTTGTTCTTCTATTTTTAGATCACTATTATATTAAGTGTTGTTTGACGTTAATGATCATGATTGTGTGAGCAAAATCATGCTCTTTAGTTGTGAGTACTTGATGCCATGTTTGCTACTAAGATTAAAATAGTATTCTTGAGTTGTGAATAATGATTTTTCTTTGGGATAGTTGAGTGTTCCCAAGACAATGATTGAGGGTGATACTGATTGAGTGTGTTTTTTCACCTAGATATTTCACTATTATGTTCATGTTATTTATCTTCATTTATTGATTACACTACATTGAGTGGTGTTGGTCTTAGGAGGAAAGTTGTGTTCATGTGTCAAACCAAATCATTACGGAGGTAGCAAGAGATGGCAGCAATAGGCAGTTAGAATAGAGGTAATTTTGTTTTTATTTTTTTTCAATGTTGTATCTATTTTATTGTTTAGTGGATTTGTTTATTGTCGAGTGGTTTCCATAAGCAACTCAAGGATGTTACCACATAGGTAAAGGTTTTATCTGAATTTATCTCGTTAAATATATTTTTATACATAATCAACTTGTGTGTTAGTATAATTTGAGTTTATATGGTGTATGTACCAACAAACTAATTTAGACTATGGTTAGAAAGGTTATTTGTTATATAATGTCGCATGTTTTCTTTCATTTCTTTGTAACATGCTTATTGCTTTTTAATTATTGATTTTACTATATTAAATTAATCTATCTTCTTCTTGATTAATTTATATTGGTTCTGTTTTTATTAGTATGCAAGTTTGGTATAAGTCTCCAAGGAGTTTGTAACTCCTTACCCTGATTGTGTACTATGTATTAGACTCTTTCTATTGATATGTTATTTATATATGATTGCATATTGTAAGAGTACAATAATCATTTACCAAAAGGTTCCCATATATGAGATCTTGAAGTAATTAGAAATATTTTATATCTTTTCGTGTATATATACCCAATTCACATGTTGTATGATGTTTGTTATAGTTATGTATGTTGCTAACTTAGACAAGAGCCTGTGAGATACACTGTCATTAATATGTTTACCGTATATTTGTCTTTCTTATCTGATGGTATCTTTTGTTATGTAGCATGTTGTTTAGTTGTTTCGTTGTGTTATTTACTTAATTTATGATTGTAAGGCTTACTTGGTAGAGTTGGAATAGAGCTTGCAAAAATATTTCATGGGTTGGCATTTTCACCTCTCATCTAGATACCGGTTACATATTTGGGTCGGAAGAAAAATTAATTTTTGTACAATTGTTCCAACGAATGAAATTCTCAAAAGTAAAACAAGATTTGAGAGGTAATTATTTTCTAATTTTTTCCCGTACTTCCCTGTTAAGATTGAACAATTTTGTCACCTTCTAAACATTATAAAGTTTGAGAAAACTTATATGGTTACCAAAGGGGAGAGTCGAAATTGAGGATTCTCTCTTCGTTTCCATTCATAATTTAAAATTTATTTTTCATCTCCACTTAAGATCCTTACAGGGATATAATGAAGATCTTGAATAAGAAATGGAAACCTCAAATGAGGATCAAGAATCCCCATAAATATTTTAAATATTATTTTTATTTTTTAATAATTTTTTATTTTTCTTAAAAATAAAATTTTATAAAAAAAAGTAAACTAATAATAAATATTTTATATTATAAAAATAAATTTTGATTTAATAAATAATAAAATATTTACGATAAAGGAAAAAAACTGAATATATGTAATAATAAATATATTATCATTTTATAGTTAATAATATTGATAGAATATTCTTACAACCTAGTTTGAAATAATAATAATAAATTATAAAATAATTATAAGATTTTATAATTTAAATAATTTTATAAAATATATAATGCATTACTTATGATTAACTTGAGTCTAAATATCATTAAATATATAAATAAATTTAAAAATATTAAATTTTTATATATTTATTAAAATATGGTATATAATTTCAAGGAACAAAACGGAGAATCCAATCTCATTTTTGTCCCACCTCTTATTACAAAATACAAATTTACATTTTCCGTTCTCCATTTTTCATTTTATTGTCTTTATTCTTGCTCCAAGATAATTCCTATATGAATTTGTTCCATTAGGAAAAATTAACAACCCTACATGGATTACACACGTGACTAATGAGACTAACTTCATTAAACTATAGGAATTGTAATAACTGAACTAAAAATTATGGAACTAATATGTATATTATTACATAATTACAAGGCCTTTAGTATCTTTTTTATTGAGTAATAATATTATCACAAATTAAATTATCATTTTCATAAAAATAAATTGATATTTTCATAATAAAAAATGCTTGTACTAGAATAATTAAATATTTTATCTCATAATTTAATGAGTATTTTTATTTATGATAACTTTTATAATATTACAATTGATGTAGTAATTGTCTATTGGTTAAGAATCTTGTAACTTTTTTCTTAACTAATAAATGATTGTAACATTAGTTTTGGTATTACAAAGAGATATTGAAAATTGAGTTTTTGTAATATAATGCTTTTATAAAAAAAATTGTTATGGTATGAACAAAACTTGTTCGGTCAATAAAGTTATCTACAAACAATTCATTAATAATAACTTCATTTAATAATAATATTATTAATATTAATATTAATGTGTAATGAATATTAAAAGTAAAATAAATTAAATATAATTTTATTATGATAATAAAATTATAATATTAGAAAAAAGTCAAAACAAGGTGACTACATATAGCAAAATGTATAATAGTTAGCATACATGTTGTATAACACTTCTTTTTTATTTTTAAAATCATTAATTTTTTTTTATTAAATAAAGAAAATATTATGTTAATGAGATTTAAATTTGGGTTTTTGATGGTAAAAGCATGGGAATCATATCCCTTAGACAAAAAATTAATCTTAATAAACTTAAATACAAATGAAACCAATGAGTTTGATGTAATGTAATTGATGATATAAATATAGTAGTATCAAATTTAGTTTAGTTAAAATTTAATTTTTATTATCAAATAAATTGTACTAATTTTTTATTCATTAAGAGAGATTTTTATTTAATCAATAGAAATCAATATACAACCTCAGCTCATAATACCGATGACACATATAACTGTAATACAACTCATCCATCATATCCGAAAAAACATAATTATTAGAAAGAGAGCAAACAAACTAACAACCCTAATTACACCTAAAAGCACTAGCTATCCAACTAATACTTTCTTAATAATGGAAAAAAAAAGATCCAACTAGAATACCCTCTGAGTACAAGTCAATACACAATTTCAAGTTAAAAAAACACAAAAACAAACATAAAAGATTTAGACTAAAAACAAGAAGGAACAAACAATATTACAAAGTTTACACACAAGAAACAAAAGGAAACTATATAAAATAATAAACAAACATATAAAACTTAACAAAAATACTTCAACCCTGACGTAATAACAACACACTATCACAATGACCTGAGCTCTTGTAGATAGACATGGTGTTAGTATTAGCACATAGATTGAAAACACTCGTAAATCCCTTGTACACCTACTATTAAAATAGTGTTTTTTGATTTCGAGAATTTAGATTTTATCTTTTTAAAAACAAATACCATAGGTTTTTGGACAAGTCTAATATCGAGATTATAGTATATATATATAACCTCGATTTTTATTAGTAACTATAATCATGAGTTAAATTACAAAAATTATTTGAATATAAAAAAATTTATATAGTCACGATTATTAAATGACTGTGATCTAATTAAAATAATAGAGTTATCAATCTTTTTAGAGCTAAAATCAAATAATATATTATGTGATTATTCATTTAAAAAAATAAAAAAATTACTTTACAATTTTTTCATTTCTCTATTAATTTAATTTCATGTATTTTCTCTCTTTTATATCACACACCAAATCTCTCTCTCTCTCTCTTTCTCTCTCTCATTGGATATTGTTTTAAGGTTTTTTGACAATAGATTGGATTCAAAATTCACCCTCTTTGCTATTTTAAGTGTCTCATCATCCTCGTTTATGTGTCTCACCATCCACGTCTCTACATCTCGTTGTCCAGTACTTCTCTCTACTTTACTTGGTTAATTCTAGTTCACTTTTACCTTTTGAGTTTTCCCTACTTTAAGTACTTTACAGGTCTCATTTTCAACAATGATTTCATTTTTTCATTTTTATTTTTTTGGTAATCGATTGATATGGTTTAAATCTTCATTCTAGTTCTCATTTATTGGTTAGATCGTGTATACATTTTCAACTTCTCTTCCTTTTTTTAAGGTTAGTTATGTATTTCATTTTATTTTTTTTGTTTTACTTTTGTTAATCACTTGTTCTAATGTAAATCCCCATTTTAGTTCTCTTTTGTCGTTCACATTTCAACTTTCTCTATTTTCTTTTCTTGTATTGCATTTTTTAAAGGTTCTTTTGTGCTTTTAATTTTCTTTCATCCTTGATTCTTGATTCTTGAATTTTGTTTTCATTTTAGATTTTATATTTAGTATTTTTATTTCTTTCAGAGCTATTTAGCTCACTATTTTCGTATCTTTTTTTTTTTTTTTGCTAAATTTTTGTTAACTTGAAGTGTCGTTTTTGATCGGTTTTTTTGTCCCTCTTTTGCTTGGCTACTTATATTAATATTTAAATTTGGGGTTTTTTTTTTTTGTCTGTCAGACTCCCTAGTGTGGTGCTTGTCCTGCTTGCCTTCTTCTCCTACTTGCGCACTGTTCTTCACCCAGTATGGTCTTTTTGTTCTTGCTTCATTGCCATTACATAGTTTATATAAATAAAAAAGTATATATCTTATAAAAATAAAAATGAGGTGTATATGTAGGGTCCGAGGGAAGCTATAAACAATGGTGACCTTGTTATAGTAAAGTGGTTACTTATCGAAGTAATTTATCATTTCAAATAATAAATATTTTGAAATGTATCTTCTTTGTAAAATAAAACAAAATTAGTTTGAATACACAATATCATTTGCAAGGATGTGAATTATCATGACAAGCAAGGGTTTTTCATTACAACATTTGGAATTTGATTAGTAAACCTCAAATATTGAAACTTGCTTCCTTTAATCAAATTGAAATAGTATTTGCCCTCATGCATAGACGGTAGTGCATGTCTAGATTACAAGAATATGCAGCGTAATCAAAGCTATAATCTCTTATACTGTACCGTCATCTAGAGTTAATCAAAGATATATAATAAGTAAATAAAAATAAAATAACTAATATAATTTTAAAATATATATTATATTTATCTATTATATAAAATATAACTTTATTTATCACCAAATAATTTATAACACAAAATTTTATTAATATCGATCTCCGTACAGAATAAATTACAACTCCAAACTAATTTTTCCTTTCTAAAAAATTTGTTCTGGCTCTACCCTCAAAGGGCCACCCTTCGCCTAAACAGATTTGCAGCACACAGTAAATATTATGAATTAACTTCCATAGGAATTTTTTTAAAATTTTATATGTTCTTGCTTGTTACATTTAACTTTTCGAAACAAACTCTAACATTATATAATAGTTAAAACTTTAATAAAGAAAGATAATGAAATATTAGGTATATTAGTATTATAATTTAAATAGAATGAGATGAAATAAATTGATATTTAAGTTCGATCGGATAATTTTAAATTATAAGTCCATTAAAGATATTAAATTGAATATGAGATAAATTGATATAACTTATTTTGTTTAAATAAATTTAAATAAAATATTTGATTCATACAAGTTTTTGTGTGTAGAAGTACGAATGAGTGTGTAATCTTATTTAACAAAACAGTTCAATGATTATTACTCCATTATTTCACTTGTATACATTCATTTGCATTCATGGGGACAATAATTTAAGAAGATTTGTTAAAAGGACAATTCACACACAAATGAACAACATGCTTCCTAAAGAGATTCTATTAAGCATGAAAAGAAAGAAATGGGCCTTATAAAAAGAGATTACAATAAGGGCCCATTACAAAAAGAGATTACAATAAGGGCCCATAGAATATAAAAAGTATATGACTTTAATAATGGACTTTATTGACGGATTCTAACATCTTACACAATTCGGGTCATAATTTCGGATCCGGATCTCAAGCCCGACTCACAAATTGGAAAATGAGGGGAAAAAAAAGAAGCGTTTACGAATAGAGGGAACAAGAGAGAGGGTGACGAATAAGTACGAAGAAGAAAGGAGCGAGTTTGGCCCAGAAAAGGCAAATCTTTATCTTCTCTGCTTCTGTGGATGTATGGTTCAATTTTTGAGGGTGTGGATTCGGGAAATTAGGGTTTTCAGTGCTCGGGTGTTCTCAAAATTCGAACCCCTTCGACGCCATTTCCATCTTTAACAATCAGATTTTTTCTTCAATTGTCATATTGGTAATAATCGGATCGATAGAGGGTAATTCTGAAATTGATCGGAAATGTCGTATAGAAGGAGATATCAAGAGACGTCGAAACCTATAAGCACAACCATAGAAAGACAACAACCAATTGGGAATCCTCAGAATCTTCCTCCTGATGATGATTGGAATTGGGATTCTTCGTCTTCGTCTGTTTCGCTTGCGGCTAAAGCCATTAGAGCATCTTCAGCTCATCGGGACTCTTCTCTCTCTTCTGCTTATGTTACCGGTTGTGGTGTCCGTGGTGGACGTGGAGACTCACCATCGACAAACTCAAGTTCGACCTCAACCTCATCCTCATATACTTCACGATATTCCAATTCCAATCCCACCTCGTTTTCCCCTCTCTCTCCTTCAGCCCCGTACTCTTCCAAGGTCTATTCTTCTTCTTGACTCCTTTCATCTGAGACTTCTATTGAATTTCTTTATTGCTTGAATTTTTTGTTTTGATTCTAGATTTCTACTGGATGTTAATTACGTTTATGTAGAGTGCAACCCCATTTCTTTCTATATAAATGCAAACCCCCCATTGCTCGTTTTCTTATTAAGATTTTACGAGGATAGTAGATGAGATAATACAAGGAATATTAATGATTGGAAATGTAAGGTGGACTTTATTTTATGGTTATTTGGTTATCTAGTCTCTTAATCAAGGAACCCTCGCATCATATACAGTAAGCTCCTTGTAACCTGTCTTTAATTTTTTTGTGGATTTCGTGTATGCAGGATTCAAAATCTTATGAGTATAAATCAATGAAAAATTTGAATGAACCCAGTCCGAGTGAAGCCAAGAATGGGTTTTGGGGTGTTTTGGCAAGAAAAGCTAAAGCGTTTCTTGACGATGATAATGAATCTCAACAATTTGACTCACCTGAAAGACCAACTGTGCGGACTAATGCCAGTGAAATTACACGGGGCCAGGTTAGCTTTTAGTTTATTTTAACCAATGACACTGTTAATTGGGATTGCTCAAAGGTTCAGAGATAGCATATAAAACATCTCTTTTAAGTTTTAAAAATGTCTTTTTTTGGGTGCTCGCAGCCTCACATGGGAATTAAGAATATATTAGATTTCGTTAATTGCAGTTCATGCTGTTAATGCTTCATAATTAGGGAACTCCTTTATCCGCTAACTCAGAATATGCTTTTTTCTGGTGCTATTTTGTTGTTGGTTGTTGATGGCAGGACTTTGCTCCAGATCATTTACATGAAATTCATCAAAAAGGTGACGGTCCATCCTTACAGAAGAAATTTAGTTCAATCACATCATCAATTAATCATATTGGTGGCACCATTGGGAATGCTCTTGAGGTAAGCTTCCTCATTTGCTATGTTCTAGTAGTTTTGACTGATCTAATAGTTTGCAGCTAGTGCTTACCTTCTGTTGTGTGCTTAACTTTTTATTTTATACAGTAGCATAGTGTGCCTAAATTCCAGAAAGCCTTTGTTCTTATAAGCATGTAGTATGCTTGTTTGCAACCTGCATTTCTTTATCTTCTCTTATTGACACCTTCAAAACAGTCCACTAATCCTTATTTGAAATGGGTGACGATCTTTGTCACAACTTGTTAACACACAATCATGACACAACACAAAAATTTCGTCAAAATTGATGACTGCTTGTTTTATGTTCGAAGTCTTGATATTTCCTACTATAGTAAATAAACAACCCGTTACTTTTTTTTTCCCCAACAAACACAGTAACAAGGCAAGATTTGCTATCCTTTTTTTCTTTTTCTTTTTTTAACTGTATATGCTGTTTAATGTTTTGCCAGGAGGGTCTGACTGTGGTAGAGAACCGAACAGCAAATATCATTCAAGAAACTCGTAAACATATCAAGAAAAATCCGGACCAATCTGGGCAAGCCCAAAAATGGCAACCCCAGATTCAGACTGACATAGATCTCCAATTGAAGGCATCTCGCGACGTAAGGTGCTAACGTTGTGGCACTAGTTCATATAGTAAAGATTTTGCACTAGTTCATATAATAAAGATTTTTACATATTGTCTTGTCATTTACAGTGTTCAAGGCACATTTTACTGATTTCTTCTCAATTTTTGACAAATAAGGCACATGTTAGATTTGACTGCATAAATTTACTTTTTGATCCCACTCAATTGGCTGTGCTATCAAGTTCATTCCTGTCAGCTTTCAGAGTTGAGTTAAAATCTTATGAAGGTTTCCAGGCCTATTCCACATCTTGTTTTATTTCTGCTAGTGAGAAATCCTATCTGTTTTCTTTTACTGGGGTTTACACTACAAATAGAAATGCGATCTGAATGGGGTTGTTTTCATTATTGATGAACAAGTCATTTTAAGGTAGCTTAAAATTTTTAGTTTTTAGAGACATGGTTTGCCTTCTGGTTGCCACTGCAGGTTGCAATGGCAATGGCTGCCAAAGCAAAACTTCTTCTCCGTGAGTTGAAGACTGTCAAAGCAGATCTTGCTTTTGCAAAGGAACGATGTGCTCAGCTTGAAGAAGTAAACAAAAGCCTTCATGAGAACCATGGAAGGGGAGATAACCCAGAAGATGATGATTTGGTACTTTTCCTTCTCTTTTCCTCTAAAGTTACTTAGTAGGTCACTTTTTCGCTAAACTACTTGTTAGCTCGCTTAAAATTATGAGAGATTTTAGATGACGAGTTTCAATTATGACAATAGCTCCCTATCATGGATTTGATCTAAATATAGGAAGTAGTGCTTCTGAATTCCAGTTAAGGTGAATCGGAAGAATTTCACGTAGGCTTCCATAAAGACAACGAATAGGTAGAAACCGCAAGTGTGATGTACTTCTAATTTGATCTTTTTTTGGGTCAGGAAACTTAAGGATAATGGAACAGATTTGTGTTCATCCACAGATTAGTAGTAGAGATATGGATACTCTGATAGAGATATGGATACTCTGATTAATCATGAAGCCGTTACTTCTTATAAGATATCAATGTCAGTGTAATTTGAATGTCTAACCTTACTAGAACAATGAAGGGGGAGGGGAACACTGGATTTGATGTTCTTTTGTATTCTATCTATTTACATGGACTCTTTTAGGATGAGTGTCTTAAATTTTTTGATACGTATTTGAGTATCGGATATGTTCATTTTTCTCAATTTCTTTAAATTTTCACTAAATTGGAGTGTCGACTGTCGAGTACTTACACCCATGTCTACATCGTGTCGCTTTGACATGGTACCCAATTATGGAGATGTGGGAAGTCTTTAGCAAGTCAAGCTTGTAATTGCTGTTTTAAATAACCCCATTTTCTCACGTTAGTATTGTGCTGATCACAGATACGGCTTCAACTTGAATCCCTTTTAGCAGAAAAGGCAAGACTAGCACATGAAAACTCTGTTTATGCCCGCGAGAATAGGTTCTTGAGGGAAGTAGTTGAATACCACCAACTTACAATGCAAGATGTGGTATATTTGGATGAGAGCACTGAAGAAGTCACCGAGGTTTACCCCACTAAGGTACCATTTTTCAATCTGCTCTGTTTTCACTGATAGCTCACTTCACTGCTTTAGCCTGACTTTGACTTAAGTTTTGCACTTTAACTAGGTCATCTCTTCTAACCCCTTGCCGTCACAAGATGTCAAAGGGGTCTCTCCAAGTTCTTCCTAATCAAAGCTCTCTCATATTGCCAGCTTGGAGGCTGGTATAAAGAAAATCCACAGATTCATCATTCTCGGTGGCATTTATGTGTATTTTCAATTTGAAGTTGTAACTTTTTTTATATTTTTCTTCCCTTTTTGGCAATGCGTTGCAGCCTTCATACTGCTTGTAATGTATTTTTTTTTCATTACTTCCTGTTTGATATATGCAAATTAAGTAGTTGATATGGTGGACATTGTATCCGTGCGCAAGATCTGTTCCCTTAGTAAATATGCAAAATTATTCTTGCTTTATAGTTATTAATAGGGATGTCAAATTGTGTCATACTGGTCGTGTTTGGATCAATCCGTTATCAACCCAACTTGATAAGCATAAAAATTAACACGACCTGATATGCATAAGAATAAACACGAACATGGCATAATAGCTAATCAAATTGTATTTTTTCAACACTAATAAATTGGTTGATATGGCAACCCGTTAATACATGCAATGTTTTTTTTTAATTAGGTGGACATGCACATTGATCAAACAAGAATTATGTCCTGTCTAGAGTACTATTATTTATTAATTTTAAGGATGAGTATAAGTGAATTATGACAAAATGGGTAAAAAAAAATGGGACTCGATTCGAATAAAGATCTGATTCATTGTCCCACGAGTGAATTAAAATTATAAACCAAACCGTAAAGTGCTCCTACTAAGCTCTGTTGTTTATATCATATAGTGATTAATCCATAACACTTATCCATTTAACCTTTCATTGCAAGCTCAAGGAGAAACTTCCAAATCTGCCAGTCAAACAGTAGGATACAAGAAAATCAGAGGCTGCAAAAGAGTGTTCTATTAGTGGGAAAAAATTACAATACTTACTGCTTAGGAGAAATCGAGTTGACAAAAAGACCAGAAGCAGCTAGCAAAAGGTAAATGCGTGAGAAGCAGTGAAAGTGACAAGCTAAGTGGAAGAAGTGGGCTGAGAAAGATCGATTGATTCGAGAGAGAGGGGTAGATGTGGCAACGAGAGAGGCTGAGAGTGAGAGAGATGGTTACATTTGGGTTTTTAATTTATGGGTTAGGGAACGTTAGCCTGAGAGTTGTATACGAGTCTAACAGGACAACCGTTAATGACTCGGACCCCACCTGTTTATTATCATGTCTAAATGAGTTGACCCATTAATGACCCAAAATCATATCGAGTATCATGTTGTCTTGAAAATTATCACCCCTCGTTACATGATTAACCACCATATTCTAATGCGATGCCAAAACCCTAGATAGAACGATCGTATCAAATCAGCCTGTAACAGCATGCAATTGAGAGACTTCATTTAGCACAGCTATGTAAAAACGATTCGAAGCAAAATTAGAAAATTTCAGCACAGAAGCTGCGTAGCGGATTATGTCCAAAAGTAGAATCTCCTAAACATTTGGCAGACATGAAATTTTGAGGCGTCTGAGTAAAAAGACTGTCATATTATAAAGCTTTATGTGTTTAATGTGTACTACAAATTACAATATCAGGTTTATTACAGGGTTGGAAGTTGGAAACCCCTTTCAAAAAAGAACTAACCAATTCTTAAAGTCAATTTGTTTGTGTCATTAAAACACTTTGATCACATAGCTTTTGCAAGAGACATAAATTACTCGATTAAAAAATCGAGATACTTTAGTTACATAACTTCATACTTAAATGATTAAAATATCCATTTTTTACGGTAAAAAAACACTTTAGTTACATAACTATAAAGTTATGTGACTTTAAAAATTGAATGATTCGTGTATTCTTTGCAAACATTACGTGATCAAAGTAGCCAAATGACAAAAAAAAATGACGTCTGGGTTAATTTTCCAAGTAAAAGGATATGTTGTGGAGATTGGGTAGGTTGTATGTGTGGATCTCAAGTTCAAGTCATTAGTATTGAGTACCAAACATGCATCAGATGCCAGCTGTACAAGGCTTTTTGTGTGATCTTTTTTCCGAAGCACATACAGCACCTCAAAATATCTGGAAGAACAAACTGGTTGATCCATCACCATAAGATTTGATACCCGCAGGTTTAACCAAGGCTCTGCACAATGGACAAGTCCTTTCTCGCTCAAACCTGAAAGACCAAAAATGGTGGTTTAGCAAAATACCAGTTAGAGAACAATGCTAGATGATATGAGAGCACTACTCATAATGGAAGTTAATGAAGTAGGCAATGTTTGCCTCTATGACGAAGCAGACACTGCAGAAGAATTTACTTTGAGGAAAAAAGATTTGAGGATTTTGCTCATATTATGCAGTTTCATAACGTTCTTGTGCAAATCAACGAATGCTATAACTTAAGACTGCATAATTTGAGCATCAGTCCCTTAACAATACAGATTCCTATATGGGTTAATATTGAGTTAAGCAACTATGTATTTGATATCATTATACGTGAAATGGTTAATTAGACGTTACAAAGGGACCTTTTATAGCCCTCTACAAAGTTCTGAGGTCATAACCCTTCCTAGGGGGTAATCAAAACAAGCTAGATGTTAAAAGCTGAATGCATAAATAAGTGGTGGAAGGGGTACGCAACAAAATTATAACCATTGCAAACTATGACCTCAACTTCAATAAAAAAATAGTGAGCATCTCTTTTAGAAAACAGGCAAAATAAATACTAGCTGAATGCTTGTCATGTAAAACAATTTGAATAAATACAAAAATGTAACAAGAAACATTGTCCTCATACTAGAAGTCAAAAAGATTACCATTCTGATACACAATCCTCACAAAATATGTGTTTACAGCGAAGCAATATTGGAGCATGCATCTTCTCCTGACAAATGGCACAGACATCTCCTGCTGCACTTACCTATATCCACTTAATTAAAAAAAATGAGAACACAAAAACTTCACAAGAAACTAATATTTATAGCAGCATATAGCTTAAGGTGCTATCTACATGTATTTTTACAGGAGAGATGCAAGGGACAGCAAGAAAGAAATTCAAAGAAATACATAGCTGAAACACGAACCTGTTCAGATGTGGCATAAGATCCGTAATGCACTTCTTTATGTGATAGGGCTCTTAGTGCAGCAAAAAAGGATTGAACCTAAAGACACAATATTATTAAAATAATTGCATGAATGGAAATGATAATCATTGGATTTTTGGAAGCCTAAGATAATATGCATGAATACCAGAATCTTGATTTAAAAGAAACTACCTTCTCTACAACCGACGTAAGCTTGAAGGTTAAATACAATCCTGTAGTTAATGAGGAAAATAGACTCCCATATTCTTTGTTTAAAAAGAATCGATACCAGACAGGTGTTGGCAACAACGCACGATACAGCAACAACATGTACTCTATAAGAGTTAGCATTTGACCCTAGAAGAAATAAAACCAACACGGCCAGATATTTGAGATTCATGAAAGAAATTTATAAACAGATATGGACAAACTTTCAAAGATAGTAAATCTAACCTGCTTACGATAATCACGAGGCCTACTATTCTTGTAAGACATCAAAAGAACACTTTTAATAGTCATAGCTGCTTGTCGTACCATTATATCTGCCAAATGAGAATGATGTGTTAGGGCATATTAAGAAACCGTTCCATAGAAAACATATAAGCCTCTGAATGGAGAAATCAGCAGTTGGGTGCAGCAGTGAGCCACAAGAACAATGAGGGGGAAAAAGTGCCAGGAAAACAATGTAAGCACAAATCTCTCTGTCATTATCTGATGCACATTGAGAATGCAATAGCTCTCAAGATAGGGATATAATAGCATGTGTCAGCATACTGATCCATCCAATTACAAATCTTTTTCCCCTCAGGAAGTAGCAATCAACAGAGTACATGATTTTAGAGAACCTTACATGCTAACAAAAATTTCTCATCACAAATTCAGCTTGCCAATATTATATCAATCACCACAAACACACTATATTCTTTCTAGGAAAAAAAAGCTTATACAAGAAACAAACTACCAAATCATTGGCAATGAAAAGGGAATGACTTCTCAAGTTTCTAATCGATGAGAGTAAAATGTCTATGATAAGATGTCAATGGAAAAAGAGGCATGCTACTAAGAGAAAAAATACATCCGTTTTTTACTTTTAAGTCAATTGATAGCAATTAAACCATGAATAATGATTCATAAATAATTACCATTCACCATGATGATGAATATGGCATGCCAAAAAGGAGGTATTGCTTTAGGAGGGAGTAGAATCAATGGGTACAGAAGGTCATCATTTCGATACCACCAGTAAACACAGATCACATGAGCCATGAACACCAAACTGATGCCCACAAGAACAAAAATCCTTCTCTCTCCCTACAGAAAATGCAATGATTTAATATCCAAATATGCCACACAATCATAAATAATAATAAAATAAAATAAAACTATGAAATGCAAATCAGAGCACCTTCAACGCCGTCTGTTTTCGCACTATATCATTGGTTTTGAACATTACAGCAGCAATCCAAATCGTAACAGAAAAACCTGAAAGCCAGCCACTCCATAACCTCAATTTTAATACACATTGTTTCACACAAATTCCAACAAAAACTTCCAAAGAAAATACCTTGGAGATGTTGTCGAATGAAAACAAGGAGAAGAAGCAAAGAGAAAGGCAAAATCTGCTCAAACCACCTCGCCAGCTGCTGAATATCAAATCGCTGAGAAGAAGAAGTAGAATCCCTACTAGTACTGTTAACACCCCCATTTTCAGACTCAACGTCAATATCTGCACCGTCGTTCGCCGAACCTTGTACATAATTTCCACCTGCATTACTCCTAACGTCATTCGATTCGTCCAAACGACCCTGTTCACCCCCATTCTCTATCGCACCAATAATACGAATAGACACCTCTTCTTCATCCACCCCAACTTCGTTCCCAACATCCTCGTTATTTCTTTCAACAACATTTGTTGAATTTGGAGTGCTGATTAATCCCGACGATCCTTCAGAAATTAACCTCCCTCCTCCAAATGCGCCTGTTTGTTCCAACAAAGCCGTTAATGGAGCCCTAACAAAATTCGAGATTTGGAATCTGAATCTCCTTGAATTTTCAGGATCGCTTGACGACATTTCCATTTACAAAATCGGTTCTCAGGAAATGATAAATCAATTAATCATAGTCGTAAAAATTAAAACCCTAAAATTGTAGGTTGAAGATAAAGTTTGGGATTGATGTGTCTGACTCTATCGAGAGATTTGAACTAAGCTTTAGATATTCGATGGACAATAAATTGAGAGAGAAAAAACGAGATTAAGGAGATGGAGAAAAGTAGCTGAAAATTGAGATTGGGATGATGGTTTCGGAAATTGGGACCTTTGGTTGTAATTAATTGTCTCTTATCTTGTAATATCAATTTTTAGAGGGACCTTTTTTTTTTTATCAATATTTGATAATTAAAGAATGAGAAAACTTAACACACTTGGCTTGGCTTTTGTGCAGCTTTTTATACCGACTTCGGCTTTATTTTTGTAAAAGGAAAAAAAAAATATATATATATATATATATATATATATATATATATATATTAATGGGGGAGAAAAAAATAATATCATTAATTAATACTGTATTTTATAAGTAATAAATGATAACTCTTAATTTTAAGAAATAATAGTTAATTTTAAAACATAATATCCTATTTTATATTAATATAATTTAAAATTAATATAATTTTATTTAAAATAAACAAATATTTAATATTTAAAAAAAAACAATGTGGATAATTAAGTTGATATGTTTTTTTTTTATTAATTTTTTTTCTTTCTAATCAGGCTTAACGCGGATTTAGGACAGTGCTAACGCGTTAAGGAGCTTTGGACCCCATCTAAATCAGCTGTCCAATCCAGGGGGAAAAAATCGACGGATTTGTCGAAATATATTTTTATCTTTTTTAAAACAATTGTGTACACAAAATTACTTTAAAATAATTTAATAAGTGCTAAATATATCTCACAAGACATGGAAGATAAAAATTATCCTAACTAATTTATTTTTGTTAGTTATATAAATGCTGAATTTTTAGACAAACGTGATAATATTAATTATATTAAAATATTAAAAATTATTTAAGATAATAGCATTTTGATCAAAAATTATTTACTTAAATAAATAAATAATTAAATTTGACAAACAAAAGTTAATGATAATTAATGATATATAAAGAAAAACTTGAGATTTAATTATCGGTTCTTTGGTAAGATTCTTCCTTTATCTAATTATTTTAATTGATATATTTAATATCCTTTAAAAATAATTAAATTTTGATATAATATTATAACAACCAAGATCTTGAATACAATGTATTTATATAAAAATCTAAATTTTAATAAAATATAAGTAAAATAATGATAAATATAATATAAATCATCCTAAATAAAAAATAATTATAAAATTAATATATAGGTAAAAAAAATATTTATATTTATATTTATTTAAAATAATAAAAATGATAAGATATGTAAAGTTAAGTTAATAGAAAGAGATTGATATAAAATAGGATCATATTCTATTAAAAAACAAACTTTAGAAACAAAAATGATATTCTAACTCTTATTAATTATAAATATTTAAAATCTTAATTTTATGAGTTTTTAAAATAAGTATATTTATAATTGCAATTGAACTTTATAAATTTATTAGATCATATCTCTTCCAATATATGATTTATCTTATTTGTTTCGAATTTATTAATTTTAGATTAAATTGAATCATAATTTACTTATAAGATTGATTAGTTAAATTGTAATTGAATGATTCTTAGATTAATTCAAATCAATTCATATAAAAAAATTAAATTATAATTTTATAGTTAAAAAATTCAAACTTAATGATAAAAAAATTAATTTTTATAAATATTTATTTGTAAAAGTTTGCGAAGTGAATAATTATTTTTAAAAATTTTCCCTCCTTTTTACCTTTGTATAAATTTGATTTTCTCTATTTCCTTTTTCACTAATGTAATTTTTTAAAAAATAAATATATTATTAAATTCAATATATTTTAAATGGAGTGATTTATCATTTACATTATAAATCTAACTTTTTTTTGTTTCTCTTAATATTTTTTGACTATTTTTTCTTTTTTTTCTATATAGTTAAACTATATTAGTAATTAATTCAAATTTAATTTATTATTTTTATTTTAAAATTAAAATAAATGTTATTTATTTTATTGAATGAATATGTAAATTATATTTCATTTAAAATTTTAAATATGGCTAAGTTAATAATGTTAAATTTTTATGATAAATATATTTAATTTTTAAAAATTTTATGATTATAATATTAATGAAAAAATTGAATAAAATTGATGTTAACTAAGTTAAAAAAAATGTTTATTTTTATTTATTAAATTAAAATATATAATACATCATTAATTAAAAAAATAAAATATAAATATTTTAGATCGTGAATATGCATCGATCCATTCATCAACATTTTTTAGAAAACGAATCCAACCGAATCCCATCCCATCCCATCCCATCCCATCCCATCCCATCCCATCCCTGTCTAGTGTTCGAGTGATTGTATTATAAATACAAATGATTGCGATATAATTCAATTGATTTGTACTAACTTAGGTAATGGATCACCTAATTTTAATTGTTGATTTCTTTTGTGTTAATTTAATAATTTAAGTTAATATAATTTTTTTAAAAAAAATAAAAATTATAAAAAGAAAATAATTTAGTTATAATAATTAGTGTGCCTACCAACCTCTTAGATATTTCTTTAATTTATGTTTTAGGAACTTTATTTATTAAGGCCTTTTCTTTTATGGAAAGACTTCTCAACATCTCATATGATTAAAGAGAGATATATATATATATCTCATAAATTTATATATAGATATATATATTTACTCATCATATTTATAATTAATATAAATATAAATTTATGTTTTTAATTATACAAATATATTCACATCCAACGGACGTCAACGTCATCCTCTACTTTTTATTTTATTTTATTATTGGAACCTCATTCATCCATTGCTTTCTTAAGAAGTGAAAAGAGCAATTAGTTCACCCTAATAAAATGCATGGATTATAATTTTTGTAACTTTTAATAAAAAATTACAAAAAAAAATTATAATTATTAAAAAATACACAAAAATTATATATTAGTTTTAAATTGATCATTAACCTTTAAGTTTTATTAAGATTAAAATTTAATTATTTTTTTTTTAAATTTATAATTGTAAAAATATCTCTCAAAAGTTATTTACTACTTTTAAAAATGTTAATTTTGATATATATATATATATATATTAAATTATAATATTTTTATACATTATTTAATAATTATAAATATTTGATTATTTTTGTAAATAATCACATGAGGTTTAGTTTCTTGGCCCTTCGTATCTTTGAATCCTTTAAAATAAAAAAATAAAAAAGAAAGAAAGAGGTTTAAGGAAGTTTACTTTTATTCTTTCGAGTAAAAAAAGAAATTTTTTAAGTTTCTCGATTATATCACTCTGAATAAAAATATTTTTATAATATAAAGGATATTTTTATCTTTTATTTTTGTTCTTATTATTAAAATATATAAAAAATTGAAGAAAAAAATCTCAATTTTAAAAATTTGGATATTATTAATCATATTTTAAAAAATACATAATTAATTATTTTATCAAAATGACGTCTAATCATAAAAATAATACTCTTTAAGTTTAGATTTGTTTGGTTTAACAAACTATCTTAAATATCTTTTTCCCCTAAAATCACTATATATCCCTTAAAGAATTATATAACCTTCATGTAGAAGCTTGATAAACCCATATACTTATGGTAGACAATATCGAAGCACCGATCAAAGTGTGAACATAATGAATAATTTTGGTATTTTAAAAAATATATAATAAATATTATATATAAAAATTTAAATAACATATAAATTTTTGAATAAAATTAAGTTATCAGATTATTTTCTTTAACATTGTGTATGACTTATGTAAGATTTTTATTTTCCATTAATTTAGTAAAACTTTATTAGCATTTAAAATAGTGGTGATTATTTTAAAGATCATTTAAAATATTAATATTTTAAATAATAATAAATTATTATAATTTTAATTAAAATAAACATAATAATGATTATTTTTAAAATTTTAATAAATTTCGTGAAATGCGTGTCTTTATGACCAAGAAAAATATGGAAAATCAACATGGGCTTCCGTTTCTCTGATGGGCTTTCTACATCCCACTTGGATTCATTTATCCATCCAATATTCTAATAAAATGGCCCTGAACTCCACATCCACTCAGCGTAAGTTGCATCAGCTTTTTTTTTTTTAGAAAATAAAAATTTAATTTCATTGAAACTAGGAAAATCTAATTATATAATTAATTACAATAGAAATATAATACAATACCAGTATCCTCCTTAAAACTTAAATTAAAAAAAATAATACATATAAAAAATAAGTTAAGAATAAGATTATTTTATTAAAATTAAAAATATATGTATTTAAATATATGTATAATTTAAAGGATGTAGACCTCTGTATCATATAATATCATTTAGATAATTTTTTTTGTTAACCGTAAATATTAGATAATTATGAAAACTTATCTTCTAAGATACAACAATTAAATAATAATAAAATTTTAACACAATTTATTATTTCACAAAATTTAGTTTTTAACTCTATTTTAAAATCTAACTCTAGATAAAAAAATGCAAAAAACAATTATGTCCCTTTCTTTTCCTATCTTTTTCTTTTCTCTTTTCTTCCTTTCTTTCCTTTTCTTTCTCTCGCTTCTATTTCCTCAGTTTTTTTCTTTTCCTTTTTGCTTCTATTTTCTCATCATAACTTTATATATTTAATCACGAGAAGGAAAATCGTAATAAAAGCATAGAAAATGGACAAAAAATAATATGAAATGTGGGGAATGGAAAAATTGTAACTAAAAATGAAAAAAAGAAGAAGGAATAATTGAAACACAAAAATAAGTGAAATTAATTAAAAACTAAATAATTATCTTAACAATTTTAATTCAAAATTAATTTTCATTAAATAGTTGTTTCAATAATTTTAATTCAAAAATTTTCAACAATCCTCTACATTAATAAAAATTAATATAAATTTTAAATCAAATTTTAGACACAAAAACAGAGTTCAACAGATCAAAACTTGCATAGGATAAGTAAGTGTTAAATATTTATCTTACTCATTGACTAGTAGACGTGATGTCCTTGAATTGTTCTGTCATTTATGTAAGCAATGACATACGTTATACAAGAATCTTTCCTAATACAATTCAGTTCTCAATGTTATGTTCACTTTGACAATGAACATACGTTTGTTTCTGTAAGAATTTTTAAAGACTTTAGCTCTTTATAATTATCTTTTGAAGCAACCTCACTCCTCCCTTACATAGGTGATCTCTTATCTTTAAAAAATAATCTGTAAAGAGTAACATGTATACTCTGCTCGGTATTTTTTTCGTAAGAATCATTAAAAGTTTTAACTTACCCTGTATCTTACGGGTATCACTTTTTTTATCATAGGAATGTACTTGAGGGTAAATCCCCCACAGTGATATCACTAAGTCTTTACAATTAGATCATTCTTTTGAACCCAAGGATCTCTTGTCAAATAGGTTGGGTTTTCTTTGAAAATCCTTATTCATTCATGGGCTTTAATCTCATTCCCCTCGATAACATATCAACTAACTATCAATTTAATCCTTTAATTAAGGGATCAGTTATGTTATCCTTTGACTTCACATAGTTAATAGAGATTATCCTAGTTAAAAGTAGTTGTTTAATGGTATTATGTCTACGACGTATATGTTAGGAATTACCATTATACATATTGCTTTATGCCTTGCGAATAGCAGATTGGCTATCATAATGGATGCATATTGTAGGTACAAGCTTCACCCACTTAGGAATATCCTCCAAAAAATTGCATAGCCATTCGATTTCTTTGTCACATTTATCCAAAGCAATGAACTCAAATTCCATCATGGATCTAGCAATACATGTCTGTTTAGAGGACTTCTATGAAACAGTTACACCACGTAGTATGAATACATATCCATTGGTAGACTTTGAGTCTTGCATGTCAGATATCTAATTTGCATCACTGTATCCTTCAAATATGGTTGGATATCTTGTGTATTGTATTACATAGCCATGTATATATCTTAAGTATCTAAGTAGTCTTGTAATACCTTTATAGTGATCAAATCCTGGATTACTAGTATATCTACTTAGTTTTTTTACAACGTAAGCTATATCCAATCTCATATAACTTATCCAGTACATAAGACTTCTTATCACTCTAGAATATTATAGTTGAGACACACTCTAACTTTTATTTTTAGATACGTGTAGATTTGTATCGACTAGTTTTCTCACAATTCCAGAATTATCATTGTTGAATTTCTCAAGTATTTTGCCAACATAATGACATTGACTTAGAATGAGACCGCTTGATATCCTTCATATCTTAATTTCTAAAATTACATCAGCAAGTCCCATGTATTTCATATCTATTGAAGGATAATGTCCCACATCGACTAAGCGTTCGGCTATAGTGCAATTTATAAGTGTAGACAACCCTTAACTCAATGAGGTCTTATTGGGGTGAGTTAGGACTTGGGTTATATAACAATATCAAACCTTGAATTCAACATAGTCTTAGTAGATTTGATTATTTTTTCATTTAATCATTACTACACACAATTAGCATGTCATCAACGTAAAGCCATAAGATAACATAACCATCTTCTTTGTCCTTGACATATACACATTTGTCACATTCATTAATTTTAAAGTCATTTATTCTCATGACATTGAAACTTTTCATGCCACATTTTTGGTGCTTGTTTCAAGCTATATAGAGATTTCACTAATTTACATACCTTTCCTTTTTACCATAGGCATGCAAAATCGTTGGGTTGATCTATGTAGATTTCTTTATCTAACTCTCCATTTTTAAAGGTTATCTTTACATCTATTTAATGTATTTCAAGATTTCACAGAATGACGATAGCAATTATCATCTTTATGGATGTTATTCTCATCACAGGAGAATAAGTATTAAAGTAATCAAGATCATGTCGTTATTTGTATCCCTTAATTACAAGCCTGGCCTTTTACTTTTCAATTGATTCATATGATTTACATTTTCTCATAAAAATCCATTTTGACCCTAATGTTTTACTACGTGTAGGTAAATCAATTAGTTTCCAAGGGTGATTTTGCACAATGGACTCAATTTCACTATTAATGGCTTCTTGTCATTGAGGACCTTCAAAAGAATTCATAACCTCTTCATAAGTTTGAGGCTCACTTTCTAGCAAGTAGGTCAAAAAATCTAGACCATAGAACGTTTTTGCCTAGTCCTCTTGCTGTGTCTGAGTTCAATATCAACATCAACCTTATCCTCAATCTCCTTTCCAAGTTCTTTGTTTTAACTATCTTCATTCATAGTCTCATACGTTCGTTAGACAAACTTGATTCTCTTTAAGATTTACTTGGAAATACATGTTCAAAGAACAATGTATTCCTTGATTCTATTATTGTGTTCTTATGTATGTTTGGGAATTTATCATTTTTGAACCTATCTTCACCTTTTTAGGTATATGTATGACCACTTTAGCAAGATAACCCCACACTTGTAAGTATTTATAGGAAGGTACCATTGCTTTAAATAATTTCTACAGTATTTTATGTGTCTTTTTCTTGAATACCTTATTTAAATGGTAGTTAGTTGACAAAATAGTTTCCCCTCACGAGTTTTGTAGCAACTTAGAACTTAATAGCATTGTATTTATCATTTCTTTCAAAGTACGATTTTTACTTTCAATAACTCCATTTTGTTTAGGTAAATAAAGCACTGTGGTTTCATAGATAACTCTATGTTGTGCATAAAATTCACCAAATGATGCTTTATATTCACCACTATGATCACTACATAGTACCTTGATCTTCTTGTTTAGTTCATTATAAACTTTTATTTTAGAAAGAATAAATTTCTCTATATCTTTATGTTTATATTTAAGAAAATACACATAGAAATATTCCATATTATCATCAACAACAATAATGAAATACTTATTGCCACCCCTTGTTTCAAGAAATTTCAAATCACATAGAACACTATGGATTAAGTCAATGGGTTCAATGCTCCTTTCAATCAAATGAAACGATGACTTAGTAGTTTTTACCTCAACACAAGTCTTACACTTATATTTTGAATCTATTTGAAATACGGGTATGTGTTCCATGTTAATTAGTCTACGTAATGTATCGTAATTAACATCACTTAGTCTACTATGTCACAAGTTGGAAGACTCAAGAAAATAAGTAGAAGAATTAATCTTATTAATATTCTTATTTTTTATAGTCATTACATTGAACTTAAATGACCCATCAGATACATACCTTTTTCCTACAAGCATCCCATTTTTGACAAAACAGTCTTATTAGATTCAAACATTATCTTAAAACCATGCATATTTAACAATGAGATAGAAACAAGGTTCTTACGGATGTCTGGCACATAGAGTACATTTTTTAATGAAAGATCCTTCCTAGAGGTTATCTTCAGTTTGACTTGGCCTTGCCCTTGAATAGCTGATGTGGTAGAATTTTCCATGAAGAGCTTATATCTATCTTTCAGAGATTAAAAAGTAGTGAATAACTCTTTATTTTAGCATATGTGTCTTGTTACACCAGTATCAATCAACCACTCTTTTGAGTTTGATCCCACCAAGTTCACCTCAAAAACGACTGCCTACAAGTCAATATAAGAGATATCATAAGTGATGTCATTAACCATGTTTGCCTTACGGATCCTGTTTCTTTTTGGAAACTTATAGTCTGGAGCTTTATGTCATGTCCTCTAACAATTAAAGCAAATACTTCTAAAGCTTAACTTCTTAAAATTTGCTTATTTAGGTCCTTATTTAGACCATTTACCCGGTTTGTCCTTGCACTTATTTTTATTGTGCTTGAAACTTTGACATGCTCCATCACATTAGCCTTAGGCGTTGATAGGATATACCATCTTTTAAAAAAAATCTTGTTGTCTTATTCACTTCAAATCTTATTAGCAAGTTTTTCATTGATACTTCCCTTCACTTGTGCTTAAGGTAGGTCTTTAAACCTATCTAATAGCTTCAACTTGGAAGGTTACACTAAATATCATCCATCCATCGTACATTTCTGTTAAGATATCTTGGATTTCACTTACTTGACTGCATACAAATATAGAGTCTACCATCTTATAATCAAGAAAGTGATTAACCAAAAATTTATTGCCATCAACCTTTTTATTTTCATACTTTCGGTACAATAATTTCCATAAGTCTTTAGTCATCTTCTCCTTATTGTACTAATTGTATAATAAATCGGTTAGATTATTCAGAACATAGTTTGGACATAGATAATCAAAATACTTTCATGCTTTAATAGCTCTAGTAGATTGAAAATTGTATTCACTCTCAGGTTGATTATGAGCTTATTCAGTCAAGAACTTTTACAAATTCAAAGTAGTGAGATAGAATATCATCTTACTCTTTCATCTTTTGAAGTTCAAGCAATCAAACTTTTTCAATTTCTCTTCTCTACCACATTATGTTTCATAGGAACAAAAACCAATAACATTGAGGTAATCACATGCCAAATAAAGACTCATTATTTAGTTCACATTAGAACTATTCTCAGTAGAATCAACAACATTTATAGTTGGGTTCTCAATTCATGACAAATAAATGATTATTTCAGATGATATAATCGTTTCTACTAAATAAAGTTAAAATTTATATAAGAAAACAGTTTGTATAAATAAATATATTTACTAGATTATTCTCCCAATAAAATAAAATATAATCAGTTTATGTATAATGAAATAAAAAATTAATAAATAAATATAATAATAACATGAAATATGAGTATCGATGAATAATTAAGAAAATCGTAAATGAATTAATCACTAAAAAGCTTCTCAGAACAACAACTCCCCGTAAACAACTAGAAGAAAAAATAATAATAAAGGAAGATAATAAGAATCAAACAATAAAAGGAATCCTACTAAAAGTAGGAAATACTGATAGTACTAAAAGAAAAGAAACATAAAAGAAATTTCAAAATAATAATAGTAATACGTAGAATTATAACACATAGTGTAATATTGATATAACACTAAACAGTATTACTAGAATTGCAACACTAGAGAACAAAGTAAAAGAAATTAAAACTTTCAGTTCAGATGATGATGAATATCAATTCTAAAAAAATACCAATTTGTGTGAATATTTGAAAAGAAGAAATTGTACATAAATAAGTAAATTAAGATTCTTAATTTATTCGTCTAAAAACCGAGGAAAGAATTATTTTAAGATTATACGAAATAATATACAGAAAAATAAATAAGAATAAAATTATTTTATTAAAATTAAAAATACATAAATATAAATATATATAAAAATAATCGAAACTTATATATCACACAATATTCTTAAAATAATTTTTAATATTTATAGTGAGTGTTATAAAACTATGTAAACTTATTTCCTAAGACATAATAATTCAATAATAATAAATTTATATTATAATTTATTATTTTATAAAATTTTAAATCTCTTAATTGTATCGGAGAAACTTAACTTAATTTAGAAAAAATATATAAAAAATTTACTCTGTATCTTTTAATCATGAGAAGGAAAATTGTAATAAAAAAAAGAGAAAATGGACAAAAAAATAAGATGAAACAAACGAAACTATTTAAATTAAAAAGAAGATAACGGAAATATTGAAACATAAATGAAATCGAAAAATAACTGAAATTAATTAAAAATTAAATATTTATTTTAATAATTTCAAAATTTTCTAACAATAATAACAAAAATATATTTAAAAAATCACACTAGACAAAATCTATAAAAATATATATATATATATTATTTTGGATATAAATTTACATAAAAATATCACAAATTATAACTTATTTTATTTAATTAAAATAAAAAATAAATAAAACTTATCCGTATAAAGAGTAAAGTCTGTTAGAAGAATAAATCTCCATCTCATATGCAAAATATGCATAGATAATTCACAGGTATAAATATCCATAACTTCCAAGAAATTTTCCCGTGTGGTCCTATTTTCCTTTCCTTTTTTTGTGATTAGGCTCTTCAATTTAATGCACATAATAAATACTTAAGCTAGCTAGCTTGAAGTTGAAGATATCACCTTATATTAATTTGCAAAATATAATGAAGATAATTAAATTTATTAGAATTTTTTATACGAAGGTGTGATTTCAAATTGAAAGATATAATTTATTATCAAATTATTTAATTTTTTATGAATATGATATTAAATTAATATCATTTTAAATGTACCATCAATTTTTTTTTTAAGTTTCAAAAATAACATTTTATTACTTTTTCGTCAATTGCCACAACAAAACTTTGATATCATTGTGTTACAACAAGATGGTCAAATGAATTATTCTTAAAAAAATATTAAAATAAGTTTACATTAAGATTTTTTTTCTAAACAATTATGTATTAATATTGATATATATATATATATATATATATATATATATATATAATGAATCTTATATCAACTAATAAATACACATCTAATAGTGTTAACGCAACTATCAAGTCCCACCTACTTGCTTAAGTGAACATCAACGGCTGGAAACTCGGAACCGCTAGGGTTCTCAACCGAGCGGTGGCATGGCTGGGATACGATTTAAATTTTTTGGTAATCAAGAATCTCCAACGAAAAATAAAAACTTCTAAATTTTAAATATTATTTTTATTTTTATTATAATAAAATTTTTTTTAATAAAAAATAAAATTTTAAATCAACAAATAATATTCATATAAAATTAATATATATATATATATATAATTATTTTATATTAAACAATATTCTTATAAAATAATTAAAAGATTTTAAATTTTTAAAATTTAAATAATTTTTATAAAAAATATAACTTAAATATTAAATATATTATTTATAATTAATTTAAATTTAAAATAAATATATTCATAAAAAAATTAAAAAAATTAAATTTATATATATCTATTAAAATAAAATATATAATTTCAAAAAATTAAAAATTAAATACAATATCTACCGTTATCTCTCCTTATATTTTCATCTTTATTATCATTATCATTTCTTCAACCAGATTTGTCCCATCAAATAACCAAAATATAATACCCAAAATTGTGTTGAAAATAAAAAATAAAAATAAAAAAAAAAGAAGAAGAAGAAGCAAAAGCAGACTTTTTCAGATTCAAGTTCCTAACAAATAGGTGAATTATCTACCCCTTTTCATTTATTTCCAATATTTTCCCACCCGAAAAATCCCATTTTTATCTCCTGTGAATTACGTGATTCATGGGAAAAAGCAGAGATAAAGACTCCCAACTCCAACCCACTAAGAACAAAAGCAGCAACCAAACCAAGCCCATGTTCCAGGGTTACTGGGAGTTTCAAATTTCAATGCCGTACAATGAAGCTTTTTAATTTTGTTCTAAGACTCACTCAATTTATTATCTTTTCTGTTTTCTTCATTTTTTAACAAATATTGCTATGCCTATTTTGACTACTGACAAGTAATCTGTTGTGTTCTTGTTTCCGCAAATTGGAGGAAATGTTGAAGGAATTAAGGGAAAAATGGATAAAAATTAATGGGTGCCCCTTTGATTTCCGTTCTCACTGCTTCTCTCCAACGATTTTGATGTAAACAGAACCAAAAAGCTCGATTTTTTTTCCTACCTGCTATGAAAAATGAGATCTTTGAGTACTGTGGAAGTATATAATATGAGGGTCAAAGTCAAAAATTGCATATGCATTACATTGCTGACATTTCTCTCTTTGTCAACGCTCAAAGCTCAGAGTACTCTTGGAATTTCAGCAAAGTCATTAGATGCTCTGCTTCAAAACTATGCTTTCAAAGCCTTAATGAATCCAAAAACTGGAATTCCTTATGATGCCCAAGTGCCCAATAATCTCAAAGGGATTAAAGTTTCAATCTTGCGGCTTAGAAGTGGAAGTTTAAGAACCAGAGGTGTTCAAAGTTATAAAGAATTTCAGATCCCACTTGGAGTTCTTGAACAACAATATGTGAAAAGACTTGCTTTGGTCTATCACAATCTAGGCAATTGGTCTTCAATCTTCTACCCTTTACCTGGTTTCAACTATTTAACTCCTGTTTTGGGTCTTCTAGCTTATGATGCTTTTAACTTATCTGGAGTAAATTTACCAGAACTAGATATAAGCGCATCAGAGGAACCAATCTTAGTCAAATTTCAAGATCTCATATTGGTACCAAATGGGTCAATCTTGTATTCTCCTAAATGTGTGTCTTTTGGTTTAGATGGTTCAGTGGAATTTGAGAAATTGTTGCCTGGAAATGTGTGTAAAATGACTCAACAAGGGCATTTGTGTGTTGTCTCAGGAACTGTTGCTCCATCACCAGAGAGTCCTTCACCTAATGCTAGTGATGATAATAAGGTAAAGTCCAAAGTTTGGAAAATAATTGGGCCTTTGATTGGAGTTTTTGGGTTATTGATTTTGTTTATTTTAATTGGATTTTTGATTATGAGGGTTAAACAATGGAGGAATGGAAAGAAAATGCAGGAAATGATAGGAGCAATAGATAGAACTGAGAATCTACAAATGAAATATTTTGGGAATACAAAAGCTCCATTAGCAAGTGGTACTAGGACTAGACCAATGTTGGAGAATCGATATGTACCATAGAAATAAAAGCATTTCTTTGTTTAAATATTCAATTTTTTTTAATATAACAATTTCAACTCGATTATAACAGAGTTCAAGTTGTTGTACAATGAAATTCATGTGTCTTTTATTGCTTAACTTTAGTTGGTTTAAATGTTTATAGTCAAGTAAGTTAATTTAGGTTTTATTATATACGAGGCTTAACCATTTCATTAGTTTACACTTTTAAAATGTATTAAAAAAAATTATATTTTATAAGTTTTAAAAAATTAAAAAGTATAATTTAATTTTGAAATTTTAAAACTTCAACTAATATATAAATTTGTGATTTAATGTTAAAAAATTTATATTTTTGTTATTAAATCAAATTTTCCTTTAATTTTTCTTCTCTTCCTAAGTCATAATTACTTATTTTTCTCTTTCACGATAAAGCAAGTCATTTATTTTATTTTATTTTTCAATTACAATATTCAAGCCCTAAGGGCATCTACAACATTTTGTATTACTATTAATTATTTAATAATAATTAATTTTAAAATTATATTATTAAAAAAATTAAAAATTCATTAAATAAAATATTATATTTATTATATGAATTAAAAATTACATTTAATTAAAAAAAACAACTAAAATTATATATGAATAGATATTAATTTAATAAATTATTATATTCATCGAATAAATATTTAATTAATGCATTTTCTTTTAACTCTATGTTGTATTAGTAATTTTTTAATTATTTTATATCATATATTTAATTTTAATTTATTATACGTAATAAAAAATTTAATAATATTTTTAGAATTTTTTCTAAAAAAATACTTTACATGAACTATATTATTGCGATGAAATTGTCAAATTTAACCCATTATTTTTTATTTCATCGTATTTTATGCAAAAATTGGTTTAGGTTCTAATATTTGATGAATATATATGAATAGATATTACTCTAACTCTACATCATATCTTATATCAAATTTGATGCAGGGTTCCAGTTGTCCTAATATTTTTCTATTAAAATAAAAATTTATTCTCCAATTCAAATAACATATATCCAGTTAAAACTCATTAAAAATAAAGGAAAAATAATCAACCATCTTTCCCCAACACTAAAGATAATTGAGAAAAAAAAATTCCTTAACTATATAGTACTTGTAAAAGAGTCGCATGCTTGAGTAGTTTCTAGCAAGTCTAGCAAATACAAAGAATAAGAAACATCCCCCTCTTACCCTACCATTCCTTGAATCTGCTAGGTATTTATTTGATCTCCTTGAGAGTACTAATGTGACTCGAATCCATCCATTTGGAATTGTCAAATTACATAGATTAAGAGAGTTTCAGTCTCAAATGTATGCATATTATCAATATAAGATCCCTCGTGTTTATAAATAAATGAATTGTGTTGTCGTGTACTAAATCTCCTATGCTTAATTATGTTAATATAAGTAAAATAGGACATACAAGTTAGGATCGAAAGTTTTGAAATGTAATCAATAATAAAAATTGTGTTTGATGTTATAGTTTATAGGCTAAAAAAAATAGATTTTATAATTTTAATCAATAATTATCTATTACAATAGTTATGATTGTATCACAATTTGTAGCATAAATAAATGTCTAATACTTAATATGATTATGTGATGAGATTAAATTAAGACAAAATTGATGTAATAAGTCAAATATTAAATATACATATATTTGATGGAAGCTAGACATCATGGGTTTTATAAATATTTAATTTAAGCGGTATAGTCTTGTATTGCATTAAGTAATAAAAGTAGTAGTGAGCAACAAATCGAAATTGTTTATTTTTGATCAATCTGATGATATAATTAATCAGAACAAATTTGAATCTAAATAGATCGAATTTTTTCGAATAGATTGAATTTTTTCCAATCGAATAAAATCAAATTAATATTAAAATTTATTTATTAATTATTAACATATACAATATTCAAATTTTAAATTTATATATGTATTTGTGCAAAATTTATTATTTATATTTACAATTAAGAAAATAAAAAAAAATAAGAAATATGTCTATATAATTATTATTATAAATTATTATATTTATTTTTTAAGTGAAAATAGTAACATCATGTAATTATGGTGTGTATATATTTAAATATATATAACACATTATAAAATAAAATATATATTTGTTTATAATTTGATAGTAATTCGATTTGAATTGAATATATTAATGAGATGATGAGATATTAAAAAATATATATATGTTAATCTGAATCCAATCCAAATATAGTCAGATTACATATTTTACAATCTGAATTCGATTCGACTATAAAAAATTTCAATTCAATTTGATCCGAATTTGACATATTAAATCATATTTTTCAATTTAAATAAACTGATCAAATTATTTGTTTACCTCTAACTAAAAATCTCATAATTTTTATAAAAAATATCACAATATTCCTATTATTATGTGTAAATGAAAACTTTAATCACAGAATTTTTGAATTAAATACTATAAATGTTCACTTTCAATACTTTTAATAAACTAAAAATGTTCATATTTTTAATAAATTATAAGATTAAAATTTCTTATTTTCTATTATAATAAGACTTATAATACTTAATTCATAAATTATAAGAATAAATTATTAATTTTGAAAAATTACAAAAACTTTGATCTCATTTTATAAAAATGATAGGGTATTAGAAACCTTTTTCCCCTGTTTATAATGAATCAACTAAGTATTTTATTGTAAGCAAATACTATATTCAGATAGCTTCTTAGCAAGCTTTGTATATTTTGGACGACACACCCCCACAAATTAGATAAGTAAATTAAAATAAGATATCAATAATATTTATGAAACAATATATTAATTTTTAAAATTTATTTCTTCTTATCTTACTCAATTTTTGATGAGATAAGATGACAATAAAAAAATACTAATTTTTTCCTAATGAATTTAAATGAGACAAGTAAAAATATAATAATAATAAAAATTATGATAAATGATAATTTATAATGTAAATTTAATAAAAAATGATACAATATATGTTTAAAGTTAAATTCGTTAGACCTAAGATCTAAATAAAATGAGATGATATTTAAATATAATTATATAATATTACACCATAAATTCATTAAAAACATTAAATAAGAGGTGAGATGAAATAAAATAATACAATTTATGTCTCTTCCACAAATAGAGACAATTTGATGATAATTTTCTGCTGATGTCAATTTCTTCTATGATTTAAAACAAAAAATAAAAATACGAATCTTATTACCAAACCACAAGGTGAACCCAAAAAAAACAACGGTAAAGCGGTCAAAAGAGAGAAGATAGAACCAGTAGCCAGTAGCAACACAAAAAATAGTTAAAAGAGCAATCTAGCCAAACTATATGAGGTTTTAGTCTATGTACCTAGTTTTTCTTTGTGGCTAGGCAATGAATTCTCTTTTTGACACACATACAAAAAATAAAAAATAAAATCTGTACTCTGTACTCTGTACTATACATATTTCAGGAGTCAGAAATGCACAAGATTTTCAAGAGTAATACAAAAACTCAAGACACCTCTGAAATTCCTAAATTTCTTATTATCTAGGTAGGATTGTTGGAATGACTTCGCTGTCGAGGTTACTGCCTGAGACATACGATGACACATAACAATTTTGGATAGTAGAGGATGAAGGTGGTGATGCCACTACTATCCCAGAGTCTGTTCTATCTAATTCTGTTGTTCTGGTGTCTAAATCAGGCATCATAAGCCATATATTTTCGAGATCGCGGACCACCTCTTTCATTGAAGGTCTTGCATCTGTATCATCCTGGCAACACTTGAGGGCCAATGTCAAAAACTTTTCAACACAATCGGAGGGATATGATCCCATTTGCTCATCAATAACCGTGAATATCATACCAGTTTGAAAAGCGATAGTAACCTGATGCACATCAAAAACTATGATTAATAAGAAAGTATAACTATGGTGTATTGAGGTTGACTAGTGTATCAAGAGAGGGTACATAAGTCCTTTATATCTTCAATGAATATGAAACAATACAACTTCCTTACAACCCCATAAGAATAATAAAGAAAAACAATAATAATAGTAAACATCAAGAATTTGTTGTTGGAAATAAGACTAGCCCAAAATCTTTGTAAATCATATCAATGGACCAAGTAATGTGTCTTGGGATTAAGCTTGAGAAACGCTTTTCAGTATTTGCTACATTTTGCTACGGTTATATGTTATTTTGGGCGGCTCCAACAAGTCACCGTTTGATATGATTAGGGGGTGTTTTGGTAATTTTAGCAGCATAGATATATTGCTCAGCATGTGAGCTTGTTTCTCTATTCCTTATTGCCCTGAAGCACCTAGCTGCGTAAAGTGAAAACAACCACGATTTGATCAATGCTTGCCTTTCGATCTTTGGAGCAAGCCACTACCTACCTTATTTGAATCCTCAATATCAATCGGTATTGTTTGATCACCATATCAGTACTACCTCACTCTTTGGAAGTTTCTCTCCAGGTCAGCATGCATAGAGTTGAAGGCATTGTAACTCCATCCAGCTTTGACTGTACGGTAATGTCTGCAAGATTTGTTATTTCTTCTTGCTTTAAATTATTGTTTTTTACAAACGAGAGATACTGTAAGTGTATTTGGGATTTTTTTTCAATAGCTTTTTAATATTGGTATTTGTAATCTTCATTTTGAATTTGATAGTGGATTTTTCTTTACGTGCTGTCACCCATAAATGTAGGCTTTTCGCATCTGAAATCTAAACCTAGTAAAATCTGTGTACTGTTATTTTCTTGTTGGTTATTGTTTTGCCATGACACATAATTATTTGTTTGCACTATCCTAATTGGTCCTAACTTTGCTTCTGCATGCACTGATATATAACATTATAACCTGAGTATGGCACTCACACCAATTATGGTATTACATGTGCCCAGATTTTCTTGCAAAATAAATAATTTTTTTCATTTCTAAAATTATTTGATAACGTACCACACCATAATTAATGTGAGTAAAAATTTGTGTCCTTAAGCATTTCTCTATAACCTATAAAACACACTAGAAAACCAGGAATCCATCTTAACAACATTCGGATTGACGTAAACCTCCTAGAAAAAAGAAAGAAAGAACCCTTACTGCTTAATACCTAAAAAATCAAGCATAAAGTGTAAAGAAACATAGCATGGAGGAAAGATCTTACCTCGCGGACAATATTTTTCCCATGCGAGATGGGCTGCATTCCAGTTAAGAGCTCCAGAAACACAACCCCAAGGCTATAAACATCACTCTTGTCTGTTAGTTTACGAGTTAAGAAGTACTCTGGATCAAGGTAGCCCTGCAATGTTAATATAAAGATTTATTAATTAGTTGTTAAACAAAAGATAAAAATAAATGCAAACAAAATGTAAACACAAACTGAAGTGTAGGAGAAATGAGAATGAAACTCAAACTCAATACAGACAAAATGAAAGTAGCGTTTATCAAGACAAACAAGGATTATTTTAACTGTTTTTGGAAATTATCAACTTTGTAGAAAATATAATGTTGGCTGACATAGGATTTTTAAGTTTTGAGAAGAATCAGCTAACCAACACAATCCAACAATATGGGACAACTATCCTGAGTTCAAATCTCTGTGGTGACAACTTAAGAATATTCGGTTGCCAAAATATCTTATAATCACAGCAACTTTTCTTTCATTCTTTTGCGGAGCTTTTCAGTATCAATATAATTTAGAACTTGTGTTTTATCAAAGAATCACGTTAATAGATCAAAAGTCATACCGGAGTCCCTTTTACTACTGTGGACACATGTGCTGGAACCATCCCTTCAACATCTGGAACAGGTGCAAGTCGTGAAAGTCCAAAATCAGCAACCTTTGCAGTAAACTTGGAATCCAATAATATGTTACTGGCTTTGATATCACGATGAAAGATCGGAGGATTGGCTTCTGTATGAAGATAAAGGATACCCCTGGCTGATCCGAGGGAAATTCTCAATCTCATAGCAAAACTCAGAGGTTCATTCGACCTAGCTGCAAGACCAAATATCAACTAATTTAGAGCCAGTGCAAAGGGCATGTTAATTTTCCTCCAAATGATAAGCATCGTTCATTAATAAATAAGTAAAAGGGTAAGGATTTCTTAAAGTTACTTTGATTGTGTTAAATGGTCACTTTAGTCACATTGCTTTCACAATAGACACACAAGTCACTCACTTATTAAAAAGATTTTAATCTAATCACTGTTTAAACAGTAACATGATACTTTATCATTAAAATTAGGACAAAGGGATCATATAAGTTTTTCCTCTATTATCACCTTCCCTCCCACCATTCCCTACTTTATCATTGTTTATTTAATAATTTTATTACTATCATTTGGCCATTCTCTCTGTTTTATTCATCTTCCATTCAAAATAACTATTGTCTTTTTAATTATCCAAAAGTATGGCAAATCTTTTTTGAGTTTGTTTCTAATTTTTGGTTTGAAGTTTAGACATCTCCTAAGTGTTGGGAAATAACGCAAATTCCCGATAAGCCAGATTTATGAGAAAGCAAGAATAGAAAAATAACACAAAATTTGATAACGGAGTTCGGCCAATCTTGCTTACGTCTCTGGACCTGCTGCAGATCTTTTACCTAAAGCGAGAAATTACACAGGTGTTTACAACACTACAACTCACAACCCAATTACTCCCAAGAAAGTTACTCATTTTTCACTAAAAAAAGTCTTTCTCTCTAAGCTGTTCTCTCAATTGGAATGAACACTTTGGATGGTTAATTCATTACAATTACACATCTATTTATAGGAAAATTCACTCTTGAATTACTCCAAATTAATGGTTCCTTGAATCGCTCCCGAATTAAGCTCCATGTTTTACTCCTTGTTTTGTTCCATGTTTTGCTCCATGTTTTATTCCTTGTTTTGTTCCATGTTTTGCTTCCTTAAATTAAGGAGCTTTATAACAATAATCTCTAACAATCTTCCCACTTCAAGACCGATTTCAACTGCCTTCACACCTCGATCAATGCAAAAGAACTTTTCTAGTCTTTTACATATTTAAGAGACTAACCGAAGTCGAGCACAACTTCAGCTTGTCAATAATCACCACCTTTGTTAACATATCTAATGGATTTTTCGCTTCTCGAATCTTCTCCGATTAACACATCATATTCTAATGTAGATTGAAGTAATAACGAAGTCCAATATGTTTGGTTCTTAGAATGAAATGTCAATTCTTCATGTATTGCACTTTCGACTATCACTACGCAGTAACATTCTTCTCTTTGCTCAATCCCAACTCAGCTTAACAAACTCAAGCCATATCATCTCTTTACTAGCTTCGCCATCGTACATACTCACCAGAAGTGAATGATAGAGTGACAATTTTCTCGTATTGGTGACATCCAACTAACAAACCGTAGCTCCAACAAAGAATATATAAATCATGCGCTTCTTCTGCGATCAACTTCACCTCTAAAGTCAGATCTACGATCCTCGTATTTCCTTTAACTCTCCTTTACTAAAGTAGAAACACTTCTCTACGGTGTCTCGTACATACCTCAAAATCCACTTGACTTCTTCCCAATGAGTTTTCCTTGGATTTAACATAACCGCTAACAACTCCCACCCATCATGCACATCAAACTTCCAACGGCCGAGGTATAAGGAACCTTAGCCATGAATTCTCTCTTCCTCTGCCTCATGGGACCGATCCTGACAGGCGAAAATGACCGCCAAGGGTACAAGAACCTGCTTGGCATCGCCTATGTTGAATCTTTGCAAAACACGATTGATGTACTCACCGAGATAATTGCAAAGGATCCTTTCTTCTTATTTCTTGTGATTTGCATTCCAAGAATCTTCTTTGTCGACCTAAGTCTTTCATGTCAAATTCCTTTGACAATCGCCGCTTCAACCTTTAATATCATCCATATCCGAATACGCTACTAACATATCATCAACATAAAGAGTAAAATGATATAACCTGACCTATATCTCTCAAGTAGCAACAATGATCAAGATTGCACTTGGAAACCTTCCTCAGGTACGGTTGCCACAATTTTTGTACCATTGTCTCTGGCTTGTTTCGTGCCATACAAACTTTCTTCTTAAGTCTCGCACACTATGCTCTTCTTTTCCCCTTTCTCGAGAAACCTTCTGGCCGTACGCATGATATCTCTTCATCTAAATCTCCAGCAAGGAATGCATTTTCACATCCAACTGCTCAAGATGAAGATCTTCGATGGCTACAATGCTCAATACCGACCGATAGTATCGAAGCCACAAACGCGAGCAAAAATGTCACCAGAAGTCAACTCCTTCCTTCTCGAAACCCTTTCGACAACTAGGCGTGCTTTTGTATCTCTTGGAACCATCACGCTCCTCTTCATCCCAGACACCCATTTGTCAGAAGGTTGCCTTCTTTCCCATAGGTAACTCCTAGTTCCCATGTCCTGGTCGAAATGAGAGATTTCATTTCTTATTTCATACAAGCTCCCACTGCATTGAATCTCGAGTCCGACAAGCTTCATCATAGCATCTCGTGCTCCCCTCCATCACCAAAGAACATATAGTTCATGTATCTCCCGTTAAAGTACACGAGGTCGAGAAGATCTTCTCAATACGGTGAGCCGAGTAAAGAGGTCAGTGTGCGGAATGACGGTACCGCTTTGTCCAATAAGTTCCTCTCGGCCGAGTGACTTGTTACAATTGGTTCTCGCTGCGTAAGTATCCGGGACATCATCTCAGCACCGCAAATACCGACTCATTCTCGCTTCTCGAGTCATCGGGCGTCTATTTTACGTACGTCCTTATACATCACCCTTTCGTTGAAAATCACATCTCCGCTACGAATAACTTTCTTCTTTTCGTCATCCCAAACGCGCAGTAGCCCAAACTCATCCTCACCATAGCCAATGAACGTGCATTTCGGATTGGGATCAAGCTTTATTCCCGCTCGATCACCGGAGCACGCACAAATGCTACACAACCGAAAACTTTTAGATGTGATAGTTTCACCTCTTTTCCGCTCCATACCTCCTCCGGTATTCTACGCCCAATGGAACGTACGGGCCCTATTGATCAAGTAAGCCGTGTCGATCCGCTTCTACCCGCACTGCTTCGATAGACCCGACCGTATACGAATGCTTTCTCCGGCTCTTTCCGTCAACGTCGGCTCATACGCCGCCTACACCATCAGGCTGAGGCTGCGTGCCCGGCACAGCTTCTTTCCATTCTAATCCCGTGCTCATAGAAATTTTTGAATCCGTGTCTTCATATTCACCACCATTACCTGGCTCGAGCTTGATCTTTAAACCCGTCTCATTTTCCACCATAGCTTTCCATCTTCCGAAAGCCTCAAATACTCAGTACTTACGCTTTAGAAAGCAAACCCATACCTTCCGAGAGCCGATCATCACGAAAAGTCACGTAAGTGTTTCCCACCAATACGGTAGACTCGACGCTCCGGTCCCCAAACATCGCAGTTGAATAAGCTCTAGCCTTTCCTTCTTCGGGGATTCTCGCAACTCTGTCCGAAAGCCGACTCTCTTTTCGCTTTCCAAGTATTCAATCTTCGCACATGTCTATCTCCGCAGACCGTAGACGTGAAGTTTTCCCTTTGGAAGGCATAATCTTCATCCCCTTCTCACTCATATGGGCCTAGTCTCCGTGCCACAGATTCGTGTTTCCATTGCCACGTAACCGTACCGAACAACGTGCCTCCGTCACATGAAAGAAATGGCCACTCTTTCTCGCCGAGCGACCGTCATCGCACTTTGAAATCTTCCAATCATCACCATTAAGATCGTAGCGTAGCCTCTATCGTCCAACCGCCCCACCGAGATTAAGTTCCTTCGAGATCGGGAATACGCCCGACATCCTTCAGCCTCCCAAACAAATCCGCTCAACTTAATCTTCACTACACCTTTGCCAATAATAGCACACATGGTTGATCATCACCAAGATATACCTTTCCAAGGTTTCCTGGGACATATTTCTCGAAGAATTCTTTTGCGGAAGTAAAGCACGGAACGATGCCTCCAGAGTCTAACACCCAAGATTCTTCCTCGCTTTCCAAAGAGCATATCAATGCATCGTCTCCTCCCAGGCGGAAGAGTAACATTTGCCTCCGCTTCACTTCGTTCGTCCTTCTGGCACTCAGCACCGATTTTTGTAAGGCTTGCTTCTTCCACAATTCCAACACTCGATAGTCTTCGAGCTACGGGAATTATTAGATTCCGGATTTTAGACTCTCCGTCCTTTCGATCTACCTCGTTAGTCCTGTTCCGCCACGTCCATTCCCTTTGGTTGAATTTCTTCCTCTCGACTCGTATGCAAACCGGCTGTCGACGATTCACTCGACTCTCTACGCTCTGGATCTCTTCACCGAGAACCAGATCACGAACATCACAAATTTCAACTTATTGCTTCCCGACGAGCTACTCACAACAAGAGAGGGCATTCCAACTTTCTCAGAAAGAAGATAAAAGTATTAATGCCGTACTTCTTCATCGACTAATTTTCCACCGAACTCAATCAAGGATCATGGTCGAGTCTATCGAGATGTCGAGGCCACCGACGCGCCTTTCATTCATCCGCAAATTGAACAAACGCCTCATCAAGCGCACTTTGTTCGAGGCTAACGGCTTCTCATACATATCGGATAGAGTCCGCCATACACCCGCCGCTGTCTTTTCCTTTGCTACATGTCAAGGCAACACACGGATGGGCCAATCGAATAACTCCAGGCTTCGTTCCGTCTGTAAGATTCCAATTTTTCTTCCTTCATAGCTTCGGTTTCTTCCCGAGAGGTTGATATAGATTTCTTTGATACGTATAATCCTCTATCTCGCATTTTCCAAAACCCAAAATCCGCGCCATCAAATTTCTCGAGTTTCACCCTTTCTTCATCTCCGCGTCATCAAGCCCCACTAAAATCTCGACTTCCTTCGATCAAGCTTTCTCGATCATTTCTTGCGTAAAATTGACAGTAAATCACTACCAATACCGATACCAGCTTGTGGAAATAACGCAAATTCCCCGATGTTCTCAGATTTACGAGAAAGCAAGAATAGAAAAATAACACACAAAATTTGATAACTGGAGTTCTACTAATTCGTTCCTCCTGACCGTCACAGATCTTTTTACCGAAAGCGAGAAATTACACGTTGTGCTTACAACACTCACAACTCACAACCCAATTACACCCAAGAAAATTACTCTCAATTTTCTCTCACAAAAGCTTTTTCTCTAAGCTTTTCTCTCAATCGAATTAACACTTTGATGGTTAATTCATTACAATTACACATCTATTTATGTGAAAATTCACTCGAATTACTCCTTAAATTAACGGTTCCTCGACTGCTTCCTCGAATTAAGCTCCATGTTTTACTCCTTGTTTTACTCCTTGTTTTGTTCCATGTTTTGCTCCATGTTTTACTCCTTGTTTTGTTCCATGTTTTGCTCCTTAATTTGCTCCTTAAATTAAGGAGCTTTATAACAATAATCTCTAACACTAAGCTACTACGGTAGATGAACTAACCCGTTATTCTATCTGAATACAAAAATTTTAAGTAGGCAACATATTGTATATCAGTATATGTGTTATTTATTTTTTGAAAAAATTGTGTTATTTTTTTTCTTAACGGTAAAAATCTATATATATCTTTGAACAGGTTACTCATTTATTCCAAATATGTTATTACCTTTAAGATATCTTTCTATTAGCTTATGCATTTAATACTTAACAAGAAAATGAAAAAGAAATTACACATACACATAATTTCATGGGAAGAAAAAAAGTAAAAAGTAACGGACCAAATAATAATAATAGAATTATTAAAAAAAATAATGATAAATTAGATAAATGGTGGAAGAAAGGTGATAATAGAGGGAGAAAAAATCTATATTGACCATTTTGTCCCTCATTTTTTGTTATATAGCTCCTTAGTGAGTAAATTAAAAAAGTCTCACGTTGCTTAGGAATGAAGATGAGTGTTGGATTTGAGGCTATAAATAAAGCCATCGTTCACCATTTGTAGAACATCCCTAAAAATTTATAAATCTTCCTCTCTTTTGTAAAGATAATTGATTAGATCAATTTTGTCCAATTAGTTGTAATTTGTAGTTCATTCATTTGGAGATAGTGAAAGTGGTCAACAACGCCCGAGGACCTAAGTAACATTTATACAGAACCTCGTTAAATTTCTAGTGTTATTATTTTTCTGATTTAATATTTTTGTTTCAATATCTACTTTAGTTTATTTTAGTATTATATTTCCAATAGCATTATTTTGTCGGGTTAGTTTGAGTTCTATTCATTTAAATCATAAGTGAATAGTAACTACTTAGAATAGGAAAAATATACCCGATTTTCCCAACAATTGGTATCAAAGTTGAAGGTTTCTACCTAGGCATTTGTTTGTATTCCGTTTGTTTGTCATTGGAATATAATTGCTAGTTGTTGTAATTTGAAGAAATGGCGGAAGAAATATCTCTTTCGAACAAAGGCCAATCATCCACGTCAGGCAAAACTAGAGTAATGATTATCGATGCAAAGTTTTAGGGATTAGTACAATTCGTTTGAAGAATCAAGATGGTTCAACCAAGGTCTTGACAGATGTTCATTATGTTCCAGATATGAAGAAGAATCTCCTTGTTGTGGGAGTCTTAGAATAAAAAGGCTTCATTGTGACCATACAAAATGGGACATTGAAGGTTACTTTTGGAGCACTTGTGGCGATGAAAGGTGTTCGAAAGAATAACTTGTACTACTACCTTGGTAGTATGTTATTGGGGCAGCATCAGCAACAATTTCAGAGGAAGAAAGAGATTTAGGAACTACTAAGCTATGGTATATGCGTTTGGGACATGCTGGTGAAAAAGCTTGGCAGATTCTAGTAAAGGCCTGTTAAAGGGTGCGAGAACCGACAAGTTAGAATTTTGTGAACATTGTATATTGGGGAAGTAAAAAAGAGTAAGCTTTGGCACTGCTCTTCATAATACAAAGGGCATTTTGGATTACATCCATACTGATGTATGGGGGCCAACAAGAACTCCATCCATGAGTGGCAAACATTATTATGTCACTTTCGTTGATGACTTCTCCAGAAGAGTTTGGGTGTATCTCATGAAGAAGAAGGATGAAGTGTTGGGAATTTTTCTCAAGTGGAAGAAGATGATCGAGACTCAGACTGGTAAAAAGATCAAGCGTCTGAGGTCTGATAATGGCATTGAGTACACAAACGATCCATTTATGAAAGTTTGTGAAGAAGGGATGGTGCGACACTTCACTATTCGAAAAACACCACAACAAAACGGAGTTGTAGAACGTATGAACTAGACTTTGCTGGAGAAGGTTCGGTGTATGTTGTCAAATGCTGGGTTAGGTAAGCAGTATTGGACTGAGGCTGTGACATATGCATGCCATTTCATCAACTGTCTACCATCGTCTGCTCCTGAAGGCAAAACGCCTATGAAGGTATGGTCTGGAAAACCTGCTAGAGATTATGATTTCGTACATGTGTTTGGTTCAATTGCATACTACCATGTAATGGAATCAAAGTTGGACCCAAGAGCCAAGAAAACTATTTTTTTGGGGATTCCTTTTGGTTCTAAGGGATATCGACTATGGTACCTTGAAACGAAAAAGATAATCTTCAGCAAAGATGTTACCTTTGATGAATCTACTTTGTTGAGAAAGGTAACTAAGAAGAATGATGACACTTTGAAGCAGATGGAGTTTGAAAGTAGAATTATTACCTTAACATTTACAAACTTGATATCCATAAACTTTGACTTCGTTGAGCTACTATTTTTGTTGGAGTAAAACATCTCCAAATTATTATCATAGTAAATCTTCAAAGGCACATCAATGCCATCTATCAAACATAGTCCAATAATAAATTTTTGTAGCCATATCATGTGGTTGGATGCCTCTTAATAAGTAATGAACTCTACAATCCTGGTTGACAAAGCTATAAGTGTTTCTAGCAAAACTTCCATAAGATAGCTCCTTTAACCAACATAAAGATATAACCCGATGTGGAGCACTTGCTACCCTGGCATCCCACAAAATGGGAGTTAGAGAACTCAATGACCTCTAAATTGTTTGATCCTTGATAAATGAGCATGTAATCATTTGTTCTTCTTAAATAATGTATCATGTATTTGACTGCCTTCTAGTATTCCAGGCATATCTCCTAGTTTACTATCTTTCAAGTCGAATCTACTTAAAACCTTATTGACATAGCTCTCTTGGGAAAACGTAAGTATACCTTAAGAACAATCTCTCAATATCTTAATACCTAAAATAAAAGAGGTTTCGCCAAGATCTTTCATTTTAAATTTCTTCATTAAAAATTTCTTAATTTCATGCAGTAAGCCAATATCATTGCTAGAAGCAAAATCTCATTGCCATATAATACCAAAAGAAATATTTATTAATCGACACAAATTGTGTGTAATGGATACACAATTATACGTATCATAAACAAGTAATATAATAATAAAAAAATATCATTTTCATAGATATTATCTTATTATAAACTAATTTTCAAATCAAAAAGTAAAGATTAATTTTATTTTTGTGTGATTTAAGAAAGCAAGATTAAAAGAACTAAAAGTAAATAGTAATAATTAATTAACTCAAAATTGGTAGCTAAAAAAATGAAAACAATATATAGAAATACTTTCTCCCAATTTTCTAAACATATGAATAAATAAAATCTCCCCAATATACTTACCAATCAATTACATAATCAATTAAATCTAACCTAGTATGTATTTTTCTATCAAGTAAACTATGCTCAGAAGGAGGGAATCAATTATAATGAAGTATTTTCTCTAATTGCAAAACATTCCTCTATTAGAACTTTGTTGGCCTTGGTAGCACAGTTCGATTTAGAACTAATTCAACTTGATGTAAAAACCGTGTTTCTACACGGTGACTTAAAAGAGGAAACCTATATGCCTCAACCAGAAGGGTTTAATGTTGCTGGTAAAGAGAATTAGGTTTGTAAGCTAAAAAAATCATTGTATGGATTGAAGCAATCTTCAATGCAGTCGTACAAACGATTTGATCAGTTTATGTTACAGTAGAAGTACACCAGAAGCACACATAATCATTGTGTGTATTTTCGCATGCTACAAGATGAGTCTTTCATCTATCTCCTATTGTACGTCGATGATATGTTGATTGCATCGAAGAACCAAGCAAAAATTGAGAAGTTAAAGGCTCAACTAAGTCAGGAGTTTAAGATGAAAGATTTGAGAGAAGCCAAGAAGATTCTCGGTATGGAGATAAGCAAAGACAGGAAGAAGGGAAAGCTTAGTTTGACCCAGAGTCAATATTTGAAGAGGGTACTATAACGTTTTGGTATGAATGAACAGACAAAACCTATAAGTACTCCGCTAGTTCCTCAATTCAAGCTTAGTGCTCAATTATCTCCTAAGAATGATGCAAAACGAAAATATATGGCAAAGGTACCATATGCAAATGCGGTTGGTAACTTGATGTATGCAATGGTGTGTGCAAGACGTGACATTTCACATGCGGTTGGTGCTATAAGCAGGTACATGCATGATCCTAGTAAAGGACATTGATTGGCTGTGAAATGGATTCTACGGTATATTATAAATACTGTAGATGTTGGTTTAGTATTTCAGCAGGATAATACCGTGGTCAATGTACAATCAGATATTGTGATTCCGACTATACAGAAGATTTAGATAAGTGTCGGTCAACTACTGGTTATGTGTTTACTCTTGCTAGAGCACCAGTCAATTGGAAGTCTATCTTGCAGTCCACAGTTGTTTTGTCTAATACAGAAATAGAGTATATGGCAATTACAGAGGTTGTGAAGGAAACTATTTGGTTACGAGGTTTCCTTGAAGACTTGGGAGTTGGTCAAAAACATATTAAGGTGTTTTGTGATAGTTAAAGTGCTATTCATTTAGCAAAGAACCAAGTCTACCATGCACGTACAAAGCACATTGACGTTCGTTATCATTTCGTGCAAGAGATTATTGAAGAAGATGGAGTACTAGTTCAGAAGATCAGTACTACAGAGAATCCCGCAAATATGATGACCAAGGTGGTAACAGCAATCAAGTTCAAACATTGTCTGGATTTTATTAACATCCTGCAAATCTGAATTAGCATTGGCATCGCTGATCTAGTGATTAAAAAAATCATTTAAGAATCACTAAGTCGCTAAGGTGGAGATTTGTTATATAGCTCCTTAGTGAGCAAATTAGAAAAGTCCCACGTTGATTAGGAATGAAGATGAGTGTTGGATTTGGGGCTATAAATAAAACCCTCCTTCACCATTTGTAAAACATCCCAAAAAATTTGTAAATCTTTCCCTTTTTGTAAGGGTAATTGATTAGCTCAATTTTGCCCAATTAGTTGTAATTTGGAATTCATCCATTTGGAAATAGTGGAAGTGGTCAATGACGCCCGAGAACCTAGGTAACATTTATACCAAACCTCATTAAATTTCTGGTGTTATTATTTTTCTGCTTTAATATTTCTGTTTCAATATCTGCTTAGTTTATTTTAGCATTATTTTGTCGGGTTAGTTTGAGTTCTATTCATTTAAATCATAAGTGAATAATAACTACTTAGAATAGGAAAAATATACCCGATTTTCTCAACAGTTTTATTAATAGAATATTATATCACTATTTAAACAGTAATTAAATTGTATTCTTTTGAATAAGTGAGTGATTTATGTGTCCCTTGTGAAAGCAATATGACTAAAGTGTTTTATTGGCACGAGCCAAGTAACTCATCGGGTGCTTTATTCAAAAGAAAAATTGGGTTTCCATTGCTACATCGATTTGCATTAAATTGTAATGGAGAAAATCTAGAATGTCAACAAGGATAAGTAAAAAGGCACATTCAAGGGAAAAATTAGACGTGTACCATAAAGGTGATCCCTTACGCTGCCATTTGACATAAATTCATAGACCAACATCTGCAAGTAGAAAAGAGATGGTAATAGGATTTCCCAATAAAAAATAGTTATAGGCTTCAATTCAACAAAAGAGAAAATCATGTAAATCCGAAATAATTCTAAGAGAACAAAATCATATTTGTAGAAGTTAACTGTATAGATTCAACTCTTGTTCATGCCAAAAAAACATAACAACTTTGACCGAAAGCTTGTTTCTATAACTTTTCAGAGGATTATTTGCTTCGACATTAGTGGACACAGAGAGAGAGAAAAAAAAACTGCAGCAATTCATATCTGCTTATTCTCAGTTAATTGAATCGAATTGAATTATATTCTTTCTTTCTAAAACCTTCTTCCAGTGTTTAAAGTAGATCCAAGCAGCTCTTAACACAAAAAAAAAATAGTTCGAAGCAGATTTATGATTATCCTTTTGTAGTTCTCATGTATTTTAAAAATCTGTGTTTTCTTTCAACTTTTTCTATCAGCAACTTTTTTCTGCTATTAAAATTATAACATAAATGAAACTTCAGGACTAGCAGAAGTACCTGTTCCCCTTCTTCGTCACAGTATCCAATTAAGGACACAAGATTTCTGTGATGTAACCGTGATAACAACTCTATTTCTGTTAAGAACTCCTTTTCACCCTGTAATGATCCTTCTAGTGGACGCTTTACAGCTACAACTGTGCCATCTGCCAAAATGCCTTTATGAACCTTTCCATAACCTCCTTGACCAACCTGACTGGAGCTATTAAAGTTGTTTGTAGCCAAGGCCATTTCTCCATAATTGAAACCTTTAACTCCACCAACTTTTATGGAGACCTTAGAAGCTGCATATGTATGGAGGTCCAGTGTTAACAACTAATTTTTTCAAACCAATGATATCTGCATTTTCATTTTCGTACAACTTGATAAAAAAGAGTTCCATCCTTATTGAACTTAAAGCTGCGTACTAGTCCAACCAGCACAATCAGAGAAAACAATTGGAGTTTCAATAAGTAATTAAATTTCAATGTTTTAGTTTTCTTAACCCAGTGAAAAATAATTAGGCAGCAACTTCTTTATGCAGAAGAAGATATGGTTTTTAGCTTCGGACGACGGTTACAGCTAGTTAGCAAAACAGATAAACTAGCTCATGAGAAAAAATGGAAACAAAAGGTAAAAATGAGTGTTGTGCCAGTTCTTTAGGACCTAAAGTTTTCCTTATCTCCGGAATCAATTATTTCTCAGTAAAATAAATTATAAATAACTAGGCAAAAAATTTAATTTCTCGGAAAGGCATAACTATTCCAAAATCTCACTAAAACACACCTCATGATAATCAAAATGAGCGACCTAATAACCCGATATTTAAGGCAATGAAAAAGGTTCAAATAATGAAAGATTGTATAACTAACAAATTAAACCATTTGTATTTGGTAAGCATTTCACACTACAAATTTAATTTTTTTTTCTTGTTTTCCAACAATAATGGTATAAGGTAGACTATTTTTTTCAAAAATCAAACGGTATTTTAGTATGACTTGAACCTCTAATTTGAAATGGCAGAAAAGGGAGTCTTAACTGTAAGGGAGACTATGAACAAATAAAATAATGGAAACAATAATGCATTTCAAGATGTTACATCTTGATAATAATAAGATACTCACAGTGACGTCTTCTCAATATTGCATGATATTTCATGCGTTTTCTCAATATAAAAAGAGAAACGACTGCAGATAATGTTACAGCAACAGCAATAGCCCCTGATACTATGCCGGCCAGAGTGCCCTTGCTCATACCAGATCTTGAAGAGGGTAAAATAACTGCAACACCAATAAGAAGCATGAGTATAAACAAACGAATTATGTAAATTATCTTTACAAAATAGCCTTTAAATTGGATTTCATATTTATTTATTTTTTATAATTTTCACGGTCAGCAAACACATTGACATTGGTGATTATCTTTTCTACCAAAATAATTGAAAATCACAAAATCAATTATTTAATTAAAAATTATTAATCAAAATCATTATCAAACATTACCCAAAAAAATGACATTCTAATCTGAATATGCATGCTAGGAACAAAGTTAACATGTTGCTCAACAGTAACAGGCAAATTAAATTCAGGTTCAAAGCAAATTAATAACCTGAAACTCTAATTTATTGATGATAAATGAAGCATCAAGAGGTCTTTCCAGTATTTGGACATGATAACCAGGCATACAACCAGGTGTATCATGTAAACAAAAACTTAAATAACAGATGCAGTCATTTAAATCGGATATTTTTAATTAGTTTAAGGCTAAACCAGAAAAAGCAATTAAATAAGTTTAACTCAGATATCTGACAAAACCTCAAGGAAACTAAACAAGGACTATAGGACAAACCATCCTGGTAAGGATCCAACAGAGTGATGTTGAGAAGTTCATAAGGACCAAATACTGCACTCTCACGGATAGTCCATGACCAGAATTTGCTTATGATTCTGCGAACCTCACTCCGGTTGAAGGTATTTGATGTTTGGTTGTTAACATGGTATACAGGAAAGAACTTCAGATGCATTCTAAGTCGAGGTCCCTTTTGCCAAGCGAACGAATCAATCTCTAGTTGATAAAGATGCAAGTCAAGACCAGAAGTAAGGTACTCCTCAAGCGCACTTTTGTAGGGAATAAAATCGGAGAATCCAGGACTCTTCAAGCGGTATCCAAAAAGCAAAGGAGCAGCACAAAAACATGGCACAGGAGAGGCTTTGGAGTATTCATATGGGAATGGACAGGATTGACTTAAACATTTTTCAGTGGAGTTCGTCGAACTTAACGTGTCGTTCTCTTCATCTTCATATCCACAAAAATTCACAAGGTTGGCATCATTACAAATGGGATTTCCCTCAAGCCTGAGATTTGGAAACCCAAAAAAAAATAATAAGAGGTTGGGGAGAGAAGAATATGGTTCAGTAAAATATAAAAGGTGAAATAGCAGATATCCCAACAATGAAAACATATAGCTGTTTTTGGAGCTTAGATTTGCATGGGGAAAACAAGTGTGAGGAAAGCATGAGCAAAAAATAGAACGGAAAGTTAAAAAAATTTAACATATTTTTTTAAAGGCTTTTCTTTGAACAGTAATCGACTCATAAGTAATATATTGCATTATTCCATTATTTCTCTCCCATTGCGCCACCCCCCCCCTCTTCTCTCAGCATACATCTATGAGGATGCAGTTTAACATCAATAAAGTGTGTTTGCCACCAACCCTCCTAAAATCTTAAGTTGTTGAAAGGTGGGCCAGCATATTTCATATATTCTATCACCTTGTAGGCCCAAAACAAGGGGCTTGAAATCAGAACCTTCCGTTCTAAAACCATGTTAAAGTGTGTTGGCCTCCAATCTTCTAAAAGCTTAAGTTGAGATAGGTCAATAATCTTTTATACATTTTAACAAATATATATTTTGAATTTTACATAATAAGCTACATGTTATCCGCTCATTTGGAATTAAAAACAATGGAAAATAGAAACAAACCAGACAGTGACATTGGAAGGAGTCTTAGTACTGCCAATGATATTTGTAAGCTTGTTGTTCTGCAATTCCCTGCAGTATCAAAGCAACACAACTATGCTTAGAAAATCCTTTATCAGATGCTATAGAATATTCTAAGACCCACCTCAAGACTTAAGAGGGTTAATGAAACACAAATCCAATTTTTGCTTAAACACATACACGCACACAAGCACAAACAACCGTCCAATACATGAATGGATAATATTTATGATATCGTCATTTCAGGTCTTACAGTATGAGTCTTTCTGTTGCTTTGAAAGTCCTATCATGCCAGAGGGAGGATGGAATAGAGCCATTCAATGAATTTTGTGCAAGAGACCTGCCATACGTTAATAACTCCAAAAATTATTTATTTAGGCTTGATGTAGAATAATCAACTACACTACCAAACCATTAAATGAGTGCAAAATACTAAAAGAAAGAGTAAGCCAAAAATTGCTTACAATTTTTGAAGACGGGGAAGACCCGAAAAGTTGGTTGGAATAATTCCAGTAAGTTTGTTGTTGGATAAATTGCTGCACATGCTCATCAGTTGGAAACAATTAAAGGTTAAAGAAAAGTTATTAAATGACCTAAAGGATTCTTTCAATAGATGATTCTGAATTAAGCTTGCGCCAAATGTAAGAAGGTTCACACAACTAATCTTTTATGCAAGGTGAGATAAACTTACATAGTTGTGATTTCATTGGAAAGCTTATTTGGAGGTATTGATCCATTTAGCTGGTTCGAACTGAGGTCTCTGAAATTTTGTATGAAACATATAATAAATATGCAAAGCCAGCAGAACCGTCACTCACTATAACAAAAAAGATTACATCCTTTTTTTACGCATTCATTATTCCTATGATATTGACATACCCACAAGTTTCTAAATAAGGGCATATAAAGGGAGATTCACTAAATGAACTTACAAATAACCTAGTTTTGGTATCCTGCTCAAATCAGGAATTGGTCCCTGCAAGCTGCAGTTCCTCAGACTCCTAAAAAAACAAAAAAGATATAGACATATTACTAAAAAATAATTCAGCTAAAAAAAGACATCCTTGGGAATAAAAACATAATAAGATAAAATTATGAACAATCCTGTGTTTATGGGCATACTACTGAACTCCAAGTACGTATGGAGAAGGCAATAAAAACAAAATCCTTGGAATCCAATTCAGGTCAAGCAACTTAATGGTCTAAATTTGAGTACCATTTACCCATTTTTGTTCTCTATTCAATGACTGGAATCCGTAGGCCATTGAACATGAAAACATTATCTGTGTAATAAGACCGTTTTTCATTTAAGATCAATATTTTAATGTTATGCCGTAAATTAGAAAATAGAAATAATGACTTTTTCAGCCACATAAATCTAAGCTTATATGTCTCGTATCCTTTATATAAATAAATACAAATACTTAGCATCAACGTTTACCTTCTAAATGGACAGAAGTAGATATTATCACAAACACACTTACATTTTTAACAACTTAGACATGTTACCATATGAATCTGGAATTGCACTCCCCATAAAGTTGTTGTTATCAAGTTGGCTGCAAAACGAAAAGAAACCTAGAGAAGATTAAAAAAGTATTTTTTCTTTTAATGATGGAAATAAAAAGGAAGAAGAAGAAAACTGTTGGCATTAGAAGAGAGAAATTGAAAAATTTCAAATAAAACTAAGATCATCGCTCCAAAAATCTGAAAGTAAATTATATGAAAAAAAATCTGAATATCAAAAATACAAACAAAATGTATGATTGGTCACTAGAGCTGGAAGCAAAACTAGGTAATGTAAATCTTAAAAGCAAAAATACATTATGTTCCATATTTTACCAAGAAAGTCAGAGAACGTACAGTATAAGTAAATTTGGAAGTTTAGAGAATTCAGGTGGAAGATACCCAGTTAGGTTGTTGTTGTCGAGAAGGCTGTAGAGATAATATATTCATTTGATTAGTACAAAATTGGGATAATATATTAAAATAACCAAAGAGGATAGATTACAAGCCAATTCCTTGCTGACCTCACTGCCAGGAAAGATAATGACAAATTCAATAGTAAATAGCTAACAATTACTTACAAGTGAACTAGACTAGGTAATTTGGAGAGCTCGGATGGTATTTGGCCACTAATTGAATTGTTGTTCATGTGACTGCTCAAAAGGGGTAAAAGAAAACATGAAACAAGACAAACCAGAGAGGAAAAACAAATGTCAATTGACAAGTGATCAATAAATGAACTGGAAATAAATAAATCCTCACAAGTGCTTCGTTTTATTCAAGTTTGCAAATGATATAGGGATTGTCCCTGATATTTGGTTCTGGTCAATTTGTATTCTGTCCAAATTCGGAAGATAACCAAGCTCTTCCGGCAAGGAACCTGATAACTGGTTTCCATTCAGGAGCCTGAAAAGAAGAGAATATTACATTAAATGAAAGAAGGGGAAAAAAAAGTTGGCACAGTGAGGATCAGTGGTTTTGAAGTCATTTTAGATTAAAAGTGGAACACAAAGTAACAAGTTAAAACTAGAAAAGAATAAAACTGGTGTTTTAGGGGCAGATAGATTATATATGGTTTCATCACAAAAACGTGCTTCGTGAGAATCTCACCATTTAGGCATACACAAAAAGGTATAGGTAACTAGCAATGCCAAACAAAGTTACTTACAAGAGTTCCAAGGACTTAATATTGCCGATCTCCTTTGGTATACTCCCACCTATGTTGTTCCACATAAAATCCCTGTAATTAAATGGATGGAAAAATTATTAGGAGGAGAAATCAGATGCCTACTCTGGGTTGAGAGTAGACAATCTTCCATTGATTTGGGAGGAGACCACATTAAAAGAATACAAGTTTAATTTCTTCTGTTTGGTAACATGAATGAAAAACAACATATTCGCTTACAATATTTTCATAAAAGATAAATGACCAAGCTCTGGTGATAGAGTTCCTGATAGATTCATATTTAATAGTTGCCTGCAACAAGAAGATCACATCTTATAGTTAAAAAATAATTTTTAAGGCTTAAAAGCTCTGTATGTTAATATACACCAAAATACATGGTTTAGAAATTGTTTCACTTTGGAAAATTTAACAGGCAGAAGAAGAGTTTAATCATATTTTTAAATTCATTAACATATTTAAGTCAGCTTATCCACTCAAATACAGATTCATTCTACGAAACCTATACAATTAAAAAAGACAGTAGTTAAAAGCCTAAGATATTTAGAACCCCGGAAATCTTCTCAGCACCTAATTCTCACCACAAATAGAGTACAAATGTAACTATATGAAACCTCTCACAACAAAAGAAGAGAATAAAGAAACAACAGTAAGCAATAATTCATCAATCTCAACATTGTTATGGGTAGTAAGGAATAATTGAAACCATACAATCCCCTAACATGTAGATAACCATCATCGAGTGTCTTATTGTAGCAGAAAACCCCTCTCCAATTCTCTATACATGGGTCACCTTGATTCCAATTACTGAGATTCCTATTGGGATCAATCAATCTTCTCTTGATGGCATTCAATGCCTCCACTGCAATTTAATATAGAAAATGTAGTCAGTACTTTATCATGACGGATGTATTGGCAAATACTTTTTGGTCGCTGCTTGGGTCCTTACAGGGCATATAAATTATTGCAAATTAATATACAAAAACATAATCATTTTGGATTCCAATTGCCTAAGGATTTTAGCATAATACTGAATGAACAACAGATGTGGAAAAAATTCCATCTTGTATAATGTATCAATGCAAGTGCGTCAATGCGATGAAAATGACTTTAGTATGGTCATCTTATTTGGGATGTGAAGCTATCACATAATCACTAAATGCAGTCCATAGACCTCTGCAGAAGCTAAATTCACAAAATGCCTTCATACCATGAGGAAGAACTGTACTAGAGACTAAAAGCATTCTTAAAGACTTAACTACAACATTAGTCCCTAAACTTTGTCAGATTCTACATTTTAGTCCCACAATTTTTTTCGTAAAACTATGTCCACTATATGATAAAATTTGACACCCTTAGTCTAAATTTAAAAATTAGACTATATTACACTATAATAGTCAGAACTAACACATTAAAAAAGCTTAACTTTTGATTATTTAATCCCTTAACTTTTAAAGTTTAACATATTCCATTATCTTTAAATTTAGACTAAAATTATTAATTGACTTTTAAAATTTAACATATATAATCTATTAACTTTAAATTTAGACTAAAATTATTAAATTTAAAAAAATATAGAGAACGTAATATTACGAGAAAAAAAGTTAAGGGACCAAAGTGTAAAATTCGATAAAATTTAGGAACCTATTAGAAGTTACTGGGAAACCAACTCTCTCAAAAGTTTAAACTATTGGAAGAAGGGTCAATTTCTTTTACACATTTAATACACTCTCGTGAGTATTAGCTATATGCACCATGCAATTCAATAACTAAGATTGTTGGGCTTTGAACACACTACCTCCAATTTCGATACCATATTAGAAATTGTTGGCAAACTAACTACTGTAGGGATCAATAACTTAGAAATGGAAATTAACTTGTAGAATTAAAATGGAGATCAATGTTATGATTGAGCCCTAACAAACTGTCAGAGAATTAACTCTTGCAAAGGAATAAAAGAAGAATTCAAGTGATGATGAAAATGCATTATGCCTGAGCCTTAGCCACCACGAACACTAAGGCCTAACGGCTTCACATACCTAATTGGCACTAATGGCTTCACATACCTAATTGGCACTACATGCCAAAAACAGTCATCTTAAAGAAAAGAATAAAAATGACACTAAACATAACAAACGACAATGACTTAAAATGTAAAATATTATTATGAAAATAAATATGAAAATGATCAAATGAATTAGACACCACTGCATTGTAATCTTTCCTTTCAATAAAATTCGACCTCGAATTCAACTCAACAACCTCAGTTTCCTCTAGTGGCTAGTAGCTCCGAAGATTAGAAACATTAAACGTGTTTAAAATGGACTAATCTTTAGGGAAATCAATGACATAGGCATTGTTATTGATCTTCTTTGCAACTCAAAAAGGGCCATAGTTTTTCATTTGAAGCTTGGAACAAATTCTTGTTGACAAATGATGCTTGTTGAGATGTATAATGATTAATTCTCCAACCTTAAAACTCTTGAACCTCTTGTGTTGATCAACTAGTAACTTATACTAAGCATTCATCTTTTCTATGTGTTTCTTGATCTCCAGATGAAACTTTGCATAATCAGTAGCCCAAACACTTGCAACCTTGCTTTTTGGACTAGTAATGGCTAATAGATTAGCACTAAAATTGGGTACTTTGGTATAGACAATAGAAAATGGGGAGTGGTTTGTGCTTCTATTTGTGATGCTATTCAAAGCAAATTCCACTTCTATAAGAAACAAATCCCACCATGAGCCTTTCACTAGCTAAGCACCTTAGCATACTACACACAAATCTATTAATGACTTCTATTTGCCCATCTGTTTATGGGTAATATGTAAGGCTAAAATTCATTTAAGTATCAAATCGTTTCCATAGCTCCTTCCAAAAGTGGCTTATGAATTTCACATCTCTATCAGATGTGATGGTTTTGAGAATTCCATACCAATTGACAATATCTTAAAAGAAAATGAATGCTATTTTGCTAGCTTCGTGGATCTTTTTACAAGCTATAAGGTGAGACATCTTGGAAAACCTGTCCACGATAACTAGAATTGAGTCCACTCTTCTTTGGTTGACGGATAACTCTAGGAGAAAGTCCATACTAAGGTCCTCCAAGATTGTAAAAGGCACTGATAGTAGTGTATAGAGGCCAATGTTTTGATTGCCTCCTTTGACCCTCTTATAGATGAAGCGCTTCTAAACAAAAGTAGGGGCATCCTTTATCAAGTGAGGCCAATAGTATCTTTCTTCAACTAGAAGTATTGTTTTATCTCTCTCCCAGCATGGCCAACAAGTCCACCAACATGTAACCCATAAACCAAATAGTCTCACAGTGTTGTTTTAGGAATGCGGAGCCCGTTACCTTTGAACAAATACCCTTCTTGTATGTGAAAAACATTACCAAGTTCATGATTATTACATTGAGTCCGTACAATTAAAAAATCTTCATCTGTTGCATATAACTCAGGCAGAGAATCAAAGTTGGTGATTTCAGTTTGGAGAGTAATAAGAAGTTCATGCCTCCAACTAAGTACATCAGTCACCTTATTCATTTGCCCTAACCTATGTTTGAACACATATGTAAATCTTTGTAGGTAAATAACACATCTTGTATGTGCTTAAGAGTTGTCTCTTTGTGAATTAATGATTCTAGCTCTGATACCAATTTTAACGAGGGATCAACATCTCAAAAATGAAAATTAACTTGTAGTATTAAAATGGAGATCAATGCTATGATTGAACTCTAACAAGCTGTCAAAGAATTAACTTTTACAAAGGAATAAAAGCTGAATTCAAGTGATGATGCTAATGCACTATGCGTGAGCCTTATAGCCACCACAAGCAATAATGCCTAACGGCTTCACATGCCTACTTGGCACTACGCGCCAAAAATAGTTCTTCTAAAGAAAAGAATAAAAACGATGCTAAACATAACAAACGATAATGAGTTAAAATGTAAAACACTGTTATGAAATAAACATGAAAATGATCAAATGAATCAGCCACCACTACAATACTCAACTATTGCATCACCAACTCTCCCAAAAACTTAAGTTATTAGGAGAAGAGTCAATATTGCTTTTATACATTTTAATAGAACCATTGGTGTTGTTCAGCCTTCCTTAAAAATACAAATTGCTAAAGAAAGCTTGCCAAAACCAAAAATCAAAATCACCTTCTGTAGGGTGTGTCATGAAATCTTCTGCTCCAACAAGAAGTGAAGACCAGCACAACCACGCAACCAAAACGGCTACATATGAGCAGCTTCTCAACAGATACATTCCGAGGTTACACAGTTTATGGAAATTCTGCTATATTTCCAGAACCCAACTCCTGAAATTCTCCAATAGCCGAAGGGTCCTCCTGATTTCAGCAAAAATAATCGGGAATTTACAACATGGAGTTCATATAAAGCCCAGAGCAGATGAAACAAACGAATAATCAAGTACCCCAAATAAGAACAAGTATAATAACATTAAACTCCAATCCACGATGAAACAAAACAAAAGACAAATAAACACAGGCCCATGAGAGCTTAACACGAAATTACGCAGTCTAATTCTCTAAAAACAACATAACATTTATAAAAATATATAATAAAAAAAAAGAATAGGGAATATTGCCAAAATACTTTCTATTACATTATCGGAATGGTTGAAAAGTTAAATGAATTACACAGAAAGATCTTCTAAGCTAAAAGCTACAGCAAAGAATGCGAGTTTAGAAATTTGGACCTTAAAGTTGGTATCTTTAGGAACGGATCGCCAGGAGGAGTGCAACACCAATAGCTGACTTCAATGGTGAAGACGACGATAGCCATCTTTATCTATTACAGTATTAGATTTACAAAATATAATAAGACAAAGGTAAAAAAATTATTTTATGAGCTTGGCGTCATTGACTTTGAAGGCTGGTGGTTGCTGTTGGGTCGGCTTTGCTTTTCTTTATTGGCGGCAATCAAAGTCTACCATAGTCATACATATTTGCCCATTTGCCCATGTGGCCAACTACCCTATTAGCAGAAGATGGCAAGACTTATATCGGGAAAAAAACTCTGTTTATTATAGGAAATACGCAAAGTTTCTCTGTATATAAGGTGGGTGATATTAATGTTCGTTAATAATGAATAATACTTTTTTATAATTAAATTTGTTATTTTTATAATAATTTTTCAATAATAATAATAATATTAAAATATAATAAATAATTTATATATTTGTCATTTCTCTTTTATTATTCTTCCGCGTACGTATAAAAAATATGAATAGTGTCTATATAAATAATGAGAAGAAGTTATTTTAATTTATTTTCCTTTATTCTAATGCTCGGTAATTAGGTATGGTGGTACGTTCATTGTACGTGCTTCATCTTTAAATAAATTTATATTTTTAAATAATTATTTAATAAAAATAATAATTTAAAATTTAAAATATTATTATAAATTGTTAAAAAAATTAAAAATATAAATTTTCTTTTAGTATAATTTTTTTGCATTAAAAGTATAAAATATGTGTAAATATATGTAAATATTTAATTATTTAAAGAAGTATTAAAAAAATTAAATCACTAATATGTAAAAAAGAATTATTGATTTAAATAATAATATTATAAAAATAAATTTACATGTAATTTAATTTATAAAGATAAAAAAATATAATTATAATTTTATAATAACTTTATAAGTATATGATATCTTATACAAAATGTAAGTTTAAGTCTTACTATTATCATTATAAGTATTCTATTTAAAAATCTAATTTTTTAAATTCATGGTAACGTAATAAATGTAATTTAATTTATATATAAGTTATGAAAAAAAATAGTTATAACTTCATAATGATAGTGACATATAAGTGTAGATTGTTCTATATAAAGCATAAATTAAAATATTTGTATTATTATTATACAAATTACATTTAAAAATTTATTTTTAAAATTAATAATATAAATTTAATAGTCTTGATATTATTATTACTTATAAATGGTACTTTAAAAATTTAATTTTTAATTTATTAAAAAAATTGAAAAGGGATGACAACAATGATAAAGTTTAACTATTATATTTAAAAATCTAATTTTTTAAATTCATATTATAAATTTAAAAGTACTAATATTATTATTGTGTCCAAATAGTCTAAAAAAAGGGACCATGATAACGATGATAAAAAATTTATTTAACTATAATTCAATTAATATATGAATTAAATAAAAAGAATGTAGTTATAACTTATGGTAATATAATAAGTATAAAGTACTTTAAATAAAACGTAAGTTTAAGTTTAATTATTATCATTATACACATTTTATTCATTAAATATATTTATGTGATAAAAAAAGAAATAAATGAGCATCAATAAAGATAATAAAAATAAAATTTATTTAAATAGTAAACAAATAATAAAGTATTTAAATGTAATTTAATTCATACATAAATGAGATAAAGACTTAGTTATAACTTTATAATCAAGTATAAACTATCATATTTAAAAAAAATAAGTTCAAATCTTAATATTTTTACTATACATATTATATTTAAAAACCTAATTTTATAATTCTTGTATTATAAATTTAAAAATTTTGATATTATTATTGTGTACAAATATTGCTCTAAAAATCTAATTTCTTAAATTTCTTGACTTAAAAAAACTTAGTAATAATTTTATAGTAAAATGCTAAATGTAGAGTATCATGTTGAAAAGTATAAGTTCAATTCTTAATATTGTCATTATACGTATTATATTTAAAAATATAATTTATAAAATTTATAGTATAAATTTAATAGTATTGATATTAAGCTAAATTGTATAATTGATCCATAAACTTTAACTAAATTCACATAGATTCTCAAATTTAATAATAATTTTATAGTAAAGTAGTAAATATAGAGTGTCATATTGAAAAGTATAATTTCAATTCTTGATACTATCATTGTAAGTATAAGTTCTATTGTCATTCTTGATATTACCATATGGATTCTCAAACTTAAAAGAATTTAGTAATAATTTTATAGTAAAATAATAAATATAGAGTATAGTATTGAAAAGTATAAGTTCAATTCTTGATATTGTCATTGTACGTATTATATTTAAAAATATAATTTTTAAAATTTATAGTATAAATTTAATACTATTGATATTAGGCTAAATTACATCATTGATCCATAAACTTTAACTAAATTTACATATAGATTTTCAAATTTTTAAAATGTATGATTTGACCTCCAAAAGTTTTAAAACTTCACACATAGTTTCCTAAACTTTTAAAATTTCATACATAGGTCATAACTTGATTATTAAAATATATATTTATGTTTAAAATTTTAAAAATTTAAGACTAAATTGTATGATTTAAAAATTTAGAGACTTATAAGTGAAGTTTCAAAACTTTAATGACCAAATTATATGCTTTAAATTTTTAAAAACCTATGTATAAATTTAAATAAATTTTGAGAACTAATAATAAACTTTAATTTTGATATTATTATTATTTATAAATAAATAATGCTTTAAATATATAATATTTTAAAAAAAATTAAAAGAGAAAGACAACATAAAACCAAGGCACAATTTTTTATATAAGTTAATATAATTATGGGTAAAATTATTTTGAAATTCATTTTATTTTACAAATAAATCACTCTATTTGCTTATTTTTAATGGCTATATTCAACTTATTTTATTTAAAAAAATAAAATTCATATTTTAATTTATATCATTAAATTTAAATTCGAAAAAAAACTCACATCAAAATATCATTATTTAAAAATCAATTAAATTTTTTTTACATTAGATATTTTTAATATTATAATTTTATATTCATAAATATCTTATATTATATACAAATATTTTAAAATTAAAAAATTAACTTCGTGAAGTTACAAGGACTTATTTTTTAGCTTTTTAGCATATAATTTTTTTTTGTTGTCAAATGAGGACTATTTATATTGCTAATAATTATAAGAACTAAAGTTAATTATACTCATTGACTGTCACTTATTAATTTTGAAAATTTAAATTAACTAAGTCATATAAGGTGTCTATATACGAGGAAAGAAACAAAATATAAAAAAAAATGAATAATAAATAGTTGTATGCACTAATTGCACCTAAGTTGTTTTAATTGTGTCTGAATTGTATCCATTATTGTCTGCATAATATAAGTATGAACAAGTAGACCAATATCTCTTAACAAAAGAATCAGTTACATGTTCAAAGACCAAAATGTGGATACATATAGATTTATGAAGTTGGATTTTTGTTAAAAAAAATTGTATATAATATGAGCTATTTAGGAATACAAGATTGCAATGTTAAAAGATATTTTTAAAATATCGACGAAAAATGAAAAAAAGGATTAATTGGTTACTAACCCATACTCTTTATCACATGGATTTTTATTAATTTAAATTTAAAAATATAAATTAAAATTAATTTATTTATTTAAAAAAAATGAGTTAAGGTAAGTTAATTAAAAAAAGTGACTGATGCATCCAATAATTATTGTAAAATATATATATTTAATTTTATAATTATTGAATTAAATTAATTTAGTTTCGTAAATTAAATTGTTTTAATGTTACCATATTTTTGTATCTTATTTTTATTAGTTTAATTTTGGTGTTGGAGGATGGAATTTAAATATAGTTCTTCTTCCCTGAATGGGAAATTTTTTTTTTAGGCCAAATTATATTAGTATCATTGAAATTATAATATGAAATATGGTTAATATTGTCACAGTGGAAAAATGTTATTTGAACAAATTGCTTAATATTTATTTAAATTATTACCTCGTTTAAAACAGGAATAGTGATAAGTATATCAAATTAATATACACATTAAGTGATATATATGTTATTAATTAAATATAAAATTATAAGGTTAGATGATAAAATATTTATAAGTTAAAAACTTGTAACTTTTAAAAATGAAATGCTATATTAAAAGAGTATGGTTTTTGGTTGGTAAAATGATATTACTCTTAGATAATTTATAATTGTTTAGAAATAACTACATATACTAATTATTAAAAACGTTACCATTTATAAAAGAATTAAAATCCGACTTAGAATATTACTTACCATTTTATAAATAAAATTCATTGTAACAAAAGTTATATAAGAACAATGGATGTATTTCCTATCATTATTATATACAATTAGAATGAGCATTTTAAATACTTAAATTCATAATATTAATTATATCGATATTTTTTAAAGTTAAATATATTATTAAGTTATTTTCAAATACATCTCACTTTATCTTATAATCATCCTTTTATTGAGATAAAAATAAAAAGGATAAAAAAAAATAAAAAAAAATTAAAAAAAAAATTGAAGCATCAAACAAAAATCAACTCTTCTGTGAGATTAATAAAAAATAACTTCATAAAAAATAAAATATCTAATAAATAATATAATATAACTCATCTTTTTATGTAAAAAAAATTAATAAAAATATAAAGATATATACTAGATATAACAAATTAAATTATAATAACAGAGGTATGATCCGTCTTTGGTTATATAGGTAAATTAGAATATCATAAATCTTATCTTCATACCTAAAGGATTCTTAATACTCACCATTAAACTAAATTGGCTAGATTACTTTCTAAATTACATATAAGGATAATTCAGAATTCAATTATTTGAGTTTTATTTTTTCTCCTTTCTAAATGTAGATATCAAACCCCTTGATATAAAGGATCTCTAAAAACTGTTTGAAAAAGCTTATTTTGTTTGCTCGTGTTATTATAAACTTGTAATTTAGTGGTAGTAAATCATCCTGTGCAAATTTTAAGTTAGGGGTTCGATTCACTATCTGTAAATTATGTAATATTATTCAAAAAAAAAAAGAAAAAAAAGAATAATGCTCGTTTGTTTGATATGTCACTATCAATCTAAATGTTGAATTTTATTTTTTATGGTCATATTACATTATTTAAATTCCAATAGTATTTCAGTGAGCTCTACTAAAGTTTTAACTAATCTTCGCATATTCACATTCATCGTTTATCCATATCTAAAATAATCTCTACAAATTGCTTCAACTCTCATTCATCACGATAAGATATATAAGATGGTAACAATGTTAGAATAAGTAGCAAATATTACTATTATAAATAAATAATCATTTTATACATCATAAGATGAGTATTACAAAAAATACTACATGAAATTTTATAATAAGACTTTTGATCGTCTTAAAAAAAATTCTTTTAACAATTTATGTATATTTTTTAAAAAAATTATACATATAAGATTAATCATCATAAAAAAATTTCCATAAACCAATTGTTTTATGTAAATAAAATGTTCAATGACTATCTTGTAAAAAAATTATAGAACAATTAGTAACAATCTTATATAATTTTTTTTATGAGACAGTCAATAACTATTTTAAACGTTGAATTCTTTTATAATAAATGATTATATAACTGTTACTAACTGTCTTATATAAGACAAATAGAATGATTAATTGCCGCTAACTATTTTATATAAGACAAATATAATGATTAATTATCGTTTTAATTTTATTGGAGTGATTCGTGAATTTTTCCCTCTTCATCGATGTAAAATAATTTGTTATTAAACACATAAATATAATGATTAATTACCATTTTAATTTGTCCGAGTGATTCATAAATTTTCCCCTCTTCAACAATTTAAGATAATTTGTTATTAAACACATAAATAGAATAATTAAAGTTTTAATTTTGTTGAAGTGATTCACGAATTTTCCATTTTCACCGATTTAAGATAACCTGTTATTAAACACATTTTCATCTTTAGTATATTGTTAGTAATAAAAATCGGCATTACTGTTTCATAATAGTAGTGTAAATTAGCATTAAAAAAAAGGGTAATGCATTACAAAAGTTGTTTAAATTAAAATATTTGTATCGTTTAGTCCCTTAAATTATAAATAATGCTATTTAGTCTTTTAATTTTATAAAAATTACCAATTAATGATAAAATATATTATTTTAATAATTTTCTGTTACAATATTTTTATTTTCCATCAAGTGATAAAAATACAATTAAAATACAAATCTTTAATGATAAAAAAATTATTTAATATGAAATTATTTAAGAAAAAATTAACAATATTAAAATTCAAAAAACAATTATTTAATATATATTTTAATTTTTAATAAAAATTAAAAATTAATAAAATAGTTACAATTAAAAACTATTAAAAATAATATTTTTGTGAATTTTTCTTATTAATTTTAACTTTATAATTGTAAAAGATTTATCTTTTAATCGTATTTAATCATTTGAATAAAATAATATTTTAATAGAAAAATCATTAAAATAATATAATTTATCTATCGATAATTTTTACAAAAATTAAGAGATTAAATATCACTATTTTTAATTTAAAAAATTAAACAGTATAAATTACTTAGCCTAAAATATTTATATGACATTTCTAAATGGTATTGATAATTTATTAATCAATGATGAAGAACTACGAAATTTGAATACGATAAGAACGTCTTACTCATGAATTTATAGAAAATTGTTATTTAAAAAAAGAATAAAAAGGACTAATATTAAAACATTTTAAAATTTTACTATACAATTTATACATTTTTTAAAATATAAATTTTATTATAATTAGTTAAATTTACTTTCAAATTTTTTTAATACTAATTTTGAATCCGTCTAAATAAATCCGTCTAAATATATAGATAAATAATTTAAATTTGATAAATATATAATAATATTAATTAATCACCGATAATTATTATGTCTTCAAAATTCTATGTCAAAAAAATAGATGGAGAAAAAACCTTTAATTATAATAAGACAAAAAATTAAAATTAAAATTTTATATAATGGTTTAAAAAATAATCTTAAAATAAATAATTTATTTATTTATTACTAATAATTATTTTACGAACAACATGTATGACATTTTGTGACATTTTATTACAGTAACATATAATCTAAATATGAATCATACTTCATTTAACAAATAAATCAAATATAATATGATGACACATATAAACTTAGCATACATGATTATTCATGAGTGATCTCAAACATAATAAAATCGCACATATGATTACACATTTAATAATTATTTATTAAATGGATAATCATTAATTTATAAAATGTTATCTTTAATATAATAAAAATAATTATATTATATAAAATAACTATTTATAAAAAAATGTATTTATTATATAAACATTTTGGTATTTATTGGTGTAAAAAACTAACAAAAAAATTATAAAATATGTATTCATTATATAAATATTTTGGTATTTATTGGTGTAAAAAATTAAAAAAATGATTATTAACCAAACATTATGGGTTATATATATAAAAATATCATAAACGAATTGGTCAAACACTTATTAAATGTGTAATCATTAATTATATAAATTATCGTTGTTAATGTAATAAAAACGATTGCATTATATGAATTAATATTAAAATATAAATAAATAAATATTTTATAATATACAATATTTAAATATTATATATACCATTATTATATTATATTATTATTTTATCTTAAAAAATAAAAATAAAAATTTATAATAATTTAATAATTGTACACATATACTTCTTATTTTTAAAATTTTTTTAGTTATAGTTATAAATAATAATATTTGTTTTAAAAACATTAATTTAAAATTTAAATTTATGTATGTCATATTTTATATATTATAATAATTTATAAATAAATTTTAATATCAATTTGACTTTATCTGATCCAATAAAATCAAATCTGTTCGAATTTCGATTGGTTTGAATTGATCATATTATTTAATCAAATTCTAGTGAAAATTTTCAAATTTGTTCGAATTAAATCAGATTTAAATGTATCAAAAATAAATAACATAAATAAATTTTAATATCAATTTTATTTTATCTTATTCGATAAAATCAAATCCGTTTGAATTTCGATTGGTTTGAATTGATTATATTATTTAATCAAATTATAGTAAAAAAATTTAAATTCATTCGAATTGGATCATATTTAAATTTATCAAAAATAAATAATTTATTTTATCTGCTCATAACATAATTGAATATATGAGAGGAGTAATAATTTTCTGATTCACGTCACATACCACTAACACCATTTGATAAATAAATAAAAAATTAAAAAGGGGCGATTTACCGAAGAGTATTACCATGCATCTCAAGTTGAGTTGGCTGTTATTTATTTATTTAAATAACAGATAGGGATGGAGCGATAATTTTTTTTATTCGCAAAGAAACCATTTGAACTGTGTGTCCAACGATAAAAAGTTAATAATTTTTCAATCGAGTTAGAACCTTATAAATGTTAGAAATATTTAGTAACTTTTAAATATTAAATTAATAGTAATATATGTTTAATATATATTTTGATTGAAATTATATTTATAATATATATAAAAATTTATATCACACTTTATAAATTTTTATACATAATTACTCACATATTTTAAGATAATTATTATTATTATCTATCATGTGAATCGACTTGAAACTAAACTCATGAACAATTCAAATCATAAGATGTATTATTTTAAAAATGATTAGTTTGTGCTCACGCCTACGATGATAATTATAGAATGTCTTTGTCTATGTAGAGTAACTTTGGGTATTAGAAGATCGACCACTAACATGAGCCATAAAAATGATTGACCTTAAATTATATTGTGTTTTTACATATGTAACCAGCTTATATGTTTTGACATCTATGCTATATGACCAACACGCATACATATAATGTCCTATATATGTGTGTATCTCATATGAGATTCATATAATACATATTCAATTCTCTTACTTTTCTCTTATTTCTCTCTTGAAAAATCGGATCATCCAAACATTTTGGCTCCCATGGTGAGACTCAGGATTAAAAGGTCGACCTTAGCTTCTGATCCCTTATTTTCAAGGATCCACCCCTAATTTTGAGAGAGAAACCTCATAAGTAAGATCTCCACATCGTGTTCTCTAAGACTTACACTTGTTATAATGGGGACGCGAGTTGAGAAAAGATTGAGACTAGCGAACGAAATAGCATCTTCATCATAGGGTCGTATCTTGCCAATCCAGGAAGAGACTTGAGCTGAGATCGACCTCCATCAAGAGTTAAAACTCAAACTTCTTGAGCTAAGAAGAGAGCTCGAGGAGATCCGACGAGAAAACAGAGCACTGTGCTCGTAATTAAACCCGGACGTTCTAACGAGTCAATCCACTAACTTGGTTGATGAATTTGGGCCAACTCCTACAGTAAATAAGCATGCCCAGGTCGAGAACGTAGTAGATGATGTCACTCCTCCTCATGCGATAGGGTTCAACAATGAAAAATTGCTGCAAGAGCGAAAGAGCTGGGAGGCACTCTTCTATGTATTAGAGGAAACAAATAGAAAGTAAAGATGAGACCTTCAAAGAAACTAACAAAAGACAAGTCAAAGACAAGTTACCTTACTATGTTGATATGGATTGTGAGCAATTGTGTATCTTTCATTTCTCTAACAAAATAGAGAACAATGAGTCCCCAACCAAGTTTAGTGCTCCTAAGTGTCCAAATTACCAAGGAATGAAGAATCTGATAACTCATGTTCAACATTTCAAAATGGCAATGACCTCTGTAAGCCTTACTCGAGATAAGAGAGATACCATGATATGCAAACTGTTTACTATTACTCTATATGATGGTGCTCAAAAATGGTTTTAAGAACTTGGCATCTCGTACTATAACCTCATTCTATCAATTTTTTCAGGTTGTTCATCACCAACTATGTTAGCAACAAGCCCATAAGGAAAGAATCTCATCATCTTTTCTATATCACCTAGGGAAATGAAGAGTCTATTGAGGAATACATAAGAAGGTTCAGAGAGGAAAAGCTAGAAATAACATATTGTCCTAACTCTATTGCGATAGAAGCTTTCATACAAGGTATATTAAGAAGTTATGATTTATTCACTGAATTAATCAAAACAGTTCCCCTAGATAATGGAGGAGGCTTATGGAGAGGCTAGAAAGTTTGTTAATTTGAAAAGGGAGTTGAGATTGGACAAAGAGAGCAAAGCCATTATGGAATCTGCACCACAAAAGGAAAAAAAAGAATAAGCCTGGATAGATTGAACCGAGATAAAATGATTAACATAAATAAATGATTTATTCCAAATCAAAATATGAGTGATCAATGGCTCAAAAATTGGGGGTCTTGGGGTAGGTCATTGTCCCCCTTTAGAAGTCTACCTTTGAAAGTAAGTCTAGCTTAGGCTGTGTTGAGGATGAAGAACAAGCAAAACGTTAAATGACCACCAAAAATGAGAGCATCTCTTAGGGACACATCTAAGTGGTGTGCCTTTTACAAAGATATATGCCATGGAATGTGAGATTGTAGGCATCTAAAGAAAAAAATACAAGATTTGTTGTTCAGAGGGTATTTGGGTGATCTTGTGGGAAACAATAGGACTGCCCCAATGGAAAATTCTGAGACTACCTACTCTACTAAGTAATACGATAGAGCAACATAATGAGACTAATGTTAGAATCATGCATACCATACATAGAGAACCTGGGCTTAATGAGACCTCCAATAATGCACGTAAAAGATGCAATAAAGACTTGTACGAATTATTTCATGTTTATAATTTGGATAAAAGGGATGTCCTCTATTACAATTACCTTTTTCCAAGAAAGATGATACCTCGTCTCCCTATGAAGACCCTTTGGTAATCACCCTACAAATAGGATCTTACGATATTTGTCGAATCATAATTGATATTAGGAGCTCTATCGACCTTCTATCAATAATGAAAGTTTTATGTATAAAGGAATGCGACATCGAGATGAGAGAGCTACCCCTAGTGGGATTTAACAATAGTACTACCTGTGCAGTTGGAACCGTGATGTTGTCAGTCGTGTGAACAAGATCTATAGTTATAACCAGCTTTGTGGTGATTGATGTCCCAATCCAATCACAAACAAATTTATAGTGATTGGTGTTCTAATCCATTACAATTCCATTCAGAGTAGACCATGGATACATAAGATGAAAGTAATTCCATCTATTTTTCACCAAGTCATCAAATACCCAACCGAGGAAGGCATAAAAGAGATAAGGGGGACCAAGAAAATGGTATAGGTTGTTATAATGCCACAATGAGAGAAATGGTTCCAAAGTAGCAATTATAGTATAAGCCTTCTTAAAAAAGGCCAAGGGCAATGCCTAATGGAGTCGGTTGATTCAAATGAAGTTTGAGATTTATCATTCAAAGACAAGGGGAAGACCACTCTCTAAAATTGAGTGCTGACTTAACAATCGAAATCAGGGAGCAACTATCTCAATTCATAAAAGCTAACTCTGATATCTTTGAAGGCCTATCAATATGCCTGGAATTGATCTAGAGATGATAACTCACACATTGAATGTTATCTAAAAGGTAGACTTATCAAACAAAGGAAGAGAAATTTCACAGGAGAAAAGAATGAAATTATTAAAATTTAGGTCACCATTGGTAAAGAGACAAAGATTATTAGAAAGTTAGATTACCCTCGTCAAATGTGGTGTTGGTAAACAAGATTTACTAATCATTCCACATATGTGTAGTCTTTACAAACTTAAATGATACACCCTGCCAAATAATAAGACCTTGAAGGGATATTTGAAACTTTACTAGTTGTAGCCCTCTCGAGAGAACTCTCTCATACATATACATAATAAAGTTGTGAAGATATTACATAATAATATTATTAAAGGTTATCATCTTATTTTAGTGTGATGTTGTATTGTTCATCTGATTTTATATTTGATATATTTTTTTGTTTGTAAGTTTCATTGTACATAAGTTTTTCTAAATTTATTGGAAAGAACTTAATATAAGTTCTATTTTCTTTATACTTGTAATTGTTGTTTACTTATATAATGTATGAAAATTATAGTTAATATATTATTTGCATAAGTTTTTACTAAAAGATAATCACTTTAATAGATATGACTCACAAGTGGTACAGGTGACAAGTAATTAGGTTAGAGATGATGGTAATATTAATGAATAAAAAGGGGTTTTAATTTTTAATATATTTAGAGTATTATATTTTTATAATAAATTATTATGTATAATATTTGTAAATATTAAAAATTATTATACATTTATGATTATGAATATAAAATTAAATTATTATAATATTAATAAACATCAAATAATTTTTTCTTATTATATAATAAAACATTAACAATCATCAAATAATTCTGTCTTATTATCTAATATAATATAATATAAATTTATTAAAAAACAATTGCAAAACCCAAACGAAAATGAACGGGGGTAAAAATTATGAGCTGTGAGTACACAGGCAGCCCACCGAAAGTTTATAAATAATATAATTTAAATTTTTTTAAAAAGGACGGTTGTTGAACCTACGTTAAGTTGGGACTTGGAGTATAAAGACAGAAAATTCTAGAATCTGAATGGGGTCTCTGGTCTTATAATTATTGTTCTTCTCAGCAGACCCTTTTCTTCGTTTATCTCTCTTTGGATACTCTGAAATCTGAAACTTCATCTGCTCTTAATTTATCAAATCTTTCAAGTTTCTGGATTCAGGTAGTTTTCATTTCTTTTGCTTTTGTCTTGATCTATCCGTTGATATAATTATTTTAAGAGATCGGTTAATATTTGTGTTAGAACATTTGGGTTAAAGTAAAGCGAGGTTTGGTGTTTTGGGTTCAAGATCTGAAGCTGACTATGGGTTTTCTTTGGTTTTAATTCAGGGTTCTATCTATACGTAATTATGGCCTCAAAACGTATCTTGAAGGAGCTCAAGGATCTGCAGAAGGACCCTCCTACCTCTTGCAGTGCCGGTATGTTCTTTTAGCTTATTTCTCTCTAGATGGTCATGTAATTTTACTTTTAATAATTTATTTTCGTTTCTGAAGAAAAATGAGAAATTGCATGAGAGAAGTTGCTGCTTATAGTTGATTTTGAGACCTATGGCCATACCTAGCTGAAAATTGAAATTACTTGGTTTAGACACTCTTTTTAAGCATATTTTATCTATAGTTTGTGATATAGGTTGGAAAATAAAGTAACTTTGAGGAAACAGAGAGAGTAGTATTCAGCTGAGGGCTTTGTCTCTCTTACACTTGTGACTAGTTTGAAAACATAACTGATTGCAAGTTATGCTTCTGGTTCACTATGCGGTGCGCTGGCTCATACTTTTTTACTACTTCAACTCATGTTTATTTTATGACTGGATTTGGATGAGTATTGTGTAACAGTGTAAATAAATGTGTTTGAGCGTTTGATTACTTGTTATAGGCCCTGTGGCTGAGGACATGTTCCACTGGCAAGCAACAATCATGGGACCTACTGAAAGCCCATATGCGGGAGGCGTGTTCCTGGTTTCAATTCATTTCCCTCCGGATTATCCATTCAAACCACCAAAGGTCAAAGATATTGACTGTGATGATTTTAATTTTAAAGTGCAGTTCGTTTTTGTTTGTTACTTTGTAATAATTGGATGCTGATTGTTAGCTTATTAGCTTCTTTTTTATCTTGTTGGTGCTTAGCATCCGAGGTTTTTATGGTATACATTGTTAAGCGAATTTTTGAATGTGTAGAAGCCGTATTGGTTTGTATAAAGAGGTCGATGCACTTGAAAGAAGGCCATCCATGGGGTGCTGGAATCACATATCAACGATGTTCTCTGTCAATTCTTTTACTTAATTCCTATAAGATTCAGCAGGAATGGGTTAATTTAGTTTGAGATGGCATGTTGAGATGTATTCTTGTATCTTCAAGTTACATGTACATAAATCTATAATATGTTAGTTTAATTGTGACTTGTTTTAATTTTGCTTTGTTTAAACTTTTTCTAATGCATCAACCTTGTGATGTTTGAATTTAAAGCCTAATCCAAATTTCTACCTCAGGTTGCTTTTAGGACTAAGGTTTTCCATCCCAACATTAATAGCAATGGAAGCATTTGTTTGGATATCCTTAAAGAACAGTGGAGCCCTGCACTTACTATTTCAAAGGTTTGTTCAATTATTCCGTTCTCTTTGCTTCTGTGTTTTGCTTATACATTCTTCGTAATGGTTTGTATGAGTTTACTTTTTCATGTCATCATATATAAGTGGTTACTTGGTTTTGAACTTTTGATACATTATTGCATCAGAATTGTGGAAATGTTCTGGAAATCATGTGTAGATAACACTAGCTTATTATGTGGAGGCAGTTCAGTTCTATGAGTGGATGATTATGTGTTGAGGTTATGGTTGATCTGTAAGCTTTTCCAAATGGACATTTTATCTAATTTCACTTTGCTTTTTGTGAGCTTCTGTATTTTTTTTAATATGAACTATTTACATGGTGGGGGTAAATTGAGTAATATGTAGAAGTGGAGGGTTCATTAGGAGTCGTCTTAATTCTCTTTAATCTTCTGTATAATTCAATGTGTGGTGCCTAAATCCATTTTGCATGCAATAAGAGGGAGATCTTAATGGTTGAACCTAGGGCATCTGATGCCGAGGTTACTTTTCTGGACACTTTATCTTTGATGATTTGAGTACCATTGATTATGTGTAAAATTGACAGATGGTGTGGTCTAACCCAAAATGCTCTAGTAAGTATCTATTCTTATGTGTTATTTCTTTGTAGTTATATGCTTTCTATGATATGATAATGCGTGTGTTTGTGCACGATTGCAAGTGCATTCATGCTGTGCATTTGGAGTTGATGTGTTTTTGGTACTTTTTATTTGTTTTCACTTACAAAGGATCATCTTTGGTTTTTGGACAAAGGAAGCCCTTGGCCCAGAGGGTCCATTTTCCTGCTGAGTAGGGTAATGTTGTAAGGCTTTGCAATTGTCTGTGAGTTAAACCATGTCGAAAACCCCTAAACATGAGAGCCCAAGACCGTGGTCCTGTGATTGACCACATTTGCTTCTGGTTTACTCCCCATAGCGTGAAATGTTTTTGTCAAAAATGATAATTGGTCATTCATGTGAACTTCCTGCTTTTCAGGTGCTGCTGTCTATTTGCTCACTCTTAACGGACCCCAACCCGGATGATCCACTTGTTCCTGAAATCGCTCACATGTACAAGACTGACAGATCTAAGTATGAAGCTACTGCTCGCAGTTGGACTCAGAAGTATGCTATGGGTTGAAAGGCTTGAAGCGTAAACAGCTTCAAGTAATTGTAAAATCTTGAAGAATGAATGGATTCCATCCCCTTTAGGTAAAAACGAAGATATTGGGAATGCTTTTTATTATCTTTATTATGCAACTTTGATCTCAATTTGTGAATACTGATTTGGAAAATATTGGAGATGGAATGAAAACTTTAATGAACCCTGCTATGTTTTTGTCAAATGAATGTTCGATTTGCTACTATTTTATTCAAGAAATAATCTTTGGTAAGAACAATTATTTATAACCACACTGATTTTTGAGGTCTGCAGGTGTTTTCTTTTACAATGGGACTGTCAATTGGGCAGTCTCTCACTTGGAGATGATTAACTTCTAGAAGTTTAATTGGGTTTATGTATTAATTGTTATCAATTAAGGTTCAAAGGTTCTATTGCAAGTCTTCATTCTAAAGTGACTGTGGAGTAGGGTGTTTTTCTTTTCCATTCCCTTTTTGGGTCCTTGTGTTTAAACGTCAAATGACACTTTACCAGTTATTGGGTTATATCAGATCAATGCAGGTGATACTATCTGATTTTTTTTTATTTTTTTTAAGAACTAGTGATACAATGTGATACGTAGTGGAGTTTTTAATTAGGGATGGTAATGTGTGAGACAGTCATCGTTTAGAACACTAATCTAATATGATATTACATTATTTATTTTTTAATAAAATTACTTAAGATATTGAGTTTTTTTAAAGTTATAAATAAATAAATTGATTGAAAATAATATATTTTTTATAATGGTAAAAAATGTGAATTTTGGATAGAAAATATGAATACAAATAAATACTATAAGAATATGTACAACGTGCATGAATCACACAAATGGACAGACCTATGCTTTGATAAATCAAAACTTAGCCTTTTTTAGTTTTGAACCAATGTGTCTTAAATTGTCAAAGCTGCTAGGATGATTCAGATGGAATGAAATTTGAGTCGATGCTTGTATGTTCAATCAAGCTGTTTTTGCATTTTTGTTGGGTAGCAATGGAATGGAATGAAATTGAAGGTTTAGACTTTCTTTGGTTTGGTTTGTAATAGGAGTAAACTAAACGAATCAATTCTACTTAGCAAATGAAGTACTTTTTTTTACTTATTTATATTTATATTTTATTTTTCTTTCTATGCATGAATACATGATAAATGTTATATTTCATTTTTACACTTATTTTTAATCTTTATTTTGATTATATTGTTGTAGTTTTTTTTTAATATTTTGTAAAATGTAGTGTTAGTTCTCATGGTGTATTATTTGGTTATTTTTTTTAATAAAAAAACAATTTAGTTAAAGACTTGGTGTTTAGTTTGAATATTTTATTAAAATAATGTTAAAAAATGTCAAATGTGTTTTTTTAAACATTTTTCTCATAAGTAGAATTAAAACCCTTTTTTTTTGTTTAAATAAAGTCATCAATTTTAACTCTTTACCTTAATAAACATAACATTTTAATGATATTGAGATGTTTAAAGTGAAATTTTTGGGGTTGGGTTTTTGTTTAACATAATTCTATTCTCACAACTATTGAAGAGTTGAATTATAATAATGTTTTTTTATTTATATTTTTTTTGTGTGAATCTTTTTTATTTATATTTTATATGGAAGGTTTTCGTCTTAGGATTCATTTAAAAATACATAGAAACTAGCTAGAGAATAAATAAATAAAAAAACAGATTCCTCTTTAGCAGAAATTATTTTTGTAATAATACATCAAGCATATGATATCATCCTCGATATGGAAAGCCCTTCTAGCACTTCCCTTGTTTCCTTTACACAGTCTCCATTGCAGTATCCTTCTATCTCTGTGCTGTTCACCATCAATATTCCGCTTGGTTCCATTGTGTAGTTGCTACACTTTTCAGAAGACTGCTCGTACAAATGTCACATTCAGTTTTAACTTAATCTCGTTCTTTGAAGTTTATCGAGAATAATTCTATGCATCGTAATTATAAATACGTAAGTTTTTTATTGAATACATTTAGGTAAATTCAATTGTAATTAACAATTATATGGTATCATAATAATTAATGATAAAATTATAATAAATAGATTTTTCTATTTATTAAACACATTAACCCAATTTTTTCTTTAAATAAACATTTAAAAATCACACACTGAAAGAAACACTTATAAGATATTCCAACTTGGTAGTATATGAAAAAAAACCGGTATATGCCTAAAATTATTTAGTAGCATCATCACCAGTGACCTATTTTTTATATTTAATTACATGTCATAATTATATTAAAAATTGGAGAAAGATTTCATTTTTCAGATAATATGTGAAACATGACAAATCTTAGTGTCATGGTTATAAAAATAAATATAAATTTATCATTATCTCCATAAAAATTGTGTTTAACCGTTTAACTAGCGGGATATTACTTATTTGGTGTTTCTTAGTTTTACTATTTTTAAGAAAATGATCAAGCAACAACAAAATATTAACAATTTTTTCATTCTTGGACCCATTTTTATGTTCTTAAAAATCTTATTATTTTTTACTATTATAAATAGATAATATGAAAAAAATTCAAGTAATTTTTTTCGTGTGTTAATTAACATGAAAATTTAATACGATTAATGTCAAAAAAACGAGATAAATTAATAACACTAAACAAATATGACAAACACCATAATTGACACTCATAGTTAGACGATAACTATCCATGTGTTAAAATATTATGAGACAAAACAGCATAGTCATCCACTTATAATATTATACTTAGGATATTGTTGGTAGCAACTTTGAGATATTTAAAATTACTTAAATCATTAAAAGGATATTGCAATTGTCCGAGTAAAAAAAAAAAATTAATATGAAAATAGATTTAAAAGTTAAGTCAACAAGATAAAATAATGTTTATATAACTTTGTAATAAGAAAAATTAAGAATAACTTTATATTATAAGATTAATAATCTAAAAGAAGAAGAACCAAAACCCCCAAATAAAAGCAAATAAACCAAACTCTTTTTGGGCTGAAGGTTTTAAGATTTTCCATATTCTTTTCAAAGATAAATTGATTTTAGCTACCTACTCTTTAACTAGTTAAGATCTCTAGATAAATTTTATGATATAGAGCAGACTAGGAATTTCAGAATATGCTTTAGAGCTTAGGAATTGCTAGATAAAAACAAATTGTGATTTGTTTTGTGTGTTTTTTAATAAACTTAAATCACAAAAATTATTCATATTAAAATAGGATGAGATGTGATATAAGTTTTTTAGATTAGATTATTTGTGTTATTAATTTAGTAAGTTAGTTATGGAATAAGAGGTCAAATATAAAAAAAATTATTTTAATTTTTTTCTTTTAAAATATTATTAATTTATGTAAAATGATTCAAACTAGATTAAAATATGAATTTCTAATAAGAATAAAAATAAAATTTAATATGCAGTTGTTTAAAATAATAATAATATTTAATTTTTAATAAAAATTAAAAATTAATACAACAATAAAAATTAATAAATATTAAAATAATTTTTTTGAATTTATTTTCTTATTGATTATCATTTTGTTATTATTAAATACCCATCTTTTAATTTCATCTAATCACATAATAAAAACATAATAAAATTTAATGAAAAAATTATTAAAATAATATAATTTATGAAATAAATAACACAATTTTTAATATAAAAAATGAAAGAAATAAATGAGTTAATATAAGATAATTCCTAAATTTTTTCTAAAACAACAACAATAATAATAATAATAATAATAATAATAATAATAATAATAATAATAATAATTACTCACTAGCAACGCCCTGTACTCATTTCAGGCCAAGTTATGCCTTGTTTATCTCTGTCATGATATTTTCCTAGCATAATGCATTAGCATCTGAATCCATTTTTTCTTAGCACCATCTTAGAAAATATGCCAATAAAAATGACAAAAAAAAAAAGTTGGCAAAGTAACATAAGATATGGACACTTTTACCCCTTTTTTGCCAAATGACATTTTTGCTTACTTGTTTGCTCATAATTTGATACGTGATAATCAATAAATATTATTTTAAAAAAGGGAACAAAATATAATAAATTCAGAATTTGTATGGAAAAAGCAACTAATATAAAAATAAGGGAAATTTCAATAATTTAACATGGTTCACTTCACTTCACTTCACTTCAATTTATGTATGTCAACATTAGAGATTGTCATTGGTTGATTCATCGATAAGACAATAGGAAACATCATAGTATAGTAACTAAAAATGTAAGGCTTACATAGTTCTGTAATTCCTTATGACATTTTTTAGTTTGGCCTTTCAAAACTCATTTATTTAGAACACAAATTTCTAAATAATCAATTTTACAATTAAGCATATATATTCAAACATAAATGAAAATAAATTTAACCCAGAAAATATCTACCAAATCGTCTTCAGAATTTATTATGTTTAGAAAGACAAAAAGGACATAACAGATGGCAATTGAGTCAACGTCTTCAAAATCTTCAATTATTAAAAGGACATAAATTTCGTCATTGTTATTCTTTAAGTACGTTCATTGAGAGTATTAATAAAAGTATAATAGGACGATGAAAATGGATAATATAGAATGCAATCGCTCTCAAAAGATCAAGCATCTTTAAATAAATAAATAGGAATTGAATTTTATACACGCTGTGTGTTGAATTAAATAAATACCGTAACCCATTTAAAACTCATTAAATAAATATTATACCGAAGTAAAATGTTTTTTCAATATATATAATTTCTATCAAGTAATTATAATTCATGTAATTCAATTATAATGTTTGTTGAAATAATAATTTATATTTATTTATATAAACAATGTACATATCCGATATAAATTAAGAAAATATATACGAATTAAAATGTTTATTTTCTCTCCCAATGATTATTTCTTTAAATATTAATTTAGTATGTGTTAGATATATAACTGCCTACACGACTACTTCATACAGAAGTTGTCTTCTAATAAAAGCCAAATTATCTGTCGTATTTCTTGTTTGAACAGAACAATTTGCAAGAGACATTTTCCACAAACCAATTTTACAATACCAAGAACAATCAAAATACAACTTACAAAGACAAAAGAAGTAAACATCTTTTTATATATAGTACATCTTGCACTAAATTCACACATGCAAAAAAAACGTTTTCCTTCTCAATTTTCTTACATTGAGAAGAGGCGGGATTCCACCGTACAAATTGGTAGGGTTCAACAACCCAAGAAGAAGCTAATCAAATGTAAGAACTTATGGCATCTTTTTATCGTTAGAAACGAGAATAAGAATAAAAAAATTAAATTGATTTCATAAATTTTTTATTTCAATTTTATTCTTAATTTTGGAGATACATACAGAAAAATAATTAACAATTGTATGTTATTTTAATAATAATTTAAAAAATAAATAATTTTAAATAAAATTAAATAATATTTTTAAGTAATAATTATTTAATTTTTTAATAATAGTTTTAATAATTATTTATAAAAATAAATAATTTTAAGTAATAATTATTTAAATAATATATTTTATTTTATTAATAATTTAGAAAAATAAGTAATACTAAATAATATTTTTAAGTAATAATTATTTAAAAAATAATATTTTTAATAATATTTTTTTTTCCATTTTAATTATAAACCAAACAATGTAATACTGATTTATTATTTGATTATAACTATCAAACCAAACAACGTAAGAGTAATACTTTTTTCTTTCCATTCAATTCTATTAACATTTTCATTCTCATTTCTTGTTCATTATGTATGTCTTGCCATAACACATTCTTTTGAGACAAAGCTTGTAGCTACTATTCATGCGTTAAGATAGAAGATTTGTTTGGTTGGTGGAAACTTTGATTGGAATCTAATTAGATCTATATGATTACGCTCTTTTGAACCAACTCTCTTTCGATGTCTTGGTATTAGTATCTAGTTTGGATGGATAAAGAATTATTTGCATGAAGTTTCGTTGCTTATATATTTTTAGGAAAGGTTACTTTCTAGTTGATATTATAGCATCTAGAGTTTTTAATATTTGTACCGTGACTTGATGGTAGGATGCTCCATCATTTATGTGTTTCTTTTATTTTTTCAGATTTCAATAAATTTTCTAGACATAGGTTTTGCTAAATTGTTTGTATTATATGTTTATTTATGTATTTTTATCTTATTTTTAATAAAATTCACAAGGGATGGACTCACTGAGATGGACTCATTGGTGAAGATGCTGTAGAGGTGACAACATAGTTAGGATGTCATAATGTATTTACTCATTTATGTCTCCTACAATCTTCATTTAAAATATTTTCTCCTAACTTAATAGATTTTTGATAAGATACTAGCTCAAAATATGAATCTAAAATCATGCCCATTAACATTGTTCTTATCTAAACTTTTAGCAAAATAAATAAATAATAATTTTTACGTTTATCTCATATAATTAAAAAAATTTAGTATATTTTTACATTAAATTTCTTTTAATTAAACGTTATTTAAATTAAATTACAATTAATTAAATATGTTTAATATTTTTAGATATTATTTTTATCGTTATAAATGTTAGAGTTTTTAATTTCTAAAATATTTATGTTGAACGGTTTTGCCTATTACATATTGAATAATAACTACGTATTCCTTTTAGTTTATTGTTTAGATTTTATGGTTTAAGTTTTAGATTCACAATATTAGGATTTATAATTAAAATTTAGAGTTTAAATTTATAAAAAAAAATACATAGTTACGTAGAACTTTGCCTAACCCTCTGATCCTGTCTTGAAACATCCTAGCTTCGCCTTTTGGGCTTTGGGGAATTATATACAAGAAAAAAAAATACTTGTTCCTCCACTTGATGATGATTGAAGGGGTTCAATAAGAATCTATTAAACCTCTTCCACATGTTTAATAAGTTAATACCCAATATCTTCTGTAGGTTTTATAAGTGTATTTCGAGCAAATTAATTCAATATAACGGATTACTAAACTTTTAGAAGATATTTATTATGATCGTATAAGTTCAATAAGAGCTTACCAAATCTATTGCATGCAGTTTCATAGAAAAATTAACAATGTTATATCAATTCAACTGTAGAAATTGTATGATTTTCTTCTTCCATTTATTGCATTATTACCTTTTCCATCTTCAATAAAACAAGTTACATAAACACTATCTTAATATTTTTGATGTTTGAAATTTTGAAGATTTTTAGGATTATCTTAAATATAATTATAAATAATTTTATATGGCTTGAACATAAATATAGAAATAATTGTAATTATTTCAAGTTAGTTAAAATGAAATTACATGATATTATTATTATTTTTATAAAACTAATTTTATATTTAATAAATATTAAAAATATGTATTTAAAGTACTTAAAAGTGATGTTTTTGTAGTTCTTAGAATCTAGCTCCATTAATTACGTTTGAAGAAAATAAAAAAAATTAGTTACACCTTCATTAATTTCATTTGAAAAAAATAAAAAAGTTTAGATACACCCCCATTAATTACATTTGAATAAAATAAAAAAATTAGGTGCAATTCTATTAATTACATTTGATTTTATTAGTTACAATTTTACCTATAAATAGGTAATATTTTTTCCTTAGAGAGACATACCAAAAATAAGAGAAACAAAGCTAGGCCAAATGAATAATTTTCTTTAATGAAAAATAGTGTTATGTATAAGAGAGTGACAGAGAATATTTTAGAAAAACTATTTAAGATATTTTTCTAAAAATGGAGAGACAAAATAATGAATTTGGGAAATACTTATGTGTTATTATTTTTGGTTATCTCAATTTGTTATATTGCCTCTCACTTTGTATCTATTAATTTTATTAGAAGAAGAAATATTTTTCGAAGTTTGTCTTATGAACGTAACCCAAATTAAAGGATAAACCACGTTAAATTGTCAGTGTTATTATTTTATTATGTTGAATTTATTTTATTTTTATCTACTGTGCCCCAACAATTGGTATCAGAGATGATCTAGTAAAATTCTTAATATGTTCTGTGGTTATAGTATAGACTGATTTGTCAAATCAGAAAAGATTTTGTTAGGTCTAAGACATATTTATTTACAGAAAAAGAAACACATCGGGAAAAAAATGTCAAGCCAGAAGATAGATATTGAGAAATTTAATGGCAATAATAATTTCTCTTTATGGCAAAGAAGGGTGAAGGATATTCTCATTCAATAGAAGGTCCATACGACGTTGTTGGGGAAAAAAGAAGAAGGCAACAACCGTCACAGAGGAAAAGTGGGAAAATATAGATGGGATTGCAACCAATACAATCCGTCTAAATGTCTCACACAATATCTTGCAAAATATTGAATAAAAAAATTGCAAGACTGCAAAAGAAACATGAGAGACTCTAGAAAACGTGTACATGTCAAAGAACCTTGTCAATAAATTTTATTTCTGGAAGGAGCTACATTAAATAAGGAAGGAAGATAATATGAGCATGATGCCCCATATTAGTGATTTCAACAACAAGTTTTCTCAGTTAACAAGATTTATTGTGAGTTTCGGTGATGAAGAGAAAGCTGTGATGTTGCTGGCATTACTACCCTCATCATATAATCATCTCACAACAATTATGACTTATACAAAAGAAAATATGGAGTTTGAAGTTTTTGTAGAAGTCCTATTTTCATATGAGAACCAGAATAGAGAGAGAGATTTAGAAGCACAAGCCTTTATCATAGAGTCTAGAGGAAGGAGACAGTACAAAGAACAGAAACGCAGAGACAAATCAAACAAATATGCCAATGTTGAATACCATTATTGTAAGAAGAAGGGTCATATCAAGAAATTTTTTTGGGTGTTCAAGAAGTAATAAGAAACAAATAAAGGCAAAGCAGTGAAGAAAGATGACAACAGTGATAAAGAGCAAACAAATATCATAGACGAGTTTGATAGCGTTTATGATGAAGATTTTTTCAATCTTGCATCACACGAGACCAACTGGGTGATTGGCAGTGGTGCTACAATTCACGATATATCGTATAGAGAATTTTTCTCATCATACATACCTAGAACTTTTGGTGTTGTTAGAATGGAAAATGAAAGCCTATAAAAGGTTATGGGCAGATGAGATGTTTGCTTGGAAACAAAGAATGGAACTAGAATATTTTGGAAGGATGTCAGACATATTTCAGATATGTGGTTGAATTTGATCTCTGTACATAAACTTGCAAATGAAGGTAAAACTTTCTAGGGTGAAGCCATACTCACAGTTGCACATGTGTTGAATATTTCACCCTGTACTCCTCTTAAGATTGATGTCCAGATAAAGTGTGGTCAAGAAAGAATGTTTTCTATGATCATTTGCAAGTCTTTGGCTGCAAAGCATTTGTTCATATCCCTAAGGATGAGAGATCCAAACTTGATGCCAAGACAAGATAGTGTATTTTTATTGGCTATGGTTAGGATCAATTTGGCTATAGATTTTATGATCTGAATGCAAAGAGACTTGTCAGGAGCCGTGATGCTATATTTGTTGAAGATTAGACCATTGAAGATATTGTCAAAATGAAGAAGGATGTTCCTAATTCCAATGGTGACTCATCAGATTTAGAATTAATTCCTCCAATATCAGTGTCAAGACAAGTTGGAGATGAAGACCAGGTTTATCCACTTGATAAAGATGATGCTTCTAAAGAAGTTGATTCTGAAGACGAAGGAGATGCTAATGTTCTTTATCCAGCACCAACACCTATGACTTCTCTTGTTTCACCGAGAAGAAGTGATAGATGGAGAAGACTTTCTACCACATATCCTCTAGATGAGTATGTAACTTTCATTGATGAGGGAGAACTTGAAAGTTATGAAAAAAATCATGGATGACGAATCTAAACAAAAATGGATTGAAGCCATGCAAGATGAGATGAGGTCCTTGCATGGAAAAAAAACTTTTAAGCTAATGAAGCTGCCTAAAGTGAAAATGGCTTTGAAAAATAAATGGGTGTTTAGGGTGAAGCATGAAGAACATAGTTCCAGTCAGCGATACAAAGTCAGACTGGTTGTCAAGAGATTTAGCCAAAGAAAATAAGTTGACTTTGATGATATTTTCTCACCTGTTGTAAAAATGACATCTATTCATACTGTGCTGGGGTTAGTAGCAAGTTTTGACTTGGAGGTTAAGCAAATGAATGTCAAAAGTACCTTTCTACATGGTGAAAGAGATATACATAAAGCATCAAGGGAGTTTCAAGAAAAAAGGAAAAAAAGATTATGTTTGAAAATTGAAGAAAAGCCTCTACGGCTTAAAACAGACACTGAAACAATGGTACAAGAAGTTTGAGTGTGTTATAGGAGAGCAAAGCTACAAAAAGACTACTTTAGACCATTGTATTTTTTTGTAGAAATTCTATGATGATGATTTCATTATTTGTTTGCTATATATGGATGATATGTTGATTATTGGTTGGAATTTTTCCAGAATATACAACTTGAAAAGGTAGTTGATTAAGTATTTTTCCATGAAAGAATTGGTGCAAGCAAAGCAGATTCTTGGCATGAGTATTATTAGAGACAAAGGCACCAAGACATTATGGTTGTCACAGGAGAAGTACACTGAGAAAGTACTTCGTAGATTTCATATGGACAAGGTTGATGTATGCCATTGTTTGTACACGACCAAATATCGCTCATGCAGTTGAAGTTGTGAGTAGATTCCTTTCAAATCTTGGAAAGTAACATTGGGCTGTAGTGAAATGGATTTTAAGGTATCTTAGAGGTTTTTCCAAAATATGTCTGTTTTGGAAATGACAAACCTATGTTAGTTGGATTCACAGATGTAGATATGAGTGACGATATGGATTCCAAAAAGTCCACTTCAATTTACTTGATTACATTTGTAGGGGGAGTTGTGTCATGGTAGTCAAAGTTACAGAAATGTGTTGCACAGTCCACTACAAAAGCAGAATTTATAGCCACAATAAAAGCATGTAAAGAGTTGCTATGGATGAAAAAGTTCTTGAAAAAACTTGGGTTGCAACAAGATAGATACTAGTTATTTTGTGATAATCAGAGTGCTATTCACCTTGGAAAGAATACTTCATTTCATTCGAGATCAAAACATATTGATGTGAGATATCACTAGATTAGATATATAATGGAGAAGAAGATGCTACAGCTTGGGAAGATCCATACATTAGGAAAATGGATCAGAGATGATGATGAGAATTCTTTCAAGACAAAATTTTGAATACTATCATTTAGCTACTGGATTGTTAGAGCCATCCATGTAGTCAAGAGATGGAGATTTGTGGGTCCTGCACACATGAAAGTGGAAGAAAATAAAAAATGTAGGTGAAGCTCCATTAATTATATTTGAAGAAAATAATTAATGTAGGTGTAGCCCTATTAATTACATTTGAAGAAAATAAAAAAATTAGGTGCAGTCCCATTAATTGTATTTGACTTTGGTGGCTGTAATTTTACTTATATAGTCAATGTTTTTGCCTTAAATAGCTATACCAAAAAGAAGAAAAGTAAAACAAATCCAAATGAACAATTTCTTTTAATGAAAAATAGTGTTGTGTGTGTGAGAGATTGAGAGAGAATATTTTAAAAAAATATTTAAATATTTTTCTAAAAGGGAGTGACAAAATAATGAGTTTAAAAAACACTTGTGTATCACTATTTTGGATTAATCTCAATTTATTGTATTGCCACTTAATTTGTATTTATTATTTTTATTAGTGAAATAAATATTTTTTTGAAGTTTAACGTGTGGACGTAACTTAAATTAAAAAGTGAATCACGTTAAATTATCAATGTAATTATTTTACTATATTAAATTTATTTTATTTTTACCCGTTATTCTGCGAAAGTTTTTACAATTTTTACAATTTTTCAATAACATGGGTCGATATTAATATCAACCGTAACATCAACCCAAAACCAATATTGCTCATTCAAAATCAGTGATGAAAGTTAATTCGACCTCTCTAATGGTGGAATTAATAAGGAAAATTCTATGCTAAATTTATCTAACGTCACTATATAAAACTTGATTGATACTATTAAGACATTAATGTTTTCGATACTTTGAGAGATCAAATGAGATGGGGTGTTGATGATCAATACAATGGAGAGGGTGGCTGAGTTGAGAAGGCAACGTTGGCTATGGGATTTTTGAAGATGATTGTGGTGCTTTTCAATGCTTGGCTGTCGAAACGAGTGGAGAAGTAGGGCTTATATAGCCAATTATTAGTTTACATTCCTTGTGGAGTGGGCTTTGGCCCAATGTTTAGGCCACCCCTTACATTATAAATATATCCAAATAGATACTTCACAACTCCCAAATTCACAAAACTTTTCGTTTATAAACATTTTAAAATGTTACACTTAAATTTTATTTTTGTTAAAACATAACGTAATTAGTTTACTAATCAATGTAGGATATACTACTCAAGTATAATTCAGGAACATATAAGTAACTTATGGTACATGCAACAAATTAGCATGCTAATTACATTTTAATGACTAAAATAGTACTAGGTATAACATTTTAATAAAGTTTATGTTGTGTAATTTCATGTATTATATGTGACAATTAAAAAGTAGTTATAATCAGTAAATAATTTTATGAGTTAAGCTCAATAAATATCTAATCATTTTAAGAGAAAGTAATAAAATTATGAAAAATAAGTTTATATAGAATACTTTCAATACTTTTATTCTAAGTTGACATACTCTTGCACATTATTATAAAATACCAACTTTATCCCAATTAATACTTTACCCCTACCATACTGGATGATACTATCAGAAGGCTATTGGAGGTCCGATCAGCGAGGCTCGATGAGCAGGTTCAACTTTTTGAGTCAGAGATCAAGAAGTTCTATCTTGCTTCTAGAGATATGCAAAGCTTTAATTTATTGCCTTATTCTTCTTAATTTTTGTTGCTTCTCGGTTTTTATAGTATATTTTGTCTTTCTATAATTACATCTCTTTGTTTCAAGGTTTGATATGAATTTTTTTGTAATTTCTTTATAAGACAGATTATTGAGGCATTTGTGTTTGAACATCGTATAGCACGTGTATTGAAAGTTTAAACTGCATTTTTATGATAGTTTTTCACTTTTCTTTGTATAGTTGCAATTATTGGAGTAAGGGTGTTTTAATTTTTTTAGTTGAATAACTCTCTAGTTTAGTTGAATATATATCCAATTGGGCTCTTATAAGTATTGTTGATGATCAATCAAAATTTGACCAATTGAACATGTGTCTAAATCGATTTCGATGAGTAAGGTAAACAATAGATCAAAATTCGACCGATTGGACAATTGTACTGTTTAGTTAGACACGTATACAACTCACCTTTGTTAAGAAGGGTCACCCATTGACCAAACTCCAATCAATTGGAAAGTTGTCCAATTCAGTTGTACATCTATCCAACTCGACTCTCGTAAGTAGGATTACTGATTGACCAAACTCTAACAAATTGGATAATTATCTAATTTTGATCGGTTAAAGTTGACAGATGTTTAGAAAAAATTAAATCACAATTAGTCAACAACAACTAAGTATATTTTCTATACTTTTTGTAAAAATTAAAGTGGGAGGAGGTTATATTTGATTTTTAACTAATATAAGATTATGCCAGCATATAACCCTATAATTATCCTAAGAGGGTAGACCGAATAATTATTGTTTAATTATCTTACAGAGATAAAAACACAAAGATTATCTTTATCTATTTCAAAAAATAATCTAGCAAATAAAAAAAGATAGACATCTACAAATAATAGATATCTATAGATAATGGATATCTACAATAAATAATTGTTTACATAGATAACTGTCTATAATAGATAGTTATTCACAAAGCTACAACATCTCAAGTCTAGTTAGACAAGGATAAACTACCAAATATATTCTTTCTCCTATATATAGTCACATATGCATAACATAGTATATATCTAATATCATAATATCATATATCTTATAATAGAGAATCACAACTAAATGTTCTCTTTTCATATAATTACTAAAGTGAGATTTAGATCTCCTCTACGCTTCATTTTAAAGTTATTGATTTGAGGATCGTATGACCTAAGACCACACATTACAAGGTGATCCAAGGTCCAAATAGTTTGTTCATCATGAAGATTCTATGGAAAATAGTCCTACTTGGTATTGAAAAAAATTAGTATCAACATTTGGTGCCGCATGTGGGGAAGAAATGTGTTTTATTTGGTTCAAAAAATATTTGAAAAAAGAGAAACAATAGACTTGATAAGAAAGGTACTATTACTTTAAATAATTCATATGGTGTCTTATGTTTCTTTTTGGGGTATCTTATTTAAAAGGTAGTTAGTTGACAAAATAACAATCTGCCCTTTTTGGACCTATCTTCACCTTCTTAGGTATAGGTACGACTACTTTAGCAAGATACCCTCACACTCATAAATATTTATAGAAAGATATTATTCCTTTAAATAATTCATACGGTGTCTTATATGTATTTTTTCGAGATACCTTATATAAAAGGTAGTTAGTTGACAAAATAGCTTCCCCCCATAAGTTCTATGACAACCCAGAACTTAATAGCATTGCATTCATCCTTTCTTTCAAGGTACGATTCTTATGTTCAGAAACTCAATTTTGCTAAAGTGAATAAGGCACTATGGTTTCATAGATAACTCTATGTTGTGCATAGAATTCACCAAATTGTGCTTCATATTCACCACCACGATTACTACGCAATACTTTAATTTTCTTATTTAGTTGATTCTCAACTTCTATTTTATAAAGAATAAATTTCTCTATAACTTTATATTTTCTTCTAAGCAAATACACATAGCAATATTTTGTGCTATCATCAACAAAAGTAATAATACACTTATTGCCACCCCTTGTTTGAATAAATTTCAAATCACATAGATCACTATAAATTAAGTTAAGGGATTTAGTGTTCCTTTCAATCGAATGAAACGATGACCTCATGATTTTTGCATTAACACAAGTCTCACACTTATGCTTTAGATCTATTTGGAATGCATGTATATGTTCCATGTTAATTAGTCTACGCCATGTATCGTAATTAATATGACCTAGTTTACCATGTTGCAAGTTTAAAAACTTAAGTAAATAAGCAAAATAATTAATCTTATTAATATTATTAACTTTTACAATCATTACATTGAGCTTAAATAACCTATCATATACATACCCTTTTCTTACGAACATCTCATTTTTGGTCGCAATGATCTTATCAGATTCAAACACTATCTGAAAGTCATGTCTGTTTAACAATGAGCTAGAAACAAGGTTCTTATGGATGTCTAACATAGAGTACATTTTTTAATGTAAGCTCTTTCCCAAATGTTATCTTCAATTTGACCTAGTCTTGCCCTTAAATGGATGATGTGGTAGAATTTTCTATGAAGAGCTTATCTCTATCTTTCATTGGTTCAAAAGTAGTGAATAACTCTTTATATGAGCATATGTGTCTTGTTGCACCAGTATAAATCCATCACTCCTTTGGGTTTGATCCCACCAAGTTCACCTCAAAAACGACTGTATATAAGTCAATATCTAAGATATCATGAGTGATGTTATCAACCATGCTTGTCTCATAGTTCTTATTTCTTTTTGGAAACTTGCAGCCTGGGGCTTTATGCCCTATTCTTTGACAATTAAATCAAATCTCTTTTAAGCTTGACTTCTTAAAATTTGTTTCTCTAGGTCCCAGTTTAGACCTTTTATCCAACTTTCCCTTGCCCTTGTTCTTATTGCGCTTGGAAATTTGACAATACTCCATCACACTAGACTTGGGTGCTGATTGGATATACCTTCTTTTAGAAGAAGTCTTATTATCTTCTTTCACTTTGAATCTTATCAACAAGTCTTTCAAAGATATTTTCCTTCACTTAAGGTAGGCGTTGAACCCTATCCATTAAGGGGGATACTTTTCAATAATAGCTACAACTTAGAAGGTTTCACTAAGTATCATCCCTTCATCATACATCTTCGTTAAGATATCTTGGATTTCATATACTTGACTACATATATATTTAAATTCCACCATCTTTGTTAATTGGAAGCTTCTTCAATCAAGAACCTTACTAAATTTAAGGTAGTGAGATAAAATATCATATTATTCTTTCATCTCTTGAAGTTTAAACCATTAAACTTCTCTAATTTCTCTACCACAACATGATTCATAAGAATAAAAACTGGTAACATTAAAGTAACCACACACATTAGGGTTAACAACATTCACAATTATGTTCTTAGTTCGTGATACTGGACTGATCGTTTTAGAAATTATTTTTGTTTTCTTTTATGAAAAATACACAATTAAGAATGAATTCTTATAATCACAAAATTTACTTATAAAATATTTATGAAGCTAATCTACGAAGAAACAAAAATTACTTATTGTAATAAGTAGTAGTAAAAACATAAAAAAAATTAAAACATTTGCTGTATAAAAGCATAAACGAACATTTAAAAATTTGTTATAAAAATGTTGTAAAGCTAATTAAAATTAATAACACAGAGCATGAAGGGAAAATTAACACAATTAATATTAAAAACGCTACTCCATAATAGTATATTAATTGCACAGTTTACAGAAAATACATGCCGGAAAAGTGATAAAGTTAGTACATCATAAAGAAAAACAATGACTATATTAAAATAATCAAGATTTAAAATAAAATCAAAACAAGTGTAAATGTTATCGGCAACAAATTATTAGACTGGTAACAAGTTCAAAAGGAATTAATATATAAAAAACTAAACAGATTAAACAATATGAGCAAAATAACAAGAATTACACTGATACAATACTGATTATAAAGAATTAAAAAATAAGAACAGACACAAAATTCCAATAAAAAGCATTAAATAAGATAGTAACGAAATAAAGACAGAAAGCATTGAAGGAAAAAAATATTAAAATAAAAAGAAACAAAATCATAAAATACCGTGCAAAAACAGATATCAGTTTAAATGCAGTGTTAGAATAACAAAAGTAAAATAAATTAAAAATTTAATTTAAAAGAAAAAAGTCTTTAAAAATTAATTGACTTCCCCTAAGTAGGGCTTGAAGCCTATTTGTAAAGGGAATGAGTTTTCGATAATAGCTATAATCAGAATGCTTTTATGCTTCAATAATATTAACAAAATAAAAATCTTATTCATTCTCAAATTGATTAGAAACTTATTCAATTAAGAGTCTTTTCAAATTCAATGTTACGAAATAAAACATCATCTTATTATTTTATCTCTTTAAATTCAAGCTATTAATTTTTTTCAATTTTTTTACAACATTATAATTCATAAGAACAGAAACCGATAACATTAGAATAACCTCTAGATCATAAAAGAACTCATTATTTAGTTCATATTAGAACAAATCACAAAGAACCGCTAAACAGAAAAAGACTTCACGGACTAAACTTCAAAATAAGAAATAAAATGACATTTAAAACACAGAAGATAAAAAAAAATAAAACTCTAGTAGCCCGGAGATTCTATGGGAAATTGGAAAGGTCCAAGTGAGCTGTGGCTTATAAATAGGAAGTAAAGTAAATAACATTTATAATTGGGTTTTAAGTTTGTAATAAATGAATGATAATAATTTTAGATAACATAAGTTACAAAATTATCATGATTACATAATAATAATAATAATAATAATAATAATAATAATAATAATAATAATAAACACCGAATCAACAACTATAGTATTTAATCTGCAGTTCCAAAACTGTTAAATAACATAAACTCTGAAAACATTTACAACTAGCAAAGAAACATTGATCATGAATACAACCCGATTAAGGTCTACTGATTAAAGCATGCTTAACAAAATAAACAAGTAAATAAATCAGTATTAAATTAAAACCGTAACTGACCCAAAGAGGGAACTAAAAGATTTAAAAATAAATAAAAATCACCCGGTAACGTGGACTTGTAACCGAGTGGGGGCAAGGATGTGTTTAATTAGGCCTTCAATACAGGGCTTGCTCTCTGGTCTTTCAAAAAATAAAAAAAGAAAATATATATATATATATATTTCTTTTGGCTAGCATAATTAATATGTAAAACAGAAAGGTACTATAGACAAAGAGAGAGAGAGAATAATAATAAATGAATACAATATAAACAACTATGGCAGTAAAGAATAATAATAAATGAGTACAATATAAAGAAAGAGATAGGATAAAAATGAATATCAAATTATTGCCAAAATTTAATTATATAAATTTCAGTTTTTGTGCAAAGAATAAAAGTTTTTTAAAAAAATATCACTTTGTCTAAATATTAAAAACGAAAAAAATATCAAATTATTGCCATAATTTAATTATATAAATTTCAGTTTTTGTGCAAAGAATAAAAGTTTTTTAAAAAATATCACTTTGTCTAAATATTAAAAACGAAAAGTTTGATTAATTAATTAATTAATTATTTATTGATTTTTTGAGTAGTTTAGATTTACATATTTTTGTAACGTAGAATCTAAATGTTCTCACCTAATACATACATGATAAATTGATACATATTTATTCTGAATTTATTTGTATGTATCAATTACGTTAATGCAAGCGGCTTTTTTACTTTTTAGAATCTAAAGAGGCATAATTCAATTGTTTCTTTCAATACAATTTGGTATTGTATGTGATTAATATGTTTCGCTTGTTTCTTTGGTTGATGTTTAATTATACATGTGTCGATGATCTCTTGTTATTACGATGATTTTAATGCCTGATTAAAATTATGGTTTTACATGTTAAAAGTTAATCTAATTCTTTATCATTTGTAACTTATATTCATTAATATTTATTTTTAATTACGTATTACTATTTATGTTAATTTCAACTTAGGAAGTTAATCATATTAGGCTATGATATGTATGTATTTAGAATAATTAGTTTAATAACGGCTAGTTTAGTAACGGTTAGTTTAATAACGACTAGTTTAACGGTTAATTTAGTAACGGCTAGTTTCTTACTTTCAATGTATAAATATAACATTAGACATTAAGATAAAATCAATTCAATAACTCTCTCAACAAAAATCAGAGAAAATCAACATGGTATCGTAGAAACACATTTGATCTTGCTCCAAATCAATCCCACAAAACAAGAACCGTATAAGTTCAAGAAATCTAGAAAATGTCACAACATATAGAAAGACTTACAGAAAGCCGCTAAATGGTAAAAATTACCATCTTTGGGCACGTCAAGTGACTTTTGGTCTAATCGGTAGAGACAAATTTGGCATGTCATGTAGAAATCAAAACCAAAAGCGAGAGATCCAACACACCAAACAAATAAGAAATAAAGGAAATTTCAGAATGGAGAAAGAGTGACAATCTCGTCATGAACTTGGTTATTGGCAACCATGGAACCCCATATCTCTACGATCTCATGACATATCTAGATACAAACCGAGATACGTGGGTTAAAGTTTCTAGACAATGTTCGGAAGAAGAAAATTACTCTCTTATTTATCAACTTCAACAAGCATTACAACAACAAAATCAATCCGTCACCGAACTATTCAAAGAAAAATCCAAAAAAGAATGATGAGATTAGGCAGTACGACCTCTCACGGCCGATCTTGATGAAATCAAAAGAAGAGAGGAAAAGGATGGAATTTTCACCTTCCTTTCCAAGCTCGATTCAAGCTACGATGCGGGTACGCTCACAAATTCTTCTCATGGTAGCCGCCATCCGTTGACGAGGTTGTTGGGATGGTTGAAAGAGAAGAGACAAGAAGAATAGTGACGTGGTACTCAACTACCTGACAACCTCAAGCCAAGGCTTTCATCACCGTATCTAACCCCAGGCCAGAATGTCGGGAGACCAAACACTCACTCGTTGCATTATTGTAGAGAAGGAAGGACATAAGCGCGAGGAACGTTGGTCACTCACTCGCTTCGTGATTATTGTAAGCATGAAGGACACAAGCGTGAGGAATGTGTCTCAACCCTCATCTCCGACAAAAGGAAGGCGAGATGGAGGCTTCGTCAGAGTGGGAGATCGGCGACAAAATGGTGAGTAGCAGAGAGAAAATGGGTTACTCGCACAAAAGGAAAAAGAGGATATGAGTACAAACGAAGCCGAAAAAGAAATAAAAATGAGGTGGATATGGATCAAATGTAGGCAACAGATACACAATTATCCGTGATGTTTCAAGGAAAATCTCAAAAACCTCTCGGTATGATTACAAACCTTACTCAAAATTCTTTAAATTCCAAATGGATTCTTGATTCGTGCTCAAATCGATCACATAACTGAAATAAAAACTTACTCAATAATTACAAAACAATTGAGACTAAATAATTTGTAAATCAAGTAAATGGTGAAAAAATGGAAATTTTAGGAAATGGTTCAATTAGTCTCCTTTCAAGAAAAATTTCAAATGTTTTGCATGTGAATAATTGTACATCTAACTTGTTATCCATTAGTAAAATCACACGAGACTTAAATTGTGAAATTACGTTTACATCCAAAAATGTGATTTTTTAGGAATTGATAACGAAGAATATCATTGGTGAAGGTTTTCTAGAAAATGGGCTTTATATTCTAAGTGAAGAAAAGTGCAACTTCAATATTAAAAAAAGAAGAAGAATTAGGCACTCTTTGGCATAAGAGAATTGGACATCCTTCCGATAAGATTTTAAAATGTATTTTTGATTTCAAACAACTAGATTGTAGTAGTTGTGAAATTTGAAAATTAGGAAAGCACACAAGGTTACCATTTAGTTTATCCAATTGTAAAAGCAAAAAACCTTTTGAGATAATACATTCTACGTGTTCGTGGGCCCTCGCTCCAATTGAGTCATTTAATGGTTATAAATACTTTGTTATATTTATAGATGATTTTTCAAGAACTACATGGTTACACTTGTTAAAAAAAAAGTGAAGTGTTTTCTCAATTTCAAAAATTTTATAATTTTGTAGAAAATCAATATGACGCAAAGATTAAAACTTTTAGAAGTGATAATGGAACGGAATTTGTAAATCAAAATTTTACAAATTTTTTCAAGCAAAAAAGAATTTTACATCAAACAACTTGTATTTACACACCCCAACAAAATGGTGTGTCAGAAAGAAAAAAATCGACATCTACTTGAAGCAACAAGAGTACTTTTGCTTCAAAATAATGTTCCAATAATTTTTTTCCTGGGATGTCGTTTGTTCTCACCGCAACATATTTAATTAATAGATTGCCAAGTGCCAATTTGAATTTCAAAAGCCCACTAGAAATCCTCTACCAAGAAAAACTCAATATCTATCATTTAAGAGTATTTGGATGTACATGTTATGTGCACAAAATAAACAAATACACAAGTTAGATTATACATCAATCAAAGCTATTTTCTTGGGGTATTCATCTCAAAAAAGTGGTTATAAATGCTATGATCCGATTAACAAAAACATTACATTTCAAGAGATGTGACATTCCAAGAAAATGAGCCATATTACAAAACACTAGAAAAGGAGACTAATAACCAAGAGGAACCAAATGAATTTATATTTCCATTTTTTTATTCAAGAAGGAAATATAGTAAGAGAAAATGAAAATGAAATAATCAACGAGAATGAAGAGGATGAAACTTCTCAAAGTGAGGAAGATGGTATTACCGAAATAATACCATTGAGAAGGTCTAATCGGACTCCACAACCTACAACTAGATTACGGGATTTTGTAATATATGAGGTAAAAATATCCTATCCAAAATTATTTATCTTATGAAAAATGTTACACCACAATATAGGACTTATTTGACCTCAATTTCCAAAGAAAATGAGCCAAATAACTATGAGGAAGCAATAGGCCAACCGGTATGGTGTAAAGCAATGGAAGAAGAACTTCGAGCACTTGAAAAAATGAAATACGGGTAGTCGTACAACTACCCTAAGGAAAGAAACCCGTAGGATGCAAACGGGTCTATAAGATTAAGTTTAATAGTGATGGTACTATTGAAAGGTATAAAGCACGATTAGTGGCAAAATGTTACACACAAACCTATGGTGTAGATTATCAAGAAACATTTGCACCCGTGCGGCCAAAATGAATACCGTTAGGATTTTACTTTCCATACGGTAAACCAAAATCGACCTTACATCAAACGGATGTCAAGAATGTTTTTCTCCAAGGAACACTTGAAGAAGAGGTATATATGACACTTCCACTGGTCATAAAAAGAAAACAATTCTAGTCTAGTGTGTAGGTTAAAAAAAAATCTATTTACGGACTAAAGCAATCTCCACGAGTACATGGTATGGAAAACTAAGCTCTTATTTAATTTCTTGTGATTTTAAAATTAGTAATGTCGATCACTCATTATTTTCCAAAAATTATGGTACATTCACAACCATAATTCTAGTATATGTAGATGATATAATAATTCTGAAATAATTTGAAAGAAATTAAAAAAGTGAAAAATGAAATTAAAGGAGAATTTTGATATCAAAGACTTAGGTTTATTAAAAATATTTTCTAGGAATAGAAATAAATACATTCACCCAAGGGACTCTTTATTTCACAAAGAAAATATACACTTGACCTATTGAAAGAAACTGGTAAATTAGGGAGTAAACCAACATCTACAACAATAGATAGTAAATGCAAATTAAATATTGAGGATAGCGAACCCTTAGAAAACATAAGCCAATTTCAAAGACTTGTAGGAAAATTAATTTATTTAACGAAGAACCCGAGACATTTCTTTTTCAAGAAGCCAAATTAGTAAATTTATGTATACACCTAGAACACCACATTTGTAGTGCTATACATAGAATTTTTAAAATATTTAAAAGCGGACACCTAGTAAAGGAATTCTCATGAAACGTAATAATTCTAATGAAGTGTATTATTCCGATGCGTAGATTGAATAGCTTTGATAGAAAATCAACCACCGGTTTTCGCACGTTTGTAGGCCGAAATTTAGTCACATGGAAAAGCAAGAAACAAAATGTTATGGCACGATCAAGTGCAGGCGTAATATCGAGCCATGACATCAACCTCAAGCAAGCTAACTTGGATCAAACAACTTCTTTTGGATATCTAATTAAAATTCAAGAACTAATGAAGATGTTTTGTGATAACCAATCGGTCGCGACATATAGCATCAAATCCTATGTTTCACGATAACAAAACACATCGAAGTGGATCACACTTCATTCGAGAAAAAATTCAAGCAAAGGAAATTGAAACTCCATTTGTGAAAAGTGAAAAACAATTGGCGGACATCTTCACCAAAGGTTTAGATTTAAAATCATTTGAAGAAAATTTAAGCAAGTTAGGGTTGGCCGATATCTACACACCTAACTTGAGGGGGAGTGTTGAGAATAATTAGTTTAATAACAGCTAGTTAGTAACGGCTAGTTTAATAACAACTAGTTTAGTAACGGCTAGTTTAATAACGGCTAGTTTAATAATGGCTAGTTTAACGACTAGTTTCTTCCTTTCAATGTATAAATATAACATTAGACATTAAGCCAAAATCAATTCAATAACTATCTCAACAAAAATCAGAGAAAATCAACAGTATGTTTTGTAAATTAAAATGGGGGTATCAAATAGTTATTTTAATATTGAGACGTTGAAAGTTTGGTAAATTTATAATCGATAAATTATATACATTTGTAGTTGATGAATTGTGGTATTTCATAAGTTACGAATTGCTTGATTTTTTTTACGAAATAAGTGAATTCGTATTTATGAAATAGTAAAATTTTATAGATGATAGAAATTTTTGATTTCGAGTTTTACAATGATTAAATTTTATATTTATCGAATTGATGAATTTTTAGAGTTATTAAAGTTGTGTATTTCGTATCGTAAAATAATAAATTTTTATTCTGTAGTTTTGAAATTTATGAAATAATTAGATTTTACAATGTTCAAAACAATTGATTTTTAAAATGAAAATGAAAATGAATTTTGTATTCATAAAGTGGTGAATTTAGTTTTCGTATTAATGAAAATTTTGTAATTATGAATTCATTAATTTTGAATTACTTAGTTTTATATCTATGGATTGATGATGTTTGGTATTTATTGAATACAACTTAGAACTTAGTTATAGAAAATTTAATTTTTCAATACCGAAAAATATATATTTGAAATATAGTATTATTAATTTTTAGAATTATGTTTTATTTTCTAATTGTATATTAATTTTGGATATTTTATGAAAATATTGTATCTAAAAAAATCTATGATTTGTTTATTAGATGACATCGAGTTAGATAATAAATATAGTTCATAATGAAGATCTTAAAAATTCAAGACATATGGATAAACCATATGGTTTCGACATAGTTGATTGTGATTCATATGTGAATCATAATAAGAAACTCGACGGTTGTTTTCAATAGGTGACATCAAAAGATATTCTTTCTAACGACTTTAAATCTTGTGAGATTCTAGATCAATGTTGGTTATGTTATCTTGTGTTTTTATATTTATGACATTCACGTTATGAGTTGTGCTCAAATCTACTAAGTGAATATTGAATTTAAAATATCATTGATATGAGTCTGGATGAAGTAATATTAAGGATATCTAATGGTCTCATTCTAGGTATCATTATATTGATAAAATATTTAAGAAATTTAATAATGGTGATTTCAAAATTGTCATAACACATTGTAGATGTTTATCTACACCTATTCAAGAACATAAGTTAGAATGTGTCTCACCTAGAATATTAAAGAGTGATAGAAAGTCTTATGTACTTAATGAGATGTACATGATTAAAAATAAGCTTACGTTTTAAGTAAAGTAATCAAATGTACTAGTAATCTAGGACTTGATCACGAAAATATATATAAAAAGATTACTTAGATAATTAAAATACACATATAGATTTGGATTGTATTGTACAAGATATTCATATGTATTAGAAAGATACAGTAAAACAAATTGGATATCTAATATGAAAGACTCAAAATCTACTCGTAAATACATGTTTACACTAAGTGGTGTAGCTGTATTATGAAAGTCTTTCAAATAGACTTGCATTACTAAATTCACGATGGAATTAAAACTCATCGCTTTGAATAAATGTGATGAAAAGGCCAAATAACTATGCAATTTTGAGAAGAATACTCCAAAGTGGGTAAAGCATGTGACTACAATTTGTATCCATTATAATAATCAATTAACTATTGACATGATACAAAGAAATAATAAGAAGTCATGACATATATGTTATAGATATAATATTATTAGATAACTAATCTCAATTAGGGTTATCTATTTATTATATAATTCAAAAGATAACACAGTGTATCTAATAACTAAATGATTAAATCAAGAGTTATTTAATAAATCATCGAAAAAATATTATTAAATTCCATGAAAGAATAAGGATTCACAAAGTAAGCTCAACCTAGTTTAGTATAGGTCCCAAGATTTAGGTTCAAAGTGATAACCATTTGTAAAGACTTAATAAGATCACTGTCAAAATTTACTCTTCTTATGATGTAAACAATAATATTTGTAAGATATAGATTAAGTTAAGGCTTTTAATGATTCTTATAAAAAGAGAATATTAAATGGAGTATCACGGTTACTATTTATAGATTATTCTTAATTAATTATTTTTATAAAATTAAGAGGTAAATGATATAATTTTTATTTTATGTAATTAAATTATATAAATAATTTAATTTAGAATATTTATGTGATATTTTATTTTATAATATATTTTAAAATAAAATATAAATTTATTTATAATTATAATAAAATTTAATTTTATTAAATTGTAATTAATTATAAAAAATCTTTTAATTCAAATTGGATCAAAGCGTAAAGGTGGTATATTTTTTAATTTAAATTTAATTTTCTTATAAATTAAAAAAAAAATAGGATTATAATTTTCGATTTAAACAAACCGAAAAGAAATTATTTGCTCGCCCTAGATTGGTTGTTACTTTTTTGAGAAGGTAGGTGTGCCTATCTGGCTATCCGTATCACATCATTTTCAGCGGGGTAGGTGAAGCCTTGAAATGTTCTAGATTCTTTTAAATTTTTATTATTATTATTGAAATTCTTTTGATTTTTTTTATATGCATTAATGGTGTGTTTAGCAATTAGGGAAAGAAAAAATATATATAATTTTATTTTTCATATTTACTTAACGAAAAAAAAATGCTTATAAAATAAAGAAAGAATGACTGCTAAATTCTTCTCTTATTATCCCCAACTTGGGGGAGTATTTTTATTTTCACATTTTTTTAATATAAATTTTGTAACAATTTTACCTTCTAAAAAATGTAAATTCCAAAGATACAAAAGAACACATTTACTAGACACTCCCTCCCTTCAACTCAAAAGCCTCAATTTCTTCAACTCACCTCTCATTTTTAACTTTTTGTTTTCATCACCAAAGGGGTAAGAAACTCAACATAAACAACTTATATTTTGTTTAAATTGGTGTGAGTTTTATGTTTTTGTATAGTTTCTTTAGTTTGGATTTGAAATTTAGTTAACTAAATTTTTATAATTTAATTTTTGATATAAAATGATAATGATTTAAATAAATTTTAATTTTAATTAAAATTGTAAATATTATTATGTTAATTATTATTTATAAAATCAAATTATCATATTAATTATAATTTAAAATAAACAATAATTTAATTACAAGAATAGTTTTATAAAGTATAATTTTTATGAATATTTATTATACATTTTAAAGGTAATTTTTTTTAATTATTTTGATTCATGCAAATTGTTGGTAAATATTATTAAAAAAAATCAATACATTTATTTTGATTCTTTTTTTATTTCGATTATTATTTCTCCTTGCTTAATTTGGTTTATTAAGTGGTTTTCAAATATTAAAGGATCGTTAGAAAAAAAAATTAAAATATTATAATTCAAAATACTTTGGAGGACATGTAAAAAAAATTGTTATTAGCTTTTTAAGCTTAGAGATGAAATTTTAAGAGATTTTTTGTTGTATTAATTTAACACGTGCCTTATGAATATTCCAAATGTGGGGACTATCGTTAAAAACGATATAGTTTCGTTTAAAAGTGATTTGAATTAAATGTTGCCTTAGATATTACGAAACCATCCTTGGCAATAATTACACCCAGATATATAATAATTAGTGAATCGGTAAATTTATGATGGAATTTAATCCTTTTTACTATGTATTAATGAAGTATTTAAGGTTTCCAAAATACATAAAAAAAATTATAGTTATTAATTGTTAATAAAAAAAATCATATTATTTTAAGAAGTACATATTGACATTAAGTTAACTGTTGACATTTTCTTAAAGTTAATCATTTTAAGAGATATATGGAATTAAAAAAAGAAGAAGCAAAACAATCATTTCTTTCAAATCAACAATAATTTTTTGTAAAAATGTTTATTTTTTTCAATTTTTTTTTTTTGTATTTTGTGTAAAGAAGCTCGATACTTTATTTCAAATTTATTTTTTTCATCTATTTTGGGTACATTTTTGTTTTAGCTCCATTTCATTTATGTTTCCTATTTGACCAGGTTAGTACAATTTTTTTTATGTAATAATATCATTTCACTACACTTTTGGTTTTATTGTGTTTTTTTTTGTGGGTATTGCATTGCATATATTTTTTTATTCCAAAAATATCTCTTAAAATTACAAGTTTTAGTAAAGAAACAAAGAAAGATCAAAAATTAATTTAGGAATAATCTATACCTTTTTCGAAAATAATAAATTTTTTATGTATCATTTAATAACTATAAATTTTTTATGTATTTTTATTGAAAGTTATATGACCTCTAAAATACTTCATCCTTAAAAAAAGAGAGAGAATAAGCATATTTATGTATTTAATAATAAATATTTAATAATTTTTTTAAATTATAAGCAACCATTTTAGAATAATGTGTATTAAATGTTAAATTGAAGAATTGAGATACTAAAATAATTATTTTACTACTTATTAAAAAGTAATTAATTATATTGTGTTATGTGAATTGATTCATGTACTAGTTGACATAAAAACAAGAATTGTTATTTCCAAATGAATAATCAATAATATCATAATAATTTAATAATTTACGTAATAATATATCATTAAAGTCTTTTAAAATATAAAATTTTTGGTAGCTCGGTGGTTTTTATTGTATTAACAATAATAATTATTATTGTGAATCTAATATTTTAATTCAGAATGGGCATCATGTAAACTGTAAAAAATAATATTAAATATTTTTCAATTATTGCTTATTTATTATTAAAATTATATTATGTATATCTCATTTAGGTATAAGTATATTTTAATTATTCAATTTATAGTGTGTTTTCGTAAATATTACATATAAAATTTTACATGTAATTTATTTAAATATGAAAATTGTGTGTATAAAACAATGTGCACCAAATGATCGAGATGAATAGAAACATGAGAAATGCTATAGTCATCTATATTTATATTTATTTTTACATTATTAACACTTGTATTATACAACGTGTCACAATTATATAGAAAAATGAATAATTCATTCATTTTTTAAAATAATTTAATCATGTATTACAATAAAAATAATTGAAAGATGAAGTACCAACAACATCATAAAATCAATCAAAATGAGAGTATGACAAGAAATATGTAAAAATAGAATGATAGATGCACAAATATTACATAATTTGCATGTATAAAAATATTACATAATTTGCTCAAACATTGATCTAGATAGGGATTAGCTGCAAAATGAAGAAATCAAAATGAATGTGATTTCTTATTCCCTATAATTAAATAATATCAAATCAAAAAATAATATAAAGATAAGAAAGCTCAACCAAATGAAAATTATATACCATGTAACTTAACAAATGAAGGGAGAGAGGTAAAGCACTCTAGGCATATCGCTATACTAGGTTAAATATTCTTATTATATAATTTTACACGATTATGCGTTTAATTATAAAATAAAATCGTTTTATATAATATAAAAATAATATAATTATGTAAAAATATAATATGATAATAGAGTATAAAGATTGAATATATAATTTAATCTGTCTGAATTTTTAATAAAATTATATGTATTAATTTTTTTATTTTATCTTAAACTAAAAAATAATATTTTTTTATTTTACAATTTAATAAAAATATAAAAATAAATTAAATATTATAATCAATTTTTTTAATCATATTATATATTTTATTATTAAATATAATATAATATAATTTTATATAATTATATTTATTATATTGAATATAATGTTGTAAACATACCTATAGTAACTAAATTGTTATGACATGATGATATTACTTATATACAAAAGCATTAGTTGCGGTCCTAATTCCTAAATGTGTAAGCTGAAAGCAACTTTCTAAAAAGAAAAAAAAAGAAAGAAATGAAAGCAATATATATATATTCATAAATAATAATAGTAATTATAATTAACATTGTGTCGCAGGAAAAAAAAAAGAACGGTAGGAAATATTTGGGTTAGAATTAGATAGCGTATGCGTGTGAGATGTTAATGTCGTAAGAGTAAACGCCGTTAAATACGACGGCAACTTTTAGGAAGTAGTTTGATATTTTTTTTCTTGAACGTAGTAGTTTGATAATTAAACCACAAGGGTAGGTATTTTTTTTTTATTTCAATTTTTTTTTCTAATACTTAATTACTTTAGTCGTTCGATCATATCATAGAATGACAATTTGCACTATTTTTGTTTTATTTAATTACGTATTTTGTTAAGCATGTCTTTTTTATTCTTTTGGTAGTTGGTAATTAGAGAATTTTTTAAGTAGCGAAATAGAAATTCACTTATCTCACTATTTTTATCACATTTAAATGATAAAGAAAATGATGATTAAAGTGAATTTCTTTTGATGATTTACTAATTCAAACAATTTAAATTTAAGTTATCTATCCATTATATGAATTTCTGAACAAAATATGAATAAATGTACATTTAACAACACCCATTAACTTAATTTTTTTTAATCAAATGATATTTAAAAATAGGATATTCAAATCAGAGTATTGTTTGAAAATATGTCAAGCATTTACCAACAATATGAAAAAATAACTAACATTGAAATAATAAAATATATTAATTATTTTATAGTATAATAATTAATATTTGAAATAAATATTGTAAGTTCAAGCTGTGAATATGTCCTAAATAAATTAATTTTAAAATATCTAACTAACTTTTTTATTGGAGAAATTAATAAAAAATTAAAATACACTTATCATTAATCATTAAACTAAAAGGATAATTATGAAATGTTGATATATATGAAATTTTGTGTTAATTTTCTTTAACAAAATTTAGCAAACATAATTGAATTAATCAAATTAAAATGTAAGGTAATAAGTTGATCAAATTAAAAAAATAACTTAGAGTGAATTGCTATATACAAAGAAAATAGATATTAAAATTGTCGATGAAAAAAATAATATACTACTACGGTACGATATTAGGATGACAATTGAACCATTTTTCACTCATTAAATTGAAATTCTAGCATTTTATAGGCATTGCAAGAAAACAAAAAATAAAAGATAAAACTACCCTTTACACAATGCTATAATTATGCCAACTATTCATAGGACTCGATCACAATTTGATTGGGAACCTATCTTTATTTTAACAAACTAATTGCTTCGGAAAATCATGAACTTATTTGCCCACTATGCGTAACAATATTTTTTCTAAACTATGTTAACTGATAGTAAGTCAGTTTACATCCTAAATGTTTCGAACACCCAATTGATCACACAGTTTTAAAAATGTCTCTAACTTCAGTGGTTTTGTCATGATATCTACTAGCTTTTGTTCTACAGTGGACTAATTCCATTGCACCTTATTTAACAAGATTACGTAAGAAATAAAATCTTACATCAATGTGTTTAGTTCTTCTTTGGAGAACTGGATTCTTGGACAATTTAATGGATGAATTGTTGTCGCCCAAAATCTTCACACATTGATATGAAAGGACACCGAGGTTGTTGAGAATTCTCTTCATCCGGATGCTTTGGCAAGCACATATTGTTGCTGCAACATATTTTACTTCAGTTGTGGAGAATGTCACCACTGATTGCTTCCTCGAGCTCCATGCTACTACACCATCACTTAGGAGGGACACATAACCAGAAGTGCTTCTTTTGTCTTCTATATCTCTAGCATAATCACTGTCAGTATAGGCTTTAATATTTTCTTATAAAATTTTCTTTTGGGCTACTCCCAGAATCTTAGTACTTCTGCCATAAAATATTCCCAAATTTACAATCCCATTCACATATCTGAGAGCTCATTTTGTTGTTGCTATATGAGATATTTTTTGATTTATCATGTACCTGCTTATGAGACAGAAAACAAACATAATATCTGGTCTTGTAGCCGTTAGATACATTAGGCTACCAACCAACTATTTAAACACGGTTGAGTCTACACTGGTTTCTTCACTATGTCTCATCAATTTTGTGCCTAGAACAATGGGTTTCTTTACCGGATTGCAATTTCCCATTCCAAATATTTCTAAGATGTTATTAACATATCTCATTTGGCTTAAGTGTAACCCTTCATAACTCTACCGGACCTCAACTCCTAGAAAGTATTTTATCTTTCCCAAGTCACTCATGTCAAATTCCAACAACATTGATTCCTTGATCTTTTTGCATAGCTCTACATCATTCTCTACGTAAATCAAATCATCCACATATAGGCTAACGATTAGAATTTTACCTTTATCTATATTTTTCAGGAACAATGTGTGCTCATAACTGCACTTCTTAATCCCTTCTTTCATGAAATACCCCTCGATTCTACTAAACCAAGCCTTTGGAGTTTGTTTCAAACTGTAGAGAGCTTTCTTGAGTCTCAATACATTATACTCCTCTCTTTTGCGAACATAGCCTTCTAGTTTCTCTACATACACTCCTTCTTCCAAATTTCCATGAAGGAAAACACTTTTGACATCTAGCCGAAAAATAGTCCAACCCTTTTGTGCAGCTAGAGCTAGGATTAGTATTATAGTGTCCCAACGAGCCACTGGTGCAAAGACTTCACTATAATCAATCACATACCTCTACGCATAACCCTTGAATACTATTCGTGCTTTGTACTTATCTACTTCTCCGTTTCCATTCATCTTTGTTTTAAAGATCCACTTAACACCAATTTTTTATTCCTTTTGGTAGGCTTACAAGCTCTCATATCTCATTCCTTTCTATAGCCTCTATTTCCAAATCCATTTCTTCCCTCAATTTTCTTTTCTTTACTGCTTCATTGAAACACATAGGATCATCATGTATCATGAAATAAGTCAAATGTAACTCCTCAGAAAGATCAAAATCAGTAATATAGTCTTCCATCCATCTTAGTGCTATTCTAATTCATTCTTCTGGTATGGTGGTAAAAGCTTCTTCTCTTAGCTCTTTTATTCCCACATCAGCTTCCTCTATTGGTTCCTTTATATCTTCAGTTTCTTCTTCCTCGTCATAGTCATTGACCTCTCCATCATCACTGTCTGTCCAAGTAAAGACATCATGCCTTGTATCATCATCACTCATCTTCCAATTCTAACCCTTGTCTTCTTCAAACACTATATCCCTACTAATAATAACCTTTTTGGTTAAGGGATTATACATCTGATATGCCTTTTATTCCTCACTAATACCAAGGAATACAAATTTGTGGATTTTCTCATCTAGTTTTTCCCTCTCTTTATCAAGAATGTGTACATTTGCAATGCACCACAAAATCCTAAAGTACATGACATTTGGTTTTTCTCCATTCCAACATTCTTCATGAGTCTTTCCTTTCACTGCCATTAGTGGACTCTTACTTAGCACATGTGAACCCCATCTAATTGCTTTTGGCCAAAAGAGTTTGGGTATCTCTTTTTTTGAAAGTAGGCATTGAACCATGTTTAAGACAATTCTATTCTTACGTTCTTCCACTCCATTTTGTTGAGGAATATAGGAAATAATAAGTTGCCTCTTAATGCCATAAGTAGCACATAATTGATTAAACTCCTTGTATGTGGACTCTCCTCCCCTATCAGTTCTTAAGTAGCATATATCACATCCTGACTCCTTTTCAACTTGATTTTTGAACACTTTAAACATGGAGAAGGTTTCACTCTTCTCAACTAAGAAGTAAATCCGTGCGTTTCTACTAAAATCATTAATGAAACATAACAGATACCTCTTAAGGTTGCTTGAAGTTGTGATTAGACTGCATAAATTAGCATGAACTAGTTGAAATTTCTTTGAAGCCCTCCACTGAATTTTCTTTGGTATGGCAACCCTATGTTGTTTTCCACGGTGACAAATTATGCATTCTCTCTTTGTCAGTTTGAGTTGAGGAAGTCCTCTCACGAGCTATTTGCTTGCCAGTGTTTAGAGACTTTTGTTATTCACATGGCCATACCGTTAATGCCACAAGTATATTATGTCATCTTCATTTGCTACTAGACACTTGTGAGAAATCAACATGGCCAGCAAAACAAACATTCTATTTGGCTGACATTAGAGTTTGCATAATGAGATCTCTTGTAGGGTGAAATATTTTGCAAGTTCCATCTTTAATAACAATGGCTAGCCTACGTTCTTGAAATTATCGTATACTCAATAAGTTGTTCTTGAGACCAAGTATATAAAACACATCTCTGACCAATTGAGTTAAACCTTCCATTTCAAGTTTGATGATTCCTTTACCCATTACTATCATCCTTGCATCATTCCCCAATTTTACTAAATGTCTAAACTGCTCATCAAACTCCATAAACTAGTCCTTGCTTCCTAACATATGCTTAGAGCATCAGGAGTCTAGAAACCATACTCTTTCTTTCTTTGCCAACTTATGCTCAGCGTAGGCCATTAGTAGAAGCTTATCCTCTTCATTCGCCTCAACATAATTGGCATTTTTCTCCCAACTAGGATGTTCATTTTGGAAGTGTCCTATTTTATGGAATCTGTATCACTTTATAGTTGCCTTATTGAAGTTTTTTCTTCTTTTTCCACGTCCACCTCGTATAGCACCGCGTCCACTTCCTCGTTCGGCTTTGTGTTCATAAGTAATCTTGAGAACTTGTTCTTCTTCACTTTGTCACTTCATTCTTTGCTCGTGCACAAGAAGGCTGCTATAAAGTTCATCAATAATCATTATGGTTATGTTGTTGGATTCCATAATTGAACACACTACACAAATTGAATTTGGATACCATTGAACAAAGAATCTTTTATGTGATTATTGTTTCATTCATATTCTCTCCATTTTGGCAATGCATGTGTTCACTGATTCCCTTTCCTTCATACGAAGAGTTTCAAAATTGCAACCCAGTGATTATAGTTGCGCCCTTTTGACTCTCATTGAGTCCTAAAATTTTTGTTTCATGGAATCCCAAATTGAATTAGAGGAGCTTCTATCAAGGATAGTTTCTAGAACATCTCTATCAATTGCCTGATAGAGAAAGTTTTTAGCCTTCAAGTCTTTCAACTTGTCTTCTTCATACATCTTGCATTGAGTGTCATTAAGTTGTTCATTTTTAGCCACCATAGAAGAAAAATATCTTCTTTCTTTTGCTATCATCCCATGATCGAAATCGTTCCAATACTTCTTGAAACGAAGTAGATTCTCCATTAGCTCATCCCAATGATCATAATGTCCAACGAACTTGGGCACACAACTGTTGCTGCCTTCTAACATTTTCACAACTCAATCACTCTTGTTTTGCTTTCTTCTTCACACGCAGGCCTTGCTAAGGGCTCTGATAACAATTGTAGGACATTAGGGTGACAATTAAACCATTTTCCACTCTTATTAAGCTGAAATTTTGCTCTTTTATAGACATTACAAGAAAACAGAAAATAAAAGATAAAATTGTCCTCTACACAATGCTATAATTGTACCAACTATCCATATGACTCGGTCACAATCTGATTGAGAATCTATCTTTATTTTAACAAAACAATTACTCCTGAAAATGAAGAGTTTATTTGCCCACTATGCGTAACATTTACAGACTATGATTAATAATAAAATGTATGGTGAGTAGTTGTTAGATCCTTTACGTTAATAAATTTATGTTAATTAATTATTTATATTATAAAAATTATCATTTATTTTCTTATATTTTATAAAATATATTTAAGAAGGATAATTTTAATATTCACTCCATATTTTAATAATTTTATGATCAAATTTTAACTATTTATTCAATATTTAATAATTTTATGATAAAATACCATAACAAAAAGTCATTTTTATCATTTTCTTATTTATCAATAAAATAATAATATTTTATTTAAAATATTAATAAAAAATAAATTTTGTTATTTTTTATAAAAATAAATGATCAAATAATACTTTTTTTTCTAAGTAACAATGTGACTCTTTTAATTTAATGTAAGTGATATTTTTCGCTAAAGTATATAGTTATATTTAATATTTCTTTAACTCAAGAATTTTGAAGATGAAAAACTGAATTTTTTTTAAAAAAATTATTCAATATTTATATAACAATCATTTTGAGAAATAAATAATACTTTTATATTCTGTAATTTTTGAACTCAAATCTCATTCAATATTTACAGTAATAATAGTTTTGAGAAATAAATAATATTTTTATATTTTGTGATCTTTGAAATCAAATCTTAAATTCGACCTATTGTATATAGATATTTATTTTAACTATAGTAATTAATCCCTCGTTTCTATATCATCTAAAATATACTTCGAATGTGCAATATATTAATGTTTATAAAAGAAAACAGTTTTTTTTTTAAATTATATTTATAAGGCTAAACAATGAATAGAATAATTTGTGTGATGTTTATATAAAATATTATATATCTTAACTATGTATAATTTTTGTATATGTATAATTATGACATCGAACTATATCATATAATATAAAAATAATATGATTATGTATAAATTTAATTATATCAATGATTGTTAGTCTAAAACATACGAATATTTCATCTAAATTTGTAATTATAAAATTATATATCTTAATTTTTTATTTTATATTAAATTAAAAATATTTTTTAATTTTAAAATGTAATAAAAATATAAAAAATAAATTAAATATTAATTTAAATAAATTTTATAATAAAAATTATTTTATTAAAATATTTATAATTAATTTTTCTAAATATATTATACCAACTAAATATAATATAATTAAATCTAATATATTTATATTTAATCTTTAAATCCCTTTATGTCTCCATCGATCCACTTGTTTCGTGTAGGAATTGCTACTTGGTTTTGTCTATAATAGTCAAATTTTGGACAATAATTTAAAAATAAGCACAAGTTGGATTTTTTTTAAAAATAAACAAAATCTTATCTTAAACTTGAAAGCAGAATTTTTAATTTATTTTATTTAAAAAAAAGATATATTAGCTCTATTTTACAAAAAAATAATTATTGTAAATATAAAAAAAATATTAACATCTTTTAAATTTATAATTAATTTTAAATACATAAATATTTGTTATCATATTATATATTAAAAAATTTATTTTAAAAAATAAAAAACAATTTGTTTTACAATAAAATAAATATAAATTTATACATATTTTGATAATTCATAAATAATATAATATATTATTATTATTATTAATTATAATTATGATATAAAAAATAATATTCATAAACATAATTAAATTATTAAAAAAAATTGTGAAACCTCTCTATCCAACTTTTTACAATATACAATACAAACATAACACATTATATCGTAAAATTTGTATGAAAATATTATCTAATATAATATTATTATAATTATTAGTCCATTTTTTTATAATTTATGTTATAATAATAATTATTATTAATTTTGTAATTATTTTATAATTTATTATTATTATTTTAAATTAATTTATAATAAAATTTTGATAAGTTATTTGTTATAACAAATTATATATTTATTATTAAATATATTTTTATATTTTATAAATATGAATTATTTTTATTCACTCAAAAATTTATTTATTAAAAAATTATAATTTTTGTATTTACGTTTTAAAGTTACAAAGAGTAATTAAAATATTTTTTTGTCTTGTTTTTAAAATAAGAAGAGAAAAAAAAAAACTGAACTGATAATTGAAGGAGGAGAAAGAAAAGAACGAAAAAAATTGAGATATAATTGAAAGAGGAAAAAAAAAATAATTTAATTATTTGATTGAGAGGTCTAAAAGAGTTTTTTTTTTAACTTTTGAATAAAATATGACAGTTATAGACAAAAACACAATTGGTACTCTTCTCCGTTACGTTGAAAAGTTCTCCCAAGACATGGAGAACAGTTCACCATTATGTTTCGCAGCAACTGACCAAACTCGGCAACTACGACTCCGTTGAAAGTAGCTCTACTACCTACTTTACTACCTAGCACGTTTAGGCCATCTTTATATTGAATTAAATTATTATCAATTATATTTAAGGTTAAGAGGCACATAATCCAATTATTTATGTTTTTAATAATTTATATTAGAAATAATATTATTTAGTGTAAAAATTATAATTTTTTATAAAGTAATTAGAATGTGATTAAAATATGAGTATTTAACAAAAATAAAAGTAAAATTTAATAAAAAATAGTTTTGAAAAAATAAATAATATTAAAATTTAAACAAATAAAATAATGACAATTAACATATATTAAAAAACAATATTATATAAATTTTCTTTTATATTAATTATGGCTTTAACATTATTAAATACTTATTTTAATAACTCTTAATAATGGATAAAAATATAATAATATTTTAATAAAAAATTATTTAAATAATATAATTTAAACAAAAAATATTCTATTATATTATAATTATCATGTTTATTATTTAATAAAAATATATATAATATAGTCGAATAAAAATAATAGAAAATATTTTATTAAAATAATATTTAATTTATTTTATATAATTTTTTTATCCATCGAAATAATTTCATAATAAAAATTTATTTAAGTAAGTATTCAATTTTATTTTATATTTTTATTAAATTTTAAAAATAAAAAAAATATTTTCAATTTGAAGTAAAAAAAAAATCGGACATATAATTTTAAAATTAAAATTTATAAAAAATTAAATAAATTATTCAATACAATTAATACCCAAAACTTATATAATCTAGTTTTATAACTAAACTCATGATTATATAAAAGTTATATAGTTTGATATTTATTATTTGTAATAAATATTCTCTTATTTTATAAATGTTTTTTCAATATTTCGAAAACACTTAAAAGTGGTTACTATTAGAAAAAATATAAACTTATAATCCCATATCCTCGTAGTCGTATGTATTACCACCCACTCACCCACCCACCTTCCTTTTCCTCTTATATATTTCTTTTTTATTCCTATCTTTATCTTTCTCTAAATTAATATATATTCTGGGAGTATATAAAAAATTCTCCTCGTTTTATACTTGTGGTATCTTATATAAATACTTTTAATAAAAAAAATACATCAAGTTGACTTTTAATGGAATCATAAATAAAATTTTCTATATAAACAGTTCATTTATAATTTTTTTTAATTACATTTTTTTTCTTTATATTTTTAAATAGATTGATTTATTTAATTTTTTTTATTATTTAAATTAAATTATTATTTTTGTTGTACTTATTTTGATCGATTTATGATATTCATTTTTTAAATGTTAAATAGTGATATAATAATTATATTGTAATTAATTAAATAAAAAATAATAATTTAAATTTGTTAATCAATGATTTGTTTAAAAAAAAGTATATTTGGGTAAAAGAATGTTAAAACAATCAATCAAAAAAGTGTTAAAAAAATATTAAGTTTCTTTAAAAAAAAATATTATATGAGTTAGTGGGATATTATTTAAGTACATGTGATAAAAAATATTATTATTTTTTCAATAAATTAAATAAATAAATTGAGCTAAATAATTGATTTCACGTGTAAACCTAATTCTAGCATCTGTATTATTTTTAAGAAAATCTAACACCATTTAAAATTAAGAGCGTATTCAATTTAAGTCATGATCCCATTATCAAATTGGCTCTTATAATTTGCAGTTTGTGTTTAATTTTATTTTTCTTATTTTAATGAATAGAGACTGTCTGGGGGTGAGAAAGGGTGAAATGAAATTTTGTAGAATTTGAATATGTACTCCCAAATTTGGGAGGGTTAAATTATAAGGTAATTCAACTTTAATTTATAGTAAACATCTTGCCAAAATAAGTAATTTTTACTTTCCAATTTTGATATCGGTCAAACTTAAAAAAATATTATTAAATTATTATATTTATATAATTAACTTATTTTTTTATTAATAATATCTAATTATTCCATGTATTTTATTTATATATTATTTCGATAATATTCCTTTAATATTGTCATATATATTTGAAAAAACTTAAATAAATAAGTAGTATATTTTAAAATAATAAAATGATAAATTTAAAATAATTTAGATAATTAAATCTTATATTTAAAACAATAATTTATTCAAAAGATACTTAATTAATTATCTCAATTATTTGAATTATGACTTATTTATATAAAAACTAACAAAATATTATAAATATAATAAATATAATTATTAGATAATATAAATAAAATAAAAATAATTTAATAAAATGAAACAAATAAATATAATAATTATATATTATATTAATAAGTTATCTCTCTCCTACCAATGTAATTTACAACCCCATGCATTTGGGGGGTAATAGTTTTAATTAATTTTTTATAATAGTTTTTAAAAGTTTAAAACCATGTGTTGGGAGATACGTTGGGTTGATTATTTAATCAATCATTTTAATTATAAATAATTCAAATCAATGTATATACGCTATTATACTTTGATAATTTTAAATTAATTAATAACTTTTTAAAATCAAATTTTATAGGTTCACATATTAACCATTCATTGTGAATAATTAAATAATCAACTTTTATTGATTATAATCATTTATTTTGCAGATAATAACCTTATGTTACAACAAATATATTGTAAAATGACCCATGAGTCTCAACCTAATTATTCTAGTGTTAAATATTTTATTTTCTACGTTCACTTTTTTACATGATTCTGGCTGTTTTGTGATTTAATTTTTAATTGATAAAGAATTAAATATTTATTTGTATTATATAAATATTACTGTAAGTAGTTTTATTTTTAATCTCATCATTACAAAAAATACATGTCTATTTTTCTTACGATATAAATAAACATACATTTTTTAATTTTTTTACTAAAATAAATATTTTTATTTTTTATTGAAAAATATTAAAAATAAAATAATGTATGTATCAAAATGACGGTTGAATTATAACCTTTTTATTTGCGTTAGATTATTTAATCCATGATTTGTAACTTAAGTAAATAGAGTTGCATAATACACTTGACAACTTTGGTATGATATTAGGATTGAGTAAATATTTCTATTAATTTATTTAAATTGAAAAAATTGATCTGAGTTATTAGATTTTGGTCGAATTAGATTAAATTTTTTTATAATTGTATCAAATTTAAATTAAAAAGTATATAATTTGTTTGGATTCAAATTAATTTTAAACTAATGTATTTTATAATCTATTTTGGATCGAATTATTATTAAATTATAAATAAATAAATATTTTATTTTATAATATTTTATATTTAAATATTATACATATAATAATTAGATTAGATTATTATTTCAGTTTAAAAATAAATATAAATATTTATAATAATTTAATAATCGTATATTCATAATTCTTATCTTTTATTTTTCTTAATTTTGATTATAAATAATAAATTTTGTTAAAAATATACAATTTAAAAATTGAATATTGTGTATATAATATTTTATATAGATAATGATTTATAAATAAATTTTAATATCAATATGATCTTATTCTAACGAAAAAAATCCATTTATTTATATTCAAATAAGTTATGATTTATTATATCATTAGATTGAATCGTATTTAAATTAAAAATATTTAAATATAATTGATTATATATATATATATGTGTTATATACTTATATATAAAAATATGAAATAAAATAACATACGTTACATCTACACCTTCATGTGCTTGATATACGCCCACTCTAGGTTTGTTCGACTTAAGTCGGTATAAACAAAACAAAAAAAAAAAAAAAGAAGAAACTTTATCAGTAAACATCTTATTTACCGAGTCATCTTCGTTGATTTTTTATTGGTATTAATTAGAGTGCTGTGTTTGGCTTCTTCTTTTTTGTGTGCATTAGAGTAAAGTGTAATTTTCACTTTAACATGTTAAATTATAATTATTTTTTATTTTATTATTATCTATAATTTTTTATTTATCAAATATGAAGATAAGAGAAATTGACAATTTTAATAATTACAAAAATAACATTTTTATGTTTATTTTATATAATTTTATTATTAAAAAATTTGATAAATTATTTTTATGATAAGATATATTTAAAATTTTCTAATACTAAATAATATTTAATTAGATAATATTCAATATTACGAAAATATTATTTTTAGAGTAATAATATTATTACAATCAATTTTATTATTACTATAATAAAAATATATGAAATATTTGTTATATTATTAAAATTAATTATATTGTAATGTCATTATTAATTAATAAAATTATCATTAATAAAAAATAATTATATTAATAAAAATTTTATTTTCATGATATTTTTATTTTATATTGTTATAAATTTAAGATATGTTATTTTTTTTTTAATTTTTTAAAACTTTTTTAAAAAAGAGAGAGGATATAATGTCAAGTGTATGTTGAGTTTACTACTACAAAAAATGAGTATTTAAATCGATATGTATGTTGAGTTCACTTCTATTCATGTATCTAAACTCTCTTGTTTGATGAATGTTTGATTTAATCGATGATTACGTGCTATGTATTTAGAAAAATTCATTGTTATATGAACATGCTTTTTGCCCAAATTCTATCTCATCTATTTTGCCTACTTTCCTTACGACAATATTATGATAGCATTTTATTTTTTTAAAAAATTAATTTTGAGTTTTTTTATATGTTGTGGGTGTAATTGAAAATCTGAATTAAAATTAAGGAGTGAAATATCAATGTATATAAATATATTCACAATTTTTTTATGAAAATAATAAGAATATTGTTGGTAAAAAATTAATGTATAAGTGAAAAAAAGTATGAAAAGTTATTTTAAAATAATGAAATTTTAGATAATAAATTAAGATAAATAAAATTAAATATTTAATATTTAATAAATATTTTTTTTCAAAAAATTAATAATTATATATCAAATAAAAAAATAATATGAGTTAAAATAAGATATTATAATATTAAAAACTTACCTTATAAATAATCCAAAAAAAATTCTATGGAGTACAAAACAAGTAATATATTAATTCTAATATTATTGATGTTATGAAATATATTTGAGATTGTTTAAATATATTGATCTCTTATTATTGTTTCTCCATTAATATAAATTATTAAAGGGTTTTTAAAGATTACATAAACATTATATAAATACATGTTATTTGATAGATCACTTCTATTCGTACTAATACGTGTTTAATATAAATTTATTATCATAATTATCTCATCTAATTTTTGTATTTATCTATGATGTCTTATGTGTATTTATTTATAATAATACATATGTATGTATTGACATCTCTATCCTCGTAGTATTCATCTTGTACAATATATATATAATTTTGTAAGTGAATAAAATTCAAGATTTATTTTGGAACAATTATTATGTTCTTCACGTCTCCGTAGTTATCATCACCAGTCACCACTACTACTTCATGCACTATTATAGTCATATATTTTTTTTTCTTCCTTTATTGATCTAATAATTCAACAATATTATTTCGACAAGAAGTAAACTTTGTACAAGTTGAACATTTTATAAGAATCATAATTATTACACCATGACTATGAATGTAATTTCCAAATTCTCATTAAAAAAAACTTCGAAAATTATACAGTAAAAATTAAAGAAAAATCAATAATATAATTTTTTGTGCAAAAATTAGACTATAAAATCTAAGTATGTATTTTGTGAAAGATATTATCAATGAAATAACGAATATATTCGATAATATTTTAATAATTTAATTAAAATAATATTATATAATAATATTTATATTAAATTTTATTAATAATCATGCTTAAAACTAAACTTACTTCAAAACAATAAATTAATTACAATTGAATTAGGTAGAATGTCAAAATTAAAAATTAGTTTATAAGTAAGACAAAAAAAAAAAATAACAACAATTTCTTTTAGCTTACAATTATATAAATACAAAACAATCGAAATAAATAAATAAAAACCTCTTTATCTTCAAATTTCGTTAATCTTCCACCTAAGATGTAGAGAGTATGGACAGCATTACCCCCTTTTTATATTGAAAAATTAAAACATCTCTTCACCAACCCATTGCCTGTACGGCCATACCATACCATACCATACCATACCATACCATACCTACCACAAGAAACCCATTATCCATCTTCCAGTCATAGTTTCATCCTCAGATTTGGATTTTTTTTATTCTTATTTTTCTTTGTTTTTTTTATGAACTTTCACTTTTCTATCTAATATATCTAATAAATTTATAATTATTAATATATTATATTTTAAAAATATTATTTAATATTTAAAATAATTGTATATATACTGTTAGATAAGTGAATAAACGCCGTTAAAATAACCTCTTTTAATCACAATCTTCATCCGCACACCACATGCACTCACCTTCTCCTATCACCTTAGGATTCACCTAACCCTGTGCCATCAAACCCAACACCTTGTCCCACCAGAACTCTCTCATATAAAAAATCCTTGCTTAACTATTTATTTACCTAAAAAAGAAAAATAACTAGTGACGAAATGAACTAAAAAACAAGGGAAAATTATTATATAACCTTTCTAAAATTACAAAAATATTTTTTAAGTTAAAAAAATACATTATTATTATTATTATTATATTACAATATCTTTCTTTGAATTTTCTAAAAAAATTATAATTTTTTTAAAATAAATATTTTAGTTTTATAATTTATAAATTAAAAATTATTATTATTATTATTATTATTATTAAAAATAAATATTTTTAATTCTATAATTTATTAAAATGAATATTTTTAACCCATTAAATATATAAAAAATAAGATATATAGTGTATAACTTTCATTAACAAAAATACTATATACACCTAACTCAAAAATTATGGAATTAAAGTTTACATTTTAAAAAAATTGTGAAATTTATGATGATTAAATTAATAATTACAAGAATAAATTATTTAAATTAAATAATTAGAGAACTTATCGTACACATAATAAATAATAATATTAAGTGATATAATAATTATTTTCCAAACTTATGGATTCTTTTAGATATTTTTAAAAAAATTACATAAATATATTTATAGTTGGACCTAAAAAAATATACAACATATAATATTTAAAATTTTAAAAGTATATATAATACTATTAAATAAAATAATAATTATGTAACAAATGGTTATTAAAATTCATTTTATATTTAATGATTGATGTTCATCGATTACAATTTTAACCATTAAGAGTATATATATATATATATATATAATAAAATAAAATATTAATATAATTTTATAAAATAAAATAAATATTATAATATTTAATAAAAAATAATAATATGATTAATGATTATTATAATCGATTCAAATTATGTATCATTACTCATAAAAAAAGGAATTTCATCTCATGTTCAATTTCTGCTTATTTAAACCCAAACCCAACAACTCATTAAAACTCAGTTTAACGAAAGCTCATGAACTTCTCTCTTTCTTCACTCTCTGCAACTCTATCATCAAATATGGATCTCCTTCTCTTAGAAAAAACTCTCTTAGGCCTTTTCATCGCCACAGTTCTCGCAATCGTTATCTCTAAATTTCGCGGCAAACGATTCAAACTCCCACCTGGACCCATACCCGTACCCATATTCGGAAACTGGCTCCAAGTCGGCGATGATCTAAACCACCGAAACCTCGCCCAACTAGCCAAGAAATTCGGCGACGTTTTCTTGCTTCGAATGGGCCAAAGAAATCTCGTAGTGGTTTCATCTCCTGAATTAGCTAAAGATGTGCTTCACACACAAGGTATCGAATTCGGATCCCGAACCCGAAACGTCGTGTTCGATATTTTCACCGGTAAGGGTCAGGATATGGTGTTTACTGTTTACGGTGAGCACTGGAGAAAAATGAGGAGAATCATGACGGTGCCGTTTTTTACAAACAAGGTTGTTCAACAGTATAGGTTTGGGTGGGAAGCTGAAGCGGCGAGTGTTGTTGAAGATGTGAAAAAGAATCCTGAGGCTTCTACCAATGGGATTGTTTTGAGAAGAAGGTTGCAACTTATGATGTACAATAATATGTATAGGATTATGTTCGATAGAAGATTCGAGAGTGAGGATGATCCTCTGTTTGTAAAGCTTAAGCAATTGAATGGTGAAAGGAGTAGATTAGCTCAGAGTTTTGATTATAATTATGGAGATTTTATTCCAATTTTGAGACCTTTCTTAAATGGATATTTGAAGATTTGCAAAGAAGTTAAGGATGTGAGGTTGAAGCTTTTTAAGGATTATTTTGTTGATGAAAGAAAGTAAGTTTTTATCATTTTTGTGTTTTAAATTTGTTTCTGGGATTATATATTTTTCAATTTGAATTTGAATTTGAATTTGAATTAAATTGTGTTTGGTTAACAGGAAAATGTCGAGTTCAAAGAGCATGACTAACGAAGGCTTGAAATGTGCGATAGATCATATTTTGGATGCTCAGCAAAAAGGGGAGATTAACGAAGACAACGTACTTTACATTGTTGAGAACATCAACGTAGCTGGTGAGTGGCTTATTTTTTTTAATCTTATTTATCATTTTTGCCCCTTTCGTTTGTCTAATAAATTAAACGTATGTAGGGGTAAATCAGTCTTAACCTGTCGATTATAGAGGTTAGATTTTCTTTTAATTAATATACTTTGATATAGAGACGATGACGTGAGAATTTAAAATTTAAAGTACTTTTTTAAATATAGTTATCGATTAAAATAATAATATATGATTTAAAACTAGTGGTAAAATTCTATATTTATTTTACTTATGTATACATTTTATTGAAATAAATATATATATTTTTTAAAATATATCATTATTATACATCAAATCATAATTCATGTAGTAATATATAATTATATAATTTAATTGTATTTATAAATAATATTATAACATATTATTTAAGATTATCTTAAATTTAAAATATAATTTTTTTTCGCAAAAATAACATTAACAGTTGATTAGGAATCAAATAAGTAGAAAAAAAAGTGGCAGATGAAGTATCCAGACACTCAGTCAAGCAATACGTGCCAATAAGAACACCACAACTTCATTTGTTATAAAATTTCAAAAAATTTGTATCTTTTAATCAGAAAAAATAATAAGTTTAATTGTTTTTTCATAATTTATTTATATATGAATTTTTATAAGTCATATCTTATCTGACACAAGAAATATATGAAAAAAATATGATTGTTTTAAATGTAAATAAATTTTTTAATATTATACGAAAATAAATAAATAAATATATATATATATTTTTATCGAGGAGATTAAAAATAAAATAATATTAAATAAACAGCCAAATTACAATTTATTTATGAATATTAAAATTTTACAAATAAATAATGTTGGAGTTAAAACTTTAATAACTTATTTATAGAACTGGTTAAGTTTGAGTAATGTAATAACATTAATGGTGTATATGGTCTAGATTTATATATATAAAATAAAACCCGATCTAGTTTTTTCCAAACTGAAACAGATTTGTGGGATTTTTAAAGAATACATTCCATTTAGCCGCCTATGTGTAAGTAGTAGTTGAATAATAGTGACTTGTGGTAGGTGTGGTAGGATTAGCGCGTCTAATTTAGTTGAGCACGTGAAGTCACCCACTAATTTTTTTTTTATAGTTGGCACTTGGTAAGGCATATTATGTCCAGGGGCAATTTCACAATTTGATACTTTTTTACTCCTGGATTGAAACACACATTAATATAATATCTAGTATTAATTACGTAATATAATTTTGCTTTCATAAAAATATAATGTAAAAAATATACCTTTTTTTTTAATGTTCAAAAATAGAATATATTTATATAAAAACTATGAGACCTATTTCTGAAATAATTCCATTACGTTCTTTCCTTTTAATCAACCATTCTGAAATTACATAATTAGCACGCACAAAAAACTGTAATTACTTACCAATAATTTGATATGTTCACACATCAAAACTTGTATTGTTTTAGGGAATTATTATTATTTTAAGAGAAATTAAAAAATATTAATTAAAACTATAACAATTATTAATAATATAAATTAAATAACATTTTTATAATCAAATTGTTATATAAATATACATTTTGTTTATGTAATAGTGTCACTCATTTTAGCTTAAACTATATCATTAATTGTTACTCAAACATTTATTAGATTCTCACACAAGTTTTTAAATATTTAAAATATATGATTTATTCTTAAAACTTTTAAAAGCTTGAGACTTATTTGTGAAACTTTTCAAATTTTTTAGGCTAAAGAAGAAGTTAAAACTTTTTTTAATAGGTGTGTTATATTCTTTTATAATATAGCAATCAATAGGGTACCCTAAGTTTATTTTTTATTTTTAGGTTTCCAATCTATTTCCCATGGTTTAGCAAAATTTTAAATACTAGTAGATGATCAGTTTTTCTAAAGGTTGATGTGTTAAATTCTTAATTTGTTTTGTTTTGGGAAAATCAAGCATTATATTTCAACAAAGTTTGTATTGATCTATTTGATTGTGAAACAGCAATTGAGACAACGTTGTGGTCAATTGAATGGGGAATTGCGGAACTTGTGAACCACCCTGAAGTTCAAAAGAAGCTGAGAGATGAGCTTGACTCTATGCTTGGACGTGGTGTACAAATCACTGAGCCAGACACTTACAAACTACCATACCTTCAAGCTGTGGTCAAAGAGACTCTCAGGCTTCGAATGGCTATTCCTCTTCTCGTACCACACATGAACCTCCATGATGCAAAGCTTGGTGGCTTTGACATCCCTGCAGAAAGCAAAATCTTGGTTAATGCTTGGTGGCTCGCCAACAACCCTGCCCATTGGAAAAAACCCGAAGAATTTAGACCGGAGAGGTTCTTAGAAGAGGAGTCTAAGGTTGAGGCTAATGGCAATGACTTTAGGTACCTTCCTTTTGGTGTTGGAAGAAGGAGTTGCCCTGGAATTATTCTGGCATTGCCTATTCTTGGGATTACTTTAGGACGTTTGGTGCAGAACTTTGAGCTATTGCCTCCAGCAGGACAGTCAAAACTTGACACCACAGAGAAGGGTGGACAGTTTAGTCTACATATTTTGAAGCACTCTACCATTGTTTTGAAGCCAATATCATTTTAAGCTTAAAAGTTCAATAGTTTTTGACTTTTGTGTACGGTTAATACTAGTTGAATTTGATAAGTGCAATGTGTTGTTGTAAATCTTTGAACGAAGGGTTGTTCTATAAAGTTTGTAATAACACTAGTTCTCTTCGAAGACGTTCTTTTTACATGTTTGAAATTTATCCCATATTTATAAAAAAAATTGTTGGTAATTCTTTTAATAATTTAATTTTTTTTTATAGTTGGTGACCAACAAATGTTAGAGTTAAAAGTAATTAATTATTAAAGTACACATATTTGGCCATGATGGCCTGCATGATCAATATTTATAACTAGTAAATCCTCCCATTCATTTTTATGTGGTGGGCCGTTTCAATTTCTAGCAAATTACTTGTTGGTGAGAGATCAATATTTATTATTTTAATTTAAATATTTATAAAAAATTAGTGATACTAGTTTTATTCGAGATGAGTCAATTAATGAGAAGCATGATAAATATTTATCACTTTAGCTTAAATATTTGTAAAAAATAATAGTAATATTAGTTTTATAGAAGATAAGTCAATTACTTTTTGGTGAGAAGCATGATCAATATTTATCACTTTAGCTTAAATATTTATAAAAAATAGTGATATTAGGGTAATAATATTTTATTGATGATAATTTTATTTAATAGTAATGACACTAAGATGTAATTAATACTAAAGATAAAATATATATACTGTGTATTTTTATTCTAGTAATAACAAATTATTTTAATAATATCAATACCCAAAAAATTTGGTCAAAAAATATTTTTCTAAAATTGGAGACGCTATATTTTTGCAAATATTAACATTTTTAACATTTTTGTTTTCATATGAAAGTTATTCAGATAATTTCTTTTTTAAATTCTTTTCTAAAAATGTCTTTTACGTTTTTTTTATATAAACATGTTATGTATTTTTATAATATGAAAAATATATATGTTTTTAAGGGGAAAAAAATACATATAAGGTATAAAATATGAAACTCCATTTGTGAGGAAATTATCCTACAATTTTAATACTCATGAGATGACTAATATGTCTTGATTGAGGAAAATAATGATTTATATTCAAATAAAAAATACAAGGTTTTAGCAAAAAAAATAAAAAATTACGTGTCATATAAGATAATTCCATGAATTAATTTGACTGCTAGCACAAGAATTTCTTAGTTTTTTATTTCATATTTATTTTTGTCAAACAAAATATAATAAAATTTATCAATGCTTATTGCATTGGAACGGGATCGTTGTTGATAATCACCCAAATTATTGATTGTGCTCTCACATTCATCTTCATTTCCATTTGCTAACTGGCAGCTTGATTTTATCTAGTGAATGTTGAGTTCTTGGTGCATCACCTTCTTAGAAGACATTATTATGGATGCCTGTAGTAGGATTTGTGATGTTATGGCATAGCTATCATGACTTGATCGCATCCGACGTTTGTCCTCGAGGTGATCATAAATCTAAACAATTATTACTCTGAATAGTAATCATGTTTACTCAAAAATTTTCATGCTGTATTGATTTATAACGAAATTCTGATTCATACTTCCAAATTTATTATCATTTTTTTTATCAAATAACTTCTTGTGAAAGAAAACGATGAAATTGTTAGATATTATTGTTATAAAGCTCCTTAATTTAAGGAGCAAATTAAGGAGCAAAACATGGAACAAAACAAGGAGTAAAACATGGAGCAAAACATGGAACAAAACAAGGAGTAAAACATGGAGCTTAATTCTAGGAGCAATTCAAGGAACCATTAATTTAAGGAGTAATTCAAGGAGTGAATTTTCCTATAAATAGATGTGTAATTGTAATGAATTAACTATCCAAAGTGTTCATTCCAATTGAGAGGAAAGCTTAGAGAGGAAAGCTTTTGTGAGAGAAAATTGAGAGTAAGTTTCGTGGGTGTAGTGGGTTGTGAGTTGTGAGTGTTGTAAACGCTGTGTAATTTCTCCCTTTCAAAAAGATGCGGCACAGTCAGGAGACGTAAGCAAGATTGAAAGTAGAACTCAGTTATCAAATTTAGTGTTATTTTTCTATTCTTGCTTTCGTAAATCGGCTTATCGGGAATTTGCGTTATTTCGACAACCGGTATCGAGCTATTGGTAGGGATTTCGTCAATTTTACGCAGAAATAGTCGAAAACGATCCGAGAGGAAGTCGATTTTAGTGGGAGCGATGGCCGCAGAGATGAAGGAAGGGTGAAACTCGAGAAATTTGATGGCACGATTTCGGGTTTTGGAAAATGCGGATAGAGGATTATGCGTATCAAGAAATCTATATCAACCTCTGCCGGGGAAGAAGCGGAGGTATGAAGGAAGAAGATTGGAATCTTACAGGCAGCACAAGCCCTGAGTTATTCGATTGACGTTATCCCGTAATGTTGCTTTCAACATAGCAAAGGAAAAGACCACGGCGGGTCTTATGGTAGCTCTCTCCAATATGTATGAGAAGCCATGAGCCTCAAACAAAGTGCATTTGATGAGGCGATTGGTCAATTTGCGGATGACGGAAGGCGCGTCGGTAGCTCGACATCTCAAGAACTCGACACGGTTACAACCCAGGTTGAGTTCGGAAATTGAAGGTCGATGAAGAAGTACGGCATTGATACTTTTGTCTTCTCTACCGGAAAGGAATGCTACTCTTGTCACGGTGTGAGTAGGCTCGTCGGGAAGCGATAAGTTGAAATTTGACGATGTTCGTGATTTGGTTCTCGGTGAAGAGATCCGACGTAGAGACAGGTGAATCGTCAACCTCTTCGGTTTGCATACGAGTCGAGAGGAAGAAATTCAACCAAAGGAAATGGGCGTGGTAGACTGACTAGAGGTAGATCAAGGACGGAGGTCCAATCTAGGAATCCTAATAATTCCCATGGCTCGAAGACTATCGAGTGTTGGAATGTGGAAGAACGGAGCACTACAAAAATCGGTGCAAGAATGCACCGAAGGACAAAGTGAAGGCGACGAGGCAAATGTTACTTCCACCTCGGGAGGAGATGATGCATTAGTGATATGCTCTTTGGAGAAGCGAAGGGAAGAATCTTGGGTGCTAGACTGCGAGCATCGTTCCATGCTACTTCACGAAAGAATTCTTCGAGAAATATGTCCCAGGAAACCTTGGAAAGGTATATCTTGGTGATGATCAACCATGTGCTATTATTGGCAAAGGTGTAGTGAAGATTAAGTTAAACCGGGTCTGTTTGGGAGGTGAAGGATGTCGGCATATTCCCGGAGCCTCGGAAAGGAACTTAATCTCGGTGGGCAGGTTGGCTTAGTGAAGGCTACGCTACGATCTTCCGTGGTGATGATTGGAAGATTTCAAAGGGTGCGATGACGGTTGCTCGAGGCAAGAAAAAGTGGCACTCTTTACGCATGACGGCGAAGCACGTTGTTCCAATCACAATTGTAGCGGGCAATGAAACACGAACTGTGGCACCGGAGAGATTAGGCCACATGAGTGAGAAAGGGGATGAAGATTATGCACTTCAAAAGGAAAACTTCCGTGTTCTGATGCGTAGAGATGGACGTATCACGAAGATTGTATACTTGGAAAGCAAAAGAGAGTACTTTCGGACAAGTGGTAGAACCCCGAAAGAAGGAAAAGCTAGAGCTTATTCACTCGGATGTTTGGGGACCAACAACCGTCTCGTCCGTTGGTGGGAAACAATACTTCGTGACTTTCATCGATGATCATTCTCGGAAGGTATGGGTTTACTTTCTAAAGCATAAGTCCGAAGTATTTGAGGCTTTCGAGAAGATGGAAAGCTATGGTGGAAAATGAGACGGGTTTGAAGATCAAAAAGCTCAGATCCGATAATGGTGGTGAATATGAAGACACCGAGATTCAAAAATTTTTGCTATGACGTGGGATCGAGAATGGAAAGAGCTGTGCCGGGCACGCCTCAACACAATGGTGTGGCGAGCGTATGAGCCGAACGTTGACGAAAGAGCCGAAGCATTCGTATACGGTCGGTCTACCGAAGCGGTTACGCGGCGAAGCGATCGACACGACGGCTTACTTGATCAGTAGAGGCCCATACGTTCCATTGGAGCGTAGAATACGGAGGAGGTATGGAGCGAAAAAGAGGTGAAACTATCACGTCTAAAAGTTTTACTGTGTAGCATTTGTGCGTATCGGTGATCGAGGTAGGAATAAGCTTGATCCCAAATCCAAGAAATGCACGTTCATCGGCATGGTGAGGATGAGTTTGGCTACCGCATTTGGGATGACGAAAAGAAGAAAGTTATCAGTAGCAGAGATGTGATTTTCAACGAAAGGGTGATGTATAAGGGACATGTAAAATAGACGCGCGATGCCTCGGAAGCGAATGAGTCGAGTATTTGCGGATGCGAGATGATGTCGGATACTTCCCGAACCAATTGTAATAAGTCCTCGGCCCGGAGGAGGAACTTGTTGGACAAAGCAAAGACCTGACATTCGGAGCACACCACGACCTCTTTACTCGACTCGCATTTGAGAAGGTCTTCGACCTCATGTGCCTAACGGAGATACATGAACTATATGTTCTTGGTGATGGAGGAGCCTCGAATGCTATGATGAAGCTTGTCGGACTCGAGATTCCAAACAAGTGGGAGCTTGCTATGAAAGAAGAAATGAAATCTCTCATCTCGACGAACATGGGAACTAGCCGAGTTACACATGGGAAAGAAGGCACTTCACATGACAAATGGGTGTACCGGGTGAAAGGAGCGTGATGGTTCCAAGAGATACAAAGCCGCCTAGTTGTCAAAGGCTTTCCAGAAGGAAGGAGTTGACTACTGGTGACATTTTTGCTCCGTTGTGGCTTAATACTATCGAATCGGTATTGAGCATTGTAGCCATCGAAGATCTTCATCTTGAGCAGTTGGATGTGAAGTGCATTCCTTAATTAGGAGATTTAGATGAAGAGATATACGTGTACCAGTGAAGGTTTCTCGAGAAAGAGGAAGAAAAACTATGGTTGCGAGACTTTCAAGAAGAGTTTGTATGGCACGAAACAAGCTCGAGACAATGGTACGTAAAGTTTGATAACCATTACCGCGAGGAAGGTTTCGAAGTGCAATCTTGACCATTGTTGCTACTTGAAGATATAGGTCAGTTATATCATTTTACTACTTTATGTTGATGATATGTTAGTAGCAGGTTCATATATGGATGATATCGAAGATTGAAGCATCAATTGTCAAAGGAGTTTGACATGAAAGACTTGGGTCCGGCAAAAAAGATTCTTGGAATGCAAATCACGAGAAATAAGAAGAAAGGATCCTTGCAGGTTATCTCGGGCGAGTACATCAATCGTGTTTTGCATAGATTCAACGTAAGCGATGCCAAGCCGGTTAGCACCGCACGCTGAGTCATTTTCGCCGCCTATCGAGGATCAGTCCCCCTGGCAGAGGAAGAGAGAATTCATGGCTAAGGTTCCTTATGCTCGGCCATTGGAAGTTTGATGTACGCAATAGTGCGTACAAGACGTACATTGGTGCGGTGGGAGTTGTTAGCGGTTTATGTCAAATCCGGTGGAAAACTCGTTGGGGAAGCGATCGAGTGGATTTTGAGGTATCTGCGAGGCACTGAGAAAAGTGTTTGTACTTTAGTAAAGGAGAGTTAAAAGTACAAGGATACGTAGATGCAGACTTTGGAGGTGAAGTTGATGCAGAAGAAGCAGCATTTTGGTTATATATTTCTTGTTGGAACTACATTTGTTAGTTGGATGTCACAAATACGAGAAAATTGTCCACTCTATCCACTTCTGAGAGTGAGTATGTAGCGATGGCAAGCTAGTAAAGAGATGATATGGCTTGAGGTTTGTTAACCGAGTTGGGATTCAAACAAGAGAAGAATGTTACTGCGTAGTGATAGTCAAAAGTCTGCAATACACTTGGCAAAGAATTGACATTTCATTCTAGAACCAAACATATTGGACTTCGTTATCACTTCATCGATCTACATTAGAAGATGATGTGTTATCTTGGAGAAGATTGAGGAGCAAAAATCCAGCAGATATGTTAACAAAGGTGGTGATTATTGACAAGCGAAGTTGTGCTCAACCCCGGTTGGTCCGTTAGAATAACAAAGACTAGAAAAGCCGCATTGATCGAGGTGTGAAGCAGTTGAAATCGGTCTTCAAGTGGGAGATTGTTAGATATTATTGTTATAAAGCTCGCTTAATTTAAGGAGCAAGGAAAGAGCAAAACATGGAACAAAACAAGGAGTAAAACATGGAGCAAAACATGGAACAAAACAAGGAGTAAAACATGGAGCTTAATTCTAGGAGCAATTGGGAACCATTAATTTAAGGAGTAATTCAAGGAGTGAATTTTCCTATAAATAGATGTGTAATTGTAATGAATTAACTATCAAAGTGTTCATTCCAATTGAGAGAAAGCTTAGAGAGGAAAGCTTTTGTGAGAGAAAATTGAGAGTAATTTTCTTGGGTGTAATTGGGTTGTGAGTTGAGTGTTGTAAACACTCATGTAATTTCTCACTTCAAAAAAAGATCTGCACGGTCCGGAGACGTAAGCAAGATTGGCCGAACTCCGTTATCAAATTTAGTGTTATTTTTCTATTCTTGCTTTCTCATAAATCTGGCTTATCGGGAATTTGCGTTATTTCCCAACAGAAATACATGATGAATTTTGTGAAGAACATAATGAATGTTTTTTAGCTCAAATCGATCATAATACTAAATTCTTTTCTTACATATGGTGTTCGATATTGAAATCGATTTCTATTTGTTGTGTTCTTCACTTTCATTGAAGTCTAGATCCGACATAACAAGACAAAGACATTAGGTAAAATCCATTCTGATGACTAATTTTTTTATAATTAACAGAGAAAATTTAAATTTAGTTAAAGAAGAGTGTATTTGAAACATTGGGATATTAATCTTATTTATAGGTTGATATTCATTAGAAATATTATTTTAATATTAAATAATATTTTATATTGATAATATATTTTTTTAGTAATAAATAAATTAAGATATTTATCATTTACAGAATATTTCCCAAAATCTGTTTGATTTAATTTTTTTTATCACATATTGAGTGTACGGTAACCATTGATTATTGGCTAATCAATTGTGACGTGTGCGAATGACACCTTGTCACACTTTTAATATTGAACCAACCTAAAATAAATTGCAAATCACTTGGTTTGTCATATCAGCGTCCACCAAAGGTGGCTAGTTGAACGCCACGGTATATGTCATCCCTAGGTTGCTTATTAGTGTTAGAGTCGGCTTTAATAGGATATTTATAAATATTAGCGGTTGTCATACGACAATGAAATGAGCTCTATAATATATGTGTGAGCACAATATCGGGATAGATTATAACATGATATGTAAATTATGCTCCGTACGTCACAAACAAAATTTTGGAATAAAATTACAAAAAAAAAACTTATAATAATAAAAATATTACTAAATTATATTAAATAATGTCTAATTTAATGACGTTTAATATTTAACGAGTTTAAACGGTTTTAATTTAATTTTAACGGTATATAATTTAACGACGTTCAAAATAAAATGATATAACATTTTTTTTATAATAATTAAAATGCATGAAGTAAATATAACATAAATAAAGTTATTTTTATGATTATAAATTTAAAAATGTTATTTTTATTATTTTTTCAATTTTAAATCACTTGAAATACTTTGTTAATGTTAGATTAAGTGGAACTAGAAATAGCAGTAATCTAAGGATAAAAGTAAACACACTCTCCACCCATCACATGTTAAATGATCTAACATAACTTCTTTGTGTACATTACCAACAGAGTTAAAACTTCTAAATCTTAACTCTCTCTTTTTTTTTTGTTTTAAAATGAACATGGCCATTAATTTTATATCATATGATCTCCACTAAAAAATTAAAGAAACATGACTCCAATAATTTATTTTTGCTAAAATTATCTAAAAATTCATCAAAAATATGTTATTTGGATGTTTTTATAAAGTAACTTTTGCATGAAATAAATAAGTCATTAAAATTTTTAAATTATAACACTTTAATCAAGTAACTTCATAGTTATATAAATAAAATATTTATTTTCTTGATCATAATTATGTGATTAAAATATCCATTTTTTATTATAAAAAATAAATAATTTAATAAAATAATTATATGATTAAAGTGTTATAATTTAATAACGATTTATGTATCATATGTAAAAATTACATTAGTACTTAATAATAAATCATCTTTTTTTTATATACATGTAATTGTTAAGTTGTTAGTTTAATGTTATTTTATTATTTTGAAACTCCAATCTTGATAATTAAATGTAATTATTGTAATTTTAAAGTATTATCTTTTTTCATTTAATATCGTTGTAGCATAAAAACAATATATTCAAAGGAATTTGAGTAAGTTTATTTTAAAATATATTATATTGAATACCAAATATCCTTTCGAAATTTCTTTGCTAAGAATTGTTTCAAGGATAGATCTATCTATCAAATCCTTCAACTTCAGTCCTTCTAACTCTACCTTATGTGTCATTGACAAAACAACCCCAGCCACATGTACTGGTATCCCAGAATCAACCACCTGATAATACTCCTTGTACCTTAACCATCAACATACTCCAATAGTCATAGTGACCATCAAAACGTGAGATGGCCAGCATGCACTGAAGCCATTTGTGTACTGCTCACGTTTCTGTCTCTCTTTTTTTCTTTTTCTGGCTCTGGCACTGATAACTTAAACAAAAGGAAAAAATAGAGACTAAATCAGAGAGAAGAAGTGGGAAAGCAAAATGTTGCAGAGATGATATATATTTTATTCTGAAATTATGTAACCTTTATATAGGCTATTATACAATGATCACAAGCATGAAATTTGGCATTATCAAACATGAAACTAGGAAGTACCCAACGTGAAAGAAACAAACTCAATTAACTACTATAGACTAGGTAGTCTAATGAGCTTATTTTCTCCTGGCCTAAAGAATAAGTCAATTTTATACTTAATAAAAGCAAACAATAAAATAATAATTTATTTAACCCGAACTCCATCGAGCAAGTATATATATATTTTTATCTATAAGAAATAAGCAAAATTTACATGTTTAAAAATAAACAACTTACTCAAAACCCTTACAATAAGTTTTCATTATTTTTTTTATTTTTTTTCTTACTTATTCAAACCCCTCCCTCCGAGTATGGATACAAACTTAACTACTATATCTTGGTTTCTTAAAAAAAAGTTAACATTAATCAAAATCAAATTTATTAAATCTCCTACAAGCCTTCAACAAATTTATCGCATATTCAATGAATTTACTTTAAATAAGATGACTTAAAAATGTAAAATTGGTTCACGTACTGAACCGACTTTAAATTTGATTTTTTTTTACAAAATTTACTAATTTTTTATTATACTTAATTTAAAACCTTGTTTAGATTACTACATAATAACAGAAAAAAACCAAAATCTATTTAACAAATAGTTTAAATAATACAAATCATTAAAAAATTAAAAATTAATTAATTACTTGAGAATTAAATTTATTACAAAAAATAATTTATATACAATACATATATATTTAACTTAAATTACAAATAAAATGATGTCGTCTCTTTTGTTATGGATTTTGTGATATTCCCACTTTATTTCAAGGAGAGGAAGCTTGGTTGGTTTAACAGTAAAAAAATAACTCGTTTATATAACAATTCATTCCCTTAAATACATGAGCACATAAACATCCATCAAATAAGGAGTCCAAACTTAGAGACATAGGAACATAGAAATAAAAACATTATAAAAAATTACCATGCGGTGTTGTCCTATGTTATTCAAGATCATCAGATTCTTCTCTTGATGTTATAATTTGAACAAAGTGTTCTGTCCTTTCTTCTCATAAAACATTAAAAATTTACATATCATAACCACACTTCTTCCAACCAAAGAACTATATGTAATTAAATTCAAAATAATAATATAATATCATGAATTCATAAAAAATAACTTATATATGTTAAAAGATTAGTAAAAGAGATTACAACATCGATATTGAAGTGATAAAATAATAAATTTATCCCTTCAAAATCATATTAGTACTGTATTAATCTTTTGTCTATAAATATGAAACTATCTGGAATCAAGTTGATATTTTTAATGTTATAATGAGTTCTAAATATGAAGTCAAATGTAACTCCGATTTGTTACTTGGAACAACTCTTTGATGCCCAACCAACCCATGTAACAAATTAGAGTTACACTTGACTTCATATTTAAAGTTCATTATAGCATTAAAAATACCAACTATAGACAAAAGATTAATACAATGCTAGTATGATTTCGAAGGGATAAGAGAAATTAAAGCATGATGTTGTCATACAAGGGAACTAGGCAAGAGAGATGAGATGAAGTTTGGGCAAAAAACAGGTCCATGTATCAATTCATTCTCCTAAATACATGAGCACATAAAGATATATCAAACAAGCTGCACAAACTTCAGACATAAGAATAGAGAAATTAAAGCATTATAAAAAGTACCATGATGTTGTCATATGTTATTCAAGATCATTAGAATCTTCTCTCGGTTCTTTTTGTGATGATATAATTTGAACAATGTGTTCTACCCATTCCTCTCGTAAATCATCAAATATTTGCGAGTCATAGCACGACTTGTTCCAACCAAAGAACTACATGTATTTAAATTCAAAATAAGAATGTAATTTCATGAATTCACAAAAAATAACTCATATATGTTAAAAAATTATATTGGTAAAATTGATTACCACATCTTTTATTAGAATTTTGATATTTGTGATGATTTCGCTCATAAACTTCATAACATAGTAACCACATATGACTCCATCATTTTGTTGTGAAACCTACAACAAATAAGTGTACATTATTTTACATATTTGAACATCTTTATTATTCAATAGTAAAATTAATTAAATTATTAATATTCACTTGTATATACCATAACTTTGTCTCATATAAGCTTATGAGATTTTTTAAGGGCAATGCCCCTACTCTTGTTCCACAGCTTCCATGCCCTATCAAAGTTTATAACGGTTAATTTCTTATTAAATATTACAAAGAACAATAGAAGAAAAATAGCTAGCTATAACTCTTACATTTCAACAACTGCTTTTGTATCTTTACTCAATTCTATAGAAGCTGAGTCACAGTACCAAACATGATTGCCATATAGATCAAGGATTACCAACATCTAATGATCTTAGCCTTGTTCTAACCTTAGTGGCCACAGGATTATCAACTTCTGGTTTGTGTTCAGTGTTAATGCTCTATCACATAATGTTTTAGCTCTGATGCTAACATCCTTCTCTTGATATTGATTGACAAATGAAAAATCATAGAATATTGCTAAATATGATGAGTGATTAGTTTGAATTCGATAATAACACGACTTATATAAAAGAAATATATATATATAAATAATTAGCTAATATAAATATAATTATATATGTTCTACATAAATGAAATTTATTTAATGATTGAGGTCTCACCTTATCCATACTTGAATTATACTTAAATCAATCATTTGGTATTCAAATAGCTATAATATGCACTCAATCGATATATAGGTTTGGCCAATGTCTACACCAAAAATTTCTATAGGAGGTGGCACAGTCTATCCATCATTTATGTTAGATGCCCTCGCAACAATAGTCATCAAAGCGTCAAGATTTATTCTAAAATTTATAGCATAATCATAACTATAATTTTTCCATGGCTTCTTTTTGAATAACTTAGTGTGCGGTGATTGGCCATTAGACATAGATTTACCACGAGATACTTGTTTTGTATTTCTTAAATGTGTCACACTTAGTAATTCTGGTATAATAGACTAAAGAAGAAGTATTATTTATGTTAGTAATAATAAAAGAATAATAATATAATAGTAGCAAAAAAGTGTTGTTTTAAGTAAAAAAATAGTACCATGTCAAAATTAATTACAACTTGACTCGATGGCCAAGCCACATATTGTCCAACCGTTTCTTGGACTGTGGTTGCATAAGAAGACACAAGTAGTGGACAATTATGGAACAATGATTGATCAATTACTATTCGCTAATAATTGGGAAAATATTGATTATGAATCATTCGATCATCACTTAATTGTTGTACTGTTCCAATAGCACAAAGTCTGTTGATGAAGGATGTTTCAACAAACATTTCATATTTTGTAATAAAAATAAGCGTTGCATATAATAAATAAAATATACAATAAAAAATAAAAATAATAGACTATCTATATAAACTTTAAATCTTACCACATATGATTTATCAAATAGAGGAGGACTCCTATGTGGGGTAGCTATTGGAAGTACATTCTCATCAAAACATTCATCATGATATGATGGATGGTAAGAGTGCACATATTACATTAGAGAAAATGAACCACTACCGGATTGCATTTGCATTCCTGACATAAATGGAGGATCAATAGGATGACTATATCTTATACATGATATAGGTTGGGTGCTATGAGATTGCATGGGTGGCATGCTTGGCATGGATGGTGGCATGACTGGCATGGATGGTTGCATGCCTGGCCAATATGGCATGCCCTGATTGTAATATGTTGTCAGGCCTAACATGTGTTGTGATTAATATTCTTCAAAGTGGCAATCTCACTTAACATTGAGGCCTTAAAGGAGCTGAGTTCTTCTTCAATTTTATAGTACTTCTCCTTACTGACCATCTGAGGCTTTTGTTTTGGAATGTTAAAATACTCCATATAACCATCATATTGGCTTCCTCCCCTAACACGACCAGGATGCTCGTGTCCAAATGTATGGTATATGACATCTCTCCTTGGATGTTTGATTATTTCACCTCAGGCTATTTGTTCTTAAACAATTCTTTACAAATAATAAAGCAAACATACCATACATTATCACATCAATTAGCAAAAATCATATGAACTTTGTATCAAGTTAAATTACTAACCAACTTATTTAGTTGTTCTTTTCCTCACTTAGTCATTGGTCTTGACCTTTTCATTTTGGGGGTCTTTGTTTTTATGTACAATTTAGATTGGGTAACCGGTTTACCCAATTCAACTTTCTACATAAATTAAATAAATTTATTAACCAGGAAATCAACTTAAATTTGAGAAAAATAAATACAAAAATATTTATAAATTAACACAAATTAATAATACCAGTTTATATTTAACTTCAGGATTTCAAAACCTCCTATTACGGTTAGGAAGGATATTATGCATTTGTATATTCTGATGTTCTTCCCTAATAATTTGAAATTCATTCGTACGTCTATAATCCATGAAGTCTTTCCAAACTTGAGGTGTAATCCAGGGGTGTTCTTCAGGGATTTTGTATAGATGTGCTTCATCAAGTGGTTCCAAATATGAAAACACATAATTTCTCTCCAATTTGGAAGTTTTGTATTCCTTCCATGCCTTATTTGCGATCCTTTAACACTTACTCATCCAAGTGTCAGGAAATTTATAACGATTTTGTAAAATTACACTACAAAAGATGAGATATAATACAGAAAAGATATAATATATGTAATTAGTTATAAAATAAAGTAGACTTACATAAATGGTTTTTCATATTTTGAAATTTTTAGATTCGTCAACCTTATTCCAATCATTTATATTGATTGGTATACTTGACTTCACTAGTCTACCAATAGAGGATTTCAATTGTTGGCCATTTTCCCCCAATGAATTATCAGTAAGATCAATAGAACGGGTACTCTATCATCTGGTTTAGGTGGAGCATCAGGTATATTCGCCCAACCCTTTCTTTTAAAATTCCCTAATGGATCATTTGGATCTGCAATCTCTCGTACCATAGGATCCATGAAATATCTGCAAACAATGATGAAATTGAAATTAATTGACAATTTTAATTCCAAACATATAAACATGCAAGAGTTAATAGTGACAATATAGAATATACATTATGTTTAATTAGGTTGTTGATCATATATATATATATATATTCCTTCACAATTACTTTGAGTCTATGACGAAAAATCATCGTCATCAACTAGATCATCACATACATTAGGCAATTTGTTTGAGAAATTACTAATATTGGATAATGTATCAAGCATATCATCATCTTCTAAAGCTTCATAATGGTAGAACAATTTTTGTGGAGGCGTTAACACAACAAACCATCTTGTTTCAATTTGATCACTCTCATAAAATACTTGTTTTGCATGAAGTGCTAACATGAAAGGATCATCAATGTGACTCATTTTGGATAAATTTACAAGGGTAAATCCAAAATCGTCTATTTTATACCCAACATTGATAACATCTTTGACACAATCACACAAGAATACTGTTTCATGGAAGAACTCATAATCGAGTTCCAAAATTTCTTGAATTATACCATAATATGTTCTATCAGAAAGTATATGATTACCATATTTTGAACTGGAAAATTGCATAGTTTGTGCAACCATTTTTACACCACTATTTTGATTTACTCGGATTTTGTCCCTTGCTTGAGTTGTAACCCTCAATCCATTAATTGTGAAACTAGAATATGATTTGATATCAAATTTTGGACCATGTGCAAGCCATTCTAAACTTTCTGTTATTTTATGATCGAGTTTATTGAGCTCAACTCGAATCTATGCATACAAAAACATAAAAGATGTTTAAAACAAAGTTTTGAAACATTTCATAGAAGTACTAATGAATTCTTGTATGTTACACTTACATGGTTGCGAAATAAGCTCTCACTTATGTTCATCATACAACCATTTTTCGCCTCTTTTTTTATAACGAGGATCAAGCTTCAGTAAGTTTATATGCATTCTATAATGTTATTAAAGATATATCAATTAGATATCATTAATAGTTAAATAAAAAATAATTTTATTTTAAATGAAAGGTTGAACATGTCATCACTTATTCTATGTACAATTGTGCTTTCTTATTATTTACCAAAATGGTTCAGTGTGCTTTTTCCCATCGATTACGATCAATAAAAAATTTCTTACTTCCACCAAGCATAGGGTTACCTACTTAGACCATGTGACATTCTAAGAACAACTTATGCGTAGGATTCCGAATTTTAGTGTAACCATTAAAGTATTCAGAACAAAACTCTATGGCCTCTTCAACAATGTAACATTCCACCATGCATCCTTTGGGTCGATTTCTATTATTTACATATCCTTTAAGAACTTGCATGTATCTCTCAAAAGGATACATCCACCTTAAGTAAGTAGGACCACACAATTGAACCACTCGAACTAAATGAATACACAAGTGAATCATTATATCGAAGAAAGATGGAGGAAAATATTTTTCAATTAGACACAAATTCTCTACAATATTTTTCTGTAAAGAGTTTAACTCGTCAATTGATAGAGATTTCTTGCATATTGTATTGAAGAATGAACAAAGATGAATTATTGATAATCGAACATGTTTGGGAAGAATTGATCTAATAGAAACTGGTAAAAACTGTTGCATTAAGATATGACAATCATGTGATTTCAATATATAAAGTTTATCTACAAATTTAGTAACATTTTCATTTTCACTTCTTTTATTAGTTGACATCTTTCATTTCCCTTCATTAGTAAGTATTCTTTTTTTTTCATTTTTCCATATTGTTTAAATGTCATACCATTCAATTACCTTAATATCTCAACACCTCGCAAAGTTCGGGGTGTAGGATCATGATCTTCTTCACCATCCAACGATTTATTTCCATGAACAAGATAAGTTATAGAAGTGCCATCCCTACATATAGGGCAACCCATATAACCTTTAGTTGCATGTCCTGATAAGTTCACATAGGCATGAAAATCATTAATTGTCATAAAAGGACCCCCCTCAAGTTAAAGTGTTCTTCTTTATATGTATTGTAAACATTTACACCATCATTCTACAACGTCTTTAAATCATCTATCAAAGGCTGCAAATATACATCAATATCAACACCGTGTTGTTTCAATCCTCAGATAAATAATGTTAACATTATGAATTTTCTTTTCAAACATAACCAAGGAAGAAGGTTGTATATTACCATAATTACTAGTTAGCAGCTATATCTACTACTAAGGGAACTATGTGGATTAATTCCATCAGAAGAAATGGAAAGATGAAGATTGCTCAGATCAGATGCAATTTAGGGGATAAATTATCTATTACTTTCCAATTTGGAGAATCACAAGAATGACGTAGCACCCCATCATCAGATCGATTATCTGAATGCCAAGTCAACATCTTTGATGTCTCTTTACTTTTGAACAACCTTTGAAAGCGAGGAATCGTAGGAAAGTACTAAAGAACCTTTACGGGCACGCCTTTCTTAGGTGTTGTCTCATTTGTTGCATGCTTCCATCTTGATTCTTTACACATCGGACAATCATCTAATGTATCATATTCTTTTCTATAAAGAATGCAATCATTTGGACAAGCATGAATCTTATGATATTCCAATACAAATCAACTAAGAGATTTCTTCACTTCATACATTGAAGATGAAAATTCAATACCCTCAGGAAACATATCTATTAGTACATTTAGTAATTCTGTGAATCCCTTGTCAGGAAAACCATTTTTTGCCTTCACATTGTACAAATGAACCAATCCTGACATTTTAGTGTATTTCTTGCATTCTGGATACAACGATTTTTTGGCATCTTCTGGAAGTTTTTTAAAAGTTTCGGGATCATTCTCATGTAGTTCATCTTAAGCACCATGAAACATATTTTCTGTCTATACATTATGAAAATATGTATATAATCTATTCATATTCTTATTTATCTCTTCCTCATGAGTATTATCAATATTTTCTCCATGATAATACCAAGATTTATAACTCAAAAGAATATCACTACGGATAAGGTGATACTTAACCTTATGAACATCATGAAACTTCTCATTTTCACATTTAAAATATGGACATCGAATCATACTAATTTCATTATTACTATTTCTACAAACAAATTCCAAGAAACTTTTAACTCCAAAAATGTAGTCCTACTCAATTCTATACTTTGACATCCAAGATTTTTCTATTTTCTATTAATGACATTAAGCATATTAAATATGTATCCAACCAATGTATTTTAGATATTATTATATATGAATTCCCTAATTATTGGAATATCTATCAAAACATCATATAAAAATAAATTACATAAAAACCAAACATAACAAATATATACACATAAATATAATTATATGAGATTGATTGTAATAATTAATAATAATATGCCACATCATTTGAGTTTATTTTAAATTTAAGATACATAAAACAAATTTTATATAACAATTTTGTGATGATTAATATTTTTTTAAATAACTACACTACCTCAAACCTAAATTTTTAATGAACATCATATTGTTGAATTATGTCTTTCCCATTTCATATTAACAAAAATAAATAAATTAAAAACTAACCTAAAATCACATTCCTAAATATATATATATTTATTTCATTTTGAAAATTTATACAAAGTCTACATAATAAAAATAATAACATACATATAATGCAACACCTACATATATAATACAAAAATTTATACACATAAATAATAACACATAATATACAAAAAAAATATGAAGTGACAAAATGAAGGAAAAAAGAAAAAAATTGTGTTTGGTAAGTGAGAAAATGAGTATAAAAATTTGAGTTTTTTGCTCAAAAAATAGGGGATCTAGAAGATAAGTTGTAGAGGAAGAAAACCCACTAAATGACGCTAGAATTTGTGGTCGTAGGTGGCCGAAAAATGAGAAAGAGTGGAGGAGGAGTGGATGAGGTTTTGGGTTTTTGAGAGATAAAATACACTTGGAATAGTTTCTGTCTGGAGAAAAAGAAGAGAAAAGAAAATATCCACGTGTGTAGCGTCGGTTGACACGTAGAATCGATGCTACATCCTACGTGTAGCATCGGTTCTACGTGTCAACCAACGCTATTGTCTACATGTTTTTAATTCATTTAAAGTTAGCTTTTTAGCGAACCAACTTCAAATTCATTATAAGTCGGTTTTTACCAAAACCCGACTTTAAATATCAACTTAAATATACTTTTTATAGTAGTGCAGGCATGAAAGTTCTATTCCATGAGAGAAGATATGAAGTTGACTCTTTTTAACGAGCATCTTATTCAAGTATCCCTTCAATTTTTCCTATTACACATATCCAAATACATGACAACTTAGCAAATAGATAACTCGAAAGGATTAAGTATGCTTTAATAGTTCTAAAGCAAGTTTATAACTATTAGAACATACTGTTATATTTTTCAGTATTTTGAATAATTACATCTTTTTTTTAACGAAACAAAAGATTGGGTTATTTTTTTTAAATGAGGGTATTAACAACCAAAAAGTAGACATTGTGAGTATGATGTATTAGGATAGAGGTATGAAATTTTGTTGAATCATCATCGGAACTACAATTTTTAGTGTCAAACAAACCAAAAAAATAATCAAAACAGAGAGAAAAATAAAATCATGGATGGAAGAAAAATAAAATATTTAGAGCAAGAGGGAGAAAGGGAATAAAATTGTTGATTTAGAATATTTTTTTCGTTTCATAGCATGTACTTGGGGGAAAAATCATGTTATCAATTTTCATCGAAAAACTTTAAACATCTCCACTAATATTTTCGACCCACTTAAAAATAAATTAAATCTTTCATTAATTATAGTAGGCCACACATAATTTAATAGTGAACCCTATTTGATAACCAATAAAAAATAGACATATGGGTGAGATTTAACCTTATTGTAAACATATAAAAATACTCCCTTTTATCATGTTATCTTGCACGTGGGTTTCGCTCTAGCCATTCTTAGGAAAAACTATCACTGATGCTTCTGGGGTTTAGTATATTTTCATATATGACCTTGAGATTTATAAAAAGAAATCTAATGCCCTCGACCTTTATAGTTAATATCACTAATACACTTGAATAGTTAATGATATTAACTTTTCATTTAATGATGTATTTTTTTCCTATGGCTTAGATACCAAATTATGGCTAGTTGTTTTATGGCGCTATTTGTTACCTCTTACAAATTATTATTTAAAGGCAAATATTTAAGTTTCTTATTAAAACATTGCTTTAACTTCTGTTTTACAACACTAGTTGTTACTGTTTGTAGATTATTATTTAAAAGCAAACCTTTAAGTTTTTATTAAAATATTGTTTTAATTTTTTAATTTCTTTATGTTTATTTTTATACAAACTTTTGACAAGATTCTTTATCTTCATTTTCTTAACCTATTCAAGCCTTAATACCTTCTTGGTAATGACAAAAATTTTGCATCTGTACATAGTATGATATCCAAATTAGACTTATTAGAGGATAGGAAAAGAGTGATTGCACTCTATTTTATTCATAATATTAATAATTATTACAATTCTAAAAGCTAACTAAAAAATTTGAAGAGATTCTTAGGTGCTCATAGTTTTTAGATACATAGTTGCTAGATAAATAATTTTTATAATAGCGAGAATGCTATTCTTGAATTTGTTTCCAACTAATGGAGATAATGGTTCATTTTATAGGATAGAGAATCTCTCTTTCCAATAGTAGAAAATCATTGTTTTACTTATACTTTATGCTTTTGACTTTTGAATTTAAACCTTTCATTTCCTTGGTATGATCTCTTGATTGAAAATGTGAGTTCTACATGTTTATTCCTCTTTGTCCTTTTCTACCAATAGTCTTTTTGATGACGTAGATGATGACACATATTCATCTTCTCGATCTCTAATACTGTAAATACATTTGTGACACTTAATAGTTTTCTTGGCATAAAAAAATGCATTTCTTGTTTCTTAACAAATTTTTATATTAGTATAGTTAAAATTTTCTTTAAACTTACTGATTTTCTCACCATCTTCTTCAGTGAGAGTCATATTGCTATGAGAGGTACTTTTCTTAGTATCTATTCTCTTATAATACATAGTTCATTTATATTGAATTTCTTTTCTAAAAGCGCCATTGGTTTTGGAACTTCTCTATTAGTATTGGAAATGTCTAATTTGATAAAATGGTAAAAGACTAACACAACCTTCCTCATTGTATTCCATAAAGGAATTGAAAAATCTAAGATAGAAAAATTTGTCACCTATTCTAATCTTATTTCTAAAGTTCTTGATAACCTTCTTGAAATTATCAAGAAAATAATTTAATTTATTTAAATTAATTTTTGTAAATAGACTCTTAATTAAATCTGCACGGAAAACTTTATAAACAAAAATTAGATGAGTTCTTTTAAGAATATTAAATTTACTACTTGAAGGGAATTCTTTTTTTGTGATGTAAAATTTCAAATCGTCGATATGTTCATGAGTAAATTTTCTATATAAATTATAAAGACTCAACCATTATGATTTACTTAAATTCCTGTATTAGTATTTTTTATCTTCAATGACCAATGTATTCTTGGAATATGTTTTTATGGGCAGTACTTGTTGTCGTACTATCTTTAATGTCTCTGTGAGTGACATTTTTCTAAATAGTATTAAAGGCCATAATATCTTTTCTAAGGTCTTTAGCCTGCTTGGGGGTGATGGTTGTTATTGTAATGCTCCAGAGTAATTTTTAACTATATCTTATATGGTTAATAGTTTTGGTACTCTATAGTTTGCATATCTACCTTCAACTTCAATTCTATTCGTAAAAGCTTTGTGAGTTATTCCGCTAAATCCAATAATAGTTTTGTTTGCTTCAGGCCAGTTGTTCTATTCTTAAAGATGTTATCTATATACTTTTGAAAGATACCTGAAGTATATTTTAATCCGAATGTAATAATGGTTTATTGGAATTATCTTTAGGAGCAAATAATTGTCGTTAGTTTTTGAGATTTCACATCCAATTTTATTTTTCAAAATCTAATTTTATAATAAAAACTTAAAAAGTATTTATTTCATTTTATTAATGATAATAATTCTTCTTTCTTTAGAATAGAGTATTCATAATCAATGGTTTTTTTATTTAATGCTTTAAATTTTATTATCATTCTCTTTTTTCTCTTCTTTTTTCAACTTCTTTTTCGACTAAGAATGATGGACTAGAGTAAAGTGAATTACTTGGTATTATGACTTTTAATACCAAAAGTTGTTGTATTTGTTTTTAAATTAAATTATATCTTCTAAAGTATAAATAATAGATTTTACTTGCTACACATATTTTATCTATTGTATCTACATATGCGTGTAAATGGTAACATGTGTAACCTTTAAATTTCAACACTATCTTAATATAAATACTGTTTGGATTTGTAATATTATATAAATTATTTATCTTATGATGAATATAATTCATATTTTGAGTGAGTTATTTATTACTCAATTTCTTCCAATAGATAAATATTACAAGTATCATCTATATTTAATTTCTCTATTAGTTCTAATTCTATCTTAAAAGCTTCTTTTAATATTTTTGATTTATATGGAAATTCATTTTAAATTATTTTTTCTGTTAAAGCCTATTAGGATATTAATTAGCATAAGTTCAATCCTCATTGCAAATTCAACATCAATATTTCTTTTTCTATGATAGACAATAATTTATATTTTTTAATGGCTTATACATTTTTCTATAAGGTTATTTACTATATCTTTTCTTATATTTTTGAAAGTATTGTTTTCTAAATTTATATTTTTTATATTTTCATTTGTAAGATTTTATGTTACATCTATATTTTTTTTGGCATTCTAAAATCTCTAGTATCACAACAAATTTTATCATTTTCTCCTTTTTTTTATATTCCTATATTTCTTGAGATTTAATGATTATCCAATTTTTAAGAGTTATTATTCTTCCTCCTAAAGTGTATGATATAGTTTTCCTATTTCTTTTATTCTATCATTTTGTTATAGTTTTATGTAATGTTCATGTAATATCAGGAAAAAAATTCTTATAAGTTTCTTGTATGGTGGGTGGTAAATTGTGATAATACATTTTATATTTACAAATAAAAGAGTCTATATAACACATTTCACATATTTTCATATTTGTTAAATGCCATTTGGCTTCCTCAATTTCATTTTCACTAGATTTAATGACATGTATATCTTTGTATTTTCCAATAAATTCATTAAATATTTCATTTACTATAGTATCTTAATACTCTATAATTGGGGAGAATTTTTTTCTTTTGTAAATGTTATTCTTTTGTTAAATTTGTAAACCAAATTATTTACATTTTCTATCATTTTGTGGACTACTAAGACTTTATGAGTTGAAGGGTTTTATTGTGTGGTTGGAAATGTTTGTATGATTACATCCATATCACTAGACCATTTATCTAAAGTTTGTTTTCCTATATTTTACACCATCAAAATCTAAAAGATCATATCTATAATTTTCATGAAGTTTTAATTCTAGTGAGATACTACCTCTAGTTTTTCAATATAATCATTCTTTCATTTTGCATTTTTTTCTTCTATAAAGAAGGTTAGGTTCTTCTAACCTTTATCTATTTCTTTCTTCTATATACGAGTTAGATATTCCTTTTTGATGATGAACAAGTAATGAAATAGGTTTTAATTAATTTTTTAGATTATATTTTCTAGTTTAGAATCAACTTTACTAACTATTATCTATCATATTCCTCTTTGTTTGTATAATGTTTTTCACCATAATATCTTCTTAGTTCTTCATCTATTAAGTTTAACAAACTAACTAATTTTTCTATGTCCCTATTCTTTAGATTCATAAATTACTTTTTTAATTCTTTTATATACCCCATTAAACTACGATTATAACTTTTTCTTTATCTTTGTGTTTTAAATTGTTCTTTTAATTTTTTTTCTATACCCTATTAAATTAGGGTTATAGGTCCTTCTTTATCTTTGTGTTTTTCTTCATTCTTGTTTTTTTCTCATTCCTAGGTATCAATGTATAATTTCATTGTCTTTAGGTAAATTATTTACATCTATTCTTAATTTTGTAGGTATGATATTTACATTCATTCTTAATTTTATAAATTCCTTATTTATGTCTTGTTGTAATTTATTATAACCATATTCTCTTATTTCTTTTAGGAGTTCTTTTTCTGTTTTTTTTGTCTTGTAATGACTTGATGTTTAATTATTGTATTACATCAATTTGTTTAGTTAAAAGAATTATAGTTTTTATTATTGTTATTTGATTTTTTGATATGATTGTTAAGCTTTCACTAAAATCTAATTCTATATCCTATAGTTTGTTTTTGAACATTATGAAGATAGTAATGGTAACATTTTTTTCTTTCCAATATTAGGTTATTGACTAATATTTTCATTATTTTAACATTTTATTTTAGATTTGTCACCTATCTTTCTTTGTTAAAGGTTTATCCTTCAGGATTTATAAATGTAAACCTTGATACATTACTTTTTCTTCCTAGTATTAAAGGTTTTTCTTTAACATATAAGTTCCATTCTTATGGTATTTTAAAATCAGTTAATATTTTTGGTTAATTATTTGTCCATGTTCTTGAAAAGTTTTATCTATTTATATGAATTCATTTTGTCTATGTATTGAATTATTATGGATATTTGTTAATGAACATTATACTATGTAATGTATTAAAAATGAATGATTTCTTTCTTTCATTAAATCTCATCTTTCAAATTCATAGGATAAACTTAATTTTTGGTTTAAATTTTATCATTAATATTAATGGAAAACCTAAGGTATGCTATGAATTTTAATTTATAGTATCCTATATTTCCATGTATCATTTCTTATAAAACTTTTTATATTTATTATTCTATTATCTTAATGGCAAACCTAGGGAATTATATGAATTTTAATTTTTAATATCCTAGATTTTCATGAATCATTTCTAATAAAACATCTTTTCTATTTATTATTCTATTATCTAGCAGTGTTAATTTTATCAGTATATCAATTCATTCTCTAAAATGTGTTTTTACTAGTATTTGGATTCCTTCTAAATGGATACATCCAAGTTTTCTTTTATTCTTTTAAGGGATTTTTGATAGTTTATCTATAATAATTTTTTTGTCAATTAATAGTTTATTATACCTTTTGTTGGGATTTGTCAGAATTTTAGAGAGAGAATTTAAAGAGAAGTTAGAGCACATGATGAAATGTGTGGGTTTCTTGGGATATCCACATAGTTATAGGGCTTTACATGTACAAGATTCGATTACATAGGATAAACACATGAGAATACGTCAGAAATGACATAAAAGTAAAAGTACACTTATAGACGACCATCCAAGGCTCGATCAGGTAGACGACCCCATATACACAATAGATGCTAGGACTATCTCTTGAGCTCAAATTAGGGATGAGTAAAATATTCGATCAATCCAAAAATCCAAAAAATTCGATCATATACAAAACAATTGTGTGGTTTCGATACGAAGTTGAATTGGATTTTTTCAATCCGCTCGGAGTCGGATTCAGAGTAAAAATATTCAAATCTGTATAATCCAATCCAATATGATATATTTAATATATTATATATATATATATATAATAATATAATAATATAATAATAATTAATAATATATTATAATATTATAATTAAACCTAATATAAAAGCTTCTCAGCCGAGAGGCTCAAAAACCCTAAGTCACTAATCTCAAACTATCTCAATAATCTAAAAACCTATCTGCCATCTCTCTCTCTGTCTCTCATACTTGACTGAGTCGACTTCTCGTTCAACATATTCCGTATCGCTATTCTCTCTTTCCCTCGATGGTTTTCGTCCCTTCCATTCGTTGTTCGGCCGTTCTAGTCGTTATTTGCTTGCTCCCGTCGCTATTGGCTGTTTGACCATTCCAAGTCGCTATTCGCCCATTCCAGTTGTTGTTCTCCCATTCCAATCATTGTTCGCCTATTCCCGTCGTTGTTCTTCAACGAAAGATTAGATTTATATGAACTTTTTCTTTTCCTGATTTTTGATTTCAAATCCAATGTTCAAATGCTATATTTTGTGATGTGCTATTGATATTGGTTCATAATGTTTTGGTTGATCAATTTTTACATATAGTAAATTACTTCGAATGGAGAATTATGAATTTTTTATTGAAATTCCAATCACTATTGGCATTCTGTTACCTATTTTTTTGGTATAGCATACAAATAATTTGGGGTCTCTTTTTCTGAATTTTGATTTCAAATCCAATGTTCAAATGCTTTGTTTTGTGATGTGCTATTGATATTGGTTCATAATGTTTTGGTTGATCAATTTTTACATATAGTAAATTACTTTGAATGGAGTATTATGCATTTTTGATTGAAATTCTAGTCGCTATTGGCATTATGTTACCTATTTTTTTGGTATAGCATACAAATAATTTGGGGTCTCTTTTTTTGAATTTTGATTTCAAATCCAATGTTCAAATGCTCTGTTTTGTGATGTGCTATTGATATTGGTTCATAATGTTTTGGCTACTCAATTTCTATATATAGTAAATTACTTCTGATGGATTATTATGCATCTTTTATTGAAATTCCAATCATTGTTGGCATTTTGTTACTTGCTTTTTTGGTATAGCATACAAATAATTTTGGGTCTCTTTTTCTCTATTTTTATTTCAAATCCAATGTTCAAATGCTCTGTTTTGTGATGTGCTATTGATATTGGTTCATAATGTTTTGGCTGCTCAATTTTTACATATAGTAAATTACTTTTGATGGAGTATTATGCATCTTTTATTGAAATTATAGTTATTGTTGGCATTCTGTTACCTGCTTTTTTGGTATAGCATACAAATAATCTCGGTTCTCTTTTTTTGAATTTTGATTTCAAATCCAATGTTCAAATGCTCTGTTTTGTGATGTGCTGTTGATATTGGTTCATAATGTTTTGGCTGCTCAATTTTTATATATAGTAAATTACTTCTGATGGAGTATTATGCATCTTTTGTTTAAATTCTAGTCATTGTTGGCATTCATTACCTGTTTTTTTGGTTTAGTATACAAATAATTCGGGGTATCTTTTTCTATACTTTGATTTCAAATCCAATGTTCAAATTCTTTGTTTTGTGATGTACTATTAATATATGTTCATAATGTTTTGGCTGCTCAATTTTTACATATAGTAAATTACTTCTGATGGAGGATTATGCATTTTTTATTGAAATTCCAGTCGTTGTTGGCATTCTGTTACCTTCTTTTTTGGTATAGTATACAAATAATTTGGGGTCCCTTTTCTGTATTTTGATTTCAAATCCAATGTTCAAATGCTCTATTTTGTGATGTGCTATTGATATTGGTTCATAATGTTTTGGCTGCTCAATTTTTACATATAGTAAATTATTTCTGATGGAGTATTATGCATCTTTATTGAAATTCTAGTCGCTATTGGCATTATGTTACCTACTTTTTTGCTATAACATATAAATAATTTGGGGTTAACAGATCAATTGATTTACTAATGAGCTTGTTGTCAAGTTCACCTAAATTATTATTATTATCATTATAAGTAATGAAATATGCCGGGTTTGATTACAAAAATATATATTAATTCAATCTTTTGTTCCTCTACATCTACTATGACATTCTAAAGCTGAACATTGTTTAATATCAATTTTTTTAGAACATGTTAATGAATTATAAATATTTTTTTATATTTTAGTATCATCTGACAACAAATTTGCAATAATCGAAGAGTTAGCATAAACAAAATAACGGATTCTTCATCAGTTTCATATAATTCAGCATGTTTCTTACCCTATGTTTTATTATTTATTTGAATGATTATATTATTTATTACTAATGTCTAATACTTTTTTTCTATAACTATACAAATGACTTTAGATAAAGATAATAATACACTTTATGTGATTGAGGAAGTAAATAAAGATGAAAGTGCAACACAACCAACTCAAGTAAAGGATTCTATAAGTACTCCAATTCTTGACCTCTGCATTGCTTCTAAAGAAGAAGGTAAAAAAGTTTCCTCTAGATCTAGTAGTGAAGCATGGACTCATTTTACCTTAGAAGGGTTTGGGCAACATCACAAAGCTATATGCAAATATTGTAAGAAATAATATAAGTATGCGTCAAGCAAATCTGGCACGTCAAATTTGCTTACACACATTTCCATTGGATGTAATAAGTTTCTCAATAGAGTTCTTAAGAAGCAAAAAACTTTAGCTTTTCATAAGGAAATAAGTCTTGTACCTCACACTTTTAATGTTGAAAAATATAGAGAAAAATTGGTGAGGATGACAATAAAAGATGAATGGTCATTTATTATCGTAAAAGGTGAAATATTTAAGGAGTTTATTGAAGAGCTACAACCTTTGTTTAAAATCCCTTCTCGGTAGACTATTGCAAGAGATTGCTTGAATTTGTACGTTACTAAAAGAGTAAAATTGAAAGAGTTATTGAATATAACTAGTAAAATAATATGCCTTACTACTGATATATGGACATCTTGTGAGAATTTATGTTATATGTATTTAAGTGCTCATTTTATTAATAGTGGTTGGAATTTACAAAAGAGAATCTTGAACTTTGGTCAAGTTCCAAATCATGAAGGTGATACACTTGGTAGAGCCATTGAAGCATGTTTGTTAGATTAGGGTATTGATAGGATATTTTGTATTACAGTTGATAATACAAGTTCTAATGATAACACATACTTATTTGAAAAAATGTGTTAATGGCTAGGGTAATGCAATTTTAGAATCAAAACACTTGCACATGCGATGTGGTGCACAAATTCTGAATTTAATTGTTGAGTAGAGTTTGAAAGAGTATAACATATCAATAAATAGGATTCATGTTGTTATAAGATATGTGAGAGGATCACCAATTAGACTTCAAAAATTTAAGAGTGTTGCTGAAATGGAGAAGCTCTCTACTCAAAAACTTGTTTGTTTAGATGTTACGACAAGGTGGAATTCAACTTATTTGATGTTCGATTCTACAACGTATTTTCAAAAGGCATTTGAAAGGTTAAAGATCACTGATTTGGGATATTATCAAGAGTTTTGTCAAAGTGAAATTAAACAAGCTTCGACTACAATTGACTGGGATAATGATAGACATTTTGTCCAATTTTTGAAAGTTTTTTATGAAGCAACTTTAATGTTTTCTTGATCTTTATATGTGACTTCTAATTTCTTCTTGGATCGTATTTGTTTTATTTATAATCAACTTAATATGTGGAGTAAATGTGAGGATTACACTGATGAAGATGGCTAGGGAGATGAAGGTAAAGTTCAAAAAATATTAGGGAGAAATAGCTAAGATGAATATAATGTTATTTGTGTCTATTTTACTTAATCCTAGGCACAAAGAGTGTTCTTAACATTTAAGTTTGCTATAATTGTGTAATGGGAATGAAATTGAAGCATCAATGAGTTCAAAAAGGGTGAAAAAAACTTTGGAAGATATGTATGAGGAGTATCGTAAAACTTATTTTCCATCAAGTATCAAAGAATCTTCTTAACCTTTACAAATCGGTACAAAAGGTTTTGATTTATAAGCATATATATTTCAACTTTATGCTTCTCATAAGAGAAAGCATTTAAAAGAAGTTCATACTATGGAAAAAAAATCTAAGGTGGAAAAATACTTGAAAGAAGCATTAGTTGATATGGATGATGAGAAATTTGATTTTTTAAGTTGGTGGAATGTTCATTCCTCAAGATTTAAGATTTTGTCTTTGATAGCTCAAGATGTATTGGCCATACCGATATCTACTACAGCATCTGAGTCTACATTTTCTACTGATGGTCGTACAATTAGTCCATATAGAAGTTCCTTATCTTTTAAAACTGTGTAATTCTTGATTTACACTTAAAATTGGATTTGTTCTTCTCCAATCATTAATATCCAAGAGTAACTTGATGAAATTAAGGGTCTAGAATCAGGTATATTACATAAAACTTTCAAATATATAGTTTGAATATATATAGATATATTTGTTATCATATTATGTGAAAATTAAAGTTTTTTTACATATTATTATGTTTATTAGCTTATTACTTGCTTATGTATATTTTTAATTTATTAATTTTCCATCATGTAGATATTCTTGATGGTATTGGTGACTTAAACCTTGAATGATTATCTCAAGGAGTTCATGTCATTATTAATTAAGGAGAGTGAAGTTAAATTATGTACTTGATATTGAATTCTTTATTTATAATTATTTTTATTGAACTGTTTTTAATCATGTTGTTACCTACTTTTTAATTTGTATGTAAAATATTTTATTTTAAATTTTTCTTTGATTTTATGTAATTTTTCATTTTATAGGTTAAAATTATATCGGATTCAGATTTTCATTTGTTCGGATCGACATTTATAGCGCTTCGGATCAGATTGAATAATTTATAATTTGTTTATTTATGTAATTTTTCATTTTATTAATTAAAATTAAAATTTTGACAATTTTCGATCGAATTCAAATTCGGATTTGTTCGGATTGGAATTTATAGCAAATTGGATTTTGATTGAATAATTCATAATTTGATTCGGAACGAATCAGATTCGAATTGTCTTAAAACTATCGGTTTCAAATCAATGCTCCGCCTTAACTCAAACTGTGCTCAGACAATCTCTTGGCTCGGGTTGTCGTATAGCTCGGACTGTCACTTGACCAATCCATACATCCAAATATCAAGTTCCCCTACTCTTTCTAACTCGAGTTCTATGCTGAGATTGAAGAGTAAAAATTGAGTAGAAGATCTGAATCGTTGAGCTCTCCTAATAAATACTTGTTAGTTAATTGGAGAGAGAAAACTAAGAAATCTTTATATAAAGAGGTGCCTAGGTCGAGATTTTTTCATCATTTTTTACACATCCGACAAAAAGTAAGAGAAAAAACGCCATGTCACCTCAGTTCAAACCGTAAAAAAGTTCACTTCTATGATAAGAAATTAGCACGGTACATAGCTTTTTAGCTTGCCTTTTAAGAGTTCAACACTCCAAGTTTAACACTTTTCTGCTTTGTTTTCATGTAGGTTTTTAAAGAATCTCTTTCTTTTAATTTTCAAACTCGACTCTAGGTAATCTCTCTTTCTAGTGTCTTACCTTCTTTTATATTTTGTGATATTTTGTAGGCATTATGCGTAGAGAAGAAACTTCGAGCTCGGGCTCGCGCTCGGGCTCGGGCTCTTGGGAAAGCCCCTAATATCCCTCCGTCATTGATGACACGAGATCCTCTATTGAAACAAGTTCTTCAAGCGAGGAAGGACAATCTAAGCCCTATTCTTCTACCTCTGTCCCTTCTAAAGTTGTTCCCACTGTTAGGCTAAATGTTCCCCATACGCAAATATCAGTGACTAGTGACTAGGACATGGAGGAAAAAGGATAGGAACATAGGGCATACCTTACTTCACTCAATATCTTTAAAGTTCCATATGACAGAAGTAGTCTTATAGTCCCAATTCCTTTGATCGAACACTTAACTCTCTGCTGGAGGAACTCGAGTTCAAAGAGGTGACTACAATGTTATATGCATTTCAGTCTGCTATTGACCGAGAGACTTTTCTTGATCATTTTCTTTGCTAAATGTAGGATATGTTGATGCTAGATGTTAATGACCCCTTTAATGAAAGTTCTTCGAAGTTCTCAAACTGCTTAACCAGTCGAAAGCAGAAGTCTTTTGACAACGGTAGAAGGAAAAACGATGGTCTTACTAGTAAAATACACGGTTATTTCATTGGCAGGAATATAGTTGGTGAAGATGAAAACAGGGACAAGATAAATGGGATGGTAGATGTACCAAAGTATTTGAGTAATCTCACAATCTTGATATGCATTTTAGTGTATCTGTAACCATCAGATTAGCATTATTTTGCTGATGCAAAGTTGAACTTTTTCTTTTTTTTTTATTCATATGCAAAGTTGAACTTTTTCTTTTTTTGATTCATATGCAAAGTTGAATCGTTAAACCATCGGTAATCTAATCTAGGCTTCTACATAACATTCAGATGGTTAAAGTTTTCACTTCAGATGTATGATTCTTCAATTGCTTACTAATTATTATAAAAGAAAATTATCTTTATTGAATGTGATGACATAAAAAGTTCTTGATGTTCCGGCGTATTTGTTTGTGTAATTTATAAGGTTTAGTAATAGGGTTGTCTTTTGTACGTTCCAACTATTTGTTTCTCCTCTGCAATGAAAAAGAGTAACAGTCATTTTTACTTCTTTTCTAATATATTTCAGTTGCACCTGATTTCCAAGATGTCAGATTCTTTGATGAGGGAGAACGTGATACGGCATGGAAAAAGTTGCCAAAGAACAGGAAGTCCGAAGGTGTTTTCGAAGGCCCCTGGCTGCAATCGAGAAGGTAATACTGGTTTATTATTATTATTATTATTATTATTATTATTATTATTATTATTATTATTATTATTATTATTATTATTATTATATGCTATTTTTGCTATTATTTCGACAAACAACTTATATTTCATGATGCAGAACTGCTGCAAAAGTAACAGACAAGTTCAACATTCAAGGTGCTTCTAGTCTCAGTGTAACTGTGCTATAGCAGTATTGTTGACTAAGCACAAGATACATATCTTTGTGCGTGCAAAAATGAAAAAAAAAGGGGAATCTTATGCACTATAAACACTCCATTTGAATTTGGATAACTTTGCTACGTTCTTCTAAGAAAAATTCCTGGGATCATGCTGTGTCATGTTAGCTATATATGTTCAATGTTTCTTATTTGGATCGTGGTCATGAATTACATGTAATCTTCTCTCTATTAAGCTTCTCGGGTTATGTGGTGGCACATGGCTAAGACCCTCTTCTTTTTATTCATTGTATTACGAAGTAATTATGAAAGCCAAGAGGGATCATGTTATCATTTATAATTTTGCTTATTCCATATCATTTATTTGTTTCACTATTCATTTTTGTTGGATTAGATGGTTAAATTACTTTCTTTAAGTCTTTTATGTTCTTACTTTTGGAGTTTAGCTTATGGGGATATTCTATATGTGAATGGTTAAGCTTATCTTTGCCTTTCTTTCTATACTTTTGCTCCCCTTTTTTTCTAAACCAAAGCCAACAGCTTCAAGTTCCAGGTGGCAAGCTTCAGAATGCATGCAAGACTTCCCAATTTCCAATTTGACAAGGTATGCCTAATTCAGTGATATCTTTAAAAGAATGTCACCTTCATCTTCATGTACTACAGATACCATGTTTATTTGATATTGCACAGATACCATGGCTCTATGATTTGGAATCAGTATCATTTTAGTGCATTTGCTGATGAGACTTCACATTTTGGCAGAGCTTTACATATGATCGATCGGAGCTTTGTGAACCTGTGGAGCTTTCTCCTCTTAGAAGTTTCTTTTCTAATAAGTCTTCTGTGCATGATTCCTCAGCATTCAATGCTCAAGATTTTCTTGCACATTATGAATGGAAAGGTAAGCGTCCAGTTTCACCACACATTGGTGGTTCTTGGAGCGAGACACCATCTTCTGACACATCAGCACAGGAAAGTTATAGTAACTATGGCCAAATCTCAACAACCCAACTCAGAGAAATATCAGCCAGAGGAAGAAATTTGTAAGGAAAGCCCCCCATATTCCTTGCGAAAAAAGATGCAAAGAATGGTTCAAATTTGAAGAATAATAATCACCATGAACCGATGGGGATGGATGACATAATTGAGAGTGAAAAGAAAAATCTATTTGTGATAGATTTGAGAATCTGAATGATGAAAAAGAGTATGTCTTCAAGATAACTCTTTCACTCCTTTTCTTTTTCTGAGGACCGATAGAACTATTCCACTATCATATTCTCGTATATTTATTTCATGTTATCAATGGTCATGTAATGAAATCCATACCAGTGATATTTACTGAAAAGTGGTGCATTTTTGCCAGAAACCATGATGAATCTTAACATGTCAAGATTTGGAGAAAGGTATAGGCATATAGCCCTTGACCACTTGTATAAAATGGAAATTTAAGATCGCAAGTTTGGTTATTTTGTTAGCTCAGGCAGATTGATATTTTTTCCATTTGTGTTCATGCAGAAACTGAAGATTTTGCATTTGAAGGAAAGAATCCCCCACCCACCATGTCCGGTGATGATGTTCCAAAGCTATGTTTTTCAACTTCTTTGTGTGCAGAACTTATTACAAGACTCATCTACTTGGGAGTTAGGATGATGAAGGTTATTTGTTTGGGACTGCCATAGCACTAAATGCTTAGACTAGATGACTTGGATGGCTATATAATAAGATCATATAAATCAATAAACTTGATAAAATAACAACCAAAATACATCCCGTATCTTTTGCAGCGAGTTATATGTTTTAAATGCACTAAACTATATTTTCAGGGAGATTCAATATTTTCTTCTTTATATATCTAGTAACTACATAGTTCTTGTTTCCATGCATAATCATCTCTTTCGATGGGTTACCATCATTCGATGCAAATCATTCCTTCACAAAGATTCTTTAAATTTTCAAGAAGGTTGCTTAGTTTTCGGACATCTGATTGTTTGAGTGGCTTCAGCAAGAACTCTTGAGCTCCTTGTTCCAGGCACCTAATTTGGGTGAATGAAATGTATAACAGTATGACTTTTATATGAGAGAAAAAACAAAAAACAAAAAGCAAAAAGCAAAAAGAAATTGAGGATTTGTTTGCTAAAAGGGTTACTTGGCAATTCGAGTAGGGATGTTGTCTGAGGATACAACGATTACAGGTATATCTTTCATAGAAGACGATTCCTGTTTATGATTAGAAACTAATATATCATTTTTATCGTAAGATCAATCTTCTATGTACTCAGATATTAAAAATAATTATCATATATATTTGAAACCCCCAAATAATATATTTTAAATAATGAAGTTTATTCTAAAACATATTAACTTATATATGATGTGTAAATCCGTATGTATATATAACATATTTATAAGTTATATATAATTAATATGTTATTTTATAGAAAAATTGATTATGTAAAACATATTTTTATGTTATTTAAAATACGAACCCATGAATTTAATATTTTAATAATATTATTATTTAACAAAAAAAATACACATGTTAATTCATATTTTTATAATAATATATTAATAATCAATCGAGTTTAATTTAGGTATACCAATGCTTTAAAATTATGATTTAATTACAAATTTTAATATGTATAAGATATAAAAATGAGAGAAAGTTTCTCTTTAAAACTTTTTTTCATAAATGAATCTTCTCTCTCTTCGAGGGTTATTTCTAAAAGCATTAAAATTGTTATAAATTTAATTAGGTGTTAATTTAAGATAAAAATTGTAAGTTTTTGTTAGAAACCATCTATTTTATTATAGTTTTTCTCTTAAAATTATCCATTTTAATATGATTCGATTTATTTATGGTTTTTTTTTAGATTCTCTCAACTTTTTGTAATTTTGTTTTGTTTCATGGTTAAATTGATTTTTTTTTTGTTAATAATGATTAAATGTATTTTATTTTATTCTTTAATTGTTTTAAAGACTAAATTAGTATTATTTTTTACTTATATGTATATTACCTATTATAATTCTTAATAGAATCTTAATTTTTAATTATTAGTATAGATTAGTTGTTATGAAAATATAGTTACACGTTTCGATAATCTATATATATAATACAATTATTTGAAAAGGGTAACGTTACCTTAATCTTTTTAAGCAGCTCATACCCTGTCATTCCTGGCATGCTATAATCAGTTATTATCAGGTTGATTTGTGAGACCTGCATAAGATACGTGATTAATATTCATGTGAAATTACTGAAACAATTTAAGTGTGAGGGAGGAGGGGGTGTAACAGTTTAATCTTATCATGGAAAAGTTATCATACAAATATAAAAATAATTTCTTATTTTATTTTTTAATTTTTTTAAGATTAAATTAAATAACATAACTAAAAAAAAAGTGTTTATTTTAATGAGGGATTAAAAAATGAAATCAATTATATAACTGATTATTTATATTGGGTTTTTCAGTTAAATTAGATATAAATTTATATAATTTAAATAAATTATAATTGAAAAATAAATAAAAACATAAAAAAAATAGTTATTTATGATATTTTTTATAATAATGAATTAAATTATTACAAAATTTAAATATCATTTTTAAAATAAGTGTAAAAATTAAGTTATTTTACTATTTTAAGTGTGGGAAAGGAGATGGAAAATGTTTCAATTATTTTAAAATAAAATATTTAAAAATTTTGGTTAGATTAATAAATAATTAGCTAAAAGTTATTGAAAAGTTTATATTAGTATATTATATTTAGAAAATGTTAATATAATTTTTTAAATATTTGTATACCTATAATTTTTATGTTTTATTATATGTCATAATTATATAATATTGAAGGCTTTTTTTTTAAACTCACTCAAAGGAGAATTGGTTGGATACTTCCTTACATATTTCTTTAAAAAAAATAAAAATAGATATAAAATTAGAAATACATGGATGAATACGAAATATTGAGTCTATCTCTTTCATCAATAATTTTTAAGTATAGTTATTTTTAGAATATAATTTTTTTTTTTCACATTATGCAAAATTCTTGGTTTGTATATGATAAAAGTAAAAATTATTTATTATTATTAAAAAATAATTATATTATATTTTAAATCAATAAAATTTAAAATTAAGATAATTATTTTTAAAAAATATCAATATTTAATAATTAGTAATAAAATAAAATAAAATAATATAATCCATCAAAAATATCAGTTTACGAATCATCAATAACAAGAACTCCTTATACAAATAGGCAAAAGTAAAACATCTTAAATGTAATTTTGGAAGAATTCTCAGGAAAAAAGGCAAAATGTCTTCATTGAGAAAAATAAAAACAGTAAAAGAGAAAGCCACATACAGTACTATTGTTGCCACTAGACGTTTCCTGCCCTTCAGCAAGACCCAAAATCTCCAATGCTCTTTGAGCATTCTCAGCAGTAGTCACTACAATATTAATGACACCAACCAAAACTTCAAAATTAAAAACTAAGAAAGTTGTTTAAATAATTTTTTTTAAGATCTGGTTGCTCAAATTTAAAAATAAAAATAAAATAAAATCATAATGTATATATATTGAGAGAAGTTTCATTTTGAGAACTGAGAATTTGATCATGATACTAATGAAGTTACATGAGTGATAGCTATTTTACAAGCACATCAAAGTCTTTATGATTTCAAAAAACCTCAATAGATTCTAAAAATCCTTCTTTTTTTATGTATAAAAAAGAAGAAAGTAATGTTTTTTTTTATTTTTTATTATTTTCCATGCATATATATGTATTAGAATATCCTTCCAATTCAAATATAAATTAGTTTTTTTTTTAAAAAAAACATAACGTAGATAACAAAAATTTTGCTAGATCCTAATTAGCATGAGTCAAGATAAGTGTACAAATTTATAACGAAATTATTGTTACACATTTATTAATTCAGATCAATAAAATTTAAAATTAATATAATTTAGTTTAAATATCTAATAAAATTTAAAATCAATAAATTTATAGCAAAATTTATTATTATCAGTTGAAAATGTGAATCTTATTTCCATATTTTCAGCTGAATAAATAAAAGAAAAAGGTGTGGTTTTTCGCGAATAGCAATTAAAGAAAAATAAAATGTAGTAGTAGAAGAAGAAGAAGATCTCTCAAGAAGAGAGAGAGAGAGGAAGGTAAAGGTTTTAAACAATAACCTTTACATGCAGAGTTGGTAAGAAGCTTTTGAATGATAATACGGTCGATTAAACAATCATCGACAGCCAAAACATGTGGTTTCTCAAATTCATTCAAAGCCATTGTTGTTACAATTGAAGGAGAAGGAGAAGGAGAAGGAGAAGGAGAAGGAGATGGAGAAGGAGAAGGAGGAGAGCTTGAAGAAGAATAATAAGACATTTTCAAACTCACGGTCTCAATTAATCTGTAAACCAAAACGATCGAGAAAACCCACAAATATACAAAACAAAACTCTGCCGATATGTAAATAGAGACATACTGCTATAAAACTACTCAAAAAAGACAACACAAATAAATAAATAAAGGTTTCTCGGACAAAAAAAAAAGGTAAATTGTACGAACCTATGACATGATAGAATATATTTTTGGTGTAGGAAATAAATAAATTAAGGCCTTTCTTTTTTTTCTAATTAAAAAACAGATTTTTTTTTTGTTTCATAAATGAAAAAAAGAAGAAGTTAAAATTAGGAGTAGAGAAAGTAGGAAAATAGAAGATGTTGTGAAAATGAGAAATAATAGTGACTAAATAGGAAATATATATATATATATATATACAGTAAATAAATTTTAAATAATATAATACAATATTATTGATAAATATTTAAATTTATATAATTATATTTAATTAAAATTATTATTGTGATTATAATATATAAAGAAAATAAAAAAAAACACTAAATGAGTTGCACCAATTTTGTGTGTCCTAGTAATTGGCAAGCACATTGACAAAGAGTCGATTATTTTTGGCAACAAATGCCAGCATTTTAAGAAAAATTAATATTTATCATATATATATATATATGTGTTATTGAAATTTATGTTGTATTATTGCTTGATATATATTACCCACATGGTTTTGACTAATTACAACTTCACTTTTGCAGCGGTGCATATAGATGTTAAATAAAGCAGTGGTATTTTTCATTTTCAAACAATAATGTATATGATAAATATATCATAATTATAACTAATATAATAATTTTTTTATTAAATATAATTTATAGATTAATTATACTTATAAATAATATTGTGTTACATTAAAATTTGTTTCAAAAAATAAACCTATAGAATTTTCGTTGTAACATATTGATGATACATATTTAACACATAAAAGTAACATATTTTTTGTAATATTAAATAGTGAGAAGGTTCATAAAAGTTACTCAGATTATGAAATTGATTTTATTTAATTTTTTAAAAAAAAACAAATATTATTTTATTAATTATCAAAAACTATTACATAGTTTTAAATATAAATTAATTACTTGAATTAAAAAAAATCACAATGTTACTACTTTGAAACTTGCAATAATCTTTATATCTTTTGATATATTTAACAATAATCTTTATCTACGATATAGATGAATTTGGATAGCTAATTGTTTGAAACTGATGTTAAACAATCACTTTCAAACAAAAGATTTTAATATCCATTCTAAACAACCAATTTTGCACATTTCCTTGAGGCTAAAAATTATGCAACTTCAACACTTTCAACATTCTTCAATTTCATTGTTTTAGTAGCCAAAAACTATCAAAAATATCAAAAGTATTGTTAAGAAGAATAAAGAAACTAATTAATAATAAATAATATAATTTTAATATTTTTTAATTAAAATATAATTTTTACTATTAATTGATTAATAAACGATAATATGATTAGGATAAATATGAAATAATACGAAAATTTTGAATACCGATGATTAAAAACATATTTTTAAATTTGAGTTTTTAAAAATATATTAAAATTAATTTAATGTTGGGTAATTTTTATTAAATAAGAGTGAGCTTGTTCGTATTTTATGATTATGAGATTAATATTTAAAGAAGAAAATAAAGAGAGTAGCCGACAACAGAACCAGACCTGTTCGAGTGTCTTGAGTTGTTTCAGCCAATACTTTGTATGAAAATTGAAATCCAGTTATCCAGCTAATTATTATTTATTGCAAAATATCGTTTACTTTATCTTTTATCCATACCTTTTCAATTTATTACTTATTTTTTACTCAAATATTTTATATCCTGTTATTTCATAATTCAAACTTTAAAAAAAGTGATTTATTTTTTAAAATAATATTAATATGTATCATAGTATAAATAATACAGAGAGTATAAAAATAAATATAAATTATAGATGCATTTTTCATGTCAATTTCTTTATTTTGTTCAAAAGTTTAGCACTTTTTCCGTACACCAAAAAATCTTAAACTATATATTAATATAATCTAAACTAGGAAACTAATTTCGAACGATAATAGTCGGTTAAAGAGATGTTATAATCTTTTTCATAATTCATGCTATTTTTATCCTTTGGAAATAATAAAATTTTATAATTTTTATTAATTAGAATTTCAAAATTTATAGATATATGTATTAGTAAATGAAGCATATATATATACTTATTTCTTCGTATAAATTTTAGAATTATTTTTATGAAAATAAAGTTAACAAAATATTTATAAAATTAACATGTTTAAGGTTCTCATAATTTTGTTCCATAAAAAAATTTCTCATAATATCAATGTATCTTTATATTTTCAAATGTATTATGTTTAAGTATGTTTAAGTGTGTGTAGAGTTTTATTATGATGTGTTTACTCCTCTTAATAATATGCATGGAATATTTATTTTATTATTATTATTTATTAATATTAAATATCAAACACATTATTTATTTTTATTTATTTATATGAATATGGGTTTTATTTCTATGAACAATGATAAGACTTAAATATGCTTCATTGAGAAAATATTTTAATATATATAACTATTTGTTGCTTTATTTGTGATTTATTTTGTATCTTTTATAAGTTTCATTCAAACGAAAAATATTTTTAATAACGTTGTTGTTTATTACATTTTTAGAATAAAATTTATTCTATATTAATTTTTATAAAGTTTTATCATACGTTTGTTTTTTTTTCTATTTTTAATTAACTATTTATTTTACAAAAATTAATGTTCTCACTTTAAAATTAAGTGAATCTCATTTTTAATTTTTATATATGATAAACTATGAAACAGATAAATAAAATTGTACATCTTTTCTATGTTTTGTACAATACTTAAGTCTATATATATCAAACCTAATTAATCAAGTAATACAAATAAATTATATACAATATGAATCCCAAAATGTTAATAGAGATTTTCTTCATTAATTATCGTCATATGAATCCCAAAATATTATAAGAGATTTTTTTCCTTAATTGTCGATAAGATATTCTTTGTTTGAGATATCGTAAAATATTATGAGAGATTTTCTTCTTTAATTATCAATAAGATCTTCTCTGTTTGACATCCCTTCTCATATTAATGGTAGTTGTCAACAAGTATCAATCCATCAATTTGTTCACAAGATACTAATGGCGAGTAAAAGACATAGGTTTAGTGAACAAGTACGCAATTTGACCATAGGAGGAAACATGAATAAGGCATAAAACTTTATCTTAAACCAATTCACGAATGTAATAGCAATCAACTTCAATGTGTTTAGTGGTTGCAATGCTAAAAACACTAGTATTATCACCAAATAGAGAAATATATGTATGATCACCAGTAACACCAAAGTCAAGGAGAAGTCGCTGAAGCGAGACAAGTTCAGAACTCACAAAAGACATAAACTGATACTCAACCTCAGTAGAAGATTTAGATACCCTTTCTTGCTTCTTACATTTCCATGAAATGGGTGAAACACCTAGAAAAATACACCAACCTGTTGTGGAATGGCAAGTATCAACACACCCTGCATAGTATATACTTTAAGAGTAAGAGATGAGTGGGAAGGAAAGAGAAATCCACAATCACAAGTGCCCTTAAGATAGTGAATAATTGGATGAAGTGTTGAAAGATAAAGACGTCGAGGCTAAGATACCATGATAAACTATGTAATAGAGAAATAACATTGTACATCTTTTATGTGTTTTATACAAACATTACAGTACCACTATATATAACAATACTTAAGTTTATATATGATAAACTTAACTAATCAAGGAATACAAATAAATAATATACAATATAAATCCAAATATATAAGATATATTTTCTTTTTTAATTATCGACAAGATCTTTTTTGTTGGAAAATATAATCAAAATAAAAATATATAAAAATAGTTATCATTTATTGCAAAACATTTCCGTGTCAATTTTATTTGACTCATAACTATTAAGTAAAAAATGAAATACTCATATCTATTAAGTAAAAAATGAAATAAATAAGTCATTGTACATATGAATGAATTTTTGACTGACTTTTATACTCAAACGTTTTATAATTCAAAATTATTTTAGAATGTAAAGAAGGATGCAATATTTTAAGATGATATTAATATTTTTTATAATATAAATAGCATGGATGTCAATTACATAAAAAAAAATTAGTATTTTTTCCGTACACCAAAAATACATGAATTTCTTAAAACTATATATTAACATAGTCTAAATTATTAAAATAATTTGAAATCTTTGCTTAAGTTTAAACTTTATTACGTAAAATTTCTTATGTTATGAGGATTTAGTCCAACAAATTTTAATTTCTACAGTTTAATTTATTAATTTTATTATAAATTGTACCATAAATATTAAATTTGATAATATTCATTTATAACCATCTAATAAAGATGTACTTGTGGGAACAAGTTTGATTGCCAAAATTGATAACATGCATCTTGTTATGTTCACCTAAATTATGTAGGAATAAAATGATAATTTTTTTAAACTCCGAGGATCTTATTTTAAGTTAAATTAATCAGGCATGATGCATATTAATAGCAATTATGCAACATTATACATTTATAATACAATTTATAATAAATTATTATTTTTTGACGAAATGTGTGAACTATGAACATAGAAAGAAGTTGAGAGTAAATTTAAAAAAAAAATTATAGTACCAAAGTTTAAACTTCAACAAAAGTTGGATTAATTAGCACACAAATCATGTGGTTTGATAAAATTATAACATCCACTTGAGTGTTCAAAAACTATTCCTTTAGTCTTTTTTTTTTTTGTATTTCAAAATTCATAGTCTTTTGAAAAAATAAGGAAAAAACTTGACAAATTTTCTTTGGGGGAAAAGAGCGTGTTGCACTATTAATTTTAATAGTGTGATGAAAATAGACGATCAACGAAACTTTGTAAGGAGTAATTACTGTTATAGGTCGTTTTCATGATTTTAGAGGAAGTGCTTCTTTCAAAAGTAAGGCGCTTTACTTCTTTAAAAAAACATTTTAAAAAGCTTAAATGTGGAGTAAATGCGGATGATTGAAATCTAGTTATTTGTAAAATTTCAATTATTTTTTAAATAATTGTAATTAATAAGGTATAAGAGAATATTTATTAAAAATATCGAATTCAAATACATATTAATATTATGTTTTATTTACGTATATTTATATATATATATATATATAAATACGCTTTAAGTAATAAAATATATAATACTTTAAATAATTAGATTAGATTTTATTTAATCTTACTTTTATATTTTTATTTTAATTAAAAACATATATTAAATAGTTAAAAAATAAAAATTAATGTTAATATTTAATTTTTTTAAATAAATGTTAAAAAAATAAAAAAAATATAGTTAAACCTTAATAAAAATGTTATATGTTAATAACTCTTCGTTATTAACTAAAAATATCTAAAACTAATATAAAATGATTATAATTATTCACTAAATATTATCTTGAAATATATTAAGTTTTTTAGCAAAAGATTAATTAAAAGTATTTTAAAACACAAAATATCATACAAAATAATTTTTATTAAAATTAATTATTAATTTTTTTTACAAGGATATTGAATTTTTGTACTATTATAAACAAATAAATTTGATTAAAAATAATTTTTTAATAATATTAGTATATGAATTTAGATAAAAAAAAGATTACAATGTACATAATGTGAACTTATAATAAAAAAGACGATATATATATATATATATATACATATATATATATATATAACACATAAAAGTGTGAACTGTATTAATTATCCTTAAACAAATATTGATAACAGTTAATTATTTTTGTCTCACATCCGTTAAGAGCAAGTAAATAACGTTGTTTATAAGTTTAAATAAATTTTAATTTACATTAAATTTTAGTAGTTTAAGTTAATGATGTGTTTCTAATAATAAGTAACTAAAAATATCTGTATAAAACTATGTAATTTTTTATATTTGTTAGTAAATTCTAAACACAAACATATAATATATATATGTAAGGCATAATTTTAACTTTTAAATATTTATCCTTTTCGTAATTATTATTTTTTAATGGTTTTGTATGGCTGCAGCTGAGAAAGTCTGATATGTAGGAGATCAAGATTCTCATCGAGTGCTTGTTGAAGAATAAGCAGACGAACTCATAAACAGTGACAATATATATATTTTTAAATAAAAGTTAGTGTACTCTTTTTTCAATGCTCTTGCATCTGTGATCTAATAGTCCAAAATCGTATAAAAATTCTCGTGATAATATAAAAATAATAGATTTAAGTCTTATTTATAGATGAAAAATGAATTTAGTAAAAAACAATTAATTATTATTGTAAGATTACATATGCTACCTCGTATGCATCGGAAATTGTGTACTGAGTAAAATTGTACAATTTAAATCCCTAATTAAAAATAATAAAATTTGTACTGTTGCTTTATTAATAACCAGGCGCCAAACTGGGAATTAATAAGTAAAGAAGCAAAGGTTAATTACCACAAAAGTATTTTACTATATCTATTTGTGACTTATGATTTATATTTATTTTTAAGGAATAAAAATATTTGTTTTTTTTTTATTTTTTCATAAGTACAAGGTTAAATTTATTTTTAACAAAATTAAATATTCTTTGATAATAGTAAACTGCACGATAACAAATAAATTTTTTATTTTTATTTAATTTTTTTCTAATTTTTTAAAATACACTTGTCCAAGTCAAAACAACTTGAAAAATAACAAAAAATATCGTAATTTATAATTTATAATCATAAAAATAATATTTTTTATTTTTAATTAATATATTTTTATTATTAAAAAATCTAATCTATTATTGTTTAAGTTAAAATATGATAATTTAAATTCGTTTAATATTAAACTCTATTAAATTCGATTATCCTCGTTATTATTATCCTGATGTTATTTTTATTATTATAAGTTTTTAAATTTTTATTTTATGTAAGTTTTTAAAATAATTTTGTCTTATGCAATAAAAAGTGAAAAAAATAGTCTATCACTTTTTAAATAAAATATAACTATTTTGTAATAACAATAAATATATAATATAAGTATAAAATTTTGTAGTATCTTTCTTGAACGGTCTGCAACGAGTAATTTGAAATAATTTGATTTTTTTTTTAAAACACTAGTTTTGGATCCGAACATATGGATGTTTAGGTAATTTAAATTTAATAAATATATAATAATATTAATTTATCATTAATAAATATTATTATTTTAAATTATTTATTTTAAAAATATAAAAAATTCTTTAAATATAATTTTTCTTTAAATTCCTTTTATTATGACAAAAAAATTAAATGATTGAATTTTTTATATAAAAATTTGAAAAAAATACTTTTAAAATAAACAATTAATTAATTTGTTACTAAATATATAATAATTATTATTTTATTAACAAATAATTAACTCGTTTAAAAATTTAGTAAAAAATACATACACAATAATTATTGTTTTACTAAGAGTAATAGGTGACACACTATGTAACAGTGCCATATAATCTATATATATGAGTAATACTTCGTTTAATAAATAAATAAAATGTAAATTATGATAAGATAAATTTGATCAAATTTAATAAACATTTTAGGAATATTTTTTTATTATAAATAATGTAGATTAATTAATTATTATTTTTAATTAATATTAGATATAATTAGTATTGAAGGTTCATAATGTAAATTCAATACAAATAAAATTATCAAATATAAATTATATTATTATTATTTATTAAAAATATTTTTATATTTATTAGGAAAAAAGTAAACTTAAAGTTTAAGAAAAAAACAAAAGGGAATATATATAGAAAGGAAGAAGAAAGAAAGAAAGGAAAGAAAATAAAGAAAAAAAATAGAGCACGACCAAATAGCCATAGAACTTTTTATATAATCAATGTATTTATTTTAAAGATACTTTAATATATATTTATATATAAAAAATAATAAAATGTTGAAATAATAATCAATATATTGTTATTAATTATTACGATTTTTTTATTTATAATTATAAAAAATATATTTATTTTAAAAACATTATAATATTTATTTATATGTATAAATAAAAATATATTTATTTTAAAGATATTTTAATAATTATTAAAAAAAAAGCATAAAAAAAGAGGGGTAAGGGTTTATATATATATATAGATATAGACATGGATTTAGTTAATAATTAATAAGTTACAATGAATTAAACCATTTACAGATATCACTTTCCTTTAAATTAAGAGATTTAACGATTAAGCGTTTGATGTATTCTCTCTTTTCTCCCTTTTGTCTTAAACACATTGCCGACACCTAGTAAATTAAAAACATAATCAACTAACTTACACGTTATTTAGAATTAAAAAATAATCATAAATTATTTATTAAATTTGATCAAATTTTATTTATCATGTTAAATTTATGTCTTATAATATTATATTTGATTTATTTATTAAATAAAATATTATATTATATATATTATATAGCACTGTCACAAAATATTATACCTATTATTTCTAATAAAATAATAATTATTATGTAGATATTTTTCATTAAATTATTAAATGAATTAACTATTTATCGATAAAATAATTATTATTGTATATTTACGTTTCAATAAAATAACAAATTATTTATTTATTTATTTTAAAAGTATTTTATTAACCTTTATATAAAAAATTAGATCATTTTTTAAATAATAATATTTATTAATAATAAATTAATATTATTATATATTTATTAAATTTAAATTCCATAACCAAATGATGTCTAGAGTTAACTAGGAATCTAACTTAAATCAAATAATATTTTTATTTTATAAAATTTTAAAATCTTAAAATATTAAATTATAAAATAAAATATCTAATTAATTTTGTATTAATTTTTTTTAACTTTAAAAATATTGATTTTTTTATTATTATCTAGATTGTGATAATAAATTTTATAAGTTGTATAATAAGTTGATAAAACTTCAAATCCTAATTAACACCACAAAAGATAAGTGAATATCCTTTTTTCTAGAATAGAGGAGACAAACAAATCAGAATGATTGAGATAGCTGTTCCACTTAGATACTTCCCAAATTGGGCAAACAGGGCTCATGGCTGACTATTGCCTTTAATAATCACTTTTGCTAAATAAAATGTTTTTATTTATTTAAATAAGATTAATCATTTTTGTAATCAGAGTAATTAAACGATTTTCTTTAACAGTTGTTAGATGCCGATAAATTCACATATTCTATTAAAATTAAGTTGAATCCAACCGGTGTAGCAAAAAAATAGAAAAAATAAAATAATAATAACAATATATAAATGATAATAGCAATATATATTTAGATTCAATATTAAATTAAATCGAAATATATATTATTAATATATATATATATATATATATATATATTTATATTACATAAAATATATTATATTTGTTTATATTTTTATAATAATCCAATTTAATTAAATTTTATGTAAATTAAGAAAGTAAAAGAAATTATATTGTTTTTCTTTTATATTCATTTAAAAAAATATTATAACAAATACAAAAAGAAATTAATTTTGTTATAAAATTTTCAATAATTTAATTATTTTTAAGAATTATTCTCTAATTGAAAATTGATACACAATTTTAATTTAGATGTTAATATATAATTTTTAATTAAATTATTAATTAAATAATAAAAATTATTGATTTATTTAATATTAACACAAAGATAAAATATTTTAAATTCTCTTAAAAATAATTAGGTTTAAATTACAAATCGAACCTATTAATATGACATAAATAGATTCATTTAATATTCTCTAATTAATATTTTATAAATCAATTTCAATTTTTAAACTAAATAACTAATATAGGTAAATTTGATCAATATTTTAAACAAAAATTATCCAAAACCGAATTGCATACACTATTTACTTCTAACTACTCTTATCTTTCTTTACTTCTTTTTATTTTGTTCCATTTTTATATTGAATATCTAACAATCAATAGGAGTTCATTCTATCTCCTATTCATTTTATTTCTTTGCTTTTTTGCAAGGAGTAATAAAATCATTATAATTTGTGATATACTTTTACATAAATTTTAACTTAATTAGACTTATTTCTCTCATAAACTTGTTATATTGCAATTTTTTTTAATAGTTTTTTAGATATTCTTATTCTATACCTAGATTTTTGTTATTTTTTTTATTGAAGTTGTTACTATCTTTGACGTTGAAGATACATGTACTAACAGATTGATTGTAAACATAAAAACATGGCTATGAGTAGTATATGCAAATAAATGAAAACTAATAAAAGACACTATTGTTGCCTATGTTATCATTATAACAATGGAAAGTAGTACTTATGTAATAACATATTTGTAATTTTTTATTTATTTATATCTTATAATTAAACTTAATGTATTTCAATTTCAATTTTCAATGAATTAATATTAATTTTATTTTCTTAAAAAAACTAGTTATTAAAAAAATTTCATTAATTTCTCTTAAGTAACTAGTGTACTTATTTGTTGATTTGTTATTGGGTGGTTATTGATCTATGTAGTTTTTAATATTTATATAAAATTATTATTCACATTTCTTTTAATTTACAATTTTAATTTAAGTGTAGTTTTCTCTCAGATTTTACTCTCAGAACAGAGTAAACTATTTTCTTCCATCTTTTTGTATATTATTGTGTCATTGTGTGCTAAGTGATTGATTAAAGGCTTGAGTGATATCTTTTAGATACATATCTTATATTAGTTCTCTATTGTGTTTCATGGTGAATTTTAATACACTTTTCATTCATATATTTGATTATGAAAATACGTAGCATGAGTTCTATTTGGTGTAATTTATTATATCTCACACTTCAAACGAAATGTGGTTTGAATAAGTAAAAATATTTATGTGCCAATCCATTAATTATTAAGTCATCTGATAAGTATGATCATAAAATAATCTTAATAAATAGATAAAAGATCAATAACTATCCTCTATTTGTCCTAAAAAGAATGATGACACAACAAATCCATCTACATAAGTAAGAGATATGTATCAGATTAAGTCTATTCCTTATATATATTCATAATTGTTCCTATGAGATATAAGTTTTCTAATTATAAATCATAAGTAACTACAACTAAATACTATATTTCCTCTACATCAAATCTAATTAATAACTTAAGTATTAAAAGGCCAAATGTCACTACCTCTACGATGATTTAAGGATCCAACAAGTTGTATCTTGCAGATTTATGAAGAACAATCATACTTGGTGTTAATAAAAATTAATATCAATATTTGGTGTTGACTGTAGAAAAAAAGTGTCCTTTATCATGTTGAAAAATCAAGACTATAGAACTTACCTAACGTTCTCTAGTTCTTCGTTTACAAAAAAATATACATAGGTTTTTGGAAATAGAATAAAGGGTTACAAGGTTTTTCAAGAGAATGCCTCAGATTCACATAATCTACCAACTCGATCCTTTGAACTTCTAAGAGGAACTATGAGCTAGTTTAAATGCTCTGACCCCAACTAATAGTTACCAAGTCCAATTGGTCAACCAACATGCCATACATCTACAAGTCCTTCTAGCTCCACTGTGACCTGATAGAGATGAAGATCATACACTTATTAGTAGCCATCCAAATTAGGCTCAGTCCACCTAGAAAAGGATAGATCATGCTAAGGCCTGCTTGGATATGAAGGGAAACACACTTCAGACCATTGTAGAATGCCAATCATAACCACTAGCTTTTGAATTAGTGAGCTCGAGTTGCTAACACCACATAATATGCCATTCATCATCGTGCTTGAGTAGGAAATCGACCCTTAGTGTTGGAAGGTTCCTATATCCATCATTCATCTTCAAATTTCTACTGTTTGAAAATACATCAGCATCCAAACTAGAGTTCTATATGATTTTTATAAGACTGACCCTATATGTTTCCAACAAAAAAGAAATGAAACAGTTTCAAAGTTTCAAAGATCTCATACCAATTTAGTCTAAAAAAGATCATCTTATGCAATTTCTCGATCAATGAGTTGAACACATGTGCATTATAATCACTGCTACCAAATGATAGCTCCACTATCGACACTTTTGGAAAGTAAGGCATCCTTGACTTTCAGACATAAAAGGCCAACCATTTGGCCATGATGGTGCAGCTTGAATAAAGCCTTTACATAATTATTATTTTTCCCGACTAATCACCTTCTACGTAGATCTAGAAATACATGTATCACTTGAAAACTTGATACCACACCTAAAAGATCAAATGCTAATACACTTTTCGTCAAAATTTGGTGGTCAACCGATACTAAATGAGAGTACACGCACTGTCATGCACCTCTAGTATGAGTAGGTCCTAGCTAGGACATATGTTGCACACAAAAAAACCAATCTGGTTCGTAGGAAATACTAGAATCGATTCACATTTGATTCAAAGACTTTTAGACTGGTTCTCAAAAAATAAAATATCTATATATTTTTCAATTAAATTAATCTTTAGATTATTTTGACAACGTAATATTTTAATCAATTTAATTTTTAAACAAATTGAGTAAAATAATATAACAATCACATGAAAAACAAAAAATGTAGTTGATTTATTTATTTATTTATTATTATTATTATTATTTATTTATGTGAACAATAAATCAAAAAATTATACCTTATAAATAATCAAATCACTTAAAAAATTAATAATATCAAAATCATGATATATTAAACAAGATTGAAGATTTAGATATGAGACAATATTATCTTAAAAATAAATAATAAATTAATCGAAGAAATATAAGAAATCCAAAGAGCATACTTTAATCCCAAATTAAAAAAATAAAATCTTAAAATTAAAGAAATTTCACACAAAATATAAATATTCTATTCAAATACTATACAAATAGAATAATCATAAACCCTAATAATCTAACAACGATGAATGCTTTGATACCACTTGATGTGATTAAATCATATTGAAATCCAAGAACAGACTAGATACAAACATCCAAGAATAGAATATCAAAAAATTTAAGATCTATATCATACTAGATTATTAAATATTTATAGACTCGGGTGAGATAACTAAATTCATTGAGATCAATCGACTACTATTGCAAAAATATTACAAAAATCGATCATTAATGGATGAACACGAATGAAGGGGTTGTTTGGGATCTTCCCCAACCAAATTGCCTTAGTTCTTTAATGAATCGTTATTTCTCTTCTAACTAGAGAAAAAAAGAAATTATTTTATAATTTGATGTATTAGAAACCATAATCGAAATGGTCTTTATATATTATATAATTAGAATTCTCACAATCTCTTAATTAAGGTAAAAAATTGATATCTACTCGATGAACCTATATTAGAGACTTATTAAAATTTGACCACTTAATTTCAACCCATTATATAAAATAAATAATATAATTAAGAAAAAAAGATATATTGACTAATTTAGTGTATAAAATATGATTTCCAAACACATCATAATGCAATTCAATATGAAGTAAAGAATGACTATAAATATTATCAAAATGATTGGATTTGAAAACAAATAATAAATAAACTTCATGTAGACATATATACAAAGAAAAATTTGATAAAATATATTTATCTTTCCTTCACAAAAAGGAAAAATATGTTCATTTTACGTACACCTGATTTGGTTTAGAGATTGAAATTTATTGAAAATAATATATATATTTTAATTTAATGTATAAATATAAATATAATCAATTAAAAGTTATTTCTAATTGATTTGATTTTTTGGTTTTATAAAACAACTTGATTTTTTCATTTCTTTAATAAAATGAGCTGGATTATTCATTTACATTTCTCAAAATGAATATATATATATATATATATGTGTGTATGTTTTGTGGAAATAAAATCATATGTGATTATTCATTTACATTTCTCAAAATAAAAATTAATATATATAAAAGGGTATCAAAAGTTTGTTATTTTTAATAAAAGTGTATACTAGACTCATATTTATTTAATAAGACAACATAAGTTTACCATCTTTGTAAAAATAGTATAAGAAGTCAATTTTTAAAAAAACTATCAAACATGCGCTAGACACTCGTCACATATATCTGGTTAAAAAATGTGATACATTACGTATAGTTGGTACATGTTTAATAATTTTTTTGAAAATAAATTTATGTTATCCTTACTTTAAAGTTAATGAATTTGTACTGGTTCATCATGTAATTACGAATTTAAAGTATATTTTTATTTTTATTTTTATTAAAAGTAATGGATTTTAAGTATCTTTGTACCCATGTACCCATGATATATATATATATAAAGTAAAAAACAAATTATTTGAAGTGTGTTTTCCACAGTATCATTATGCTATTTATTTTTGTGGATGATATTTTACAAAATAAACCCACGAGTCGCGAACGATCATGACTTAGATGAGCATGCTCTTTTCAGCTCATCTCAGAAATACCTCAAGTATCACTAGATTTATCTATAATACAATATATTATATATAATTAATTCTTCGTCCACATTAATTAGATCATCTCAACCATTGATTCTTTTAAAAATAATTGCCGACTTAATTTCAAGTTTCTGCCGACTACATGATATAATGATACATGGTCCCTATATATTACCTTAAATGTAACGTAAAATTTTTATTTCGTGATTTGCTTTTTTCCCTCAAGTAGTAAAGATTGCTTTGTAAAAGAAGAGAGATTGGATGTGGACCACAAATCCAATAATGATGATTCATTCATAATAATTAAGGGACCAATTTTCCAAATAGGCTAATACACTAATGAATATAGTGGATACCATGCTTGGTTATTTTTAAGAGTTATATGAGTCATTGCCTTTCAAATCCAATATCGTTGGCTAAATAAAAGCTTATTTCACAATTACTTGATTAATCTTTGTTCACCTCCACAAGGACCATGACCCTATTGTGATATGACAAATCATTTCATACACAAGCTAAAAGATTCTGTACTTAATCAATATTTTCCTTTTATATATATATATATATATATATATATATATATATATATTTTATACAATATTTCATATTAATTATCTGTATTAATATCACATTAAAATTTTATTATTTTAATGTTCAATCAATTTAGTATTATCGATTGTTCGATAGATGTGAGGGTGTAGAATTAAATATTACATTAAATGAGATTTAAGATTTGAGATTAAAACTTATACGTATGAATTGTATGATAGTATTTTTATATTTTTTATGGATACCATGAAAAGAAAAGTCTATACATGTGGATAAAAATTATATTGTGATATCAAATAATATGAAATAACATGATAGTTATATGAAAACAAAAATCATTATTTGATTTAACTAATGTTATTTGATACTTTAATTTACACTATTGATTTTTAAGAGTATGCAAATCCTAATGATTGTTCTATACTCTTACCCACCTCAATTAGATATTTTAACCATCTAAAATAATAGGGAAATGATAATCTATAATAATGGAGTGAACAACATTGGAGATGAAAATGAAATATCCTAGGGTGAAGAGGAAAGTAATATAACATTTTTATTTATCTCAATATATATTCAAAATCAAAATTAGCGTGTTAAATTGAAGGGAAAAAAAAGTTGTTTAACATTTTCTTCATCTAATTAACGCTCATCTCAAATCAAGATCATAAGACATTTCTAAATAAATAGTGTGATAATAAGATACAAGTAAGATTTGAGAGAACTAATTGAGGATCTCTAAAAAGGCAAATGGCGATGAGTGGGTGTATAAGGAGAATTGGAGGAGCTCATGACAAAGGAATTTGGATTACTGCTTAGTGGGCCATTTTTGGGCTCTTTTCTGGAATTGGGCTTCTTGATGCCGACATCATTGCACTCCTAATGAGGGCCCTCTCTCCAACTCTTCTGGACCCCATCTCTGCCCATTTCAGCTCTGCTTGCCTGACCGTATATGGATATCTGGAAAAACAGCACCCTACCTCTCCTGCTCTTTCTATGTACCCTATTAGAACAATCACATACCAAGAAACATAGGGTCAGGAGATATTTAGACTAAATTAAAATATATTTTTTATTGTTAATATTCTTATCCAATTACAATCGAATATTTAACCCTTTGTTTGTATTCGAGTTTTATTTCTTGTATTTAAAATTAATTTTCTGTTTTTTTAAAATTCGTTTATTAAAGAAAAAATAAATTTGTGTGATATAACAAGTTCTTTTTTATTTTTATATTTTATTTCATATTTAATACTCATTTTTATTTTTAAATTCTCAATTTTTAATTTTACTTTATTCACATGGAAATAGAAAATATGTGGAATCTTATTTTTCTTTTAAATGAGGTCTTATAATATGATATAAAATTTAATGGTGAAATTTTTGAAATCTTACCTTCTTTTTTCAAGTTTTAAAATTATATTAAAAATGAAACTAATTTTCGAAAACTAAAAACATAACTAATTATCAAATAACATTACATTCAAACACTTAAATTTAAACATAAAAAACATAATATTCAAACGTTTTTCGAATTCATCAATGATAAACATACGTAAGTGTGTAAATATTTATTTAAAAAGACTTCAAACTTCATTATCAATGTATTGAATAATGGAATGGGTATATATAGTTATATACCTTTGGCTGAATCTTCTTCCAAGGCACTCGGTGCATTTTCTTCCTTCTACCATTTCTCCCATTCCTATGCTAACACAATTCCTGCAATATACTCTTCCACAGACCTAACCATATACCACTTATAATTTCATCATCATTGTCTAGCAATCAATGTATTACTTTCATATTATACCTAATTTTTTTTATCATCAAAATGGATGGAAATTCTTAAATGTAATATGAACATTAGATTAGAGACATTTTTTTAATAAATTAAAAGCTGGAGACAAATTTATAACTTGCAGTTTAATAACAATTTTGCATGATGTATAAGTAAATTTATTAACTTTTTTTTAAAAAAATATTAATACAGAGATGTTAATGTTCAAAGATGAGAGTTACATACCAGACAACGATGTTGGAAAACGTATACATAATTAGAACAAATAGTGCAGATACTGGAATGGGGAATCCCCGCCCTTCTTCTTCTTCTTATTCCGGTTATCTCTTGATACATTGAAGCCACGCTCATGTTGCTCATATCATGATGATGCTGATAACCCATGTTCTGTACTCCATGTTGTTGTTGATGATGATGATGATCATCATCATGAGGCATTGTTAAAGAGTCACGACCATTATGTCCTTGTACATGATGACCACTGATATGAGTATTATTATGTTCTTGATGACCAATATGATGATGATGATGATGATGATGATGTTGAAGATTAGTACTAGTAAATGGATGATGTTGATGGATATTATAATTGGGAATAATGTGTTGAAGGGCTTTGGAGAAATCAAAACTGGGTATTTTTTTGGAATATTGATGATCAAATCCATTGACACTAGGATTGGATTCAATGGTAATTATGGATTTTTCCCATTCTGATAATGTCTTAGGATTTTGAGTCTCTTTTGCTAAGTCTTCAAAACTCAGATTCACTGACTCATCTGGTATATTCCCAAATTCATTTCTCCTTCTTGCTCTAATATTATTGCCTTTGTTAATTTCTCCCCCATTTCAAATGATTCACAAACTAATCAAAGAAGAAGAAGAAGAATATGAATGTTTTGCTTAGTTGTTTTTTTTTTTTTTTTGTTATGTTAAGAGGACGCAAATGAAAGAGAGTTTATTAGAGGTTTTATTTGGAAGTACAGACATAACAAAAATGCCAAAAAATTTTAAGCCGGTGTTTAACTTTCATGATATGTTATTACTTTTAGTCTCAAAGGGCATATTGGTCATTACGTAAATATCTCAATTAAAATAAAGTTGAGACTAGCCCAGCCGAATTAGGGCGGACTAGGTTCAATATACTTCTATGTTTACAATGTGAGTTATATGTAAATTCCAAAATCAGCAACCAAACTTGCTAATCGTTTTTATAAAGAAATATGTTTTCTTTTTCCTCGTACATAAAGAACTCAAGGTCACGCCATGTATGTAAAGGGGCATTCTTCCAATATACTAAAAATTGAGAAAATCATTTTCCTCAAAATTCCACAATTTATTTACGTATCCTTTAAAATGAATTTGATTTAATTTATATTCAATCATAAGGAGTATGTGATCAATTAATCATTATATTATACATATAATGATCAATAAATTGTTAACATTAACAACGGTCCATAAATTCTGATCACAACTAATTAATTACCACTCAATATTTAAGGTGAATTTTTAAAGTATCAAAATGTGTTATTTTTTAACAGTTAAGTTGTCTTCTTTCTCTCTCTCTCTCTCTTGTTAAAATAACTTAGTTATCTTTTCTTTTGATTTCTTACTAGATAGAGAGTCTTTTATAATAATAATTTTCTCTAATATATCGTCATTTTCTTTTGATTTGTTTTAATGAACATATATTATCTATGTATTCTATCTAAATTTCAATTTAATCAAATCTTTCTTTCACTATATTTGCATTTAAAAGTGATTTTAAACATGTTTTGTTTCTATATTTAGATATAATATTATATTTTTTTCATATAAGTATTTCTAAGTTCAAAACATATAGTTCTAAAAAAAAAGGTGATACATGGTTGGAGGACCCAAAGAGATAAAGAAGAAAGCTAAAAACAATTTGTTTTTGTGTTATTCATGATTTTATTAATTTATAATAATTTAATGTATTTTTATTTTATTGAATTAATTATTATTATATTTTCGAACGAATCAAATTTAGTTTTTATTAAAAAAAAGTGTTATTATGGAAAGAAAAAAAAACATTTTAAACAATTTTGCTATATTATTTAATGTAAACGTCTTTGCAATTATTTGATGTAAATGTAATTGCACGTATGAAGTTACGAGAATAGTATTAAACTCTGACTATAAGAGGGTTGTTGAATAGAGTATGAAAGTGATAATTTTGTTTTCTTCTTCTGAGAATAGTTCGATAAAACACAGCAATCTGAGATTTCACCAAAAAGACAAAACTACTAACGGCAGAAAAGGAGGAAAAAAAAAAAGGACAACGATCTTAAAAATTGCCGCACACCAGACTCCAAACAAAAATTCAAAAGCTACCCCTAATGGCTATTTTACCATTGTTGTAAAGAAAATACTAACCCCACGTTTGTTTAGAGGGAATGGAATGGAATGAAATCAGAATTAATTCATTCTATTTTACGTTGTTGTACGGACGGAATCAATCGATGATTATTAATTTTAATCGACCACACCTTCTCCCTTAAACGATTTATTCCATTCCCGGGATATAAAATTATCGTTCCAATTTTACCCCTCACCTAAAATTATAATTACAAAATTGCCCTTCCTTTATAAACGAACAAACAGATTGAATCTTCCTCACATTTTTCTCACCCACGAGCGTCACGATTTCTTCTCCAGCTCTGCACTCAACCATCGCGATTTTTTCTCCAACTCAAAACTCAATCGCCGCTCACTCGGTCCTCCACAAATGGGTGGTTTCCGACATTCGAGGTGAGTTCTCGTCCTCATCTGTGTCTTCTCGCTCATCTGAGTCGCAACTCTAATTTCTTCACGAGTTGTTCTCTTTTTTGTTTTTTGCTTCTCGCTTCTAAATACACTATTTATTTCCTGATATTGTGGGTTTTTCCTTTGAAATTGTTCTCTGTTCTGTAAATATTTATTCTATTTTGAATCGATCCCTAATTTTGTTCTTTGTTCTAATCGCTGATACATTATTCGTCTGAGGAAGTTTCTCTATTTTGTTGAAATTTATTTATATTTTGAATCCATTCATATTTTTATTATCTGTTTTGGTATTCTGGTATGTAATATTCTTTGTTGTTTGCTTTGAATCGATTTATTGGTTTCATGAACTCAAACACAGCTTCGATATAAACATTCCTTCTACGTTCCATAAAGACGATACTGATATTGTTTCGAACAATATCAATATTGATTATTTGCTAGAGTTTTCTGACTTAATGGCATAAATTGTTGTTAGGATTAATTTTGATAGTTTCAGTGTATAAGGTAACTCTAACTTTGGTTTAAAAACTGGGAAAATTGGAGCTGCATAAACTAATTGTTATGCTAATGAATTCAAAAACTGCCTATTAATACTTGCAGAGGTATTATCGAAGAGAATGCATTACTTACTTTCATAAACTGTTTATTAATCTTGCAAAGGTATTGTCTATTCAAAAACTATCTATTGTTAGTGATATAATGTATATTCTACAATATTTAATTTTGGCAGTTTAATATAATAGGTATATTTTATCAATTTTATGAGTAAATTGTTGTTCCTAATTAAGTATTGTTTTTGTTTGTACTTTAAGGTAAAATGGATGATCATAGCTTGAATGTGGAAGAGGTGGATGCTATTATTGTGTACTTGATGCATATAATGTATATTATAAAATTCTTTTTGAAGTCAGGTGGATAAAAACAAGACAATATCTTTAAGGAGATAATTGTATTTAGCTTGATTTTTTTTCAAATAGGAAAATCAGCGGCATAGATTGCGGCTATAGAGTGACATTACTTGTATTAATCAAATTAGACGAAATGAGTGTTTTTACCACTCAGGTGCAATGCTTGAAACTAGAGAGGGCTAATACAATCAAAACATTTATTAGTAGATGACGGTAGCCATGTTTCTTCACGTGATTGCACACCACGTGAAAAATAGAGTTATAACGATCGATTTGAAGATCCGGAGTGACAAAGTAGTAAGTATTTCAATAATGTCTTGCATGCTATCATACGGCTGCCAGATAAGGAGTTGTTTAAAAAACCCGAGCCTATTCTTGACGATTGTGATGACGATAGGTGGAAATATTTCAAGGTAGATATAATGTTTAATTTCTTTCTTTCTTTTTTCTTATTACCATGTAATATTTCTAATACTTAAATGATTTTACTTGACTTATCGGTACTGTGGTTGCCAGAAAGCACTCACGGTACTCATATTAGAGTAAGAGTTCCTCAGAGTGATAAGTCTAGGTATCGAAATCGAAAGTGGTGAGGTTACCACAAAATGTTTCTGGGGGTTTGCTCTCCCGATATGCAATTTATTTATGTTTTACTCGGTTGGGAGGTTCATCAGCCTAATAAGAGAGTTTTTACGTGAAGCTACGCGTACAGTAATGGATTTAAAGTCCAACTTGGTAAGTAATACGTGAATTGATCAATTTTTTTAAATTCTATGAATATGAAATTGAACTCAGAAATATATTTAATATATACATTATTATCTCAGGATGCCGGACATGCAAATTCCAATGGATTTCTTGCTCCATATCGTGGTCAACGTTATCATTTGAGTTGAATGGAGAGATGGTTCACAACCTCGCAATCCACGTGAATTTTTTAACATTTAAGCACTCACAGGATAGGAATGTGATCGAGAGATGTTTTGGTGTGTTAAAAAATCGATGGGCTATTCTAAGAAGTCCATCATTCTATCCCATTAAAGCTCAAAATCGAATAATTATTACTTGTTGGTTGCTACACAACTATATAAGAAAGGAAATGTCATATGATCCATTTGAGGAAAATTGGGAAAATCTTAAAGATAGAGATGAGGATGTTGATGAGGAAGATATAATAAGAATCGTAGACTCTACACATGAATGGAGTGTATTTAGAGACAATAGGGCATCAAACATGTACAATGAATGGAGGGAAAGGAGAGAGGGATAGATGATATTGAGTGTTTAGGTTAATGGAAGTCGTGTTTTCTTATTTATGCTTGATTGTGGTTGTAATGAAGAGATTGTTTGATTGAAATTATTTGTAATCTTGTAAAACATTATACTATTGGTCGTATTCTTTTAATTTTAAAATTATTCTCATTGGTCACAGGCTCACAACTTTAATATGTTTTCTATTTCTATTTTGTTAAACAGCTTAGTAAGTATTTTTTTGTACTTACTTTTTAATTTTAGATGTCATCTTCACAAAGTTTTACCTCAAGAAATCGAGGCCCTTGGCTGCACAAAAGATTTTGGACAACAACTTTAGATGAAAAATTAATTAAATGTCTTAGTAGTTACACAATCGTGGTTCATATAGACCACAGGTGGTTTCAAACCTGGCTACTTAAATGCTATGAGAAATCACTACTTCAAAAACTACCAGATTGCAATATGAAAGCTAAACCACATATCGGTCTCGATTGAAAACATTGAAGACTTCAATTTACTACTATACATGACATGCTAACTGGTCATAATAGTAAGGGATTCAAAGGGATCCAAGAATAAACATACGTAGTCACGTAGGCACCTCAGATGCATATGTACATGTAATATTTTCAATTTGATTATTAATATTTTCAATTTGACATATTTTAATATTTTTTAGAGTCACAAATAAGCTGCTCATTGGAGACATAGGTCATTTCCTTATTACAAGGACTTGGCTATTGTATTTGGTAAAGACAGAGCCACATGAAAAGATGCAGAGGCTCTAGATGATGTTGTTTTAGAACTTGATAATGAACGAGATCAAGAGACAGTAAATGAAACTGATCCATTACATCAACATGTAGATGCTACCGACCAGCAAAACTCAAATGTTTCATCTAAAAAAAGAAAGAGAACAATGGAGTTAATGAATATGGAAATTTCATGCTGGTAGGCGCTCGATACTGGCAGTAAGAGATGAAGAATGTCGACAAATTTTCGAGTCGATCCATCACAAAAGAAGAACAAAAAGTTAAGAACAAAAGAGGTTCTACAATGAATTACAAATGACCACATCACTTAGCAACGATGAAGCTTCGATGTTGCTACAATTCTTCTTGTTGACAAACACGCAAGAATGAATGATTTTTTTCGAGTAATTGACAACAAAGATATTGGATTAGAGCCTATTTAGACGTAAGCGAGCATTATATTAAGTTATGGATATGTGCTATTACTATATGAATATTCGTTTGTAATTGTTATATTAGCCTTGTTTTGGTGTCTAATTTTATATTAATTAGGCTAATATCAATATTTTAATATAGTGTTTTCAACACTTGTATTTTGAACACTATTAAAATATGAACATTCAGGCTTCATCGAATGTAGATTTATACGAAAGATATGATCAACATACGTTTATAATTCTGTTTATATTAATAATTTATTGTTTTGTAAAAATAAATAGCATCATTGTATAACATCATTCATCTCTATAAAAGTTAATATATAATTAATTTTTTATGATATAAAAAAAAGAAATATATATTTTTTACTTAAAAAATTAAAAATTAAAATTGTTATTTAATTTTTCTGACGAAAAACTAGTAATTAAATTACAATAGTTGAACTTTACAACATGTAAGAGTATTTAGGTCATTAACAGTTTTTTTCATTCCATTCCAGTATCAAACCAAACACTATAATCCTGATTCTGAACTTGATTCCAGTAGTCAAACTAAACAGAATTGTTTCCATTCCATTCCATTCTATTCCGATTCACATTCCCATTCCCATTCCCATTCCCATTCCCATTCCCATTCCATTACAAACACCACCTATAGTTATTTTACTCAAAGAAAAAAAAGAAATAGTAATAATTACTATTATAATTATAAATTATAAATTTTATCTTACACCGCATAGTACAACCTTTAAGAGGAGGAAAACGAAAGTTAAAACTACAAATATAAAAAGTAAAAAGACAATTGCACTTTCATAGAGAATATTACAACTTCTAAGGATGATCGTTTCTGTCTGAAGTGGACTCAATATTAACAAAGTCACCTGTACGCTCCCTCCACTGGACCGTGGATGACGCAAGACTTGGTTCGTCCAATGGGCATCTCCTATTTTCTTCAGCAACTTCAGTGAATAAACAAGAACCAAAAGTAGCCTGTTGTCCACACATCAAGTTAGTCATCCCATTCTGCTTCATGTAATTATCTAATGGAAGGCCAGCAGCTTCAACAAGACTCGTCATGTTCCATCCTGAGTCCACTTGCATGTCTTCACGGTTGGGATGAGAATTCAGGTCTATTTGTGTAGCATTCGTTTCAGCTACATCCACTTTAGTAGTTCTGCTTTGACCGCCTCCATTATCAGAGTGAGGTACATGTGGTAATACATCTGTATACACGCCATTTGTTTCGGAATCAACCTTATGATGCATACCATCGTTCTGCATTGTCTCAGTTTCTCGACGTTTCTTCTTGCGCAGCATGAGGGTTTTAAACCGACGCTTTACTGTCATGCATACATTGCATGTGCAAGTCGGTTGGTGCCTGCCCTTCCCACTTGGGGGCTGAATGCAAACAATGCATGTGCAGCCTGGGCGGTGTCTCGGGTGTTTGGTGGTGGCCCCAACAGATGCCTCACCAGATTCATCTATTTTATCTCCCAGAGCTGCAGCAGTAGCCAGAGCATCTAAACCAGAAGGCTCATGTTCTCGTGTATTTCTCTCACTTTCTACAGCTTTACGTTTCTTGAAATCTAGCCAAAAACATAGATTGAAAAAGAATTACCATGTGATAGCCGTATATTTTGACAAGAACTCAACAAACATTGACGAAAACCACGACTATAACAGAAATTATGTGATTCAATGGAATGCTACTCCATAGTATATAAGTACATAAATGATTATTTGACACGAGTCCAGACAATGTGCCAATTAAATGAGCTACTAAAAGCATTAAATAATCAGCATTTTTATATTTATTTAAAAAAAGGTACTACATGATACCACCTATTAACAAAAATGAAATGGAGAGCCATTAAATAGCAGGAAGAAAAGATGGATATAAGAGGAGAGGAAGTTGGATTATATACCTTTGCTTCCTCGAAGAAGATTTTCCATTTCCTTCAAGCTCAGCTCCTCGCGTATGGAACATGAACATCTATGAGCATATCAGGAACTAGTTACAACATAACCAGCATTTAAATTCAAGATAATTTTACTTAGATGGAACATGTAAAGGTATAAATATCGTGGAATGATGTCAACCTGCTTGAATCCCAAACATTTTCAGAACAAGTCCACTTCGGGGGAAGAAGGGCATGAACCGGTAGCCTCCGCCATTTGGAACAATCATCACACTGGGCCCATTGTTCTTGCCCCCTAAATAAAATTTCCTGGTATATTCAGATCTGAAGGTACCTCTTCAAAGATATGAAAATATTTTAAGGGCTCCATTTCATATATAACCCACTTATTTGACTGATTTCATTTCTGCCCCCCCCCCCAAAAAAAAATGTTCAAATTCTATACATTTGCAGCTGTTGTTGTAGTGCAGTAGTACTAAAGCCTCCTTGTGAAGTGGGCGAACCCAAGGTTAGAGACTCAATCCTACTATGAGTGAGTTGTGTAATGTTATTTAAAAAATATATTTTATAAATTTTGAACGTATGTTCAACACATATTTTCAATTAAATTGTTTGATATAAATATATTTTCATAAATATAAAATATAAAGATAAAAAAAATTAATATTATAAAATAAATGTTGAGAATATGCAATAACATATGTTCAAAATTTCCATCACATTATGTTATAAAATAAACATTAGAATATGCAAAAAACGTATGTTCATCACATTATAAAAAATTGAACATATAATTAGCATCACAGGGTTAAAAATAAAACTTTATCTATGAAAGTATCTACAGTGTACTGTGGCAGCCAACTAGTTAAGTATAAGTCTCTTTAATTTAACATTGTGATTTAGAAATGAGAAAGAGAAAAGATACACCGTGTAGTAGTAGATGTGCTTGGTTTTTAACTTTTAATTTAGAATCACACATTAACTTTTTAACTTGGCACTAATGTGATTAAGAGACTATAGGAAGGTGATATTTTCCATGGAGCAGAAAATCTAAATAGATACTTACCCAAATGGCCCCGAAAGGAATATGGTCTTTTTTCCGAAAACTGGAGGCTCCTATGTAACATGAAAAAAACTCCTCAAAATGTCATCCCAGACATGATAAACTTCAAAACTTGTTAAAGATTCAAAGTTAAAAAAAGAAAGGAAAACAAAAAGAATCTACAAACACATTATGCATATACGAGACATGAGGCAAAAGCGCTATCACATACTTACATCGTACTCTTCAAATTCATGATCCTCAATAGTAACAATGCTTGGTTTGACACTTGGAGGAGGGCGAAGTAAGTCCTGTGCTTCTTCCCATGTCAATCTTAGCTCAAGGACATCTTCACTGTGCATCAGCAACCTCTTACTTTTAGACCCAAGGTTTCGAGTCCTTTTCTTCTCCAAGATTAACGCCGGCTTCTGCAGTGAATCATCATTTGTCTTACAACCATTAGTCTCGTTTTTTAGCAACCTATTGTCAGCGTCAGCCGTACACATATTCAAACGAGGTTCCTTGGATCGTTTCTTTGTAAGGAAAGGACTGGAGTAACTACTTCCTGTCGGTAGATTCTCAATAACACCAGAAAAGGAGGCCTCCCCTGAAGATGAGCCATTTGGAATGGCAGATGGCCGGGCATCCTAATCATTTAACGGTTGTGAATGTACATTTTATGTTAGTAGTTGGTACACTGTTAAATAATAGAAGGATACAGATAATATTAATATATGAAGACTACGGTATTTCATTATGTGGCTTGACCTGCACATCTTCAGAGTTGGATGCTCTCCGAAACCCCATGACAAGTTTACCTCCAGGATCGATCCGACTAAATGTTACTGCATAACAAAGAAGAGACAAAGAACACATGATGACACAGCTTTGTTTGCAAAACCCTAAAGATGACCATAATAGTGCATATTAGTAGGTATAGACAAATGTAAATATAAATGCACCACTAGATGTGTACATATCTAGGTAAGCACATACAAGAATGGTTTATAAAATTCAGGGTGGAAATTCAGGCAACAGCCCATAACACGAATATGACAAATTTTTAAATTTTTTTTAGTTAGAGTTTAATTTAATTTTTTATAATATTAAATAATATGTGAATTTGGGCCATAAAACATGAACATACACAATAAGAACAAACATGACACAATTGACACCCCTTAATGAAATCAAATGTTTGGTCTTTTGAGTAACTAGATAGTCCTAGTTCTTAGCAAATAACTCACCCAAAGCAATAGGTAGAACAACAAAAAAATATTTGCAGTTAATGCTTCTTGTACCTCTATCAATTAAATAAACTTTAGTTGTAATGTCAACTTATAAATAATAACAGTATCTAGCTTACCAGTATCACCAGCCTGCAGTTGCATAGCCTGTATACAAGGAGTCACACCTTCTAAAACATACATCCTACTGTTATTATTGGGCCAAAATCTGAACTGAAATGTCCATTCATTTCCCTTCACATCTTGAATTCTCAAAGGAATGCCTTCTGATTGATTAATAGAAGGAAAATATGCCTGCATGAGGTTGCAATTCATGTAGACAAATCAGGTTAGTTAAGAGCAAGGGAAGAGGAATAAAAGGAAATAGAAACATTTTTCCCTCTTCCCTCAGAAGCAACTAAGTAAATTAAAAGGCACGACCTTGAAGATGTCAGAACTTGTAAAAAATCTTAGCATATACCTCAGCACATGCTTTTGGAAGAACTAGACGACCAATACGACCAGCATCACTGGCACTCAATACTTTCTCAAATAGAGGCACAATACTGGAATTCAAACTTTAAAATAGCAAGATTAAGGTATACAATTCTTTGGAATAATTAGTCTTTGAACCAGACCTCTTAAAACCAAAAAAGCAAAGGAAAAAAAATCAAAGAAAGGAGAAGCTTGGGAACAAACTTTACAAATCAATTAAGGATACTCTCCAGCTAACTTGTCCAGCTCTTGATCAGTAATCCTTGGCCAGTATCGAGGAAGCAACTGATTCTTTCCTCGTCCCTCCCCAGGAGGCCTAGCTATGCGCATTTGGGTAATAGGACCTTTAGTTATGTCTGAACCCATAGCTAGTCCAGATTTCAACAGTTTTGGTAACAACGGGCGAGATCTCTCTCCTTGTTGAAAGGATGAAGATGCTTTGTTTTGTTCTCTTCCATCCACAATTGCACCAGAGAAAGGAAGTGAAAGATTATGTGTCCTTGATGGGGTCACCAAAGTCATATTTAAAGATGGCTGAGCAAGAGAATCATGCAAATTTTTAACATCCACCCCTGAAATATTATTGTCTTGTTCAGGAAATGTCAATGATCCAACAGATGACTGGGTAGCGCAAGGAAAAGGGCCAGTTTCCCTTATTTGTTTCAACCGTTCATCTTGTTTCGTTTGATTGAAAGATGTATTTCTCTCAACATTCTGAGGTCGAGGCAGGAGGGTGGATTCATTAGCCTCCATGACTTTGCACAATTGTAGTAATCCTCCTTCATCTGCACAATGACCTACCACTCTGTTCTGAAAAGGAATTGACTGAGAATCACTGGCATTGCTTATTTTCAATACACCAAATCCGTTAGGAGCTTCATCATTCTGTGACTGCATAAAACAACAATATGAATGCGTCGAAATCTTAGTGCTCCATAATATGACACTAAAACTGCATATTCATGCACATGCAATTATCCCGTGTCATTGTATAAACAAACCAAAAAGTATCAGAAAGACTACTCTAACAATGTCAAACTAGAAATGTACATCTGAACAAAATGAGACCAAAGCTGTTATTTAATAAATAAATAAATAAGCATAATTCTCTCATTTTAACATTTTCATAACATGAATGGAAAAAATTATCATTGAAGAATAAAAACAAATGTGTCTAACCATATGAATTATAATGAAACCCCATAAAAATGAAATTGGGTGTGAACAAATATTTATAGTGATATCCATAACATAAAAGTCCAGTGTGGTAAAAAAGAAAGAGAAAAAAGGGAGGGAGCTTATCACATGCCAAATGAAACTTGATTAAGTCTAACCAGTTTTCTTCCTACACCAAGGCATCAATTTATACTTTGAATAAATCATAAGCAATGCAAGAAACCATAGAAAATAACATCAAGTGAAAGGCATAACTTGATGTAATTTACAACATTGGCTTTGACTAGGCGTGGCAATTCATCAACAAAACGTACATGATTATGACACAACAAAAATAAGAATTTATCAGTAGTTATTTTGTAAATTTAAAGATCCTATTAATAATTTACTTGACACAATATTGTAAATATTTTTCTCTGTCAACCAACATGCAAGCACGAACGTGACACGACATGAAATCAGTATGCGAACACATGAAGTATGATAAAAATAAGCTAAGTTGATCTTACCGAAATGTGTTGAACATTGTTTACACAACTTAAACAGCATATGCCTCCAAAAGCCAGAACATTATACATATCCAAGGACGATGCGCATCCACAATGGACTTGCTGCATCAATTTGTATTACCATTTAGAGTTAAGAATAGAGAGATGGGGCAAAGTTAAATAAACACAGAATTACCATTTAGACTGTCAGAACTTACCTTGCCACATGATCGGCATTCTCTCCAACCACTATCCTCCGAGTGAAACGTTTCACAGAAAACTGATTTTTCATAGGCAGACCTGAAACACAAATAATTAACAAAAATAAATAAAGATTATATCTCCTTCTGTATCAACAAGCACACCGATATATTCTTAAGGATCGAACAAGGTACACTAATGTGGCTTCCAATACACATAACATGAAAAGAAACAAAGGAAAAAGAATCCATAAAGAAACTCGATTGAAAAGGCACAAACAAGAATTTTTTGGATGCACAGAAATTTAACTTGATGAATTTCAAAAATCTAAGAAAGATTGCATCTCAATAGCCATTGCTATAAAAATAAAATGAACCAAATAAATAATGTCTAGGACTAAAACAATAGCCATTTCTTCCTCCACACTGATACTGCCAGGAAGTGCTTTCTCGTTCAGAATTACTTGATTACAAGGCAAGTACAAACATCCTAAAATACTACTGAAAATAACAAAGTTCATAAAAAAAAAAAACTACAAGGAAATCGGTAAATTCTGAAGCAACGCAATTTTGACCCAAGTAAGAATCAATATTCGTGAGGCTAGCTAAAATGGTGGCTACCAAAAACTTCCTACTCGTATTTAACTTGCCGGCTAATGATTCAGTGTTATTATGATTCATTGGGGATCACAAGCAATACCTGATTTAGCATTTTATTACACCCCTTTACCTATTATAAATTACCATATTTATACAATAAGGCCTAAAAATCACCCATCATACACGTAGCAACCAGCATGAAACATCAAAACCCATAAGTCCAAAATCCCCAAACGACATTATATCACCTCCTAAAAAAATCTGAACGATTAAAATCATTAAAAGCATGGAACAAAGAACGAGAATGAAATTACCCGCATCTATCGCATAGATTTGCAAATCCACCCATTGGCGATGGAAGAGGCCAACCCCTCTTCCATTCGTGCTCATTCGTCGTCCGACACGTCTCATTATCACAAAACCTTGACCCCATTGGACCAAACTCAACCCTTCCTTTAAATCCTTCACGAAATAATCAAAATAAATCCAATCCAAATCCCTAAAAGCCCTTTCAACCAAAACCCAATACTCAATCAACGCAGATCATCGTCAACAACACATCAAACAAAACCCATTAAGATTAAACGAAAAGGAAGTCAAGAAACAGTAAAAAGGCCAATCTTGACTCTTCTCAATCTCAATCTACACCAACCCACACAGAACTTAGAAACCAAGCGTTCATTAGAATATTGAACAAAAACCCACCTCTAGTTTGCTTATTTCGCTCCAGTTCCCCTCCAAAACTAAAAGGGTACTCAAGAGTAACCATCAAGCTGAGAAGAAACGAGTCAACTCAGTCTATAGAGCCAAGCAGAGAGTCTGATCAAGTCTACAGAACAAGACCCAGAAAACGTGTATAAAAGAGAGACAAAGGGAGAGAAGGTTAAGAGATTGAAAGCTAAGAGAGAGAAAGAAATGCATGCAAAGAAACAGAACAAAAAATGCATGCACGACACACACCGTTTAACAACGAGTCATCCTTTTCTTTTCTTTTTTCTCTTATTTTTCTTGCTGTGTGTTCCTGTTTGAACACTGATACTCTGACCCGGCGGTTTCGTTGGGGGCTTTCAATTTTTGATAACTTTGAGGGTAATTAGGTAAAAATAAAAAGAAGGAATTTTCTTCATAAAAAAATAAAAAGAAGCAATGAAATGAAATGCTTAGATTCAGGCTATGATGAAAATATGGACCAAATCGTTGAGGTTTTGGTGATAAAATCTCATTTTTATATATACAAAATGGAACTGTAATATTCATATGTTTTAATTAAATTATCTTAAAATTAGCAAAAATATTATTAAAATATCTTTTATATGTTGTTATCATTTAATTTTTTTTTTGCTAAAATATCATCGTTGTCGTTAAAAAGTCATTAATATGTTATTAAAATATTAAAAATATCAATTTTTAATTTTTTTTCTTTTCTAAACAATCATTTCAGATTAATTTTTTTTAATTTTACATAAGAGTATAATGTATATTTTCTTATTTGTAGCATTTTTATTATACATATGAAATAAATAGATAAAAAAAAAAAAAATTATATCATATATTACTTTATTTAGTGACCATTTGAGTGAAAACATATCATCTAATCCAATTTTCAGTGCATATTTGATTTTCTACTATTTTATATTAATGTTATAACAAATATATTTAATTAAACAGTAAGGCTCGTTATGTTTTCTAACTATAAATACTTCTAAAAATAAATAATCAACAAAGTTAATTTTTATATAGTTAAAATTTATCTATTTATAAAAGTTAATACAATTATATAGTCTACTTAATTATTTTAAATATTTTAATTATTTATACTAAAATATTTAACAAAAAAATATTTTTTATTATATAATATTTTAATTAATTGATAAAATTATTAAATAATATAAATATTTAAAAATATCTGTATAAAATAAAAATTAGTTTAAAATATAAGTGATATTTTTTTAATATTTTATAAAATTTTATAAAAAAAATTATATTTTTGATAGAGATTTTATAATTTTGATAATTTTTTTAAAAATTTATAAAAATTATATCTTAACGTAATCACAAACATTGACATTTCGAAACTTAGTTTTAAGTTAAGTATGTTTTGCATGTTAAAAGCCAGATGAAAATAACAACGTAATAAAATTATAATAATATATAGGATTTAAGTTTAATAAAAATATTTATTTAAATAATAAAATTAAAATATTTATAAACTAAAATAAAATTTATAAAATTATAAATAAATTAAAATTAAAATTTTTTTAAAGAGATATTATAAATTTTTTCATTAAATAAATTAAATATTATAAGATATTATTCGAAGTTAGATTTATGTTGAATAATTATATTATTTAAATTGTAAGTTAATTTTAAATTAATTTTTTTAATTTTTAAATAAAAATAAATAATAATTTTTTTATAAATATATAAAAAATTAAATATTTTAATTATTAACAGGTAAATTAAATATAAATATACTTATAATTATTTTCATTATCACATTTTATGATTGGTTGGCATCACGTAGGTACGTAAGAATGTGTTATTTTTAAGCATGCCTAATGTATAAGAGTAGAGAAATTATTTATTGATATAACATCCCAGTTTAAATCAATAAAATTTGAAATTAATTTTTATTTTTATTTAATAAAAAATATAAAAAAAATAATTATATTGATAAAAAAATATAATCTAAAAAGGATGACCCGATGCGTTGTTTCCGCAATTATGAAAATTAATGCTTCTGGCACAGCTGTCACTTGTCATATTATTATTCTAATTTTATTTTTTTCTATTTTATTTTCGTCGGAAATGATAGCAGTAACGAAAATTTTCATGTGGAAACTTCTTTAGTATTTAGACTCTTTTTTTTCTCTCTTAGTAATAATGTTTTATAATACAATATTAATAAGATGTTTTTATATTTAATTAAAATATAAAGTGACGTTAATATAATAAAAAGATAAATTTAAATATTTAAATATTTAAATAATATAATTGCGACAAAAAAACATTTTCCGTGATACCTATAATTTTAGTAGATAATTAAATATCATAAAAATAAATTATGATATTTTTATATTTGGTTTAAATTTTTTGAATTGAATATATAATAATAAAATTATTCATTCTTCTAGAACTTTTAAAGAATATATTAATTTTTTTATATATTTATATAATTATTTCTTTTTATTTTATTTTATTAAATTTAAAAAAAATTTAATTTTTAATTTTAGTAAATTTTACATTGATATTTATTATTATTTTGATTATATTATTCAAACAATTATAACAAGAAGAATATTATTTTCAATGAGTACAAACTAAATATGAACTAAAAATTTAATTGTATTTCATAACTCTATTAATTTTTATTTTTAAATCCCTTATATGGTTTACATATTTTTTTTATATAACATTGAAAATATAAGATGTTTGCATTTTAAAAAATACTTACTTTTTTTTTCTTATAATATAAAAAGTTTTTTTAAATAGTTATAAAAAACATATAAATAATTTAATTATATAAAAATCAGATGAAATTTTTTTAAAAAAAAGTGATCCTTAGGTTCCTTTATTTTTACAAAAATAATACATTAATCGTATTATTTTCAATTGATGTATTTTACTTATCTTATTATTATATTTGTAAACATTTTAATTATTTTATCTTAATTTTGGTTATTTTGATCGTTTTATTTTTTAAATTTTTTTGAGACATTTTTTTCTTTAAATATCTACTAACTTCGATTAATAAGATTCGATTCAATCAAACTTAAATTTTTTCTAAAAAAATTGATAAGAGTCGACAAATTTTAAAAAATACAAGAGAAAAATATTAAAATACGTTAATTTTTTTTTAAAAAATAGATTAATATATGTAATTTATAAAAATAGAATGATCAAAACACCATGTTATCCTTTAACTTTAATCCACAATATCATTTTTCTTTTCAATCTTCTATTTTTATATTTAAAATGAATTGTGATTATTAAAAATAATATTAATTAACAGACAAATAATATATATTTTAAATTTGGTAACGAAATTTTTTTTTTACCCTTTTTATCTTTTTTCCCCTAGTAGGAAATAGATGGAGTCTATTTAGAATTTCCTTTTTGATAAGGGAATACTGCATTGTATGTCTCCTGTCCACCTTCTACGACTACTACCCGGTAAGATTAGATTAGTAGCACTGGAATTTATTTCTCTTGGTATCCACCTTACCGAAATCATTGTGAAGTTATGTAACTCTTGATGCACTTGTTTCAAAATGTTCTCAGTTAGAGGGAAAATAGATGGCCAATTTTTTTTTTTAGGAAAGCTTGGATCATCTTTGTGCACTTTTTTTTTATTTTAACCCTTAATTAATTTACATTTACATTTAAAATTAAGAATATAATTTATTTGAATACATATTCAATAATAATATCTATATTCTAATTTTTTTAAAAGATTACGTAAATTAATACCCTTAAAATTTAAAACAATAAAATAATATTCTAATAATATTAAATGTGATCGAATCATTCAAATTTTAATAATAAACGGATCTAAATATACATCACTTAACTTAAACGACGTAAATAAGAGTTCATTCAATATAGAATAATTGATTGAATTTTTATTAATAGTTAAAATATATGAACTAAATATAATAATTTTTATTTTTGTAATTAAAAATTTTAAAATTTACCCCTTTTTTTTCTAAAAATTTTTGCAGGCACAACATGATTTTTCGGTGATATAATTAGCTTTCATTGTTGGAATTATTGAAGCTACCAAGATTTTCCTGCTTTTAAACCTAAATAACTCTAAATATTTTCATTATTTTTCTCACTGTATCATATTCAAAAATAAACTTTATCTTTCCTTAATTATCGTGTGTCTCAAATAATTTTATATTGGATATTATTTATGATAATTAATAAAAAATAAACACTGAGAAATAATTCCATATTATATATATATATATATATAATTACTCTTTTAAATTTTGGTATAATTTTTTTAATATATTTTTCAAAAATAGTAGGGTTAAAAATGAAAACACTTTTTAAAAAAGAAAATCATCTCATACAGTAATTCTCAAAAAGAAAAAGTATGCGTATTCTATTTGGGATTTTTTTATGAGAAATTATCCTAATAATTTAGATTTTTTTTGGTTAAATATAATAATAAATTTATTGTTATTGAAAACTATAATCCTAAATCCCTCATAATATGTTTTATTTTATGTATTATTTGATTCACGACTGTACTAAACTATTAATACAGAGCGATAAAGACAAAGTAGGCTACGATTTATTTATACATATATTTTTAAAGAAAGTCAACATTAATGTTAAAAATAATAAAATATATTGTTTATATTATATGATTAATTATAGCACGTGGAATTTCATTTGAAAAAAAAATTATCATATATATAAATAGGTCGAATTACATAGAACGCTCATGTGACAGCTTCTACGTGGCTAGTCTAATACTCCGAATATTATATTAAAAAAAGTATGAAAGGTAGGACAATTATTAATTTTTGTTATGATTATTCTTTTTTTCTAAGCCATTTTTTTCGAACAAAAGATAATGTAACTCATTGAATTAAAAATATAAGCAGATGTTGTAACTTCAAGCTGAGAAAACACAACAAATGATAAAATATGAAAATCATGCCTATAAATACAATAAATTGCAACTAACGTAAAAACATTCAAATGACGATTAATTAAAAATAATATTTTATCAATTAATTCATTTTAAAAGAATATAAATGCTATTAAATGTCTTTTTCTTAGGATTCCCTAGTTAGTTTTCTCCTCTTAAGCTTTCTATTGTATTCTCATACATTCTTGTAATTGTTAGAACAAGTATGTAAAAAACAATGTAAGAATAATATTATCGATATATTTAAATGAATTGTTTGAGTTGAGTTGCGAATTAGGTCATTTTTTTAAGACATTTCGCAGCTCTGTTTAAATTTGTGCAAACAAACATAGTCTCGTCGTCCTCAGGATAAAACAACTCAGAATCTTTTTTCTATCTTGAAGTTTCACAGCACTGATGAAGTCCGGAATGCTACATCTCTAAAATATTTATGTTGCTCAAAAAACTTCAAAAACAATTTTCTATATTTTTCTTTGGTTTGCCACCAAGAGTAATTTCTGAGTTGTTGAGTTGTGTTTTAAAACTGAGAGTTATTGCACTCTATTTATAGTTGAAAAATTATATATAACGGTCACATAATTATGAAAATAATGGTAATAAAATAACAGACACATTATTATGAAAATAACGATCACAAAACATAATTGTGAAAGTAACAGTCATAAATTTGGGTGGATAAATAGCGGTCATGTCTGTTGGAAAGAATAGTTTTAATAATGAATTTTCTTTATTTAAATTCATTTCCAACAATATCACACTTGAATTTTATATAAAAATAGTTTTATTGAGCAACCGATCAATTAAAAATATAAAATTGTGTGTCGATGTTTTAGATTATAGTAGAGTAACTCATAGTTTTGAACTCTATATCTAACAACATTACACACATAACCTTTCCAAAGTGTAGTTCGAAAAGCCCGCGTTTTATGACCATGCACTTGTATCTCAATATAGTGAATGCTCTAGTAAATTTTGCCCAAAATTTTCATAGAAAGCAGCCACACTTTCACATTCACATAGGTGAGTCTATCAAGAGTACTCCGGTAGCTATGTACTTCACTCCACATAGAGTATAGAACCCATTAGGAGTTTAATAATTAACTCATCCTTCTTTGTTGCTTAAGGACTTCATGATTCTAACAATATATAAATAAGACTTCATAATAACATGATTCATCTCATATCACTTCATGACTTGTTATTACCCATTGAACATATTTCTTGGGATTTCCAATCAATAAGTTAGGTTACCATTATGAGTGACTCTTCATTCTAATGGCATCGGTCCCATTTTTTCGATATTAATTCTTTCGTCAAAGGATTAGTCAAATTTTCATCAGAACGTACATGATCCACTCTTATAGTTCTTGTAGAGAGAAATTCTCTAACAGTACTTTGTATATGTCGTCTCTTACAATTGTAATAATAGTTCTAAATCTTTGTAATAGCTACGGTACTATCACAGTGGATCAGGATAGTTGGTATCAGTCTTTCCCATAAAAGAATCTCAACTAACAAACTTCTAAACTAGCATGCTTTTTCACTAGCAGTAGCTAGTGCTATCATTTTAGACTCCATTATAGATTGAGCCAAAATTGTCTATTTAGACTTCCAAGAAACAACTCCACCAGCAATGCTAAATATATAGTAGCTAGTTGCTTTGGAGTATTCCAATTAGTATCGTTGTATCCTTTTAGAACAACGGGAAACTTCTTATAATGTAATCCAAGGTTCATAATTCTCTTAAGGTATCTCATAACCCTTTCGATAGCATTCAAATGATCTATAATAGGTCTATTGGTAAACCTATATAGTAGTCCTACAACATAAGCTATGTCTGGTCTAGTGCAGTCAGTAGCATAACGTAAGCTACCAATGATGCTCGCATACTCGGTTTGTCTAACACCGTCTCCGATATTCTTGAACATCTTTACACTAAGATCATAAGGAGTACATGCAAGTTTGTAGTTAAAGTAATTATATTTTTTAAGATCTTCTCAATGTAAAAAGATTGATATAAAGAAAGTCCTTTTTCAGACCTAGTAATCTTCATACCATGAATTACACTCACTTCTCCGAGGTCTTTCATATCAAAGTTAGCACATAAAAAAAATTTCACATTAACATGAATATTTGACCCAAAAATAATCATGCCATCCACATATAAACATATAATAGTGCAAATGTCATTTTCTGATTTATAATAAATGCATTTGTCACTTTCATTCATTTTGAATTCATGTGAGATAACTAGATTATCAAATTTTTCATATCATTGCTTAAGTGCTTGTTTTAGACCATAAAATGATTTATCTAATTTACAAACTTTATTTTTCTTGATCTAGGACAATAAAACTCTCAGGTTGGTCCATATAAATATTTTCTTCTAAGTCATCATTTAAGAATGCAGTCTAAACATCCATTTGGTGCACTACTAAATCATGGATAGCACCAAGAGAGAAAAATACACGTATGAAATTTATTCGTATGATTGGTGAAAAGGTATAAAAGAAATCTATATTTTCTCTTTGCCTATACTCTTTGGCCACAAGATGAGCTTTGTACTTTTCAATAGTACCATCGGGTTTTAATTTCTTTTTTATTATCCATTTATATCCTATAGTTTTGCAACTATGAGGTAAGTCAAATAAATGTAAAGCTCTATTATACTCAAGAAAGTCCATTTCATCATTTATGGCTTCTTCCCATAAGTTTGCATCTAAAGAAGAAAAGGGTTCTTGAAGAGTTTGGGGGATCTTTCTCTAAGGTATAAACATAAAAATCAGACCCAAAATCCTTAGAGGTTCAAGCTCGTTTACTTCTCCTAATTTTAGTATTTAATTCTATATTTTGTTCACTAGTTCTAGTTATAGGTAAACTACTAGAAGACGAACCCCCACTATTCTTTAATTTAAAAAGAAACCTATGTTCATAGAAATCAACATCATTTGATTCTATAACTACATGATCATTTAATTCATAGAATTTACAACCTTTACTATTCACAATATATCCTATGAACACACATTCATATGCTCTACTAGCAAGTTTATTTCTTTTAGGATTAGGGATCCTAACATAGACTAAACAACCCCAAGTTTTAAAATAAGTTAATAAAATTTCTTATTTTTCAAAATTTCATATGGTGAAATTTTATTAGTAGATTTAGGCACTCTATATAGCACATATTAAACAGTTAATAAAATTTCTCTCCACCAATGGGAAAAAGCACAAGAGTTTAATAAAATTGTAATAACTGATTCAGTAAAAGTTTTATTTTTTCCTTTCAGCTTTGTCATTCGTTTCAGGAGAATTAGGTACAATTTTTGTTTCACGTATAATTCCATGAGTTTTATAAAAAAACATTGAAAATATTGGAATCATATTCAGTGCCTCTATCACTTTGAAATCTTTTTATTTTTCTGTTAAGTTGATTTTCAATTTCAGTCATAAATATTTTAAACATGTCAAACACTTCACTTTTATTTTTCATTAGATATATAAGTATAATTTGAACAGTCATCAATACAGTAGCATTTTCCATTTCTTGTTAAATTTTCATCAAGTTTACATATGTCAGAGTGTATTAAGTCTAAAGGTTCAGATTCTCTAACTATTGATTTATGTGAAGTTTTGGTTATTTTAGTTTGACTACAAAAGTCACATTTTTCAAAATTATTTAAATTTAAACATGTCATCAGTGGCGTACCCTTTTCCAACAAAAAAAATTAGTTTTAGTTATTGTATATAAATCAGTCCCTATAGTTTGAGTAAACTCAACTTTGTTAAGAAGATGGCCCGAAACTAAGTTTTTTCTCATCTATTGAGTATGTATGACATCCTTCAAGATGACAATCTTTCTAGAGGTAAACTTCAATTCCACCTTACCAGTATTAGCAACTTTAGTGAAGTGAGAGTTGCCCAGCAACACTTTCTTATCCTCAGACACAAAATAGAACTTGAACATTTCTCGATTATAACAAACATGGCGACAAACACCAGTGTCCACCCACCACCCTTCAGATCCAACAACAAAATGGATTTCAGATATCATAGTAATTAATTTATCTTTGGTAAGGTTCACCTGCGAGGTAGGACAATTCCTGTTCCGGCAGTTCCTGGCCAAGTGGCCAGGTCTTTTACAACTATAACACATGAATGTGTTATTTCTTAATGGGGTTGAGGTCCATTCTATGGAGGATAATTTTTGTTTTTGGTAGTTATGGTTCTAGTTATTATTTTGATTCTGAGTTTCCATGTTTCTTCCTTTAGGTTTTAGAATTGTAGAGAAATATTTCTTATTGGTATTGTTGTTTGGGACAATGAGTACTTCATCTTTTTTATATTGTTTTCGGGCTTCTTCTTTTATTCTTTGACGGGTTATAAGACTTTCTAAAGAAAATTCCTTAGTTTTATGTCCAAGTGCATTCTTAAAATCTTTCCATGCAGGGGGTAATTTATCTATAATAGCAACAACTTAAAATTGTTCATCTAAAGTCATATTTTCAGAAGTTATTTTATGTGATATCTTCTGCAGTTCGTGTGATTGAGCTTCCACGGATTTTTCATCAACCATTTGGTACTTCATGTATCTACTAACATCATACTTTTTTGTTCCAGCTTCCTCAATGTTATACTTCTTTTGAAGTGCATCCCAAATTTTCTTAGCAGATTTATCAGAATTATAATAGTCATACAATTCATCAAATAATCCATTAAGAATAAATTTTTTGTATAGAAAATCATTTTCCATCCAAGTGTCTAAATCCTTTTTTGTAGCTTCAGAAGGAGGATTAGGTAGTGTTGGTTTTTCAATAGTAAGAGCAAAAACGACATTTTTCATGATTAAGAAAAATAACATTTTTTTTGTCTTCATCTTTTAAAGTGTAGTTCCTCAAAATAGAATAGTTTGTTGAGATCAAGAGTTAATATTTCAGTAGACATGTCAGATAGAAAATGTCTTAAAATTATTGGAACAAGTATGTGAAAAACAATGTAAGGACAATATTACCGATATACTGAAATGAACTGTTTGGGTTGAGTCGTGGAATAGGTCGCTCTTTTTAAGACGTTTCACAACTCTGCCCAAATTTGTGCAAACAAACACAGTCTCGTCGTCCTTAGGATAAAATAGCCCAAAATCTTTTTTCTGTCTCGGAGCTTTACTACACTGATGAAGTTCGGAATGCTACACCTCTCAAATATTTATGTTGCTCAAAAAACTTACACATGAATTTTCTATATTTTTCTTTGGTTTACCACCAAGTGTAGTTTCTGAGTCGTTGAGTTTTATTTTAAAACTAAGGATTATTACCCTCTATTTATAGTTAAAAAATTATATGTAACGGTCACATAATTATGAAAATAATGATCATAAAATAACGAACACGTAATTATGAAAATAACAATCATAAATTTGGGTCAATAAATAACGATAATGTATGTTGAAAGAATAATTTTAATAATGAATTTTTTTTATATAAATTCATTTCCAAGATATTAAGTCTTCAAAGATCTTCATTGTTTTAACAAACCTCCTTTGTAACTTCACAATCAACGAGTAGGCATTTTGGACTTTCTATCTCTTCATTTCAAAGAGAGAATAAGGAATTTACCATCATGGCTCTATGGATCAAGTTACAATTTGTTGTTAGAATATCACGAACACAGTTCCAAGCAACATTTTTCAGTTTACTTTTATCATGTGTTTTATAGATGCAATATCGTTTTAAAGTTCCTCACCATACTCCATCTAGCAAAATTACCATTTTGTAGCATGATTTCACAGTATATTGGCCTTGCTTACTAAACTGTCAAACTAAAGTCTCTCCAATCTGATTCTTAGCTAGGCATAATGATAGCTGAAATAACTTGAACATCTTTTGGCATTAATTCATTTAACAAACTTATATTCCAGTTACCATCTTCATTAAGTAGATCAGAGATACAAGAAACTTGAGATCTTTTTGGGGTAATGGGTTTGAAAAGTCTTGGACGTGGATCATTTGTTGATCCCAAATATTTAAAGTAGTGTTTGAACATGGTTGTCAATGTAACCCATCCATGAAAATATGTCTAGCAGCTAGCAATAATCCCTATGTATGCCCATGATGCATTGTTGCCCACCTTTGCCTCTAAAAATGAACTATTTATATAATATTTATGTCGCATCAATTGAGACAAAAGAGAGGAAGGATTAGAAAGAAGTCTCCACCATTGGCCAACATAACCAAGTTGAAGAGTGTCAGATCCTTGAAGCCTATTCCTCTTGCCATTTTCGGTTTCTAAAGCTCCTCTCATTTTTTCAATGAATTTTGTTTTTCTTATCAGTCTCCGTCCACCAAAATCTTGCCATTAAAGAACTAATTTCCTTAATAAGGTTTTTGGCAAAAGTAAACAAGATATAGCAAAATTTGAGATAGTTAAGGATACTGACTTTAGTAGTACCTCCCTTCCGGCTGAAGATGGAAACTTTTTTGTCCATCAATGATTATTTTGTGAAAATTTTCTCTGATAAATTTGAAAGTCTGAATTTTGGACTTTCCAATTAGTGAAGGTAAACCCAAATTTTCTCCTTTCCTCCTATTCGTTGAACTCCCAAGATGATTTGAATGTGTTGTCACTTCTCTTCTGGGGTGTTGCCACTACAAAAAGACAAAAACAAATTTAGATAGTTGACTTTCTCGTAGATAGAAAGTAATTTTTAATTTCTCTAGTTCTTCATTGCAAGTCTTGAAAAAAAACAGAGAGTTGTTAACAAAAAATAGATAGGAAATGGTTGGTCCTACTATGCTTGTTTTAAAAACCTTGTATCACCTTTCTCTCTTCGGCTTGGAACAAAAGAGAGGAAAGACCTTCTGCGTACGATAAAAAGAGAAAGGAGACAATACATATCTACAAAACTTTTTGTAGCAATAAATGACAATTTCGTAGTAAAATATTTTGCCACAAATAACTATTTTTTTATAACAAATTTGCAACTAAAATTATTTTAGTAAAATATTATGCTAAGAATATCTTAATTTCATAATAAACTTTCTATGGACATCAAAAATTTGTAGTAATTTTTACTATAAAAATTTATAACAATTTTACTACTAACAATATAATTCTATAGTAAAATTTACTATATTCAAAATAAATATTAAGAATTTCTCAACTTTATACCCAACTTTAATATATATATATATATATATATAATTAATAAACATTTAAAAGATCATCGGTTAATCCAAAACATATATAGTTACTATTTACTAATCAAAAATATATTATATATATATAAATCTCTAGTTTCCAATTACAAAAACCAATTATAAGTAATATTTAATTAAGTTAAACCTAACTTCATGTTACTTTAAACCAAATAATTATTAAATTTCTTACTAAATTTCTTACTGTTAGAAATACTTAATGATTTTATTATATTCTGTGATTAAATAAATATACATGATGCCTTTATATTAGAGTTACAAGTAAAATAGATATGTCTAAAGTAACTAGATATAGATATATCTAAAGTAAATATATATACATTAACAAATATATATACATTAATATGTTACTAGATATAGATATATCTAAAGTAAATAGATATACATTAACAGATATATATACATTAATATGTTACTAGATATATATTAACAGCCCCCCTCAAACTCAAGGTGGATGTGAGACCAACTTGAGGTTGTCAACCAAATTACGAGTGCGTCCTTTGGGAAGTGCCTTAGTGAAGATATCTACAAGTTGATCGTTGGAGGAAACATGGAAAAGCTTGAGAGCACCATGGATAAGATGAGAGCGAATAAAGTGACAATCAATCACGATGTGTTTAGTCCGTTCATGAAAGACATCGTTATGAGCAATATGAATGCCACTTTGATTATCACAATAAAAAGGAGTTGTAGAAGATATGGACACACCCAAATCCTTAAGGAGCCATCGTAGCCAAAGGAGCTCAGATACGGCATCAGTAAGAACACGATATTCTGCTTCAGTATTGAAGCGGGCCACGAAGGTTTGTTTCTTACTTCGCCAAGAAATCAAAGAAGAACCAAGGAGAAAGCAATAACCTGTAGTGGACCTACGATCAGTGGGATCCCCTACCCAATCAGCATCAGAGAATGCACGAAGTACTAAAGGAGACTGAGCTAAGTAGAGAAGACCATGGAAGATAGTGCCTTTCAAGTATCGTAGAATACATAGAACAATAACATAATGAGTCGATCGTGGAACAGACATATACTGGCTTACCTGATGAACAACATAAGAAATGTCTGGACGAGTAACTGTAAGATAAACTAGGCTACCAACCAATCGTCTATAAAGAGAGAGATTAAACAATGGTTGCCCCTCCGATGGTGTCAGATGGGCATTAAGTTCAACTGGAGTGTCAACAATCTTACTGTCAGTGAGTCCAGCTTGAGATAAGAGGTCAGATGCATACTTAGCTTAAGTAATATAAAGACCATCTGTGGAACGAGTGATCTCAAGACCCAAGAAATAGCTTAGATGTCCAAGGTCTTTCATCTCAAACTGCTGACTAAGAAAATCCTTGAGTTCTTGTATGCCACTGAGGTCATCACTAGTTATGATCATATCATCCATATATAGAAAAAGCAAAATAGTGCATTTATCATTGCGATGAAGAAATAAGGCAGAATCATAAGGACTGGCAGTGTAACCAAAGTGAAGGATAATGGAGTTGAACTTGGAAAACCATGCTCGTGGAGCTTGTTTAAGGCCATAAAGTGCACGTCGAAGGCGACAAACCTTATTTGTTTCAACAGAAAGACCAGGAGGAGGTTGTATATAGAATTCTTCATGCAGATCCCTATTAAGGAATGCATTTTTAACATCCATCTGAAAAAGGTCCCATTTACTAGCAGCAGTAACAGCTAAGAGGGTACGAACAGAAGAAATACGTGCAATTGGAGAAAAAGTCTCTTCATAATCAATCTCATACTCTTATGTAAAACCTCTTGCTACAAGATGAGCCTTGTAGCGATCGATGGACCCATCAAAGCGAGTCTTGATCTTATAGATCCACTTACTACCAACCACAGACTGACTAGGAGGGAGAGTAACAAGATCCCAAGTATGGTTTTTGGTTAATTCATCAATTTATTCTTTCATTGCAATCTTCCAAGAATGGTTAGTAGATGTCTCACGATAAGTGTAAGGTTCATGGAGTGTAGCAAGGGCAGTGTAACAATGATAGTCAAGTAAATGTGTAGGAATGGATCTTACCCAGGTTGAGTGGCGAGGTGGAACGTCTTGTAGAGGATCTTCAGGCGGAGCAGGAGCAGGGGACCTATGTTCAAGGTGGGGTAACTTGTTATTAACCTATTCTTCTACAACCTGTCTAGGAGAATCATCAAAAATATATGAAGATTGAATAGTGAAGTCCAAAGATGGATTAGGAGTATCTGTAGAAGGAACATGAGACTTATTTGGAAAGATTTCTAAAACATTTGAATTAGTTAGGGAAGAACGAAAGTGAGAAAGTTCAACAAATAAGCGATGTTCCCAAAATACAACATTACGGGAAACATGAAGACGATGTGGGATAGGATCATAGCATTGATACCCTTTTTGAGTTTCACCATAACCAAGAAAACAACAAAGTCTAGATCGAGGCTCAAGTTTGTTGTGTTTATGAGGTTGAAGAAGAACGAAACAGACAGATCCGAATGAGCGAAGTTAATGATAGTCAGGAGATGACCCAAAAGGCGTTCATACAGAATTTGATTATGAATGACAACGCTTGGAATGCGATTAATGGCATGAAAAACATGAAGAACAACTTCACCCCAAAATGGGGCAGGAACTTTGGCAAAAAGAAGAAGAGCACGAACAGTGTCAAGAATATGACGAAATTTTCTTTCGGCTCGACTATTTTGTTGAGAGGTTCCTGGACAGGTTAGATGATGTACAATGACATAGGAGTGTAACAGAGCTTGAAAATAATTTTGAGTATATTCAAGAGCATTATTAGATCGAAAAGTTTTGATATGTTTGGAGAATTGTGTTTCAACCATTTTTGCAAAGTTACTGTATATTGGTAAGATTTCAGAACGAGATTTCATTGGAAAGATCCAACTATAACGAGATTAATCATCAATAAAAACAACAAAATATCGAGATCCACCAATACTAGTAATAGGAGAAGGTTCCCAAACATCAGAATGAATTAACTCAAAAATACTATTAGAGATAGATTTACTATTATTGAAAGGTAAAAAGCTAGTTGTTTTCCTAACTGGCATGAAGTACAATCAAAATTGTCTTTGGACACAGAACCCAATAGACCTTTAGAAGCTAACTATTGTACCCGAGTGGATGGGGCATGACCAAGACAAGAATGCCAAAGTGTGAGAGAAGGTAAGGAAGAAACTACAACAGTTGCAGCAGCAACAGAGGTAGGAGCAACATGTGGAAGATGAAGATTGTTCACAGGAAACATACGCCCGACCCTAGGACCGGTCCCAAGCTCTTGCCCCATCCTCGGATCCTGCACAATACACCCAGAATAGTAAAAAATAAGGCCATATCCTAGTTCAACTAATTGTCCCACAGAGCATAAATTATAGGATAGGTCAGGTACATGGAAAACCCTAGGAACAGAGAGGGTAAAGGTTGAAACAAAACCTAGATTATTCCCATGAATGATGGAACCATCAGCTATATGAATATTAAGAGGATGTGGTGCAGGGTCAAGTTTGGAGAATAAAGATGAGTGAGGTGTCATGTGATTACAACATGTAGAGTCAAAAAGCCAAGTTTGAGACTTACCGGTCAGAATTGAGAGAGTAGTGGAAAGAGATGCATTACCAACCATTTGAATAGCCTGAGTTATGATCTTCTGTAGTTCAGTGGATCTAGAAGACTGGGACTCTGTTGAACTAGAAGGCATCAGTGAAGTAGGCTCAGTATTAGCAACAGTAGCAGTAGATTTGTTACGACGGTAACAAGTCTCAATGGTATGGCCATGATGCTTGCAATAATTGCAGAACCTTTTATTGTTCTGCCTACTACGATTGTAAAAGCCAGAGGAATCAACTGATTGCTAAGGTTGCTCAATGGTAGGAGCAAGATGAGTAATAGCCAAAACATTGAACTTATTCTAGGCTTGAAAGGTTGCAAGTCGAGCTTCTTCTCTAATCAACTCATTTACAGCAGTATCAAGAGAGGGAGGACGACTGCGATTAAGAAGCTGACCTCGAATGGGCTCAAAGTCCTTGTGGAGTGACATCAAGAACTCATAGAGACGAAATTCATCCTTGACTGTAGCATATTGTTGAGCATCTATTGAGCATGCCCAAATTGGATCACAAAAGTCAATTTGGTCTCAAAGGAAGAAAAGCTGATCAAAGTAGTCATTGATGGATTACCCTGGTTCCTGTTGGAATTGATGCAATTCAGCTATTAACTGATATTTCACAAAACACAAATAAAATAAATAATTAAACAATTTAGAATTAGAGAATAACATTCCTATCAAAAACTAACAACACTAGTTATATTTTTCATATTTAAATATTATAATATAAGCATATTATTTAATAATAAAATACATGTCCAATGAATAAAATAGGTATTAGCAAAAGTGTTTTCAAGACGAATCACATAATTTATATTTACAATAGAAAGTATGTAATGCTAGCAATTGTTTTCATTTTTGGTTTAAATGTAATTTCTTGTAAGTTATAATCGAAACGCTTTACCTTATTTCTAGCCTGAAAAATAGTCAAAATTAATTATTTTTTGATACTAATTATGTGTTTTATGGTTTCACTTTACTTATTTATTGCATTCATATGTAGTATATATTGAAACACAAGCAAAATTGGAGGAAAATATGTATTTTTTGACCTGTGTGATTTAGAGCATAGAAGGGTAAAGTCACGTAACTGCATAAAATTGAATGATGACACTCAAAACATTTTCAATTTAAGTATTTGTTTGGATCAACAGTCTTTTTTTTTCTACGTGGGATCAGCAAAAAGTCTTGAACATACTGAATGTATAAATAAAGTTCACGTAAAGATGATAAGATTTGGGTATAATATATGAAATGGCTAAGTATCTTCAATCTTTCCCCATTGAGAGTCTTATGATAATATCTATATTGCACTTGTGGAAGCAAGATTTAAAACCAATTTAATATTGGAAAGGAAAAAAATGAAAAGATAAATGATTAGAACTCAACACCAGGCATATGTAATATGTTATTAGTTGCGAATTCATGCCCAGTTGATCCCAAGTCCCAACAACTAAAGCTTTCTCGCAAAAGAATAAACTTTTCAAATTATTGGCGACGAAGAAAGTTTGACAGATTGAAGTATAAATACTTACGGTAACTCAAGCAAAAAATGGCCAATTGAAATGCATTCTGCAAAATATAAATAATAAGTGACATAAGTAATTAACACAAGTACAAAACTGTAACAAAGTTCTACAAAATAGTTAATCCGTCTGCTTACAACAGTACGAGACTTATTTCAAGTCGCATGAGATTTTTTTCTTTGGTCTATAACGGCAAATTCAACAAGACCTTACGGCTTTGCTATTTAGAAAGTGTTCTCCTCTTATAAGCACACCACTACTTAACTTTTTAAGTAATATGGGACATGTGTAAACATACTACATCATACACCTCCATTTAGAGAGTCTTGTATCTTTGTAAGAACGCATTGTAAGAACGCAAGCACACATGGCTCAATAGGGTCATGATTATGATATCAACTGATACCAGACTATAAATATGTTCGCTTACAGTAGGACGAGACCTATTCAATGTGGTATGAGCTTTTTTACTTGGTTCATAATTGCAAGTTTAGCGAGTCCATATCCATGACTTGATAGTTCAGTGAGATATCACGGTGTTGTTTGAAAAAAAATCTCAAAACACATCATGTCATTTAATTATTGCTCTACCCTTATAAGCACACTACCACTTAGCTTACTAAGCAATGTGGGACATGTGCAGGCAGCACACTACGTCACAAAGTGAGAATACTATAAACTTTAGTAAATTGAAATATATATAAAATAAAAAAAGTTTTTTATATGTATAGAAGCCCTGAAAGAAAACAAAATGAATGAGAACGAGCATGAAGCAAGGGCGTCCAAACTAGAAGAGATCGTCGCCTGGTTGAACCAATGGTGCATCTTTCACCACATCTCTTCTTTCTTGAATCCTAAGTCCCATCTTTGTTATGAATACTTCTGATTTAACTCCTACCAAAAGGACTATGTATAAAATGTTTATAATTAGTCAACAATAGTTCATCTATTTAGTTCTTAAAGTTAGAACCATTCTACTTTTGTAAAAACCTTTGAATATAAAAAAGAATATGTAAATCTTTGAAATGTTATATTCTCTTATAATGCTTACAATTAAAAGGATAAAGGGCATCCATAAATGAGAGTGAACTCCTAGAATAAAAATTTATTAGTGATCTAATCTTGGTTTCATGGTAAATTCGCAATGAAAAAGTTTAATTAATAGTGCTCTTGTACAAGTAATCAATATATAACTTACCGTTTGTGTTTAATTGCCTTGGCGAATACCTCTCTATGGCTTAAAATATCCTATCACATCATCGTTAATCACCGATGAGTAGGATACAGTAGAGATATAAGATAAAAATCCAACTTGTAAGCTTTTCACAAAAACCTTTCTTAGTCCTCAACTTTTCTAAACATGATCATTAATCAACATGATCTTAGGCTTTATTTATGTTGAGTTTAATACCTAGTTGACAATTTTTTCTTAATTTCAAGTGAAATAATAGTTCATGAGCTACTATAAAATTTTATTAAAAATAACCCAATTAGGAATAAATACACTTTAATCAAAGCTAATAACACAAGGAAATACTTTCTTTAATATGTTTTATAAGAGTTTTGAGATAATTTTGTGCATACAAGAACATAAACTGATAAGTCTTAGTTTAGAAAGACTCGTGGGATTATGTACTTTTGAAAAAGTCGAATGTATGTGTATTTGATATCCATAGATAAAGTACCAAAAAAGCTTTGATTGCCTTCAAAATGTCTCTTCCAACTATATACCAATAAGACTCGAAAAAAGCTCCAATAGGTCCTGGAGCTCTATTCGGGTTCAATTGTTATGCTACTTCAAAAATTTCATTATTCTTTTAAAATCACTCAGTTTTGAGAATTTGAAAATAGATTGAATTAACTAGACGTGATCAATAGATAATTAATAGAAATATACTAAATTAAAATTTTGCATAATTGTTAAACATACAATCACTTGTAAAATAAAATAAAGTGAAAAGATAAATAACATAAGATATTTTTATGTGGAAACAATTTAAGTCACAATAATAACTTAAGAGAAAAATCATCGGTCTACCAAAGCAATGCTCAAGTAACCTACTTACAAGCCTCCTACTTTCTTTCATAGTCTTCACTAGGGGTGTCCAAAGTCTAGTGTTGAGAAAAAAATATAACTAAACCATATCAGATCAGACTATTTGACTATTAAAAATGTTATAACCGAACAGTTTGGTCCAGTTTGATTAACGGTTTTCAACAATCCGATTAATATTACATAAATATGATGCAGTCTAATCCGAGAAATGATTAGTGATTTAAATAACATATATTTAATTACATTTGTTACCCACTAATTTATTTAAATAACTTACTAATGCTAAGAAATTAAGTAAAAAAAATCAAGAATTTTTGGTCGCAAAACAAAGGCTATTGGAATGAGTCATTCATTTCTGGTTTGGAGTTTATATTCTTTGTCATTTTAGCATTATCTATACAGAACAATCAAAATTTAGGTCACAGTTTATTATTTGATATAATTAGTGAGATAAAACAATTTTTATTACAAGTTAAGATAATTTTAATTCATATATCCTATATCATTAAGTGTAAACAAATTATAACCTACAATTAAGGTATTGTTTTTGAAACTATGAGAATGAAGTTACTTTTCCATCAATTAGGGACATATTAAATTTCCAAAAAATAGCTAAATTAAATTATGAAAAATAAATTAAATTATGAAAAAGATATATGAAAATGGCATGACTAAAAATAACTTAACAAATTATAACTTCTAAGAAGTATTATATCATCATCCAACTAAAAAGAGACAATAAAAATAACCTTTTAAGAATTCACATTCCCATTTCAATTGAAACTTAAGAAAGTGAAATAATTGTAAGTACTACTTCAAAATTTACCTGATTCCACAACTGGTTCACTATGATTAATGTATCTTCATAAAAACCTTGCTTATCATGTAACTCTTTAATTTTTGCTTCAAGATCATGCAGCTCATGCTTCTGTGCATCTATCTGTTGAAGAAGTTGTTAATTTTGGTACTGAAGAACTGCTGCATCAACCTGGTGATAGACACAAATTTTTAGGATGTCCCTATTGGAACTGTTATTCAAATTAATAAAAATATGTAACTAGAAATGTAAGCATCAATTATCAACTTAGTTATTGTTAGTCATGCCATCAACTTAGTTATTATTAGATACTACATGTATAGATTTTTATTTTTGAATTTAACCAAATTGGACCTCGAACCATTGCACTTACAAGTACAATTGAAGGCTTTGGTAGAAGAAATGCAAGCTATAATTAAGGGATTAGAAAAGGTCAAGTATGAACTAAAGATATCTGAAAATGATGGTCCTAGTTTGGAATTTTTTTGTAAGGCTATATCCTTTACAATTTCCATTATGTTCTTAGCATTGATAGAAGAGAAAACATAGAGCGAGAGACGATGTAGATAAGAGATACCCACATACCTATTTCATCCATAGATGACAGGACTGGAGGTAAGGATGGTTAGTGTTGGAGGCGAGGCGAGGCGAGGTTGCCTGGTGTTGGAGGCGAGGCGAGGCGAGGTTGCCTGGTGTTGGAGGCAAGGCAAGGCTGGATGGATAGTACTAGAGGTGGCGATGATGCAGATGCCAGAAATAGTATTATGGACTAGGGTTTTGAACGAATAGATTAATATTACATAATAATGATTTTTTAATATATTATTCATTCTGGTCCTGTTCTGTCCAATCTAACTAATTTAAAAATAGAATAACTGGATTTGATTGTTTGAAAATCGGTTTTAGTTAATACAAATTGGACCAGACCATGTGATTTATAAAACTATTTGGTTCGATATGGTCCGATCCATTTTTTTATTTAAATCAGTTTGGTCTAGTTTTTGGACACCCATAATCTCCACAAAAGGATGTTGTAGATCTTTGTTTTTCAACTTTTTGACAACAATGTCTCCCTTCATTGTTTGCTGACTTAAATGTCTCAACTATAAAGGTTTTCTTATCAGTTTCAACAGAAGCGTGTATCCTATAACCACAATCAAGTGATTTACACCTTTTAATTACTCAAGTTTTGTCAACTTCAACCTTCTCACACTAAAACCCAACTTGAATAATGTACTCTTGTAAGATAGCTTTAAATTCTTTAGCATCCTTAAATGTATTTCTGACTTTGAAGGCAATGCTATCATCATTTCTTCTCTTAAATTCCCACCTTCATACTGGCTGTTGACTTTTCTAGCACTTTTTCCTTGACAATCTTCTGAGTTAGTATCACTGATAAGATGCATATTTTCATCCCCTAAGTTCTGAAGACTATCATAACTATCATAAATTTCATCATCTTCTTCATCATTTCTAATATCATTATGCCAATTAGGATCTTCTTCATCACTATTCCAAAAAAATTTCTCATATCCATCATAATATTCATCTTCAACTTCAACAAATGTTCCTGCTTTATATTTTTTTCAACCTTTGAAAATTAATTGAAGATTCACCCTCGTTTTGGCTATTACTAGTTGAGAATGGCTTAAATGAATCAAGGTTAAGTTCATCAATGTCAAAGTGAGGTGGTTTATTTGTTGGTTCAAAAGATGATTCATTTTGTGATTGGTTTGGTAATATAGCTCATGCTCCCTTAAAACTCTTATATTCTAACATGGGGGAGAGAAAACCACTTCCAAAGGATTGGATTCTACAAACAAGTCTAGCCTTTACTTTTTATCATCCTTATAATCTTTCATCAATTCTTGTAATTCATTATCGATTTTTAATACATTTCGTTCATCACTATCAACTTTATTTGCTTCAATCCTAAAGTCTTCTTCTTTAAGCAATAATCCCTCATTCATAATAGCCCTTTTAGCATCATAGAAGCAACAAATGAGACTATATTTATCAATCGGTATATGACCAACCCATCTAGCTTCACCAAATAGATGAACATACACATTGGCACATTCACTCATTTTTATCATCCTATATAACAATCAAAAGTATTTTCAAAAAATGTGTTACTCATGAACATTAACACACAATATCAAACATATGATCATGAACTTGATACAAAACAAAACACACAATATTATGTCCATAATGGGCCCATTTTTCTCATTTTGGTTGTTTCCCTACTATCATAGTTTTGTTTATAAGCATTATTATGTTAAATCATAATTGTTGAAAACATCATTATCAAATCTGATTTTTTTTATATCGTCTCAAAACAAAGCACATAAAAGATAAACCCTAAACAATATTATATAAATCTTAAATATTATCGCAAATATCCCTAACTTTTTTCTTTTCTTCAAAATTACCCCTCAGTTTTAATTAATATCAAAATTGCCATAGCAAGGTAAATCTAAAAAATGATTAGTTAGTTCACAAAATAACCATACAACTAGAGTATCATAGCAAACTACCACACAATGGGTTTTGAAATATAGATTAAAAATCAGATTATACTTCATCAATACAAGTAGGATATTGTCAAATAATGGGTTCTAAAATACAAATTAAAAGAAGATGAAATACAAAATCAAATATGGTGAAATGATATTTTGTTCCAATACATGCAAGTATGTTTAAAAACCATATTTTTATCTAAACGAACCAAATATAGAATATATATGAAATAATAAGAAATCAGACGGCTTATACCTGTTATTCTAGAACGATGGGTAATGTTAGGGAAGTAGATGACACGTTGTATTTTTGCATGAGGATGTGTCGCGTAATGGATATGGTGAAATGATGGGTTTGTGTCCGGTGAGGGTAAGGGTGTGGGTGGTTCGTAGGATAGTCGTGAAGGTGGTTCACAGGGGTATTTGCGATAACGATGAGGGAGTTGGTGACTCGAAGGATATCCATGAGGTTTAGGGAATGGGTGCTTGGAATGAGTCGTCTAGTGAGGGAATGGGTGATTGGAACAAGGCGACCGAGGTGGCTGAAAAGGTGGCGGTGAGGTTAGGAGACGATGAAGCGAGGTTGCGTGAAGAATAAGAGTAAAGTATGACGAGGAAGAGAGTGACACATGAGTGATATATGTATAGGGAGAGATTATCATTTTACCCCTAATGTTAAATGAAGATATAACGTTGATAACGTTGAAGGGCAGTTTTGATAATAATTAAAGCTCAAGGATAATTTTAAAGAAAAGCAAAATCCCAAAGATATTTGCAATAATATTTCTTATTGTATACATTCACAAATATCTAATAACTAATATCTCAAATCTTATCATAGAGAATTACATCTGAATATTATCTTTTCTCTTAATCATATAATGAGATCTAAATTTCTTCTTACTTCATAATGTTATTATTGACTTAAATATTGAAAGACCAATACCACCACTCTTATGTTGGTATGAAGTCTTAACGATTTTTTTATTTCATAGATATACAGAGGATAAACCTACTTGATGTTGATAAAATTTGACATCAATAATTAAATATCTTATTTTATAAAAAAAATTATGATAAAATTATGAGATATATAATATAAAATAATCAATATGTTATTTGATACTTAAGTTTTGTTAAGTAGCAAGGAGTGTGAGATAAGAATTATATAAGGTTTCAATTATATCGTATTATGTGTTAATTTGTCATGTTTGTTCATATGATATGTGTTCGTATTTTTTCAACAAATTAACATATCTTTTATATTATAGAACATCTAAATTATTTTTAATAAAATTATTTATTTATAGTAATAAAAAAATAAATATATTTGCAAACACGAAAAGTCAACAACTAATTGTAATTAAAAATAATTTGTATGTTATGTGTAATAACCCATATTACCACCCTGCTTGCCGGCTATGTTAACAATTTTATAATCCACCACCACCGATTAATAACTGAAAATTAAGGGAGGAAAACGGCACTAAAATCCTAGAAAGATTCAATGTTTCCTTTTAGGTGTTTACAGATTAGTTCTCCCATATGATGATTGCATTTTGTACTTCAAATCCCATGCACATTTATTAACATGGAAAATTTGTACTTAAGCAAGTAAATATGCATAATTAGCGGGAATGATTTTTCTTGGAAATTAAATTGATTGTCGTATGCCATGTTTGGCAAAGTTATTATTGAAAAAGAGTTTTGTTTTACTCTTTTGTTATAAATTACAACCAACCATCTATGGAATCAAATGAGAAAATGATTGAAGAAATTTAGGAGAAAGAGAGAATAACGGTCAAAGATGAATATTAACATGTAATGTTGTTGGGATAAATTTTTAAATACTACTTATTTATGTCACATGTTTGGTAGTGATTTTTTTTCTTTTTTTCTTTTTAATATACAAATAAAATTAATTTATTAATTAAGTGTCAATGATGCATATTCTCGTGTACAATAATCTTTTGTTAATATTTTTGTTAATTAAGACGAGGGATAATGTTCATTGTTCAGCACTAACATTTATTATTTCTTATATTCTACAGAAAAGAATTGATAGATTGAGACAACCTTATATCACATATCTTCCATATGAATATATAACTTTTATTGATGAAGGAGAATCTAAGAGTTATGAAGAAGTCATGAATGAAAAATCCAAAAATAATGGATTAAAGCCATGTAAGATGAGATAAATTTCTTGTATGTGAACAAAACTTTTGAGCTGATGAAGCTGCACAAAGAAAAGAGGGCTTTGAAAAATAAATGGGTGTTCATAGTGAAGCAGGAAGAACATAGTTCTAATCTGCAATACAAAGTCAAAATAGTTGTCAAGGGATTTGGCCAAAGAAAATGACTTGACTTTGATGAGATTTTCTCAACAATTGTGAAAATGATATCCATTCGTATTGTGTTAGCGTTAGCAGTAAGTCTTGACCTAGAGGTTAAGTAAATAGATGTTAAAACTGTCTTTCTATGTGGTGGAGTAAAAATGACATCCATTCGTATTCATATTTTTTATTGTATATAATAAATTAAAATTAAATATATAATATAAACATTACTACAAAACAAACTATTAAAGTCGGTTAAAAACTGACTTTAAACCAATTTAAAGTCGATTCACGCGTTGAATCGACTTTAAATTAATTTTTTTTATATAAAATTTACTTATTTTTTATTATACTCAAATTAAAACATATATTCGATCACTACATAAATAGCAAAAAAAAAATCAAAATCTATTTAACAAATAGTTTAAATAATACAAATAATTGAAAAATAAAATATTAATTAATAGCAGAAAAATTACTATAATGTTATACTATGTTATTCAAGATCATCAATTTTATTAAAATATTGATTAAAAATATCTGCATTATTTTGAGATCCTGAGTCTTGATTTTAATCATTTTCTTTGTTTAGATCAATGTCTCTATTCTTAAAATCTTTTTTTACATAATCTTACTTATTCATTTCAAAAAAATTTATCTTGGCTTCGATTAGATATATAATTTAAATCTTTGAATAAAATTCATTCTCTTCTTTTAATTGTGTTTTTTAATTAAATATAATTTTTAATTCATATAATAAATATAATATTTTACTTAATGAATTATTAATTTTTTTTAATAATATAATTTTTTAATTAACTAATAGTAATATATAATTATTTAATTAGTTAAACATAATAATTTATAAAATAAAAATAAAAATAAAATTTTATTTTATGAAATATATAATTTTTAGTATAATATGTAGTTAGAGAAGGATAAAAATTTAATATAACTTTTGATCTGAAATAGAATAAAATTTAGTATAAACTTGCTTAGCTATGCACTCTTGATCCTTTGCCCTTTTTTATTTCTTGATTTTTCTATGACTTTTGGTGTAAAATAGAAAGAAATTTTGGGCCGGAGATGCCCTAATAAAGCAATGTATCCTGATAAAGTTGCTGAGCTATGGACTCTTGATCCTAAGCGTGCCAAAAGGTTTTTTCTTTTGCCCTTTTTTTTAGAATCGTTAGAATCACACTAAAATATATCATTTAATTTTAAAAAAATAAATTAGTAAATAATATTTGTTTATTTCCTTTTTAAGAAATCTTATTATCTATATCCAATAACTTGAGTTGGCTTTATAATAGGTTGTGCCGTTATAATAAGTTTTTGGTATTGCTATAAACCAGTAGATGAGATTCACCTACCCAGACGGTCCAGCTCCAGTTTTGGTTACTTTTTATTGTTTTGCAAGGGGATGATAACTTGTGGTAATTTAATTAATATATTGATATTTTAAATATTTTATGTTATTAAAAGATTTAATTTTAATTTTAATTTTAATATTTAATTTAATTTAAATATTGATATAATCAATTTTTTTACTCAAATTATTTTCGGCTTTTTAGAGGAGGATTTTTATTTTATTCTTTATGGATATTACCTACAGTTAAACAAATGATTTTTTTTTGTTAAAATTTGGATTAAATACTTCCTACTAAAAGTTAAGAAAAAATAAATTATTAAATTTTTATTTTAAAAAATAAATAATATTAAAAATCACAACATTTTAATAATTTTATTAGGGTAGGATAAAAGTATTTTTTAGAACTAACTATAGAGATAAAAGATAAAAATATTTTTTATAAATAATTAACTAAAAATATTTGTATTATTGGTACCGTAAGAAAAATAAACTTCTAAAAATTAACAATTTTTGTTATTTTTCTAACTCTAATTAATTACTAAAAAAAATATTTCATAAAAATGTCAAAAGGACATTGTAGGTAAAAAGTTTTGGTTACTGTTTAAAAACAATAAAAATGTTATTAATACTTGAATTAAATACTAAAATATAAACATTTAAAAATAAAACTCACAATTCACACTCAAATTAAGAATATAAAGATTTTTTTTTAAAAGATACCTTATTCAAATACAAAAGAGGTTATTTATAGTCTTTATTATATAATCTACACCATACAAATATAAAATTAAAAATAATTATAACCACACATTATTACCACATTCTAATAATTTCTCCTAAAAAATCTCCTTTCTATATTATTTTAGAATTTTCTCTTAAAAAAACTTTCTTCCACATTTGTGGAGGAGTTTTCATTGTATTAAGTTTAGATAAAATGGATTAAGCTTTTATTTCCTTGGGCTTTATAACAGGTCGAGATTGATCTTCAACATTAACATGTTTTATCATAGAGTAGCATTTTTTTAAAGCTAATGTTTCATTTAAAACATGAAACTTTACATATATTTTTCTTCGTAGTCATTTAGTTTCTATTAAAGATTAGCACTAGTGGAAGCAAAAATTGAATCTAATTTGGTTGCATATATAATTAAAGATAATAGTAAAATAATAAGAAGTGAGAAAAATAAATAACACATAATGATTTAAGTGTTTCAACTTTTCAATGTGAAAAGTCTATTCCAATGACGACAAAACACTGAAAAAAATTCATTAATAATCAAATAGAGATACAAACACCAATATTCAGACAGTTTCACGAAATATACTAAAACCCAAATACATCCAATTACTTTATGCACAAAATCAGTAATCAAACCCAGCAAAAATAAATTATAAAATCTCGCTAATATTACCGAACAAATGAGAGCAGTGTGATGCGAATTAGTATTCATACAAAAAAACAAAACTCCACGAAATGTAGTAGTGTGCGTTGGTAACTGATGACAAATGAAATAATCAAGTGAATGGATTAATTCAAGAAGTTATTTCCTTTATTGTGACGGTGGCCAATAATCTCTCAGTTATTTCCTTTAGGTGACGTTTGGTTCACAAAATAGAATCGAAATAAGAATAGAATGAAATAAAAAAGAAACAATATTGTTTGGTTTGACCACTGGAATCAGTATTACAGTGTTTGGTTTGCCATTAGAATAGAATGAAAAAAATTGTAAATTAACTTAATACTCCTATATTCAGTAAAGTTTAAATAATATTATTTAATTATTAAAATCATTATTTTTTTATATAATTATTAAAATTTATATTATTAAAATTATTATTTTTCTAAATAGGGTTTTGAGGTTTGGGATTTGGGATCTAAGAATTTAGGGTTTAGGGATTTGGGATTTATGATTTAGGGTTTAGGGTTATATTTGTGGATTAAGGCTTAGGGTTAAAATTATTATTTTTCTAAATAGGGTTTAAGGTTTTAGGATTTATGGTTTAGGATTTTAGGATTTGAGATTTGGGGTTTAGGGATTTAAGGTTTAGGATTTGGGGTTTACGGTTTAGGGATTTAGGATTTAGGGTTTAGGGATTTAGGTTTAGGGTTTTGGGATTTGGGGTTTTGGGATTTGGGGTTTATGGTTTAGGGATTTGGGGTTTAGGGATTTGGGGATTTGGATTTAGGGTTTGAATTTAGGGTTATATTTAGGGTGGGGTAAAATTGAAAAAAAAATTGAAATGAAAATGAACTCATTAATCCTAATAGGGAAAAAATCAATTCTGTCGCTCGCTATAACGACCAAAACAACATATAATATATATATATATATATAGTAACGGGTTTTAGTGCGAAGTGTCATGCTACGTTTAACAAATAGATTTAAGCTAATAATGAGTTTTAAGTCCAAAATTTCGAGCCACATTCTTCTTTGATAGATTTCACTTTAGATCATTTCACATCTTAAGTATTTCTCTCTCCTTTTTTGTCTTTGTGTACTTTTTTTTTAAATATTTTTTTATTTGGATGTTCTTGCATATTACATTTGCACGAAATATACTAAAACCCAAATACATCCAATTACTTTATGCACAAAATCAGTAATCAAACCCAGCAAAAATAAATTATAAAATCTCGCTAATATTACCGAACAAATGAGAGCAGTGTGATGCGAATTAGTATTCATACAAAAAAACAAAACTCCACGAAATGTAGTAGTGTGCGTTGGTAACTGATGACAAATGAAATAATCAAGTGAATGGATTAATTCAAGAAGTTATTTCCTTTATTGTGACGGTGGCCAATAATCTCTCAGTTATTTCCTTTAGGTGACGTTTGGTTCACAAAATAGAATCGAAATAAGAATAGAATGAAATAAAAAAGAAACAATATTGTTTGGTTTGACCACTGGAATCAGTATTACAGTGTTTGGTTTGCCATTAGAATAGAATGAAAAAAATTGTAAATTAACTTAATACTCCTATATTCAGTAAAGTTTAAATAATATCATTTAATTATTAAAATCATTATTTTTCTATATAATTATTAAAATTTATATTATTAAAATTATTATTTTTCTAAATAGGGTTTAGGGTTTTGAGGTTTGTGATTTGGGATTTAAGAATTTAGGGTTTAGGGATTTGGGATTTATGATTTAGGGTTTAGGGTTATATTTGTGGATTAAGGCTTAGGGTTAAAATTATTATTTTTCTAAATAGGGTTTAGGGTTTTAGGATTTATGGTTTAGGATTTTAGGATTTGAGATTTGGGGTTTAGGGATTTAAGGTTTAGGATTTGGGGTTTAGGGTTTAGGAATTTAAGATTTGGGGTTTAGGGATTTAGGTTTTGGGTTTTGGGTTTTGGGATTTGGGGTTTTGGATTTTGGTGTTTTGGGTTTTAGGATTTGGGGTTTAGGCTCGGGGGATTTAGGATTTGGGATTTGAATTTAGGGTTATATTTAGGGTGGGGTAAAATTGAAAAAAAAATTGAAATGAAAATGAAATCATTATTCCTAATAGGGAAAAAATCAATTATGTCGCTCGCTATAACGACCAAAACAACATATAATATATATATATATAGTAACGGGTTTTGGGTCTGAAGTGTCATGCTACGTTTAACAAATAGATTTAAGCTAATAATGAGTTTTAAGTCCAAAATTTCGAGCCACATTCTTCTTTGATAGATTTCACTTTAGATCATTTCACATCTTAAGTATTTCTCTCTCCTTTTTTGTCTTTGTGTACTTTTTTTTTAAATATTTTTTTATTTGGATGTTCTTGCATATTACATTTGCACGAAATATACTAAAACCCAAATACATCCAATTACTTTATGCACAAAATCAGTAATCAAACCCAGCAAAAATAAATTATAAAATCTCGCTAATATTACCGAACAAATGAGAGCAGTGTGATGCGAATTAGTATTCATACAAAAAAACAAAACTCCACGAAATGTAGTAGTGTGCGTTGGTAACTGATGACAAATGAAATAATCAAGTGAATGGATTAATTCAAGAAGTTATTTCCTTTATTGTGACGGTGGCCAATAATCTCTCAGTTATTTCCTTTAGGTGACGTTTGGTTCACAAAATAGAATCGAAATAAGAATAGAATGAAATAAAAAAGAAACAATATTGTTTGGTTTGACCCTTTGGAATCGGTATACGGTGTTTGGTTTGCCATTAGAATAGAATGAAAAAAATTGTAAATTAACTTAATACTCCTATATTCAGTAAAGTTTAAATAATATCATTTAATTATTAAAATCATTATTTTTCTATATAATTATTAAAATTTATATTATTAAAATTATTATTTTTCTAAATAGGGTTTAGGGTTTTGAGGTTTGTGATTTGGGATTTAAGAATTTAGGGTTTAGGGATTTGGGATTTATGATTTAGGGTTTAGGGTTATATTTGTGGATTAACGCTTAGGGTTAAAATTATTAATTTTCTAAATATGGTTTAGGGTTTTAGGATTTATGGTTTAGGATTTTAGGATTTGAGATTTGGGGTTTAGGGATTTAAGGTTTAGGATTTGGGGTTTACGGTTTAGGGATTTAGGATTTAGGGTTTAGGGATTTAGGTTTAGGGTTTTGGGATTTGGGGTTTTGGGTTTTGGGGTTTTGGGTTTTTGGATTTGGGGTTTAGGGTTGGGGGATTGAGGATTTGGGATTTGAATTTAGGGTTATATTTAGGGTGGGGTAAAATTGAAAAAAAAATTGAAATGAAAATGAAATCATTATTCCTAATAGGGAAAAAATCAATTCTGTCGCTCGCTATAACGACCAAAACAACATATAATATATATATATATATATAGTAACGGGTTTTGGGTCTGAAGTGTCATGCTACGTTTAACAAATAGATTTAAGCTAATAATGAGTTTTAAGTCCAAAATTTCGAGCCACATTCTTCTTTGATAGATTTCACTTTAGATCATTTCACATCTTAAGTATTTCTCTCTCCTTTTTTGTCTTTGTGTACTTTTTTTTTAAATATTTTTTTATTTGGATGTTCTTGCATATTACATTTGCACGAAATATACTAAAACCCAAATACATCCAATTACTTTATGCACAAAATCAGTAATCAAACCCAGCAAAAATAAATTATAAAATCTCGTTGATATTACCGAACAAATGAGAGCAATGTGATGCGAATTAGTATTCGTACAAAAAAACAAAACTCCACGAAATGTAGTAGTGTGCGTTGGTAACTGATGACAAATGTAATAATCAAGTGAATGGATTAATTCAAGAAGTTATTTCCTTTATTGTGACGGTGGCCAATAATCTCTCAGTTATTTCCTTTAAGTGATGTTTGGTTCACAAAATAGAATCGAAATGAGAATGGAATGGAATAAAAAGGAAACAATGTTGTTTGGTTTGACCACTGGAATCAAAGAAGGAATCAGTATTACAGTGTTTGATTTGCCACTAGAATAGAATGAAAAAACTGTAAATTAACTTAATACCTCTATATTCAGTAAAGTTTAAATAATATTATTTAATTATTAAAATCATTATTTTTTTATATAATTATTAAAATTTATATTATTAAAATTATTATTTTTCTAAATAGGGTTTTGAGGTTTGAGAATTGGAATTTATGAATTTAGGGTTTAGGGATTTGGGATTTATGATTTAGGGTTTAGGTTTATTTTTGTGGATTAAGGCATAGGGTTAAAATTATTATTTTTCTAAATAGGGTTTAGGGTTTTAGGATTTATGGTTTAGGATTTTAGGATTTGAGATTTGGGGTTTAGGGTTTTAAGATTTAGGATTTGGGGTTTACGGTTTAGGGATTTAAGGATTTAGGGTTTAGGGATTTAGGTTTAGGGTTTTGGGATTTGGGGTTTTGGGTTTTGGGGTTTTGGGTTTTTGGATTTGGGGTTTAGGGTTGGGGGATTGAGGATTTGGGATTTGAATTTAAGGTTATATTTAGGGTGGGGTAAAATTAAAAAAAAAATTGAAATGAAAATGAAATCATTATTCCTAATAGGAAAAAAATCAATTCTGTCGCTCACTATAAATAGTAATGGGTTTTGGGTCTGAAGTTTCATGATACGTTTAACAAATAGATTTAAGAGAATAACGAGTTTTAAGTCTAAAATTTCGAGCCACATCCTTCTCTAATAGATTTCACTTTCGATCATTTCACATCTTAAGTATTTCTCTCTCCTTTTTTGTCTTTGTGTACTTTTTTTTTTAATATTTTTTTATTTGGATGTTCTCTCTCCATATTACATTTGTACTTTTATACCTTATTTTTTTTATATTTGCACGTTTGTCATTGTTGTACTTGAGTTTTTTGGATACATTATGACATCATAACGATTATACTTAACAATAAAATTGTACTACTATCCCAATCACAGTTAATTTATTAATTTCTCGTTGGATATAATTATTTAATTTCAATTATACAATAAAACTGTATTACTATCGCTAGATATTCATCTAAAATTTGAGTCATGTTGTGACCGTACTACCATCGATATAAGCCATTAGAATTAAGAAAGAGCATAGAAATCAAAAGGTTCTGTTTCTGTATTTTACTTACAATATCTAAGAATATGGTTGCTCTAAATCATCCCCATAATTCTGGTTTTGTTCTTTAACTGATATACTACTTCACCTTTGTAAACTGCAGCCACAACTTTGAGATGTTGGAATCTTCTAGTAACATTTTGTTCCCTTCATGTGGCACTTTGGAATAAATTGTTTGAACACAAGCCTTTTGATGCAAGAGCTGTAATGGGATTTGGAATACTAAATGGAATCTCCATTGGACTTCTGAACCTTAGCTTGGGTTTCAATTATGTCTGTTTCTACCAGGTACTATCATAGGAGAGAGAAAGAATTTCATTGAAAAGAAAAAGAAGAAAAAAAATACTTCTACATCATGAATATGAGAGTATGATTTGCATAACTGCATACTATTTATGCCTAGATTTTGTAATTTTTTCTATTGTTGCGTTCTATTTTAGACATTTTTTTTGGAGATTCAATGTTTTAATAGCAAATATCAAGTTTCTAATGAACAATTTCTCTTTCATTTTTACTACAGATGACAAAATTGGCTATCATTCCCCGTAATGTTTTATTAGAGACTCCATTCTTTAGGAAGAAATTCAGGTCCATGACAATCACTCTATCAGATCCTAATTCGATAACTTTGCCGAGGAACATACACTCTTTAGTCGTATAAATTGTTTCCTTGGTTTTGGACCGTACTAGTCATCAATCAAGAAAATCACATCAAGGGAAAACTTCCTGCAAATACAGGGAATGGATATTTCTGTTCTTAATTAACTTCTAAAATCTTTTGAGATAAAAGTAACAACCACGTGATCCATACGCCACTTAAAACTTTCACTATAATAAGATGAGATTATAAATTTCACTTTTAGATAGATTTCTCACAAAAATACAATTAATATGTATATTCAATTTGTAGATAAAGTTTCATAAATTCACTTAAAAAATGTTGAGACTTCCTATGATTCTCTTTTTCTCTAAACTTGTTATTATGTGAATATTGAGATTGAAATAAATGTTTTTTATAGAACTAAAGCTTCATCCTTCAAGCCATTCACACCGGATTGTACGGAGTCGAATGGCATAAGTTTTTGACTTTTTTTTTGTTATTGCTGGCACACATAAGTTGTACTAACACTTATGATATTAGATGATTAGCCATTACGGGTTATTACTTTATTTTTGTGATTGTGATGTATGTTAAACATGAATGAGTTATCTGGATGCAACTGCATACTTATATACCTCTTTCCACCATAACAGTAGGAGCATCCAGTTTTCACTTCCCTTCTTTTAGGAGTTGGGATTGCAACAGTGACTGATCTTCAGCTCAATGCCTTGGGTTCCTTCTTGTCTTTTCTTGCAGTCATTACAACCTGTGTTGCTCGGATTGTATCCTTAGACTCATTCATTGCTATAATGCTTAATTGTAGCTCTTTTTACTAGCAATAATTATGTTTTTTGCCTGGCTAAAGCTCTTTTGTTAGTGAAACTATGTTCTACAAACAAAATGCTGAAAGCTTCATCAAACATGTTTCTCTATGATCCCTTTTCTTCTCAAATTTTATCAAAAAAATTTCATTCTTGTTGGATCTTTGACCAGTTATTCAGATGACAAATACTATTCAGAAAAAAGGTTCAAAGTTTCTTCTACTCAACTTATGTGCCAGTCTTGCCCTTACCAAGCAATCACTCTATGTAGGAACTGAACGACTTCGAGTTATGCCTTCTCTTATCCACGTGTCTATCTGTTAATAAATTAATTTATTATTATCTCTGTTTTGCAGACCTTCATTGTTCTGTCCTGCATGATATCTGTCTCTGTAAACTTCAGCACATTTTTGGTTGTAGGAAAAACATCTGCAGTAACCTATCAGGTCCTTGGACATCTGAAGACATGCCTAGTTTTAGCATTTGGTTACCTTCTACTTCGCGATCCGTGTAGCTGGCGCAACATTTTAGAAATCTTAGTTTCTGTAGTTGGAGTGGTACTTTATTCTTATTATTGCACCATTGAGAGCCAGCAGAAGGCCACCGAAGCTTCTGCACAATTGTCTCAAGTAATCTTTTTACTTATAATATTTTTTAGTTCAAACAGTATATGTTGTGATTCGAATTTATGGACTTCAAACAAAGACATGCATGTGTGAAACCTTGTCAGTTTATAAAGCTATTGAATGACCCTAGGTCTAGTTTAGTTGGATGAAGCTGTCCCAGCAGCGGCGCAGATGTTGCTGACAAAGGTTTTCAATATATTGTATTTCAACAATTTTTGTAATCCAAGGTCACATATTTGTACTACAGTAGCTTCTAAATATTCATCTGTTATTAGCAGTTTTGATTATTAAATTTATATCAATCAGCATGAAGAAGAGTTTCTTACCAGTGTTTGATATGCCCTCAGTACACTGTTCTTTTGCCGTCTCCCTTATTTCTTTCTCTCACCATTATCTATTTACATAAAATTCCTTCATTTATTTTTTCAATAATCCATAAACTCCAAATATTAAAAATTTAAATTTAAATCTTAAATACTAAATCTTATTCACTAAATCCAATACTCTACAACTAAAAGGCAAAAAGTTAATATAGGTATAGGATGTAAGGAGAGATTACCATATGAAAACCTTGGGGAACAATTCAATAATGACTAGTTTTTTGATTTTCATGATCATCCTTATAAGGATTATGAGTGTTGGTTATTTTCGTGAACAAAATATTTATTTGTACATTTGTATTTAGGCTTGCTATCAAGTCTATCAAGAAAAGATAAATAAATACTCAAGTTTCAGATAATTATATTCCAAGTATATCCTTGATAACTACGACACATAAGATTACATTTATATATTTAATAACACATGTTCATAAATCTAAGATTATTTTTAGTGTTTAAATATTTTTTATGTGTCTTAATATTTTTAAGATGTGATTTAAAATTATTTTTTAAATAAATATTTAAATGGGTCTTGAATAACGAAGTAAAAATATATTTTAATCCCAATACTACTATGTCATTATTATTATCTATATATATACATATTAGGATTGAATTAGTTAAGGGTGCTAAAAAAGAACTTTGCATCAGCCAAAGAAAAACTACTAAAGAAAAAGAAAGAAAAGGAATTAGTCCATGAAGGGCCACTAAAGTAGTAAACACAAAGGCATATTCACCTTACGGCAAAGAGGTAATTATTACTCCTAAAAAAAATAAGTAACACATATATATGAGAATTGAATTGACAAAGTAGCACAGGTGATTAACAAATGCACACAGATATATTATTAATGAATGTTCAGCTAGTAGTATTAATCTAAAATCACACGGCACCTTTGGTAAGATAATTTCTATTCATTTTTTCTTTTTCTTTTTTTTTGTTTCTTTTTAATTAAATTTTTTAGATCAAATAATTTTATATGTGATCATGATTATTTGATTTAATTATTGAATTTTGAAGAAACAATTTTCATTGAATTTATGCTTAATACTTTTGATCTAGAATTTATGCTTAATATTTTCGATCTAGAATTTGCTAGTTGATTTAATTTAAATGAGATATGTTTTTAAATTATTTAGTTAAGATTATTCATTATTAAATCTGTTCTAGAACACACACGGGCACTTGTGTTTCTTTTTGTGCTAATCTTTTTGCAGTTGATTTGTAATCGATCTGATTAGCTGGGAGCTTATTAGAACGTTGGTCTGGGAATCGTTCACACTAATTTTAGAAACTGTGAAAACAGAGCAGGGGCTCATAAGTAAAGTACATTGGGGCAGTATCCTAGGGAGGGTAGCATAAGATTGAGTTTGTACTTGAACATTTGATTTTCATAGTGGAAAGTTAGGTGGTCCGGTGGATTGGTGGTTTTCCTCTTAGGTAATTGTTGTGGCCTAGGTTGTTTCCACCTAAAAATATAGCGTGTTATAATTTCCGCACTTTACTCTTACACACGATTGCATGCTTGGCCGCTTTGTTTAGATTAGTAAATTATAAATTGATTAAAATTAAAAATAACCTATTCACCCCCTATAGGTTAATCAGATCCATATTTTATAAATTTTCAATTGGTATCAGAGCCGACACTAGACACACTTAGTGAGATTGATCCTTAGGGACACACAGACTTACTTATGGATCAAATGAAAGAAGGTGGGTCATCTGTTAGACCACCACTCTTTGATGGGTTTAATTACCCTTATTGGAAGGCTCGCATGCAAGCCTTTCTCAAACAAGATGAAAAAGTCTGGGATGCTATTCTTGATGGTTGGGAACCACCTTCTGTAACTAAAGATGGTGTAACAATCATAAAGCCAAGAAGAGACTAGACCATTGAAGAACGCACCCTTAGTGGGGCAAACCAAAAAGGTCTAAGCTCAATATTTGCTGCAGTGTCAATGGATGAGTTCCGTCGCATCTCTGACTGTGAGACTGCTAAAGATGCATGGAATGGACTTGCTTTTTCTCGTGAAGGAACTTCCCAAGTAAAACAAACAAAATTGAGATTGCTAACATCTGAGTTTGATTCTATTAAAATAAGCAACAACGAAACTTTTGATCAATTCTATGCTCGCTTTTGTGATATCACTAATGTTTGTTCTAACCTTGGTGATAAAATTATACAACCTATAAAAGTGCACAAACTCCTAAGCTCTTTAACAGTAGATTATAAGATGAAAGTTACAGCGATAGAGGAAAGCAAGAATGTAGACACACTAAAAATTGATGAACTTGTTGGGTCAATCCAAACTTATGAGCTTTCTCTTGATCCACCCAAGAAAAATAAGGATGTGGCATTCAAAAGCTCCAAAAAGGACATCTCTGATAGTGATGATGATATGAATGATGAGTCACTAGTCTTGTTAGCATGAAAATTTAAGAAGTTCATGAAGAAGAAGGGTCAACAGAATAATCATTCTAACAAGGGATAATCCAGTCGTTCGAATGACCGAAATTCAAGGGAAATCAAGTCTCCTAGCCTTGATGGTAAGAAAAGTAAACCCACTAGTCATCAATGCTTTAGTTGTAGGGGATTTGGTCATATTTCTACAGATTGTGCTAACAATAAAAAGAAATTTGGAAAAGCCTTTAATGCTACACTCAGTGACACAGAAAGTGAGCAGGACAATGCTATTAACTCAAAGGATGATGACACTAATTATTGTGCCTTCACCGCAACTACTAATGCACATCACAATGACTCCGACCTTAGCTCGGATGAAAGAAATGAGGAAGTAAACTCTTCTCTCTTACTGTCTAAGTTTAATGTATCGAATTATGAGGAACTATTCATGGATTGTTTAGGTGCCAGGGAAAAGAGAGATAAATTGCTTGTAGAAGTAACTAAACTTAATGATATCATCAATGTTCACAAAAGAAATTCCTCTAACCTAGAGAAAGATAAAAAGGAATTGTCTAATCATATTAATTCTTTGAATTTGAGACTTGTAGAAACCATTGAGGAAAACAAAAATCTTAGGCAAGAACTTAGTATTGCTAAAGAAAAGATGAAGAATTTGACCATTGGTGCTGAAAAATTAACGAAAGTCCTAGACTATGGAAAGCCACATGGAGATAAGAGAGGTCTTGGACACATAGATGAACAATCAACACCTTCATCATCCAAAACTAAATTTGTAAACCCCATTATTATTCAGGCAGGGAAGGTAGTTTTTGCACCTTATCATTCTAAGAAAATTCAGTTTGTTCCCATCTATCATCATTGTGGTAGGAAATGACATATTAGACCTAAGTGTAGATTTATTTATGCTTATGATTCTATCACGAATACAAATGTTTCTAAAGCACCTCAAAAAATTTCAAAACGTAAAGCTTTTACTACAAGAACTACACAAAAAAAGGAATATAAGAAACCAGTAACTCAAATGTCCAAAATTAAAAAAGGATTGGTTAAGAAATCTGAGTTGCATTGCTTTGTGGCCCATATAGCATTTAAATTTAAATCAAATACCGCTTGGTATTTTGATAGTGGATGCTCTAGACACATGATGAGGAATCGTTCTTTGTTTAAAACCTTTAAGGAATACAATGAAGGGGCAATTACCTTTGGTGATGGTAAAACATCTAAAATTATTGGAAAAGGCTCTGTTCAAATAGAGGGTATCCCTAAACTTGATGAAGTTTTATATGTGGAAGGACTTAAGGCAAACTTGATTAGCATAAGTCAAATATGTGATAGTGATTTTAATGTGCAATTTACAAACAATCACTGTTTTGTAACAGATCAAAAGGGTGAATGTATGATTAAGGGAATTAGATCACATGACAATTGTTATTGTATTGATACATCATCCACATTAACATGTAACCTAGCTAGCAATGACTCAACTACTTTGTGTCACGAAAAGCTAGGTCATATGAATTTTAAAGATCTGGTTAGATTAAGTAAAATTGAGACTGTGCGTGGTTTACTTATTCTTTCAAAAATTGAAACACATGTATGTAGAGCATGCCAATTGGGTAAATAAACTAAGATTGCTCATAAGAAGATCAAGAGTACAAATACAAACAAAGTATTAGAATTGATACGTATTGACCTTATGGGTCCTATGAGAACAGAAAGTATTAGAGGTAAGAAATATATCATAGTTGTACTAGATGACTTTTCTCGCTACATGTGGGTAGACTTTCTTAGAGACAAGTCAGATGCTTTTGAGTTCTTAATCTCATGTTGTACAAGGGTGCAGGTTGAAGCAGGTGACAAAATAGTAACCATTAAGAGACTGAGAACAAACCATGGAAAAGAGTTTGAAAATACCAAGTATGCTGACTTCTGCAAAGAACATGGTATCTTTCATGAATTCTCTGCTCCTATCACACCTCAACAAAATGGAGTAGTTGAAAGGAAAAATAGGATACTTCAAGAGATGGAAAGAGTAATGATGCATGCCAAGGGAGTCTCCAAAAGGTTTTGGGCTGAAGCTATAAACACTGCATGTCACATTATAAATTGTGTATATCTTCGCCTAGGTACAAACCAAACTCCCTATGAGATATGGAGAGGTAAAAAACCCAATCTAAAATTTATGCATGTTTTTGGAAGTAAATGCTACATACTTAGAGATTGAGAACAGTTGGGTAAGTTTGATTCAAGAAGTGATGAAGGTATATTTCTTGGTTATTCCCTAAATAGTAGAACTTATAGAGTCTTCAACTGTAGAACTAATATAGTTATGGAATCCATAAATGTCGTTATAGATGATGGAGGTAAGAAGATTACAAGTGAATAAGTTGGAAATGAATAAAATTTCACAACACTTCAATTAACAAAGACCAATGACATAATTGGAATAAAAGAAGAAGAGTTAGAGGAAGAGAAGAAAAGAAGGAAGAATCATCAACCTCATCAATGATAAATCCAACTCAAACTTCAAAAAATCATCATATTAAGAATATAATTGGAGATCCTAATGCAAGTATGGTAACAAGAAGAAGACAAATAAGTGAGGTAACCCATTTATGCTATATCTCTCAATTTGAACCAAAAAATGTGAATGAAGCCCTTAGAGATGAATTTTGGATAAATGCTATGCAGGATGAGTTAGCTCAATTTGAAAGAAATCATGTGTGGGTATTAGTACCCAAGCCTAAAAACAAAAATGTTATTGGAACAAAATGGGTGTTCAAAAATAAATCTGATGAGCATGACATTGTTGTTAGAAATAAGGCTAGGTTAGTAGCTCAAGGCTACACGCAAGTAGAAGGAGTTGACTTTGATGAAACATTTGCACCTGTAGCTAGACTAGAGTCAATTAGGATTTTACTTGCCATTTCCTATCATATGAAGTTCAAATTATATCAAATGGATGTTAAGTCTGCCTTTTTGAATGGTTTTTTGAATGTGGAGGTGCACGTGGAACAACCGAAAGGATTTGTTGATCCAAAATTTCCAAATCATGTTTACAAACTCAAAAAGGCTCTTCATGGTTTGAAACAAGCTCCACGAGCATGGTATGCGAGACTTACCAACTATCTTTTGAACAAGGGATTTATTCGAGGGGGAGTTGATAAGACTTTATTCATTAAAAAAAGTAGTGACGAGATCTTTATTGCTCAAATTTATATGGATGACATATTTTTTGGATCCACATCTAGTACACTAGTGGATGATTTTTGTGCATGTTATGACAAATGAATTTGAAATGTCCATGGTAGGTGAAATGACTTTCTTCCTTGGTTTGCAAATCAAACAATCTCATGATAATATATTTATTTCTCAAACCAAATATGCATGTAACCTTGTTAAAAGGTTTGGTCTTGAAACTAGCAAGTCATTACGAACTCCTTTAGGTATTAGCACAAAAATTACAAAGGACACTCAAGGTAAAAGTGTTGATCAAACCCTTTATAGGAGTATGATAGGTAGAGTGTTGATCAAACCCTTTATAGGAGTATGATAGGTAGTTTACTTTACCTCACTGCAAGTAGACCTGACATATGTTTTAGTGTTGGTGTGTGTACCAGTTATCAAGCTGACCCTAAGGAATCACACTTAGAGAATGTAAAGAGAATCATCAGGTATATCTCAGGAACAAGTAATTATGGTTTATATTTTACTACTAACACTACTTGTGAAGTAAGTGGTTTTACAAATGCCGATTGGGTAGGCAACCAGGACGATAGGAAGAGCACATCAGGTGGTTATTTCTACATTGGAAACAACTTAGTATCATGGCACAGTAAAAAGCAGAACTATATCTCACTCTCTACAACTGAAGTGGAATACATTGCTGCAGGAAGCTCTTGCACACAAATGCTTTGGATGAAAAACATGCTCAAGGACTACGGTCAACCACAAGGTATGATGCCCTTATATTGTGATAACTCTAGTGCAATATGTATTTCTAAGAACCCGGTTCAACATTCTAGAACTAATCACATTGACATTAGGCATCACTTTATTCGAGAATTAGTTGAAGAGAAAATAGTGACACTTGAGTTTGTACCTACTGAGTGACAATTAGCTGATATATTCACTAAATCCATAGACACTCAAAGATTTGAGTATCTCAGAAGTGCCTTGGGAATTTCTCCCTCAAATTGAATTTCAAATTTTATTACCAAAAAAAAATAGCATCCTTGTTTGGCCAACACCATATTCGACTTATTTAATACTTACATACACATAATCTCATTTTTAGTGACTCAACTCATTTTGATATTTATTGTATAAATTATTTTACAATTTTGGCTTACGCATACACATATTCTTGTACATGTGATGATCGATGTTGACATGAACTTATTCACACAATCACGAACACACATATATGTTATGCTTAAAGTTTATGGATTTTCTTGAAAGATTCTAGGACTTCAACTAATCTTGACTGTAAAATTGTGTTGGGTTATATTTCTTGCTTTCAAAAACTTTATCTCATGGAGGCACCTAGTATTGAGAGGGCTACCTACTGTGATTTGTGAAGCTACCGCAGTGAGCGGAGAGGGCTACCTCATAACTAGTGTGAAAGTCATCATGCTAGGTTTATGGCTCGTGCAAAAAAAAAGAATGAAAGATTATGCAAAAAGTGATTACATATAAATCTTGTACATTGAATGCACAAAAAGAAAGAGCCAATAGAGGTTAATATATATATATATATATATCATTTACCTCATATGTATATAAAAAAAGTCCTCCTTTAGTGGATATACTTTATTTTGTAAGATTAAAGACTTGATTATAGTTTTACATGATAGGTGATAATTTTTTCTTATGAGTCTTTCTTGATAGGTCATAAATGAATTAATTGACATATTTGTGGAGTTTAAACATATATACTACTTTAAGTAAATGTCAATGTGTCATTATATGTGCAAAGTGTCAATATGTCATTCTACTTATTTATTTATATGATAAATAATCAAAATTGGAGTTAAAAAATGATGAGTTATCAATTGGTTGTGTGCTTGTTTGTAATTAAATTAGTTTAATACCGTATGTGGCTATGTATGCAAATTTGAAAATAAAAAAAAATTTACATCCTCTTTTCATTTATTACATTTTTAATTGGTTTCTAAGTTAGAGAGTCATAAAACTTAAAGAGAGTTTAAAGCACATTGCATTTTTGCATTACTCTGATTTTACACAGTTATATCTTTAAGAGGGGTTTAGCTTCATTTCTTTATCTAATGCTTTGTCATTCTCGTATGTCAAAAAGGGAGAGAGAATTTTTACTTCCATGTTTTTATTTTGTTATACATATAGGGGAAGAATATATTTAATTAAGCTTTATTGATATGCACACTACATGATTATTCTTTACACTTCGCTTATTTTTATCTAAACTGAACTAATGTACAATGAGGCTTTCAAGCCAAGTTGTTGTTTGCTTTACCTATGTATTTTCATTTACTTATAAGCTTATCAAGTTGCAACGAAGATGGATTTAGTAGACCATAGGATAGTTCCACTATGGAGTCTAAAAAATCATTATATTTTATCTTATTTCTATAAGTGTTATGTAATGAGAGAGAGGTTTTGACACACGAAAATGCCAAAAGAGGAGTTTGTAAGGACTATGAGTGTTGGTTATTTTCGTGAACAAAATATTTATTTGTACATTTGTGTTTAGGCCTGCTATCAAGTCTATCAAGAAAAGCCAAATAAATACTCAAGTTCCAGATAATTATACTCTAATTATACTCCAGGTATATCCTTGATAACTACGACATATAGGATTGCATTTATGTATTTAATAGCACATGTTCATAAATCTAAGATTATTTTTTATGCTTAAATATTTTTTATGTGTCTTAATATTTTTAAGATGTGATTTAAAATTATTTTTTAAATAAATATTTAAATGGGTCTTGAATAATGAAACCAAAATATATTTTAATCCTACTACTAGGTCATTATTATTATCTATATATATACATATTAGGGTTGAATCATTTAAGGGTGCTAAAAAAAACTTTGCATCAGCCAAAGAAAATTAGTCCATGGAGGGCCACTAAAGTAGTAAACACAAAGGCATATTTACCTTACGTCGAACGGCAAAGAGGTAATTATCACTCCTGGAAAAAAAAAGTAAGTAACACATATATATGAGAATTGAATTGACAAAGTAACAGAGGTGATTAGCAAATGCACACATATATATTATTAATGAATATTCGGCTAGTAGTATTAATCTAAAATCATAATCACCTTTGGTAAGATAATTTCTATTCATTTTTTTTTGTTTGTTTCTTTTTAATTAGATTTTTTAGATCAAATAATTTTATATATGATTATTATTATTTGATTTAATTATTGAATTTTGAAGAAACAATTTTCATTGAATTTATGCTTAATATTTTCAATCTAGAATTTACTAGTTGATTTAATTTACATGAGATATGTTTTTAAATCATCTAGTTAGTATTATTCATTATTAAATCTGTTTTAGAACACACACGGGCACTTGTGTTTCTTTTTATGCTAATCTTTTTGCAGTTGATTTGTAATCGATCTGATTAGCAGAGAGTTTATTAGAACGTTGGTATGGGAACCGCTCACACTAATTTTAAAAACTGTGAAAACAAACCAGAGGCTCGTAAGTAAAGTACATTGGGCAGTATCCTAGGAGTAGCATAAAACCGAGTTTATACTTGAACATTTGATTTTCATAGTGGAAAGTTAGGTGGTCCAGTGGACTAGTGGTTTTTCTCTTAATTCATTGTTGTGGCCTAGATTGTTTACATTTAAAAATATAATGTGTTATAATTTCCGCACTTTACTCTTATACACGATTACATACTTGACTATTTTGATTAAGTTAATAAATTATAAATTAATAAAACTTCTAGGTTAATCAATTACATATTTTATAAACTTTCAATACTTAATATTATTAAGTCCACCAGTGTCCAAATAGTCTTCTAACTATTTAACAAGGACATTTTAGTTATTTAAATTTTTATATTTGATAGATTTAATTCATTAATTTTCAAATAATATAGTACAATTTTTTAAAAAAATAATTTTTTATATTGATAAAGTCGATTATTCATTAAAAATAAAATAAAAAAAATAAAAAATCAAATCCTCTTTCTCCGTTCAAAAAATACAATTTCTTTCTCAGTGTATCTCTCTCTCATCATTTTAAAATATTTTGTTTTTCTTTCTGTGTCCTCAAAGTCTCTCTCTTTGTTCCCCAAAGACCATCAGTTTTTCTCTCCCCCACTTATTAAATCCAAAAAAAGTTTATCATACTTACGTAAATGAACTAGATCCAGTACGGAGAGCAATCATAGGCCAATAGCAGGATATGCGTACAAACAAAAATAACATTAAAAATAAAGTTTATTTATTCTCTATATTTAATTAAATAATGTACGGTTGACGGTTAACTAACATGATCAAATAAAGTTTTATTAAAAAAAATATATTTTTTATAGAAGAATAATTAATCGATATAAATCTGATTTTCCAGAAGTAATTCGACAACTAATTTATAATTTTCTTGAAAATCGCTTTTCCTTTACCTCTTATGTAGCAGCAATATTGAGCAGATCTCTAGACAGTTTAGGATTGGTTTCCATAACCAAATCAACCTTATTCTTAACATCATCAATCCCCTGTTGTTGCACTTTTTCCTCTTTTGTAATTAACTGATCAATATATTCAGACAAATATCCAATCTCATCTTTCATATGGTTAACAACAGTAAGGATCTCCACCAATTTCTCTTTTGATTCTCTAGTTGCAATCTTCATTGAGGTGGTTATTTCCATCTTCTTCTTGTTTGCTTTCTTACGGCGATCACATATTTGAGCACTCCATCTTTGGACAGAACCAATTGGAACAAGCAATCCACTCGCCAGAGCAATCACAAAAGGAGGCGCAGAAATAGCAGTAGCCACAACAGAGAATGTCAGAACAGAGACAAACCCCAAAACAAAAATACAATTCGACACTTTTGTCAACTTCTTGTTCCATTTTAGTTTCTTCTCAAACTTCCTCTCTCCATGTTTCAAGTACTCCAACACCGACCCATGTTCGTCAATATGTGATTGAAACAGGTTAGAAAGCTCTACCAATTCTTTGTAATTGCTAGTAATATCATCAATGTTGTCTTTTTCAGCTACTTGTGTGATTATGTGTTGATTTGTGAGGCATTGCTCAAGAGAATTGTGGATATCGAGTGTTTTTTGAGTGGTGTTGTTGAACTGTTCCACGAAAGAGATCATATCTTTGTTGTTTCCTACAATATTATGCAGAGTATGGTATTGATAGGCCTCCTCATCTGATGAGTCCATTGAGAATGATCTAAAGAGTGAGTTGTTGTCTTCGAAGCTCGTATCAATTATTGGACAAGAGTTCATCATACAAATATTTTCTTTGTATATAATGGAAATGGTTTTTTTCTGGGAGTTTGGGGCTTCATAACTCGAATGTAGGTTTATATAGGCCATAGGGAGTTTTTTGTTATGCTTCTTTTGGATTGCAATGGTGGGATCGACATTCTTAAGCCTGATAAAGTGGCTTCTTTTCTCACTCTTTTCCTTTATTTTGCAACTTTGCCTCTTATTTTATTGATGTAATTCCTACTGTTTGTTATTGAAAAAGAAAAAAAAAAGACTTAAACACGACCGTGATGCATTATGACTCAGAAGATTTTTGATTGACAAGCATCATTATATCATAAGTTTGTACTGCGGTCATGATGGATGGTGACTCAGAATGTCATTATATGGTAAGTTTTTATTGCTCTAGTCTTCTCTTCTTCTTTTTTCCATTGTTTTTCTTTCTTTCTTTCAAAAATAAGCTTAATATTATTTATAATAAGGAAACCATTATATATACATTGCTTTATTTCTAATTATATTATAAAAAAATAAAGGAAATTTATTAAAATCAAACTATCCTTGAATTTTTGTTTCAGCTATCCATTTGACCAATTCATCAACAACAATGTTACAATTTCTTGAAATCCAAGCAATTGAAAAACACAAAGTTTTTTAAGATAGGAGTGATTTCATCCTAGAATTGTTGTGTTTTTTTTAAGAATTATCGGTAGTTCTTTGAGTAGTATAATTGATGGCATTTAAACAATCATTTCTAATAATTTTTTTAATGCACATTGTATTTGGCAAGCCAATTTCCAGAGATAGAACTCTTGTTAGTGATTTAAAAGAACATAAACGCATAAATATACACGATCACAAGTAATAAAATACGATATATTTTTTTCTACGTAGATTTGTTTATAATCTTTGTTAAGTACTAAAATTATTTCAAAATAATTTTAGCCATAGAATCGATATTTGAACAGAGTTAAGCTAAATTGATTCTAAATAACAATATATGAGATTAACAATTGAGAAAACTCTAAGATTACAATTTCATCAAATTAATCCATTTGAATCATGTTATTTTCTCTTGATTTATGTTCTCACATTTAATTTGTTAACCAAGAACTCCTAATTTATCCACATATTTTTTTCCGATAACAAGTAGACATATCTCACTAAATTAATTCTCTATATTCCTATGAGAATTAAATTTACCAAAGATTCACTAAGCTCAAAATTTTCATTAGTTACACATACAATAAATGTATATTCTTATCTCATATATATGTTATTCTATCCAAGAGTATAACACAAAAATTCTTTTTTTAAGTTCATTAGGGTTCACAAATCAATTGATTAATTTTCCAACAATCAAAAGCATTAAACACAAATGGAATAAACAAATTAAAAAAAACATCTCACAAATCATTCAAAAATAATTAATCCAAGTTTCATAATGTAAACTACATTGCAACTCTAAAACAAATAATTTAATTCGTAGTAAATATTGAAATCATAATCTATAAATATTTAGACATTTTAAAAAATTAATTGTAAAAATAAAAGGATTAGAAGAAACTCTTTAATGATTCCTCAATCTACTAGTAATATTTCCCTTCAAAATCTTACACAATAGTATTTAAAAATGCCCTAATATTCAAGAATTGTTAACTCAATATTCAACTATAAATACATTTTTGCTCTATCTTCGTATTTTTCTCTCTCTTGGTTCTCTCATTTTTTTTCAACAACAAAACAAAATAACACATAATTTTTTGGCCTCTGCGTGTTCTCTTTTTTTCTTCTTTAGTAACTATAAAACAATAAAAAAAAATGGCCTCTCCTTCTAGCTCTCCTTTTGGTTTCAAAATATATATGAAGAAAAATTTCTCTCATTTAGGCATGCCCAAAAAGAAAAGAGAAAGCATGCAAAAATAAGTTGGCAGCTGTAGAAAATTTTCTGAATTGTTTTTACACTACGCATGACACATAGCGAGTTTTGATTCGCTGGAAGGAGAATTGGATACGTGGCGTACGTGTGCTGGGGATCGCATCACTGGAAATTCGCACCCTTGGTTGTGCAGACGGCTGGGCCCTACTCTGTGCACTGACGTTGCAGACAAGTGGACCCTATACTACGCGGATGTGAAGACAAGATGGGCCCCACAAATCTACACTGACGTTGCAGACATGCTTGAAATCTTCATAACTCGCCTGCGTAGCGTGTGAAGCTCACTCTCCTAATTTACACCATTGAATTTCTAATCCAACGGCTCGAGATACACGTGGACATACATGTAAAGCTTCCTAAAAAAGTACCTTTCTTTTTTATTCTTCATAATATGCAAAGCTTCCTATGCAACCATTGTATTTTCTCCTATTCATCTAAAAAAAGAAAAAGACATATATCTCTTCAAAAAATTTAGATAACTTTATAGAACGCGTTATAAGTCCTTTTCCTTACTTCTTTTTCATAATATGCAAAACTTTTTATGTTATAATTGTATTTTCTCTCATTTGGCACAAAAGCAAAAGGAGAAATGAATTTATCCACAAAATAAAAAGATAAATGAATTTATACAAGCATAATTTGAATCTTCCCACTAATTGTTTTTTAGATATTTTATAGATCAAGTAATAAAGATTAATAATTCTATACTAATAAATGTTTTTGTAACAAAGTGATTAGAGTTAAATTAATTCTTTTATTCATAATTTCAATAGAAAATAAATCTTGCACAAAATTTATGAAATCTATTCCCACAATTTACCAGCGTTCATGACACATAAAAAAATTCAATTATCTAGGACAAAATTTTTTATCTTTAAAAATTATAATTTTATCCTATAAATGATTTAATTACGAAAAATTTTATTGTTTATTTTGTCACAATAAAAAAGTCCTTCAAATATTGAAAGGATGAAATAGGATTGTCTCAACAAAGATAGAATTAATGACAAATTTTTCTTTCATGAATGACACCAAATATGTCATAGAAAAAGAAAGATTGTATGCCTATATTGTTTTGAAGACACTTTTTTTTCCTTAAAAACTAAAGTTCTTAAATATAATTTTTCAATTACAAAACTTTTAAGACATTTTTAATTTTCAAGAACTAAAATTTTGTATTTGAAACAACTCTAAACATATTATTTTCTCATTTTTGTGACAAATTTAATATTATTTAAAAATGAATATTATTCTTATTTCCATCTATTTTGGGATGAAATTCTATTTTGTAAAAATAATACTTTCTAAGATTTTGTTACTGTAACAAAAGAATTGATAAAAGACTTCACATTGAATCATTTCTAACCATAAAAATGTAATTTTCAAGAACACTTAAACAATTTTTTTTATGTGATTTCAACAAAACATTTACCACTTATGAAATGCTTCATAATCAAAATTAAAATATTATAAAAATATCACACGTCATAAAATATTACTCAAATATCACTATTATAATCACTTTTTTAAAAATCTATAATTTTCATCTAATGTGATCTCATGCGTTGTTTTCTCTCTAACAATTAATTTAATATATACGAGACTTAGGTTAACATATATAAAGAGGTATAGTTGAAAATAAATTACCTAAAGGATTAAAAGTTAAATATCAATGATTAATTCACCTAAAAAGATAAAAGTAGAGACAAGGAAAAAATGGAGTTAATAATTAAAACACAAATTATATTATAATTTTCAAAGAAGATACACTTTCAACTTAGTTCTATATTATTATTAAACTTAAAAATAAATTCAATTACACTTCTTAAAATAAGTAGAAAAAACAATATCTAATTTCAAAACTTTTGCTTTGTATAAAGAAATAAGATTTACATGCACATTGAGCTTTGATATTCTATGTGCCCTAATAAGGATATAAAATAATAATAATAATGAGAGAATATATATTTACAAACAATTTTTTTAGTATTTAGTTGAGTTTCAAATCGAAGAGAAACATATTAAATATAAATTTAATACAAAAAAATAGCATAAAGCATTTAAAAATATTATATTTAAAGTACTTAAATTAAGTGACATGTATATCCATATCTATAAGGAATTAGTGCAAGAAGTAACATACCAAACTTTCTATCGGATCAAAACACCAAGAAAAGAATCGTACCTCAGTTAAAAATAAATAAAATAATTGTATCAATTGGTGCCTTTATTCGATAACAATACACATCCAAATAGAATTGATTGTCCGTGATAGTTTTTACTCTTACAAAAGTTGCAAATGGCATGTCATTCTTATTGATCAAATATGTTGTATCAAATGTAACATCTCCAAAATCTTCATATGCAACTATACTTCTTGTATCAACCTAAAATACTTTTTTAAAATGAACATTATCATCCAAATCCATCACAAAAAAAAAATCTTAGCTTGCATACATATAAATAGAGATATAAAGTTATTTGTCTCATTTCATGTTTTATTTAGTGTCTCTAATATATTCATGATATAATATTGTTCATTTTATTTAAATATCATATAATCTTGTCTAGTTTAGATTCTAACTCTAATGACCATAACTTTTAAATATATGTTGTATCATTTTTTTTATTAAAGTCAAATTAAAAATTAGTATATATCTTATTTTCTATTATTTGTATTTTTACTTATCTCATTTAATCATATTAGAGATAAATGTAATATCTTAATTAATATTATCTCATTAAAAATTAAGTGACACGAGATGAAATAAACTTTAAAAATTTAAGAATTATACCATAAATCACATTAACATCTCATCTCATCTCAATTTATATCATCTTAATAAAGTTTGGACAATCTTTTTTTCAAAAATTTGATATTATCATAACCTACAGCTTCCTCGACAAATGATTGATAATTCTTTATGACAAGTATGTAAGTCCGATCATTTAGCCCAAGCTTTCTTTGTGCACTGGCGCTTATATCCATGTTGAGGGTATAGAGGCGAGATTTATTCGGATTCGAACCATGATTATGCTCGAGTACCACAAGATTAATTTTACATTATTTTCCATATTCAAGCATAGCACATTAGCATTGACCTTAGCCTTGCATCCTAATTTCATAAAGGGATTTGGAACAAAGAAGTTTCGCTTTCGGGATATTGATTTTCCTGATCAATAACACAAGATAAAGTGATAAATTTTACCTACTCAGCGATTGAAATTTTTGATGTTTTCTTCATGACTACAAAACCTTCTTGTTTTCTATTTTTTATAATACTCAAATAGACAATTCAAATGATTCAAACTCATTCCAAAAGTAGTTTCTTAATTCAATAATCTTATTTTGCGCGTTTAATAATATCAATTAACTTAAAGATGTTAAAAAAAACCTGAATTTCATCTAGAACGTAAGACAAAGATGGAAATCACATTTAATAGTAGAAACAACTATGAAACAATGACAGAAACATTAGCTTCAATGAAAAGTCTCCAAAGTGCGAACGATATTCGACCCTTAACGTCATTTTATATCAAATTATACATCATTTTGTACTAAAAATTGTATTAAATTTTTACTACTCTTTAATTTATAACACCAAATGTTACATTAAAAATATATTATTTTATAAAATAAAATATTTCTTTAAAATTGCACCAAATATTACATCAAAAGTTATATTTAATAATTTTTTTATTATATATTTAATTTTAATTTATTATATATAATAAAAAATTATGATTTTTCATTAGAAAATTAGTATATATATGAACAATGTTGTTACATAGTTTGACAAGAACAGTTGAAGATCATTTAGATATGAGTCCATAACATGATTAATTCGTCTACCATCTATCTAAAAAGACTTATAACTAAATCATACAACATCAGAATTGATTCAACCAAAAGCCTATATTAAATGTATTTAAATATGTATGCAATAGTACTTGAATAAGAGTCATTTGAGTATTGTGATTATGATGCGATATATGTTATCTTGATTCAGGTTGTGAACATACGTTAATAAATAAATGAGTGCAATTTTATGTGTGATAGTTATAAAAGATAGATCTAAAATACGACTATTCGAAACTTTAAAATTTATTCAACTTTATTTGATAAACTTGATAAACATTTTGCTCACAAAAATCGTCAATACTCATAGTCCTTACAGAATGGTACTTTATTCTTATTATTGTACAATTGAGAGCCAGCATAAGGCTAATTAAGCTTATTCACAATTGTCTCGGGTAGTCTCTTTATTTTTATTATTTTTCAATTTTCTTTACTTTTAATATTTCCAATCTTAGTAATGTATATTGTGATTCAAACTTGTGACTTAAATTAGATGATAGATGTCTAATTAGTCATACTATTAGTCTTTGATCTTAATCATGTTCAAGTCTTAACTCTTCTTTCTTTATTTATTTATTTATAAATATAGGCAAAAAAAATGTGATTTAGATCATTTATTGCATGTAGAAAATAAAGACTCTTCTTTCTTTCTTTATATATATATATATATAGGGAAAAACGTGAATTAGATCCTTTATTGCAAATAGAAAATGGAGATGTGATGTTAGAAGATAGCCATGTGTACATTGTACACTGTAAATAAATTAGCATGAAGGTGAGTGTGTGGTATACCCTGTGTACAATGTTTTTTTATTTCAGCATTAGTAATCTTATATTACTATTGATACATTTAGCCAAAAAGAATACCAGTTATGTCACTTAAGATTTTTTCTCTATATAATGGATAGGGTTTCTCTTAAGAATTAAGGAAGGTTGATTGGATGAACTGTTACTTTTTGGATATGGGATATCCATTTCAATCAGTCACTATGGATGCAATTTCCCTATTGACACGTCCGAAGGAATCAATATTGGAAATATTTTTGCTTATCATTTTAATCAATTGGAAAAGATTTTCTGTGGACTTTCAAAAAAAAAATTATGGGTACAAGATCCTTTACACATAAGACTCATTGCTCATGCAATTTGGGATTCTCATTTTTTTCGATCAACAGTCAACTTTCGTCCTACTCGATGGGTAGGTCTTACAGTCAAGCTCCCTTCTACCTTTACACTCGAGGATCAATCTCTGTCTAATTCGAGGAAACCTTTGCACACCTTTGTTACTTTTTAAGAAGCCTACGCCCATAGAAACATACTTAATATTTACAAATATTAGGGTGTGTGTCTTAAAAGTATATATATATATCCTTGGAGTTTTTGTAGGATGTAACCAGAATTTATCAAATGAAAACTTTTGGGACCAATTTAGGGCTTGTTTGATTGATTTTAGATTTCTAATTTTTTAATGATTTTTCAAGCATGTATAAATGGTAATGATTTCTGATTTTAATTTTCACTTTTTTAAGGAATCACTTCTAAAATATGGTGTGATTCATAAATATTTAAAAGAAAGATTTTTGAATTAGATTTATAATTTTTAGTAAAAACTTTCTTTTAAATACATTAGACCTACAACCACGGTTAAAAATGCTACGATTAAAGAACCCTAGGTCGGTACCAATATCTTCTTTATAACTCTATTGAATAAAAATGAAAGTAAGAAAAATTAAAATAGTGCGACAAAAGCTTTAAAACCTTGGTAAGTGATATAAAAGATGGAAATTGGGTTAAAAAAAGTGGACCTACTTCTTATTCTTAATCATAAATAGCAAAAAATAGCAAAATTAAATAAAGAAGAGAAGAGATTTAGAATGTAAATACCCACAAATTTGATGATTTGTTTCTTGAATTCAAAATATTAGCGAAGCCTACACAAATTCATTTGGCAAAATAGCGTCTTAAAGATTGTTGAAAAATCAAATAATAATATTATAAAAACTTGTTGTTGAACTTTAAAAATTTAATAAAGGTTTCAAGGCACGATATAATATCGTTTTCTTTAAGATGCTATTTGTTCCTATCAATTCGGTGATGCATTAGGATTTTAACAAATACGTTTCCAAGATACTATGAAACTTTTATTGTATGCGGTATGCACTAATAAAGACAACTCAAAAGACCTTAAATTTAAGGAGCACTCAAAATATATATATAATATTTTAATACTGTAGTTATTAGAACATTAATTTATATATTTAAAACTTAAAAATATTTTATCACAAAATAATATTTTGGAGAGGGAATTAATAAGAAGAGAAGTGCTTTGGATAAACTTTATAGCTTAGGACTTTTGGTATTTATAGAATAATTTGGCACCTATTTATTTGTGTTGCATTACTTCATTTCTAGCCCTTGATATTGACCCAACCGTTAGATCTCAATTAATATAACTCTATTTCATCAAAAGTCATGTTTTATTATCAATCAAGATTCAGATCATACCTCTATGATTGTATGCTTAGGTTGCACCTCTTTTGATTGATCAACCTTTAGTCAATATAGTCAACTCTTGGTTAACATGAGTCAACTTTCAATCAACACAAGTCAAATATTGATGAATGGTTATGATAAATCATCATAACAATTCATCAAATCCAATGATCATTAATTAACCATCAAGACCTTTCATGAATCCAATGGTCATGATCAACCTTCATAATGGTTCATCAAATCTAAAGGTCCTGAATAAACCGTCATGACTCTTCATGGATGCAAGGTTTATGAGTGTTGGCGATATTTATAAACAAATATTTAACTGTAATTTAGTATATAGGCACATTATTAATATCACTATTCATGTCAAAGAAACTATTGAGCTTCAAATCCGTATATTTCTAGTATAAACTTGTTCCTAAAAATATTAGATTTCATATTAGATACATAAGAATGTTTAGTATATATATTTCTCGATCGATCGAGTAATGATTATATTGACAATGAGGTAGATCAATTAACTATCAATCGTGTAGGATTTATGTCCTCTTGGGTTGATTTCAAAATTAGATTCAATCGATCAAAGTTGGGTTCGATTGATCGAGGGACTGGATTAATTAAGAATCAATCATATTCAATTTACATTGTCTCAATTTTTTATTAATTGTTGCTTGGATCGATCAAAAAAGGTTTCAATCGATTGATCTTATTGGTTTGATTAATCAAGTTTGGTCTAGATCGATTGAGCGACGATGGCTTCAACTTTAACCTAATTTTTTATTCAAATCAAACTTTCAATTATCATATTGTCCCTATTATTTACTACTTTATGAATTTTTTAAAAGGTATATTTGTAATTACATTTTAACCTAGAATTAGGGCTTCAATATTTACAATTTAAACAACTTAATGCCTCTTGTTTTCTTCAACCATAATCATTTCATTCTTCTAATTATTTTTGTGCTCTATCTCTCTCATAACATTTTTTAAAAATAAGATCATATTTATTTAGGTTTCTTTCTTTAATTAATCTATTAAACATTTTGTGGTTGTATTTGACTGATTATTAATCTATTTAATTTATGATGTATTGATTACTTATTCATATAGCTTCTTCTTGATTTACATTCTTGAATTATTGGATCAAATATTTGTGTGTGATCATAATTATTTGATTTGATTATTTAACTTTAAAGAAAATATCTTTATTAAACTTGTGCTTAACCTACTTGTTTTAGATTTGCTAAATGATTTAAAATTAATTGATATATTCTTGAGTCTTCTAGTTATGGTTATTAATTATTGAATTTTCTCTATAACACATTATATACTTGTGTTGTTATGCTAACATTTTAGGTGCTAGTTGAACGAGTTTGATTGCTCTTATGACTCGATTTATCAAAATGTTGGTCCGAATCGGAATGCCTATCTTATGGAGAGTGTGAAGGCAATCAGTGGTTTATAAGTATGTTATCTGGGGGCATTATCTTGATCGGTAGTTTGAGCCCTAGCCATATAATCGAACATATTTTCATAATGAATATTTAGGTGGTCTAGTGGATAGTTGGTTTTCCTCTTAGGTCATTGGTGTGGCCTAGGTTGTTTCCACAAAAAATTCCCACGTGTTAATTTATATTTTGTATTATTTTATTTACATATGATTACATATTTAGTCGTTTATGAATTTTTAATTTAACATATTTTTGTTAATTAACCCCAAACAATCAAAATTTAGTAGTTTTGTTTATTTATTTTTTATAAGATATCAGTACTTCTCATTTTTAATTCCTTTATGATATCAATCTTCTTACCACATTTAAAAATTATTCTTGTTCTGTTGGAATGGGCCGTATGGAATTTAACTTTATTTTTCCCTTTCTACCTTAAAATCTTGGTTCCAAACCCATTCTAAGAGTTAGAAGCAAAGAAAGATAATGGGAAATATTGTGCGCATGCACCATAGAAATCATTTCGTCTAGGTAACAAGATGTTTACAAATGATGTCTAAAACAAGCTATAGCGGTAACATTTTCCCTTTGGTGGGGAGGCAGGAAAATTAGATTGAATTACATTGTGTTGGGAATCAAGAATGACAAAGTAAAGAAAATAGTGAGAAAACATAAGGAAAAGAAAATAACTAGAAAAGAAAACTTAAACATTTTCTCATGTCTATTTTACAAAAGAAACTAGAGTAAATAAATATTCTAAATTTTATTTCTTTAATATTATGAAATATTTAATTGGAAATTATTTCGTCTAAAGACGCCCAACCAATCAAACTTTAGTAATTTTGTTTATTAATTTTTTTTATAAGAGATCAATACTACTTATTTTTAATTCTTAAGTAAACTTTTTATCCTTAGGACTCCAACTTGCTACCTTTATATATGTATAATTGATTAAATTAATATGGAGTAACTGTTTTTAGGCTATAAATAGTACTTCCATAAAAAAATTTGCAAAAAAATAAAAAAGAAAGATTGGGCTAAAGCACCTTGTAACCAATTATATTGGCATTTATATTTAGATACAATTCATATGTAATATTTATACATTTTTATTTATTGAATTCAATTAACTCATTTATTATTTTATCTATTTATGTGAAATCTATCATTTTTATGTCTATAATAATTAAAAAAATATTCAATTATTATTTGTATTTAATTCATCATTTTCATATGAGATTTGTCATAACAATTAAAATAATTCAATTAGGGATTGGCTTATGGTCCATAGACACTCGTCTAATATTTTTTTATTTAATTAAAAAATAAAACTTAAATCCTTTTTTTAATTAAAAAAGTAAAATAATTCAATAAGTATACATTTTTTCTTAAAAATGTATGTTGTTACACGATATGAGATGAACACAAATGACCAAACATTAAATAAATCTGAATAGATATATTATTTTTTGTGTCAAATAATAATAAAATCAACTTAAATAATATCTAAAATGCAAAAAAAAAAATAATAATAAAATAAGCTAAGCATGTGCATTAATCTAAATTTAAATGATAATTTTTATTACTATTGTTATTTTTATCAGTTAATTATTTAAATAAATTTTATTTTTATTATTTAAAATCAAGTATTATAATTTGAAAGATAATATTTACGATTACAAGAATTTCAGCAGAGTTCAAATCTCACTCTTTTCTTTTGCAAATTTAGATTCGTACATTGAGTAACACACTTCTTCATATTTTAAGTACGTCTTAATTCATATAAAAAATACATAATTTCTTTTTGTCAGTCTCACGACCAATGGTAATATTGTTAAGTGCTATAAAGATCTATTTAACCTAGAGCAATTTCAACATATCATCATGTGTAAGATGAACTTAATCTTGAGTGTTATAGCTTGCCTTTTTTCTATAATATGTTGACGTATGACTTACTTGATAATCATTTTACTAGTGGGCTAATATGCCTTGTATCTTGGTTTGATATCGTTATAGTTCATTGAAAGGTTATCCCAAATCCCAAATTACTAAACACTATTTAGAAAAATAATAATTTTAACCCTTAACCTTAACAAATAAATATAACCTTAAACCTTAAACTCCAAATCCCTAATCAAAAAACCCTAAACCATAAATCTTAAATCTCAAAACCATAAACCCTATTTAGAAAAATAATAATTTTAACCCTAAACCTTAACTCACAAATATAATCCTAACCCTAAGCCATAAACCATAAATCCCAAATCCTAAAACCCTAAACCTTATACCCTAAATCTCAAATCTCAAAATCTTAAACCCTAAATCTCAAATCCCAAAACCCTAAAGCCTATTTAGAAAAATAATAATTTTAACCCTAAACCTTAACCCACAAATATACCCGTAAATCCTAAACCATAAATCAAAAATCTCAAAACCCTAAACACTATTTAGAAAAACAATAATAGTAACCCTAAAACTTAACCAACAAATATAACCTCTAAACCAAAAATCCCAAATCCCAAAATCCTAAAACCCTAAACCCTAAATCCATAAATCACAAATCATAACACTCCAAACTCTAAACACTATTTAGAAAAATAATATTTTTAATAATATATTTTATTTTTAAGTAATAATTATTTAGAAAAATAATGATTTCAATAATTTATTTTTCTGACGAAAAAATAATAATTAAATGATGTTATTTAAATTTTACTTAATATATGAGAATTAAGGTAATATACAATGTTTTTCATTCTATTTTAACTATAAACCAAACATTATATTACTCATTCCTTCCTTGATTTTAGTGTTCAAACCAAAAATATTGTTTCCATTCCATTCATATTTATGTTCCTAATCTAATTTCACTCCATTGTCCATGTCGAAAGTGTTCAAATTTTAAGTCCATGGTCAACAAATTTAAACTCAAGATCATCGTATTGAGATATTTACTCAACAACAGGAGATGATGGCTCAATGACATGAGGTGATGATGAGATTCTTACACAAACTTAGTCAAAATATAGCATCATAATTCTTTAGTACAATATCACAAGTAGCACCTACCTCACAACATCCATCAATTTCTCCATCTTCTTAGACTTGGATTTTTTTCTTATTGGAGTTATATTATTTTGTTAGTTTATGTAGAGACATTTGGTATATGTTAAACTTGAAGTTCTTGAATAAATGCTAGAATTGCTTGGTTGACGGTATATTGGGACATGTTTTGGATTCAGTGGTATACATTTTGGTAGACAATGCAAAATATGCAAAGCTAATATTACATTACCCTGTGTTTGGTTAATTAGATTGTAATAAAATTAGAATTGATTCATTCCAATTTTATGTTTGGATAGGCTAAAAATTAGGAATATAATGAAATCGATTAATAAAAGAAAATGAATCATAATTTCTTCTCCCCCTTTAAAGAATCATGTTTCCATTCTTATCTAAAATATTTTTTTCAAATTTACCCCAACCACAAATATAACCCAAAACCCTAAATCCCAAATTCCAAAACCCAAAACCCTATTTAAAAAAATAATACTTTTAACCCTAACGATTAACCCATAAATATAACCGCAAACCCTACACCCCAAATACCAAATCCAAAAACCCTAAACCCTATTTAGAAAAATAATAATTTTAATCCTAAACCATAACAAACAAATATAACTCTAAACTCAAAATACTAAACCCAAAATCTCAAATCCCAAATCGAAAAACCATATACCCTATTTAGAAAAATAATAATTGTAACCCTAAACCCCAAAAAATAATAATTGTAATTCACTACTACAAAAAGGGGTATTTAAGTCGCTTTGTAAAGTCAGTTTTTGGAAGAAAAAAAATTGACTTATAATGAATTTAAAGTCGGTTCAGTGGAGAACTGACGCTATCCACATTAGACGTAGCATCGATTGACGTCGCAAACCGACGCTACCCACGTGGATAGCGTCAGTTCTCCACGTCAATCGACGCTACACACATGGCTAGCGTCGGTTTGCGACGTCAACCGACGCCACGTCCAACGTGGATAACGTCGGTTCGCTACGTAAACTGAAGCTATATCCTATTTTTTAAATTAAAAAATGGATGAAGTAAATACAATTAAAATTAATTATTATTTTATTTGACTCTTTAGAATTTAAGTTGGATAAAAATAGTATAATTTTTCCTTTTTTTAGACAATTAGTTTCAAAAATTATATAATTTTGTTTATTTGTTAGGATATTTAAATTTATATATGTACCTACAATATATCTTTATTTAATTTTGTGTATATGTTTTGATAATTTTTTCTTCCAAATTATTTGCAAAATAACAACCAAGTATTAATATATTCTAGTAAAATCCTATTGTTAATACACCGTATCAATATCGAATATCACGTAATTAAAATTGAAAAAAGGATTCAAGGTTTTAAGATTTAAGATTTAATGTTTAACATTTAGGATTTTGGATTCAAGAAATTTTTTTAAATGAAATAATTAGATAATTTTACATAATAAACAGTGAAATGACATGAATATTTCCGATAACTTTTTTATAAAATAATTTTAAAATTATTAAATATTTTTGTTCCCTTTTTAAAACAAAAATGACTAAATGATCACTTTTGTGACCTTTCACCTTTTAAATTATTAAATATCTTTAAATCAATTATTATAACAAAAAATTTAAATAATGCATTCAATATATAAAATTATAATTTTTTTATCTTATGTTTTGTAAATAACTTAAATATTTTGATTAAATTATTAGTTTTGATAAAAAATAATTAATTAAAAAATACAATTATCAAAGTGGAAATACATAAAGAACATTCTCAAATCAACACACAACAAAAGCTACTTGTAGTAAGAAAGAAGAAACTATCATAAACACATAAGAGATGGTATGCCTTACATGCTCTTGTCCAGACTAGCAATATGCATACATGACAATCAACACTCAGCATGTGAAATAGTCAAACATACTTAAAGGCCATAAACGATTTTCAATCACATCAAGACCTCATATGTGTGAACATATTACATAGATGATGATTGTATCCTCATAACATGCTATCATACACATCATAGCAAACCAATTAAAGAGAAGCACAGCTGACTACTGTAACTCTTCAACTTGCAGATAGGTCTTTGAAACACCCAAGAGCCATTATAGAGGATGTGCTTGTAAAGGAAGACAAGTTTATCTTTCCTACAAATTTCATAATTCTCGATATGGAGGAAGACAAAGAGATCCCTATTATTCTCAGGAGACCATTTTTAGAAACAAGTATGACTCTGATTGATGTTCAAAAAGGGGAACTCACCATGAGAGTCCAAGACCAAGAGGTAACCTTCAATGTTTTTAAAGCTATGAAATTTCCAAGGGATTTTGATGATTGTTTTAGAGTTGACATGGTGAATGAGTTAGTTGAAAGCGGCTTCACGGAAAATTTGACTACTGATGCTTTGGAAGTTGCGCTTGTGAATGATAATGTTATTGATAACCTTGAATCTTTTGAATATCTTAAGTTACTTGAAGCATCTTCACAACTTTTTAGTCCTCAAACTAAAGAAGATGCATCATAAGTTGTGACACCGTCTAAACCTACTCATTTGAAGCCATCTGTGGAAAAACAACCATTATTAGAGCTTAAGCGATTGCCTAACCATCTACGGTATGCTTATTTGGGTGAAATGTTTACTCTGTCTGTGATTATTTCATCCTCTCTAGATGAAGATCAAGAAAAGAAGTTGTTAAGAGTGCTGAGAAATTACAGGGTAACATTAGGGGTGGTCTATAGTTGATATTAAAAGGATTAGCCCTTCATTATGCATGCATAAGATCCTATTTGAGGAAGATTACAAGCCTACTATTTAGCCTCAACGTCGTTTGAATCCAATCATGAAGGATGTAGTGAAAGACGAGATCATTAAGTAGTTAGATGTAGGGATTATCTATCTCATTTCAGATAGCTCTTGGGTTAGCCCAATTCATTATGTGCCGAAGAAAGGAGGTTAAATATAGTTTAGGATAAATCTCGACCATCAAATGAGCTTTGAATCAAGGGTTGAGATCAAAATAAGCAAAATTAACTACACTGGCTAATAGGAGAGTGACATATGACATGCATGATTTATTGGACTAATCAAAGAGCAAGCATGAAGGCAGGACTTGTCTCTATCAACACGTGCTAAGTCAATGCCATATGGTGTGCACCCCCGAATACCATGGTGGGAGTGATAAGTCCTTGACCCTTCTATAAATAAGGACTTGATATAGTATGACCATTGCTCTTAGGTACGAGCCAAAAGAAGTTTCTCTTTGTAGCTATTGATTATTTTTCAAAATGGATCGAAGCAGATCCCCTAGGTAGAATACAAGAGGAAAAAGTAATTCGATTCATATGGAAGTCCATAATTTATCGTTTCAACCTTCCTAAGGAGCTCATCACAGAGAATGAGAAGCAATTCACTGGCTACAAAATCAAAGCATTTGCCATCAAATACAACATTAAGATGTGTTATTCAACTTCATATTATCCCCAAGCTAATGATCAAGTAGAGCCTTCCAATAAAATAATTATAAATATATTGAAGAAGAGGTTAGAAATTACAAAAGGGAGATGGGTGTAGGAGTTACCAAGTACGTTATAGGCTCTCAGGACAAGCCTCAAAAAGAGCACTAATAAGACCATTTTTCTCTAATCTAAGGACAATCCCCAAGAAGAGCACTAATAAGACACTTTTTCTCTAGTCTATGGAACTGAGGTCATAATTCCCACTTCAAAACGAGCTAAAAAGAACAACCAAATTTATCCTAATAGAAAAGAAATAGGATTTAAATATTTATAATATTTATATTAATTAATAAATTATAAAACTAATTAAAATATTTATACTTATAATATTTTATTAGTCTAGTTAATAATATAATAAATACTCAATAAATTTTGACAATATAATATTACGAATTTATCTATTCATTTTATTAGAACACCTATCAGGTGACGAAAAAAATATTTCCTAATAAAAATCGTATTCCAATTTAATTTCATGTTTTTTTTAAAGCATCGCCTCCATTTTGAAGTAATATCTAACTTAACGTGACGTCACAAGATTTGAACCTCATACGTATGCCTGTTTTAAAGAGCAGGCTTTCATTTTTTTAGGCAATATCGTGATGTTACTTAAATTTGTTAAGATAATAATAATTTAAAAAAAAAATTATAATTATAAAAATAATAATAATAATATTATATTTATTTTATATATTTTTATTATTAAAATTAATATTTTATTTTATATTAAATTTTATAAAACTAAATCTTATTTAATATTATTATAATATTATTTTTATTATTATAATTTTAAAATATATTATTTTATATAATTTTACAAACTTTGTTTATAGTAAGATTCAGACGGACCCGTACTTTTAGGTTATTGGATACATATATATTTTTAAAAATATAATATAACATTAAATAATTTAAAAGATATTAAATTTTAAATATTATTAACAAACGTTTTGTAAACATTTATTATATATATTTTGAAAATATAATATAATAATAAAACTATAAAAGATATTAAATTAAAAAATTATGCATTTGATTTATCGTTATTTTACATAAAAATTATACGTGAAATATTTAAGATTATAAGTAATAAATTTTATGAAATTTTTTTTATTTAATTTTTTCTTATATTTATCTTTAAAAATGTTTTTTATTCAAATTTTATCTTATCTATACGCATTTATTTTATTTAAAAATAATCATGCTTTAAAGTTTTATATTCTAATTATGTTTTTAAACTTTATTTTATCTATTATATTTTGGAAAAAATTATAATATAAATCTGTATTTAACATTATAAATTTTTATGTTTTAATATTTATATAATTTTATATATTAAGATTTTAAGCTCATCGTTTAATTTATTTTCTTATGTTTGAACAAAAAATGTACGTTGTTACTTGTATTATACGAGAAAAAACTTTTATATGACGACCAAATATGTAAGGGTTATTTGTTTGGTGTATCTATAACATATAAAAAAGTTTGAATTACATATAAAATGATTTTAAATAAAAATATTTTTATTTTATATTTAAAAAAAAGAGATAAATATGGTTAGTATTTATATTTATTATAAAAATAATGTTTAAATCTTATATTTATTTTATATAATCATCTTGTCTTATTGTTGTTAAAATGTGATCGAAAAAAGTAATTTTTTTAATTTTAATTTTAATAATTAAAATAATTAAATAAAAATATAAAAATGATTATTTGTTTTTTTATAATAACTTTAAATAACAATAAGGTTAAAATATAAAAAATATATATAACTTAAGTGTTATATTTAAAATAAATATAAAACCTTTAAAGAGTCGTTCTCTTGGAATAAATATATATCTTACCATTTACATTTTATTTGAAATTTTAGAATAAAATATAAGCATACCTTAAATAAAAATAGTTTTATAATATTAACAAATTTAGTTTTCTAAAGGTATCTATTTTTATATTTTTTTAATTTATTAGGAAAAAACTATTGACATGTTAATAATATTTTAAAATTTGGAGCTATGCATCTATGCTTTTAGATAATGAGTTTATTTTTCTAATAATGAATTTCTAATAGACTAAAGAGCTTATGATTAATTTTTATTTATTTTTTATTGGATTACATAAATTTTAATATGTTGTAGAAATTAAACACTTAAGAAAAATCTAAAATGAGAATTTTTCAAGTGAGATGTTTTTTTTGTTGAGGCTTGATCTTAGTATCTAAAAATATAGGTGAAACTAAGTCCAATGGTAGTAAAATCACGTGATTTAATAAGGTTTCGAGTAATTTGTGGGATTTTAGAGAAAGAGAGGACAAATGGGTGATCGATCTAGGTTGAGGAAATATATAACCATATTAGAGGATCGATCCATCTTGATTATAGATTGATCCCTTATGAATATAGATCAATCTCTATTAAAGGGATCGATCCCTCTAACATAATTTTCAGAAAAAACAATCCATAATCATGAAAAAAGTCAAAAACTCCCCCAAAATCAAATAATGTCTAAAAAACATAGAGTATCATATCACATAATCCATAGAGTGGCAACGATCTAATTTCAATAAAAAAAATCAATTACAAGCAATCAGGTTTTGACATATATATATGGATCATGCTAGGCATATAATGACATATCGACAATACACATAATTGAGTTGAAAGTAATTTAAGATTATCTAAATATGTCTAAACAATTTGTCCATAATATGTCAAGTAATATACATATACATCAATACATACGTGATAAGGAGAACACAATTTCATCGCTATACCTTTTTTTATATAAATCGTGCCAAGAGAAGGGATATCTTATATATATCATACACTTGCTCTCTTTTTTGTTGTGTTTAGTAGCTATCTATTAAAATTAATGACTTTCACACTATTTATGAGATAACTTTCTCTGCCCACTACGTTAATTACACAATATAGTATGTAACCTTCTCAAAAAATTGGTACCTTCTTAAAGAGTTTTAAAGTCAAGGTATAGGATTCATATGGTTCAAGTGAAAAGAAATATTAATTTGTGGCATACAAGAGACACTCATTAAACTTCTGCCCTAGGGAAAGAAATAAATGCTCGTAAATTGGTAAAGAAATAGAATGTCTATTCCAATTTTTAGAGGATATTCTAAGAATTGATAAGTGTCTAAAGTTTATGCAAGTGCTAATAATATACATCAATTTTGATAATAAGCTATGCAATTTGAAAGGCACGTAGCACTAAGTATATTGGTAAGTCTAAACACATAAGTTGAAGATATAATACCATTAAACAACTACTTTCAAATGAAGTTATCTCTTTCAACTATATAAAATCATGGATAACATTGTAGATCCACTAACCAAATTGATAAATTATAATAGTCGTTTCGATATCCGAGTCAAAAGTTATCTCCGTTGAAAGTCGCAACACATATTTATCAAATATTTTATTGTTTTTGAAAATGTGAACAACATCCCCTTCCTTTTTCTCTTTTCTTATTTTTTTTTGAAGAATAGAAACTGATTCAAAATATAAATAAACAACCTTAGGTCGGCACCAATATCTCCTTTATAGCTCTATTGAATAAAATCGGAAGTAAGTAAAATGAAAATTGTGCGTCAAAAAGTTTAATCCCTTGGTAAGTGATGTAATTGATGGAATTTGGGTACAAATATGATTTTCCTTAGCGAGCCCAAATCATATTGTGTAATTTCACACGAGCTTCGATTTGAAATGAGAATGGATATACTTTCAGTATGGATAATAGAATGAAATCGAAATGGGAATAGGAATAGGAATGGTGATGGCTATAAAATGGAAACAATTTTGTTTGGTTTGACCACTACAATCAAAGAAGAAATCAGTATTACAGTATTTGATTTACAATTGGAATGAAATGAAAAACAGTGTATATTACCTTAATAATCCTATATTAAGTAAAATTGAAATAATATCATTTAATTATTATTTTTTCATTAAACAAAATACATTATTTAATGCACTATTTCCAAAAATATTTATTACTTAAGAATAAAATATGTTATAAAAATTTTAATTTTTCTAAATACGGTTTTGGGTTTTGAGGTTGGGGATTTTTTATTAGGGATTTGGTTTTAGGGTTATATTTGTTCATTAAGGCTTAAATTTAAAATTTTAATTCTTCTAAATTGGATATAGGATTTCGAATTCGGGATTTAAGGTATAGTGTTTATTGTTTAGGGTTATATTTGTTCATTAAGGCTTAAATTTAAAATTTTAATTCTTCTAAATTGGATATAGGGTTTCGAATTCGGGATTTAAGGTATAGTGTTTATTGTTTAGGGTTATATTTGTGGATTAAAGTTTAGGGTTATATTTATGGGTTAAGGTTTAGGGTTAAAAATATTTTATTTCTAAATAGGGTTTAGGTTTTAAGGTTATATTTATGGATTAAGGTTTTGAGTTAAAATTATTTTTTTTCAAAATAAGGTTTTGGGTTTTGGGATTTGAAATTTTGAGTTTTGGTAGTTTGGATTTAAGGTTTAGGGTTTTGGGTTTTGGGTTTTGTGATTAGGGTTATATTTGAGGGTTGAGGTTTATGATTAAAATTATTATTTTTCTGAATAGGGTTTTTGATTTTATGATTGAGGAGTTGTGGTTAGCGTTTATTGTGTAGGGTTGTATTTGTGTGTTAAGCTTTAGAGTTAAAATTATTATTATTTTAAATAGGAATTAACTTTTTGAGAAGTTTTTAAATACATGGTTTGTTTTTTATAAATATGATAATAATCGAATCCCATAATTCAACCGTGTTAGTAGGTCTAATTAAATTTGTTACCGAACATATTGGTTATTATTTTTTTATAAAATATCATAAATAATAAAATTAATTATTTAATCATAAATTATAAATTATAAATTAAAATCGTTATTAAATAGGATTTAATTTTCTGATTTTTATGAATATTCGTAATATCATATGTGCAAAGGTACATGGATTAGTGTCGGATGAGGATATTTTAGTCATGCTTCTTTAGGTGCGGTAACATCCTTAATATCATATATATATATATATATATATATGCATCGGTACATGGATTAGTGTCGAATAAGGATATTTTAGTCCTGCTTCTTTAGGTGTGGTAACATCCTTAATATCATATATGCAGCGGTACATGGATTAGTGTGGGATAAGGATAGTTTAGTCAAGTGTAGTAGGTTTAATTCATTATTTTCAAATAAAATCAATTACATATAAATTATTTTAAAAAAAATTATCATTTTTCACATATGAAATTGGTTATTCTTAAAAATAATAATAATAATAATAATAAATAAATAAATAAACTTTCTCCTTTCCAAAAATACAATTTATCTCAATTCATTCCAAAATATCATTTTTTTTCTCTCTCTCATGAAAGTCTCCCTCTTTGTTCCAAAAGGAAGACCATCAGTTTCTCTGTCCCCTAATTAGTAAATCCAAACAAATTTCATCATGCTGACATAAATGAATTAGATCCGGCTTATCTCTCACTGGGAGCACTCATTGGCCAATGATAGGACATGTGTACAAACAAAATAACATTAATAAAATGAACAAAGAGATGTTTAAACCATTGTGCATTGCTATGAAGACTCATAACCATAACCAACATTATTCAATTAATTTTTCGAGCAAGATACAAAAAATGCAATAACAATGAACATGATGATTGAAATCTAGTTGTCGAATGCCAGTCAACGACCAATCTACACTTGATCACACTTAGTGAACAATAGTAATTAACATCACTCAAACGTGCTAAAGTTAGAAGCAATTAGAATTTAGTATTTATACCCAACCAATACATATTTAGATTTATTATTTTTTTAATTATTATTTATTTTTAATTAAAAATAAATATAACATGTATATTATTTTAATAAAAATATGTTTATGTAACTGAATATATAAAGTGGACTTCATTCAGCCTTAATTCATCTAGTGATTAATCGACAGTTGATGGTTGACCAACACAATCAATAATTGATCAACATCGGACAGTGATCTATTAATTAATGGTTGGTTGAGTTAGGCCACAACTAGTCAATCAATTAATCCCATGTTGTTTCACTTTTTTTTTTCTCTTGTGTAAGAAACTGAATATGTCCAATCTCATCTTTCATATCGTTAACAACTTTTAAAATCTCAACCAATTTCACTTTTGATTTACTAGTTTCAATCTTCATTGAGATCAATGTTTCGATCTTCTTCTTGTTTGCTTTCTTACGGCGATTATAGAGCTGAGTACTCCATCTTTGGACAGAACCAATTGGAACAAGCAATCCACTCGCAAGAGCTGTAACAAAAGGAGGGGCAGCAATAGCAGTAGCTATAATAGAAAATGTTAGAACAGAGACAAACCCCGAAACAAAAATAAAATTCGACACTTTTTTCAACTTCTTGTTCCATTTTAGTTTCTTCTGAAACTTCTTCTCTCCAAGTGTCAAGTTCTTCAACACCAGCCCATATTGTTCGTTAATAAGTGATTGTAGTAGCTTAGACGACTCTTCCAATATTTGGTAACTGTTAGTAACTATATCACCAATATTGTCTTTTTCAGATACTTGTGTGATGAAGGGTTGATTTGTGAGGCAATATTGCCCAAGAGAATTGCAGATATCGAGTGTTTTGTGATTGTTATTGAAGAACTGTTCTACGAGAGAGAGCATATCTTTGTTGTTTCCTATAATATTTTGCAGAGCATGGTATTGATAGGCCTCCTCCTCATCTGATGAGTTCCTTGAGAATGATCTAAAGAGTGAGTTTTTGCCTTCAAAGTTCATTTCAAATATTAGATGAGAGTTTATTATACAAATATTTGCTTCTTAATGTAGATGAGAGTTTTTTTTAACATGTATAACTGACCAACCCCACACACATATATATATATATATTTGGATTTTGTATTAAATATTAAAATAATATATCATCATTTATTAATAAATATTAATTAATATATATATATATATATATATATATATATATAAAAGATAAATGATGAATAATATACCATCGTTTTTTTTTTAGAATACACTTTCCTCGAAATATACCATTATTTGCTATTAAACAAAACTTAAAAAGGTTGTAAAATGTTGGGACGTGTTTTTATAGAATATTGGCAAAATAAATAAATAATAAATAATATTATACGTATTAAATGTAATATGAATTTTATATTTAATATTAAATTAAAATAATATGTTATCATTTATAAATAAATATCAATTAATATATATAAAGACTTAGATAAATAAATCAAAATCAATTATAAATAATTAAGTTACTAGAAAGTCTGAAATAAAGAGTTAGCTAAATTAGAAAGTGTGAAATAAAGAGTTAGCTAAATTATTATAATTATTGGTCAACCTACGTTGACCAACTATATATATATATATAATACTATTATGCTAATATATATTATATGAAAAAGAGTTATTCAGCAGAATAGATTTTAGTAAACGTTAAATAACTTTAAATCCTAGGAGATGAATAACTTTACTAAAATAACGTTCAATAACTTTAAATCAATAACTTCAATAACTTTACTAAAATCACTTTTTTTTTATTTTAAATATTTATTAAATTTAACTTTTATATTGATTCATATTTTATCCTATTTTAATCACTTTTATCAGCAGTAAAAAACATATTTAAAAATTTAATAACTTAGATAACTTTATAACGTGGATATATATATATATATATAAATATACGTAATTAATTACATTCTTACTCTCATTATTACCTACCAAACATGTGGTAAATATTAATTCGTGTAGCTCTTAATTAAAATAGATATCTTATTTTTATTATTTTAAATTTTAGTGTATTATTTTAATAATTTTTTAAATAAGAAAAAGGGTCGATACAAGTAAATTTACAAGAAACAACTGATTTGCTACGAATTTTTCCAATATTTTTTCCCTTTTTGTTTCTTTCTTTATTAAAATTATTCCAAGACATAATAAGAGTTCATTAATATTATTTTATAATAATATATGAAAATACACGCATTATTATTTCATCTTTATTAGTGTATAAAAAATTATCATATATATTAAGAGTAGTAAATACAAAATTTGCAATATTAGAGTTTTAATGATCAATAGGTTAAGAAAAACATAATAAAAATACATGAACTTAAAAAATAAAAATAAAAAAGTGTTTGGTTTAGAAAAAAAAAAAAGAAAAAGAAATCCTTGCACTTTTTTTTTTTTGACAGACAAAATGTTTAGGATAAGCATACATTTTGTCAGGTTATTAAGCCCCATTTTTTGACTGAAAAATTTGGAGATTTCCCCATGTTGCACTTTCCTCAAATTTTCCCATTCTTTACAAAATGTTTGGGACATGCAATCTTAACAAAATGAGTAATACTACTTGTTGTGTTTGTGTTAGGTAATATGTTAATTTTAAATTGAATATAAAGTTAGATTATTGAATATTATCTTACAACACATATTATTATTATTATTATTATTATTATTATTATTATTATTATTATTATTATTATTATTATTATTATTATTATTATTATTATTATTATTATTGTTGTCAAAACAACACATAAATGTTGCATGCTTTAAATTCTAGTAAAATTTTAAGCATTTTTCCACCAAAATATAAGCTGCGTACGTAGTAGTATTATAGTGTATCTGTACTTTTGTTCATAACTATACAAGTATAAACAATTTAATTAAGTTTATGTTTTTAGCCTCTAAAGTACTAACCAAGAATGAATGGATGTGTCACCGTGATTTTTTGCGTGACATGAATACTTTTCAAATTCATGTCACTGTGTCAGTCTTTGGATCTTAGCGAAAATAAATGATACTATCTCCAGTAGTATATTGTAGTAGATTATTGTGTCATAAAAAAAAAAGGTTAAGGATGCAAAAATTTACTATTTTTAATAAATATATAATTTAATTTGATATTTTTTATGTGTATTATAAATCGGTTATCTTTGTACAAGTGCTATTGAATTTTATATATATATATATATATATATATATATATATAATTTTAAACCAAATTTTTATAGATAAAATTAACATTTTAAAAATTATTTATGTTTTACTAAAAATAATAACAATAAATATTTAAATAATTAATTTATTCACAATTATACTTTAATGCATCTTCTTACCACAAAAGTCTCATTAATATCTTATTTTTTATTTACTTATTATTTTAAACTATAAATTATTTATTTAAATAAATCACTTTTCTATCATTTTATTTATAATTCAATTCACTTTTTTCTCATTTTATTCACTTTTTAAAATATTTATGTCTATATTTATGCAGATTATTAATTACATATAAAATGATAACTAAAAATGAAATAAATTTTTTTACTTAAAATAAATTATATACATATATTTTAAAAAAGAATATTACATAAAATACAATATATATATATTAGAACCATTTATCCTGATAATTTATATTTACAATAAGAAAAAAGTATAATAATTTATACTAAATCAACATAATTACCAATAAAGACATGTAATGTATAATATTTTATCATATTTAACTTTTAATTTTTAATATATATATTTTATTTATAAATATATATCATATCATAATATTATTTGACATCTTATTTTTAATTCATTTGAAGTCTTTTGTTAATGTTTTTGACTTTAATACCTAAATTATATTAATACTCTAAAATTTAATGTTTTTTTTATTTTTAATTTTAAAGTAGTATTAATTAGTTAATTTAATATATTTATGTATGAATTTTATTATAATTATTATTTTTTATTTTAAATAATTTTTATTAAATGTTACAATGAAATGTTAGCATGAAAATTCTAAATTTTGCATCTTATATGACATTAAAAAAATTAAACTTCATCCCTTCTAAGAAAACTTTTCTGGCTCTGAGAACTTGAATTGCAAAATCGAATGATTAGCAAACTAAAATATATTTTATTGTTAAAGGTAATGAATTTTTATTATCCTTCAAAAATAAATATATATATATATATATATCTTATAATATATAAAAACAATACAAGCAAAAAATATTATACCTCAATATAATTTTGTATCGTTATATGGCATTAAAAAATTTAAACTTCAGCCCTCATAAGGAAATTTTTCTGGTTCTGCCATTGTGAAATTATATTGCCAAATCGAATAATTAGTAAATTAAAATATATTTTTATTAAATATAACGAATTTTTTGTTATTTAAAAAAAACTATATACCTCAATATATTGATAGAATTTTATCAATATATATGTTTATAAATGTTTTTGTGCGTTTGGGGTTTCATGGAGATTTCTTTGTTATAGCTAGGTTTACGGGGGTCCAGAGGGCTTTGTTATGCTTCTTGTTTTGAATGAAATTAAGAGATTTCTTTGCACTTTCCTGGAATTTTCCTCGAATTTAGACAAAATATCTAAAAATATAGAACTTATTAAAGTTTCTATTAACATAAACTTATTCTAAATTTCTATAAATATAAATTTCTAAAACATTTTAGAATAATAAAATTATCCTAAATTTTAAATTATATAATTTTCTTAATTTTTTGAAATACTATATTTCCAAAATTATTCAATATTTTTAAAATAATACTTATTCTAATTAAGTTTCAATAAATATAAATACTTACAAACTTTCTAAAATTACAAATTATTTTAAATGTTTGTAAATTTAGAAAGTTATCCAAAATCGTATTATATAAAGTTTTCAAGTCTTTAATAAATAGAATATTGAACAGAAAAATCTAAAAATATAAATAATTATAAAGTTTCTAGAACTTTTTAAATAAGAATTATCCAAAATTTTAAATTGTATAATTTTCTATTTTTTTAAAATCACAACAAGGGAAACTAGGTGGAATTGTTATTCGGTCGTGTGATGTTGATGTAAAATGCACTTAATATTTAACATATTTTTATTTTTATTTTTTGAAATTTTCAAAAAATGCTATAATACTCTTAAACTTTATGATTAATATCATTGATGTTCTTAAATCTAATGTTATTAACTTTTTTATACATATTATTTTAATATTCTTATAGTTCATGTACCAAATTTAGGGTTATCTGTTTAGCATTAATTGTTAATTTTTGTAATTATTAAAGATAATTTTTTAATTTTCTTATCATAATATTGTGTTATTTCTATCTTCATTTTCTTATTTATCAGTATTATAACTTGATATAAGTAAATATTTAAACATTCAAGATCTTTAATTAGCTTAAAAGTTATAATTATTATACTCGAATTTAATTGGTCTATCACGATCTTCCCTTCTGTTCGTCTTCTCTTGGTACACTGATTATGTCTCAGTTTTGCTCAAACCTTAATACTCTTATGGTAATGGTAAGTCTTTTGCATCCGTACATAGATGGTGTCCAATTTAAACTTGTTATAAAAGAATAGTTGAACTCCATTTTATTCATAATATAATAATTATTATTATCTTCATGTCAACTAAAAACCTTAAAAGGAATATTAACCGCTCATAATTGGAGGGTACATAATTATTGGTTTGGATTCTGGGTAGAAGGGATTGCTATATTAGAAACTATGTGTTTTTTGAGTTATGTGCTCTTGTTTTTCATGTGTTCTAAAATGAAAATAAGAGTTCTTTTTATAGTATAAAGAATCTTTGTTTACAAGATAGAAATTACTATTTTATCCTTACTTAATAATTCATCTACTTTAAATGTCAATATTACTTTTTAAATTCAAATTTTTATCAAAGTATTTTCTCAAAAATTAAGATAAATTTATGGTTTTTTAGGCTTAGAATGAGAATGATTTATGTAGTTAAAAAAACAAATAAAATCTTATGTAAAATAAGACTCAAGGGGTTGACTATGACAATACATCATGTAATGATAACGTGATAATTAGGACGGATGAGAAAACTTTTTGGTTGTAAAAAAAATTACCTAGATCATTTCTCGAATATTTGGTATCAATTAGAATTTTGCCTTAAGGATCCATTAACAGATTCTAGAGCAAAGCAAGATTGAACTTTCCTAACACAGTTAATTCAACTCCTTATCTTAATAGGCAAAATGTAGTAGAGAAAATTTTATTATATAGTCAATTATTTTTAAAGATAAAGATTTAAATCAAAGTACCCATAAAACTTTAACTAACATAATAGTAGATTTTAATTTTTTTTCTTAAAAACCATCATCAATCACAAATTTCAGAGTCATAGCAAATTCAATCGTACTCAAATACATGCTTGATAAGAGAATCCAACAACTCAAGAGTATAGGAGTTGACACCCCAAAACTTAAACTAAACAATGTCCTCATCATAATTTAAAAGTGAGATAGATTGAAGATATGAAGGGAATTTTCCTGATTTTATGATGGATCTGTATTAGTTTGTAATTTTTAGCTTTTTATTCATTCAATATAAACAAGTATCAAAATACAAATTATTCAACTAAAAAGAAAGTTTTATGGCCTTCCTCCCATAAGTGTTTGTTTTATAGTCTACAGCCAAACTTTCAATCTTCATCAAATAGGAATTTGAAGAAAAATAAAATCACAATTTCTCTCAACTTGTTCTCTATAATAGTGCTTCAATCTCTCATAGTTAAATTTGAATATATTTCATGCCTTGTCCTTCAAGTCTATTTCTCTAAAAGTAGAAACTTTGTCAATTGTATAAGAACTTGTCCATCTTGATCTTAACTTACCTAGGAAGAGTTTTAGATGTGAATTGAAAAGAAAAACCTTTTGTGATGGATCAAACTCATGCTTAAGAATTTGTTTTCCATGTCATTTCTTTATTCGTTCTTTGTAGATCTTTGCATTTTCATACGCATCATTTTGGAACTCATCCATCTCATTCAATTGAAGAAGTCATTTTTTCCCTGATGCCTTCAAATCAAAATTAAACTTTTTTACAACCCAATAAGCTTTATGCTTTGACTCAATAGGGAGATGAAATACTTTTACAAACGAAAAGTCATCCATGAAAATTTCCATTATATCTTCCATCATATCAAAAAAGATAATCATCATGCAACGTTGAAATGTTGTTGGAGCATTACACAATCCAAAGGGAATCCTCCTAAAAGTAAATGTTTCGTAGGGGTATGTGAATTTAGTTTTCTCCTGGTCTTTGGGGATTATGACAATCTGATTATACACCGAATAACCATCTAAGTAGGAATAAAATGGATATTTAGCCAATCGATCTAACATTCGATCAATGAATAAAGGTGGAAGATGATCTGCTAAACTATATAGGGTCCAAACCTTAATAAGCGATCCGTTTCAAAAGTATGAGCCTATCACTATGTCGTTCCTTCAATGGTGTGCTATAATAATAAGTGAAGAACTCTAGTTGTTTTTTTAAAATATGACCCTAAAAATAAGTTAGAAAACATGTTAGAAAGAAATAAAGCATACCATAGTAAGGCTAAGTCTTAGAATGTCTTACCATTCCTCACATATTGGGTTGGCGTGGGAGGAACCCTCGGGAGATTTAGATCCAAAATCTCCCTCCGTTATTAAAAGTGTGTTCTACCACCCCTTATTGGTGTCCGAAAGTTTATTAAGAATACAGTTGGCATAAGATCTGAGGTAAAATCAATTGAAATTATCACCTTGAAGTTGCTTGAAGTATCAAAAAGTGAACTCATTCATGATCAACTATGTTGGAAAAGATGAAATTTAAATAAAAAATTTTGTTAGGAAATGTGCCTTGTCCCACATTGCTTTTTTACATTATTTTAAAGAGGTTTAAATAGTGAAGAGTTGGCTATTGGGATTGGGCCCCAAGGGGCACCCACTTTTGTGGAAGGGGAGAGGACCTAGGCAAATGTGATACCACACACGCGCGCGCCGCCGCCGCCGCCGTCCGATCGGCCGTGCCGTGCCGAGCCGAGTCGAGTCCGAGTCCGAGTGCGTGTGTGTGAGGTGAGGTGGTATTTTCTTTTTTGGTATAATATTTTTTTAAGGAAAATTTTTTCACTTACAAAATGGTTGTTATATATATATATATATATATATTTTTTTCAGAAAAAAATGACCGTTATTTTCTTTTATTAAGAATATGGCCGTTTGTTTTATTTATTCAGAAAAAGAGCCGTTGCTCGTATTTATTCATAAAAATATATCCGTTATCCGTTACTCTTCATTACTCAGAATTGCCGTTACGCTCTTAAATCCCAGACATTACCGTTTTATTCATAATTGCTACACGGTTTCTAAAATCTATAAAAGGAGGGCTTCAGCTCTCATTTGATACACAACAATCAACAATCATCTCCCTACGAAAAAAATTCTCTCTACAATTTCTAAGTTTTTTTTTAGTTTTCCGAGCAACAAATTTTTCAGGTGTAGCATTCCAGTCTTCATCAGTGCAGTGAAGTTCTGAGACAGAGATTAAGATTATGGGCTGTTTTATCCTGGGGACGACGAGGCTGTGTTTGCTTGCACAAATTGGGCAGAGCCGCGAAACGTCTTAAAGAGAGCGACCTAGTCCGCGACTCAACCCAAGCAGTTACTTTCAAGTTATCGGTAATATTGTTCCTACACTATTTTTATAAACTTGATTCAACAATTTTAAGACGAATTCAATCTGCCATGTCTACTGAAATGATAACTGCTGATCTAAACAAACCATTTCGTTTTGAGGGATTACACTTTAAAAGATGGAGACAAAAAATGTTGTTTTTCTTAACCATGAAAAAAGTCGTTTCTGCTCTTACTACTGAAAAACCAATACAGTCCAATCCTCCTACCGAAGCTGAAACTAAAGATTTAGACGCCTGGATTGAAAATGATTTTCTATGCAAAAACTATATTCTTAATGGTTTAGCTGATGACTTGTATGATTATTATAACTGTGATAAGTCTGCTAAGGAAATTTGGGAAGCACTTCAAAAGAAATACGACACTGAGGAAGCTGGTACTAAGAAGTATGCTGTTAGTAGATACATGAAGTTTCAAATGATTGATGGCAAATCAGTGGAAGCTCAATCACATGAACTGCAGAAGATAGCACACGAAATAACTTCTGAAGGTATGGCTTTAGATGAACAATTTCAAGTAGCTGTTATAATAGATAAATTACCCCCTGCTTGGAAAGATTTTAAGAATACACTTAGGCATAAAACTAAGGAATTTTCTTTAGAAAGTCTTATAACCCGTTTAAGAATAGAAGAAGAAGCTCGAAAACAAGACCAAAGAGATGAAGTACTCGTAGTCTCAAATAATAGTACCAATAAGAAACCCTCATCTACAATTCTGAAACCTAAAGGTAGAAATATGAAAACTCCTAATCGTAGTTATAATCAAAACCGTAACCACCAAAATAGAAATAGAAACTATCCTCCCCTCAACCCCCTTAAGGAATAACACATTCATGTGTTATAGTTGTAATAGACCTGGCCACCTGGCTAGGAAGCTAGGAATAGGAATCGTCCTGCCCCACAGGCGAACCTTACCGAAGATCAACTTATTGCTATGATATCTGAAGTCAATTTTGTTGGTGGATCCGAGGGGTGGTGGATAGACACTGGTGCTTCTCGCCATGTTTGCTATGATCGAGACATGTTCAAATCCTATTCTGATTCTGAGGATAAGAAAGTGTTGCTGGGTGACTCCCACTCCACTAAAGTTGCTGGTACTGGTGAGGTGGTTTTGAAATTTACCTCTGGAAAGACTGTCATCTTGAAGGATGTCCTGCATACTCCAGAGATGAGAAAGAATTTAGTTTCAGGATATCTTCTTAACAAAGCTGGGTTTACTCAAACTATAGGGGCTGATTTATATACTATAACTAAAAATAATATATTTGTTGGGAAAGGGTACGCCACTGATGGCATGTTCAAATTAAATGTTGAAATTAATAAAACCTCTTCTTCTGCTTATATGTTGAGTTCCTTTAATATTTGGCATGCTAGACTTTGTCATGTTAATAAACGCATAATAAAGAACATGAGTAGCTTAGAACTAATTCCTAAACTATCTTTAAATGATTTTGAAAAATTTGAATTTTGTAGTCAAGCTAAAATAACCAAAACTTCACATAAATCAGTAGTTAGAGAATCTGAACCTTTAGAATTAATTCATTCTGATATATGTGAACTTGATGGAAATTTAACAAGAAATGGAAAACGCTATTTTATAACTTTTATAGATGACTGTTCAGATTACACTTATGTATATCTAATGAAAAATAAAAGTGAAGCATTTGATATGTTTAAAATATTTATGACTGAGATTGAAAATCAACTTAACAGAAAAATAAAAAGGTTTCGAAGTGATAAAGGCACCGAATATGATTCCAATATCTCAATGACTTTTATAAAACTCATGGAATCATTCATGAAAAAAATGCACCCTATTCTCCTGAAATGAATGGCAAAGCTGAAAGAAAAAATAGAACTTTTACTAAATCAGTTGTTGCAATTTTATTAAACTCTGGTGCTGCCTCCCATTGGTGGGGAGAAATTTTATTAACTGTCTGCTATGTGCTAAATAGAGTGCCTAAATCTACAAATAAAATTTCACCCTATTAAATTTTGAAAAATAAGAAACCTAATTTAACTTATTTTAAAACTTGGGGTTGTTTAGCCTATGTTAGAATCCCTGATCCTAAAAGAAATAAACTTGCTAGTAGAGCATATGAATGTGTATTCATAGGATACGCTGTGAATAGTAAAGCTTATAAATTCTATGACTTAAAAGATCAGGTAGTTATAGAATCAAATGATGCTGACTTTTATGAACATAGGTTTCCCTTTAAAATTAAGAATAATGGGGGCTCGTCTTCTAGTAGTTTACCAGTAGACCTAGTGTAGAGCATTGGAATGCTATTGAAAGGGTTATGAGATACCTTAAGAGAACTATGAACCTTGGATTACATTATAAAAAGTTTCCCGCTGTTTTAGAAGGATACAGCGATGCAGATTGGAACACTTTATCAGAAGACTCCAAAGCAACTAGTGGCTATATTTTTAACATAGCTGGTGGAGCTATTTCCTGGAAGTCTAAGAAACAAACAATATTGGCTCAATCTACAATGGAGTCCGAAATGATAGCACTAGCCACTGCTAGTGAAGAAGCAGCCTGGCTAAGAAGTTTGTTAGTTGAGATCCCTTTATGGGAAAGACCAATACCAGCTGTCTTGATCCACAGCGATAGTACCGCGGCTATTGCAAAGATTCAGAACCGTTACTACAATGGTAAGAGACGACAGATACGTCGTAAGCATAGTATTGTTAGAGAATTTCTCTCAACGGGAGCAGTAAGAGTGGATCATGTACGTTCTGATAAAAATTTGGCAGATCCTTTGACGAAAGGATTACCAAGAGAGAAGGTTTTCAAAACCTCAAAAGGAATGGGATTAATGCCCTTAGAATGAAGAGTCACTTATGATGGTAACCCAACTTATAGACTGGAGATCCCAAGAAATAAGTTCAAAGGGTAATAACAAGTCATGAAGTGATATGAGATGTATCATGCTATTAATCAAATCTCATTCTATATTGTTAGAAGCATGAAGTCCTGAAGCGATAGAAGAGGATGAGTTATTTGTTAAACTCTTAATGAGTTCTATACTCTATGTGGAGTGGAGTGCATAGCTGCGAGTACTCTTGATAGACTCACCTATGTGAATGTGGAAGTGTCGCTTCCTATGAAAATTTTTGGGCAAAATTTACTATAGCGTTCACTATACTGGGATACACGTGTATGGCCGTAAAGCACGGGCTTTTTCGAACTACACCTTGGGAAGGTTGTGTGTGTGATGATTGTTAGAGATAGAGTTCAAAACTACGAGTTACTCTAGTATATTCTAAAGCATCAACACTATGCAAAGGTTCAAGTCGATAGACACCTTTTCGCTTATGCACAATCTTATAATTTTAATTGATCGGTTGCTCGATGAAAAAATTATTTTTATATAAAATTCAAGTGGGGGATTGTTGGAAAAGATGAAATTTAAATAAAAAATTTTTGTTGGGAAATGTGCCTTGTCCCACATTGATTTTTTAAATTATTTTAAAGAGGTTTAAATAGTGAAGAGTTGGCTATTGGGTTTGGGCCCCAAGGAGCACCCACTTTTGTGGAAGGGGAGAGAACCTAAGCAAATGTGATACCACACACGCGCACGCGCGTGCCGCCGCCGTCCGTCCGTCCGACCGGCCGAGCCCGAGTCCGAGTCCGAGTCCGTGAGGTGGTATTTTCTTTTTTGGTATAATATTTTTTTTAAGGAAAATTTTTTCACTTACAAAATGGTTGTTATATATATATATATTTTTTTTTCAGAAAAAAATAACCGTTATTTTCTTTTATTAAGAATATGGCCGTTTGTTTTATTTATTCAGAAAAAGAGCCGTTGCTCGTATTTATTCATAAAAATATATCCGTTATCCGTTACTCTTCATTACTCAGAATTACCGTTATGCTCTTAAATCCTAGACATTACCGTTTTATTCATAATTGCTACACGGTTTCTAAAATCTATAAAATGAGGGCTTTAGCTCTCATTTGATACACAACAATCAACAATCATCTCCCTACGGAAAAAATTCTCTCTACAATTTCTAAGTTTTTTTTTAGTTTTCCGAGCAACAAATTTTTCAGGTGTAGCATTAGGTCTTCATCGGTCGGTGAAGTTGAGGCAATTAAGATTAAAGATTTGTTTTATCACAGACGGCATGTGTTTTTGCTTGTACAAATTAAGCGGCCGTAAACGTTTTAAAGAAGCGGACGCAATCGCGACTTCAACCCAAGCGATTCTTTCAAGTTATCGGTAATATTGTTCCTACACTGTTTTTATAAACTTGATTCAACAAACTATCATCTATACTCTTTCTAAATTACTCAACAATACGACATAACCTGATAACAGTTAGGGAAAACAGGGATAAAGCAATACCAACGTGTGCCAAAAACTTTCATACTATATGCGAAAAGAGCAATCTTTGAATAGAGATGATATGTAAATAAAGTCATACTACCTAGAATGGGATTACTCTATCTCATGCCAAGAACTTTGCATTATCCATATGGACTATGGTATCCTAAAAGTATCCTTAAATTTTCTTCGTCGGGACCTAACAAGTATTTAAGAATATCAACTAGAATGAAGTTTGAGTCCTCGTCATTGAAAGAGTTACTCACGTTAAAAAGTATCCGAATGGCCAATGCAAATAAAACAACATCATTAAGATTGTGAAAAAAAAAAATCTTATTTTTTTCACTACTCAGACATTAAGTAAGAAGGGTTAAAAGTTGCACCATCGTGTAGTGGTTTAAAGTAATAATAATTCGTTATCTCTTGCCGTACATAAAAAAATAATATGTGCATTCAATTATTAACATTCATAAAAATAATATCAATAATTTATTTATCATACGTACGTGTCTATGTGATCGTGGGGCCTACAAACTGCGCAGCAAGTAGAGTTTTTGTTTTTTTTTAAATGACTAGTAGAGTCTTGAAATTATTACATGTGAAAATTGAAGCAATTATTTTTATGGGTCCCATACAAAAAATTCCAAACCACACCTACATCTTTTAAGGCATTCTCTTTTTTCAAAACACTAAATTAAATTTTAAATATTTACAAATTGATCAATACAGGCAAAAAGTATAATATAAGTTTCCCACATAGCCAACAATTTTTAAATAAATCCAAAAAATATATTTAAATTTAAAAATATAAAACTTACTCAACTTTAAAAAAATTATAAGAACTAATAACGAATATATTATGGCCCAGCAAATTGATCTTGAAACTCCGAGTCTCCAACGTCATAGCGGGCGTCTCGCTACATTTTTTTCGTTTTTGTTAGCACTAAACAAAAGTTTATCTTCAATAAAAAAATAAAAAAATAAAAAAATAAAAAAATAAAAAAAATAAAAAAAATAAAAAAAATAAAAAAAATAAAAAAAAAGTACACCAAAGTTATTCTCTTTTCTTTATGTAATAAGGATGTTAACTGAATCAGAGGGAAAACTTACCTGAAAATGAAAGATTTCTCATATTTGAAAAATTTATCTGAATTAACTCTCTTAGGTAATAATAATACAATAACAAAAAGTTTAATTTTCAAGAAATAATAACATCTATGGTTTATAATTGATTTGATATCTTAATAGTAACGTAATTTTATTTTATATATAATTTTGTATCATTTTTATTTGTATTTTTGTAACTTTTATATTTAACAAAAAATATCAATATAATAAAAAAAATCATTTTATTAAAAAAAAATTACACTTGTAATATTTTTGGTGTTTTTTTTACTATTTCTTCTACTGTAGCATTAATATGCAATTTTTTGAACCCTTACATATTTTATTTTAAATATTTTGACTTCTTTTGTATTCTCTTCAAAAATTTTTCTATCACTTAATGGCTCAATAATTTCTCTCATATTATGTTTTTTTTCTTTGATTAACTTAAATTAAGATTTTTTTTATTGTTCTTTTCACTTTAGACATTTTTTTATATTTCATAGAATGATAAAAGTGCAAAGACTCATTTGAATTTCAAATAAATTACTAGCTAAAGAAACTTCATGGGATTAATATTACCTATAATAGTGAGGCTAGATATATATCATGTTTATTAAATTGTGTATATAAATTATTATTTTTTAATTCAATTTAATTTTTTCATTCAAATTGTATTCTAAGTACTATATTTTTATTTTTTTTAAACAAAATTCAAAAATTATTAAAACAAAACCCATATAAACTGTATAAAATTTAGATGAATATCGATAAAAAATATACAATTATAAGTAAAATTATTGAACTTATAAGGAATAAATATTAATAAAAAAGATTAGAAAGAGTGTAAAATTAATCAAAAATATATAAATAAACATGTAAGAACTCAAAAATGGCAGATATAGATATTAATGTTCTAGTTGATAAAAAAGTACACAAATATTTTTCATTAAATTCATATATGATGCACATGTGCCAAAAAATTCAATAAAATAAAAAATTATATTAAATGTATGTATCATTAATAAAATATATTTAAAAATATGTTTAAAATAAAATTATAATACTATTAAAATAACAACCCATTTAAATGTGTTTAACATTTTATTTTATTTTAGGCAAGATACATAAGTTGCTATCAAAACACACTATAAGGATTGGCCCTTAAATTCAGTATGGTCGAAGTTTCACTTATATATTTTTTTAATTAAATAAATATAATATCCTTATTAAATTTTAGAGATATGGGAAGTTATTGTTCGTTATATTATAAATAATATTTTATATTTACTTTGATTTAGTAAATTAATTTAATTAAGTATAAATTATATTATATTATATTATTTTAATTAATTCTTTATAAAATTATTATTTCTTTCTGTCACATCACAATTAAAACACGAAGTTTTAATAAATATAAAATTTATTTTAATAAAATAAATAAAATTATATTTTAACATAAAATTATTTAAACATATATTTAATTTTTTTTAAATAAAATCAATAAAAAATTAAAAACAAAAATGTGAACAACTAATAAATAAAACAAATGTTTTGTGTTTTTTCATATTATTTATCGTTTTATTATTTTAAAATTAATTATATTTTAATAATATTTAATCATTTAATAAAAAAATTTATTAAAAAAATTTAATTTATTTCTGAAGTATTCATTTTTATTAAATCTAGTGATTAAGTGATATGATTCCTAAGGGATTAAAATATCTCAATTACTTAATCTAGAATACCTTTTTGACACATTTCTCTTAATTTTAATTTTTTATAAATTATAACTATTAATGTAAAAATAAAATTATTTGCACCGATAAAAAAATCATTTAAAAGGAGACAGTGTTATAATTAAATAATAATTTTATTATATATATATATATATATTAATTTGTAGTTCAATTTAAAGTTTTCAGACTATTTAGACGAAGTTTATAGTTTACGTAATCAGATTCCAAGTCTATTTGAGTCAAGCTAGATTATTGAAACTTTTAGCAAGTTGGATTAAGTTTATGTATATGTATACAATACATTAATGAGGTGGATTTTTCATTAGAATGGGAGCAGAATCATTGAATATTTATGTTTTATTTCATATTTTATAATTATAAGGTAACATAAAAATAAATATTAATGTTATTGAAAATAATTTTATAGTTTGTAAATTTAAATAAAAAATAAAAATCATATTAGTTGGTAACATTTTATAATTTATGATTGTTATTTTTCAAAAAGATAAAAAAAATATTTAAAATCAGTTATGTTACTAAAAACATATACCTTTTAAAGTTTTTTGTGAAATTTGTAAGTGATTTATTTAAAATTTAAAAATAAAAATAAAAATTATTGTGAAATATTTTAAAAATCACTTAAAAATGAAAGCACTCGTTTAGAACATATAATCGTATATCATTAAGTTATAAAGTATCTTTTATAAATCAAAACTATTATTAAACATGCACTTAGAGTATATTTATTAATAATATAATTGAAAGGAAATGAAAAATGAATATGTTGGGAGTGGAAATAGGATGCAAGATTCATTATCTTTTTCTACGTTTACTAAAAGCATGGTAAGGAATTAGAATTAAAATATTAATTTATTTAAATATAATTTTAAAAATAAAATAACGATTAATATAAAAAAATATTAAAATTGAGGATAATTTTTTAATTGCTTTAGAATAGAAATCAACACCAATAGAGTATGAAAACAATTAATGTGAATGACTTTCATATGTATGGAAGTAAATATAAGAATGAAAATGGCTCATTCTTCACTCATTTTAGGGCACCTTTATTTTCAGATTAAATTTTGTTAAAGTTAGAGTAATATTTTTATTAATATATAACTATTTTAATTTTAAATATTTTTTTAAATAGTAATTTTTTTTATAAACAATTATTAATTTTCAATTTTCAATTTTTTAAATTCTAAAATCCAATTACAAACCTATATTTGATAAATTCATTAATTTTAGTTCTTAAAATATTTTGATTAAGGTTGGATATTGAGTACGATAGAACTATTAATTTTTATTCATAAAAAATAAAAAAATAAAAATTTAATTTTAAAATTTTAAAATAAGTTATCGAACGTATTTAATTTTAAAATTTATAAAGTTTGAGAATTAAAATTAAAATTAAAAAAATAAAATAGTTATTAAAATGAGTTTTAAATAAAATTTTAAATTACTCTAATATAACATTTTTTTCTTTGTAAGTATGAACTCCCTTGTTTTATTTCCTTTCACTTACTTTTCTTATTAGTAAGGTTAAAATGTATTATTGATTCTCAAATTTTAATTAAATTCACACATATGTTTATAAATGTTTAAAACATACAATTTGATTCTCAAAATTTTAAAGTTTCAAATGTCATTTTCTAAAATTTTAAATAATATGATTTAGTTTTTAAATTTTTAAAACTTCTTACATAGATATTAAATTTTTGATTCACAAATATGTATTTTAATAATAATGTTAGTATCTACGTTTAAAAGTTCAAAAATTTAGATATTTATTTATGAATTTTTAAAATTTTATTAACCAAATCATATATTTTAAAAATTGAAAGACTTATATATAAATTGAAGATTTAATTATATGATATAGTTATTTTTTATACATAAATTATTATCTTTAATCCTATGAGAAAAGTATATGTTTATTTTTTTAAAACGTAGATAAATATGTATTTTAAATTTTGTATAAAAATAAATATATCATTTTTAATAAAATAATATTAAATAATTATATCATTTATTTATTTAATGATAAATTTAATAAAAAATTAAGAGTAAATAGTGAACTTTAGTATATGGGCCGATCCAAAAAAATCTTTAGAAAGGTCGGAATCTTAGCCGATACAACGGCCCAGGAAAACCAATCGTATATATTTATCATAATATTCACTCAAATGGCGTTATTCAATTTCGACGACAAACCCTAGGTGTCAGCCGTGGCATTACTGGCCTAATCGAAAATCGCTAGGTCGAGTTCCAATCATCAGCATGGTAAGTACAATGCTGCCTAATTTTAGTTTTCCAACTTTATTATTGTATGTGTTCGATTCAACTTAGTTCTAAGCGTCACTGTATCTTTATGTGTCCTTGGTATTCGGTAGACTTTCAAGAGAAGAAACGGAGGAAGGAACAAACATGGCCGTGGCCATGTCAACTTCATTCGATGTTCAAATTGTGGTAAATGTTGCCCTAAGGTATTTTCATAATTTGCCCTTTTTTCTTTTCTCTGTATCTGATATTATTCTTCATTGTGTTATTGAGTCATATTGTTTATGTTCTGATACCTTTCGTACGTAATTGGGTGTGAAGTTGCTGGAATAAGTAAGAGATTGTATATTTATAAATTATAAGTTAGGATAGAACCGATAAATTGAGTCACATACAATTGCTTTAGGCTCTATGGATGTTCTTGATGATGATAATTTAATATATTAAGATTTTTATACTGCGTAATTAATTTGTTGCGGTTCTCTTGTGAGCTAGTTCCTGAAGAACATTGAACTGAGAAGAGTAAAAGATCTTTATTGATCTAGGTTCTTGAACTTTTGTACACTGCCTCACATTGTATTTATAGTAATGTAGTTCATTAGCTATTCGCTTACTAAGTCTCTACAATTAGTTACACTGCTTTAGAGACCTAATTAACTAACAAATGATGTGGCAAGCTTAGGATAACTAACTACTTTCTATGTAACAGCTCCATTTTAATTACTTGTGTGGATTCTTTCTGAAGGTCGATAATTGATAGTCTGTTTGGTTTTTTCTGAAAGGATAAAGCTATTAAAAGGTTTCTGGTGAGGAACATTGTTGAGCAGGCTGCTGTTAGAGATGTTCAGGAAGCTTGTGTTCATGATGGTAATATTTCTTATCTGCCTTTCGTTTTATTTTTCTTGTTTAGTTCTTTGTCAGTTTTCTTATTCTTGAACTATTCTTATTGTTTTGTGGTGGTTATTATAATTTTACATATTGGACTTGCTACTTTAGGCTACACTCTTCCAAAGCTGTATGCAAAGATGCAGTACTGTGTTTCTTGTGCTATCCACTCCCATGTTGTGAGGGTTCGCTCTAGGGAGAATAGGAGAAACCGTGAACCTCCACAGCGTTTCAGGCGTCGGGTATGTCAATTATTCTTTGTAATTTTGTGATTTTTGTCCAGTATACAATTGTGGCTTGCATGTTTTATGTTTAATTTTGCTCTATTTACATTTTGGAGGGATATCATTCTCTTTCTTGTTACTTGAAGAGTTAAAGGAATTTACCCTTAAAGTGATTGCTTTCTCATTAATTTTATCCAATTGAGTTTGGCATCAAAGTTTAATCGTTTTAAATTCTATATACAATTTGTTAAGAGTGCTCATGATCTCTTCTAAATATTTGGGTTTCATTTGTAGTATATCTCAATTCAAACAGTAGTTTTGATGGTTTCTTCATATTGTTGCCAAATACATTTTGTATTCTGAATTTGAGACAAACATGCTATTCTCATCTCCATCTATCTTTGCCCACTCTCACCATAAGTTTTTACTATATGACCATACGAATGTAGCATGGAGTACAAAGTTAAACTGTCTAATTTTATGCTCGATTTGATATGGATTCTAGTCATTTTCTTGGTGGATTTGCTTTGCTATTTTCGTCATTCGCTTAAACATGTTTTGTGTGGTTTAGGAGGACACACCTAGGCCTGGTGCTACTGGTCAAGGGCCTCGTCCTGTTGGTGCTCCAGTTGCTGCTCGCACCTAAAAAACAAATTTCATGTCTGCTGTTAATGGAGGGTTTGATCGGGCTAATGATATTTTGATTCTATTGAACTTCATTTTGTTTTACCTTTCTTTATCAACAATTTGCTCCAATCGTGATTTACATATGTTTAGTGTTGTTTGGCTTAGTTTGTCATTTTGCTTAATTCAAAGAAGCTAGAAATTTGTGTACGACCTTAATTTCAATCAAGTGTCATAATGGTTGAGTTATTCTTGGTATATTGCTTGCCTTTATCGTATTTTAGTCCATATTTTCTTTGCTGTTGCTGGTACGTTGAACATGGTTTTTGTTGGCAGCCACATCCCTTTGTCGGTTGTACATATACTAATTTGGCTTGCTCATCAATAGAGATACTTAAAACACGTCCAAACATCAAGTCCCTCACTCTTTCAGTCCGGATGCGAAGATCGGAGTGGAAGAGTGTTCAACTTATTTGGATTGTAGTCCCCATTCTTACACGTGGCAATCATACTTTGATGTGCACGTGTTTGTCTAATATTTGAATTGAGAGATTTACAAGTATAAATATAGGTCAACAGTCTTAAGAATCTTATTTACTTTCACTTTCTATTTGCTTGTTGTGCCAAAATATCTTTCTATTTGCTTGTTGTGCCAAAATATCTCTATCGCTTTTCCTTGATGCTTGATCATTTCAAGTTAGTTGTTTACATTTTTTGCTATGACTTTTTGATTTTTAGCTTATCAATAAATATTCATTGATTTGATTCATCACAAGATAATGAAATTAAAAGAGAACTAAATTGAAACAATATATTTCCACAACATTATACATCAATAGTTACATGTATTTATAGGATAGCTCAAGTGCACTTAATTAAATATGCACTAGCAACTATTGTAGTCCTACCAATTGACGTAACAAATTTTGTCACAATAAAGACTATATGTTGTGGGTAGGTACATGAAATTATGATGGAATGTTGTGTCGAAAAGCTCTTTCAAGTTGATTGGGAAGGAAGAACCATGAGTTTGATCTTTAGGAAAATAAAACATGCTTCTATAAGAAGTTTTTACATAATGTTTGACCATATATTCTTCAATAGGTGTATAACGAACATCAACCTATTTTTTCATGACCAAGTAATGTATAAAATGGAAATAACATGCTTGATCCTCTCATGCATCATAGGATTTGTTGCTAGAAATGTGGCACTAATATTGTATGTGAGGATAGTAAGGATATGAGCCTTAGCAAACTGCAACTCACACAACAATGACCGTAACTAAGTGATATCAATAGCTGCAAGTGTTAGGGCCCTATATTTAGCCTTAACACTTGTCCTGGCAATGATTTCTCTGTTTTAAAAATGTCCATGAGATCAAGCTATCTTTGAAATATACATTATAGTCCTTAATACTTCTGCAATCATCTATATTGCTTGCCTAGTTTGAGTTATTGAAGCCTACAAGTCCCCGAGTATTTGAATTTTGCATCAAAGCTCGTAGCGTAAAATTCTTTTAGTTACTACCCAACGTGGGTTGATGCAAAAATTGGTAGAGGGATAAATTGCATAAGCTATTTCAGGTCTTATGATAACACAATATTGAATAGCTCTGATAATATTTTGAAACAACAAAGGATCTCTTAGAAAGTCACCAACATAATTAGAGAGGACAAAAGTAAAACTCATTGGTGTATTGAGAGGCTTTCCAAATTATAAACCAGTCTTGACAAGGAGACTTTTGATGTATTTTTGTTGGTTGAGATGTAATTTGTCATACGTTCGAAGAACCTCAATGCTAAGAAAAAATGAAAGTCTCTTAATTCTTTGAGAGAGAATTTTTCATTGAGCTGATGAATTGATGTGTCAATATAAGCTTAATCATTTCCAGTCACAACAATATCATCAACATAGATTAGAATTATGGATGTCTTTACTACCTATTACTGGAAAAATATGGAAATGTTTGATTTGGAGTTGTTGAATCCCAAATCAGCTAAGCAAGCACTCAATATAGCTTTATATTTGTCAAGGTGCCTATTAGCCAACAATTTTGTACGATAGATTCACTTGTTAACGAGTTGGCACAAGGAACCAATTCCTAGGTACTATTGTCAGTCAATGCTTGAAATTCCTTAGATATTATCTCTTCCCATTTAGATATACCTTTAGCTTCGAAGAAAGATTTGGGTTCAAGAAGGATAATAAGAGTGTGAGTAGAAAAGGCTCAAGGTTTTAAAGATTCAGTTTTAGACCTTGTGAGCATATGGTATGCATGAGTAGTATCAAGGGGTGGCAAGTCTATGATAAGCTCACTAGGTAAGGTGAGAATATGAAAGGGGAAACCAAGTAGATCTATTGCTAAAGAAGGATAAAGAGCTTTTATAGCTGATGGAGTAGAAGAATCATAGAAAAGTAGTGCTAAAGAAGATGACTGGTGACAAGGTGACATAGAGTTAGAAGTGGAATTGGTGTTAGGTGTGCTAACTGAGGAAGGAAGGAAGAATTTGAGTAGAAACTAAAGAAAAAATGTTAAGAATAGATGCACAATCAATGACCTATGCATCAAAAAAACTCACACTAGACAAACCTTCGCTAGATGAGGAAGGAGTTATATAGGGTGAAATAAGGGTATAGAATTGTTGTACACACTCAAGTGTATAGGAAGATGGCCGATCCTAATAAGAAAAGGCAAAAAAAAATCATCAAATTAGACATGTCTATTGGTATAAATTCTACCAGTAGAAACATATAAGCATAAATAACCTTGTTGTTAATGAGCATATCCTAGAAAGATGCAAGGCAATGATCTCGATTGGAGTTTATGAGCAATATAAGCTCGTAGACAAAGAAAAGATAGACAGCCAAAGGTCCTTAGGAAGGAATAATTAGACTCATGATGATAAAGAAGCTGATATGGAATATTATTCTATAAGGATTTAGAAGACATATGTTGAGTACATGAACTATTGTGTGAAAAACATATATCTAATATTTTATGTCAAAGACCTGATTGGATTAGCATTGCTTAGCTTATTTGAACAACTTTTATGTGGCTAATTTCCATAACACCATTTTGTTCAAAGGTGTATGGACAAGTTTTACGATGAATGATACTAGTAGAACTTAGGGTGGAAGAGAGAAAGAAAAACTCTTTACCATCATCAGATTGAACTAACATGATTTTGGTCTAAAAATTCCTTTCAATAATATGCATAAAATTGATAAATAGTTGAGTAGTTTTAATAATCATACGCGATTCTTCTTTCCAATTTGAATTTAATAGTTCTCTTTTATTTTAGGTCAATTTTCATATTAGCTCACTCCGTTACATTTTGTATTCAGGTACTTTCTATTGAACTTGTCTCCTTACTTGTCTTGCTTAGGATCTTAGAATAGGCATGGCTAGTAAGCAACTTAGAAACATCCCTAGAGTGAATAATGTTATAGTTTGTAAGAGCAAGGATGAGTTGGTAGGCTTTGAAGGTTCTGCATGTGTCTCTACAAGCTTTGGGCTCAACCCTTGATACGAGCTCCACAAGTGACTCAAGTAGTTTGCAAAATGTGACCATAGACATACCTTCAATAAGTGAAGTACGACCATTAACCAACACTTCAATCTTTATACCCACTTTGGCAAGTATTGTAGCCTCTCGAGTATGGGGTAAAAAGACTCGAGCTGGAAAGGGCAAAAGTAAATTGTCATATCAATCTAAAGGAAAGAGGTCAGAACCCATGCCATGTGAGTTCAGATCGAATGATGCAGCCAAACTAAGAGCCGTTTATGACATTTCAAAGACTCTAAATCCAAATTCCTAGTCTAACAAATTTGGACAGTGACACCCCTTTTAAAGGTTAGATAGCCTTTCATGAGAAGCCATTATTCTTGGATTGTGGTTTCCTCTCCCCGACTTCATTAAGTATTTTTTGAGACATACTCAGATAAGTCTTGGTCTACTGGTTCCTAATGGATGGAGGTACGTAATTTGCATTACCTTGTTGAGTAAAGAGCTCGATGTGAGCATTGGGATGCCCGAGTTCGATGAGGCATACAACTTAAAACAAAACCCTTCATATCCATGGTGTATGTGTGGTCCAAGCAAGATTGAGGTCTGAATGTTATGCTCCTAGACAACGATAGGAATTGAAAGCAGTTCTTTTTTTATGTTTCTAGTCACTATAGTCCAAGGATGAAGGTAACTTGATACTTGTAGTTTGGGATAATGTACAGGACATTCTAAGGATGTTATACTTTTCAAGTGTCCTCCTTAAGTAATGAGGAAAAGTGCAAGCTGTTTAAGCTCCAAAATTGTTTGCCCAAACTAGTCCCATGGGATGGCGTTCAATCAAAGATTAGGCTAGCTACGGTCAAAATGATATGCCCAAGGTCAGGCATGCTACAAACAAGGGTGGTACATAACCCATGCTCTATACCTAAGAAAAGAAACGCGAAGCGCAAGAGAAGTCCACCTATGTTCAGCTCTAATTTTGAATTGATACCCAATGTCATAGCCTTTGCCAAGCATTTATTGTTTAGTTGTTAGGTAACTAATCATGTTTTATTTTTTTTTGTTATGCAAATATGGATCTTGCCTCTGTATCTTTGGATGACCTCCTTAATAGGTTTGTGACTACACAAGAGACTTTTTTCACTACCTCAAAAACCAAGAGGAAGAATTTCGTTCCTTAGAGTTAGACTACGGTGGAAGCAGGCTCCCAGAATCCACCCCCTGCTCCAAACAATATAGCGTTACTGCTAGTAAAAAGCTCCGCTCTGGTGCCTTCCGTTACTCTTACCCTGGTATCATTAGACAAGGGAAAACTCGTCAAATTTACAGACACCTTGGGCTATTAATGAGCCCGTGATGGGAAATATGACTACCCAAGATGAATTCATCAATATGATGCCCACTGAGTAGGATGAGGTCATCATGGTCAAGATGTATAAGGAGTTTGATGCCCTAACATCGATAAACAAGAAAATCCTCGAGGTGAATTTGGTGACCAACCTTACTTTTCAACTTTTATCATATTACGTCAGATATGAACTTCTCATTTTTCATTTTGTTTTCTCAATTGGAGAGGATGACCCTCATCCATCACTATAAACTTTGAGAAGTATAGCAGATTAAGGAGGAGCTAAGGAAGGAGATAAAGGATCATCAAGTCAGTCTCTCTCAGGTGACATCTCTACACGCTCAAATGATTGAGCTGACGAGAGAACAAAAGGATGCGCTAAAGGCCAAAGATGAGCTAGACAGGCAACTCTATGAGCTTAGGGAAGACTTCAACAAGTTAAAGGTTATTGAGGAGAAAACCTGCCAAGAGATAGAGGCAGCCCAACTGATGAGTGCTCAAAAAGCACTAAAATAACCATGATTTTATGTACATTAATTGATTAAAAATATATATATTTATATGTTTTATCATATATTTATATAAATTTGTCTTTTTCGGAATCACGGGTATTTTTATTGTTTTTCAGTTATTTTGGCTTTAAAACGCAATTTAAAGACTCAAAGAGGAATACTTGAAGCAATACATCACAAATAAGTTTCAGGTATTAATAAATATATTTGTAATGTATTGCTTCAAGTATTCCTCTTTGAGTCTTTAAATTGCGTTTTTAAGCCAAAATACCTGAAAAACAATAAAAATACCCGTGATTCCGAAAAAGACAAATTTATATAAATATATGATGAAACATATAAATATATATATTTTTAATCAATTAATGTACATAAAATCATGGTTATTTTAGTGCTTTTTGAGCACTCATCACCAACTACAGACCAAAGAGGTCTTACAGAGTGGCTTTAAAAAATCCATAGAGTCCTTTAAGGTGAAAGCCATAGCCAAAGGTGGTCAACGACTGCTACCAAATTCTGAATCTTCCTCCCTCTCATTTTGAATCTTCTCGAATTGAAAGTTTATAAAATATGAACCCTATTAACCTAGAGGGGATGTGAATAAGTTATTTTTAATTTTATCAATTTATAATTTGATAACCCAAACATAACGGTCAGGTATGCAATCAAATGTAAGAATAAAGTGCGAAAATAAAATAATAACATACCATATTTTTAGGTGGAAACAACTTAGGCTACAACCATGATCTAAGAAGAAAACCACCGGTCCACCTAACTTTCCACTATGAAAAACAAATGTTCAAGTACAAACTCGGTCTTATGCTACCCTCCCTAGGATACTGCCATAATGTACCTTACTTATAAGCTCCTGCTCTGTTTTCACAGTTTCCAATATTAACGTCAACGATTTTCAGATCAACATTCCAATAAACCTCCCACCAATCAGATACATTCCCGAATTAACTACAAAATAGTTAGCACAAAAACACAAGTGCCCGTGTGTGTTATAGAATGAATTTAATAATGAATAATCCTAACTAGATGATTCAAAACATATGTCACTTAAATCAAATCAACTAGTAAATCCTAGAGCAAAAATATCAAGCATAAGTTCAATAAAAATAGCTTCTTTAAAGATTAATAATTAAATCAAATAACTATGATATGACAAAAACAATTATTTGATCTAACAATTTAAGAACAAAAATAAAGAAGAAACCATAAGAACATATTATCAAAATATCATAAACTAATTAGACTTATTAATCAATCAAACACCAATATTTGATAGATTAACTAAATAAAGAAACCTAAAGAATTATAATCATATATTTGTAAAACAAGAGAGAGAATTTAAGAAGAATAGAATAATACTTTTTTATTATTGATTGAAACAATGAGCAATGAGTTTTATTTATTGGAAAAATTAAAATTCTTAATCCTATATAATTGATAAATATATTTTCTATTACAAATTGGATTAGTAATACTCATTAATTAAGAAAACTCCTATATGATTGATAAATATCTTTTTTATTACAAATAGGATTAGTAATACTCACTAATTAAGAAAAATTCTTTTAAAATGGATTTTATACTAAAGATTTCAACTATAATTTAGAGTATATCTTATCTAATATTTTAGCATATCTTATTTCATATTTTAACACTAAAAATAATTTCAGATTTGTAATCATTGTTATTAAATGCATAAATGTAATCCTATGTATACTTGAAGTACAATTATCTGAAACTTGAGTATTTGTTTGGATTTTCTTAATAGACTTGATAGTAAGCCTAAAAACAAATTTATAGATAAATATTTTGTCCACGAAAATAGCCAACACTCATAATCTTTATACGAATATTACTAAAGGATGATAAATAGGAGCCTAATATTGGTGATAAGGAGGAGATCGAGTTACCATAGTTCTAGCTCGAAGATAAATAGTAGTTATGTAGATTTGCTTTGTCTTTTGTTTTATCCATGTAAATTTTGTTTCTTTTTGCTTGGATGTATAAAGAACAATCAATTTACTTTTTTAGCAATGTAATGAATTCATGTTTTCTTATACATTTGTTATCTTGGTATTTATCATTATCCCATGTATATTAAATTTCAAACTATCTTTATATGCAAATGACAAAATTTTCCAATTTTGAGAAAGTGTAGGGACATATGGGACCTACCCTCGACTATAAAAAGGTAAGTGCTTCCGTAATAAATGGAGTTGCAAACACTATCTCCTTTATTGTTCAAACATTTTTAGAGTTCTTGTTCGTTCATTATGGTAACTGACTATTCTTCATGTTTTTGAGCTCATTTACTCAAGAAAGAGAGCTCAAAACTTGAGAAACAAAGGTTTAAGGTTAATATGTACAAGACATGCATCGAGTTTTTCAAATATAAAGTCAACCTTTTATAAACTTAACTAGAGGATAAGGCACGTAGTTATGAGCAGACAATCAACATTCTAATCAGTCATGTCGAAGATGAGACTCATTAGGCCAATTTGTACCTAAAACATGGATAGGCCATGTTTTTAAAGATGATAAAGATCACACAAGATCTCAAAAGGAGGTTTGAGAATCCAAAGTTCTGCCTGCATGAAATTCAAGAGCAATTAACCCTATTTGTTAATGAGATTCACATAAAAAAATATCCACTCGTTCATCCAGAAGTGTTTGATTGGAATATTCATTGTGAAGCCAAGTGTTTGAGAGATGCATAGAACACACTCCATAATCGACTGTAATGTCTCTGAGTTTTTATTTCCAACTAATGTAATGTACGAGATCCTACTTTAAAATAAATGAATATTTGCATGTCAGCTCATTTTATCACACTTGTTAACTCATTTTAAAATGAAATGAATCTTTGTATGTTAGATCATTTTATTTTACTTGTCAACTCATTTTAGCATACTTGTTTTAAAACGTTCAATCTACTTATAACATGGGTACACTTTCGGCATGGAACTAATTGATGCCAACTTCCCAAGTCTCTCAGGACTTTACCTCAGTGTTCTACTTGGTTCCTTACTTAGACAATCAACTTGTTTCTAATGATGACATCCTTTCAGACTAGAGCTAGTTGATGCCAGCTTCCTAAGCCTCCAAGGCTTTGCTCGAGTGCTCTACATGGTTCCTTACTTAGATGATCAATTCATTTTTAATACTCATTTTTTTATTACTTATTCTATAATAAATTATAACTTTTTTTTGAAAATATTTTCCTTATTCTTAAAAGTGACAAATCTTTAAATGCATCTCATTATTTAAAATTTAAATTTATCTTTTATATTTCTTCAAATTTATTTTTAATATTTATAATTTATTATAAAAAAACATCTTAAATTTTTTGCATTTCTAAGGATAACGTGAAAAATAATTTATTTATAAGGCTTACAAATTCTTGCTTTTATTTTTTAAGGGTTTACAAAAAATAGGAAATATGTGTCTAGTTTTAGATGGTGAATATAACTTAGGCCTGATGCATGTGTTACTCATAATATGCTAAATACATGTCTAAATACTAATATTAAATTTTTATAAATAAAATATAAATTTATTGATAAAAGTATTATTTTTAAACAAAATTTATTTAATTAACTTTAAAGAATTACAAATGTGATATTCTCATATATATATATATATATAGTGATTGGAGAATTGAAAGGATAATTTTCAACCCCACTCTGTCTTTAATGAGATATTCTCATTGGTGTCAAAATTGAGATTTTTTGATGAATTTTGATTCATCCAAAATAAATTGACATCTTTTATTAAGTGCATAACATAACCTCATTTTGAACCCATTCATAAATATAATTTCGTTTTAAACCCATTTTTAAGTGTCGCATATGTTCAATTTTTTATAACGTAATGAATATATATTCAATACATATTCATAAATGTATTATACATATGTTCAAAATGTTTACAAAATTGAATATATATTAATGTTGGGTTTTTTTTAGCTTTTTATAATATAAATATATTTTTTATATTTATATTTATAAAAATAAATGCTATAATAAAATAAATAAATCAAAGATAGTAAAGAAAAGATAGATCTTATTTTTGATTTAATATTAAAGTCCGTTTTTATATGGTTATCAAGATACAATATAAATTTATAATTTATAATTTGATAATAATCAAATCCCTATTTAAAATTATTATCATCATGATAATACTAACTAAAATATATAAATAGTGTTAATACATGATATAAAATTTGACATCTATAATATAATAACACTCCTATTTTTATGTTAACTACATTGAAAAAATGTCTCTTTAAAAAACTTGTTAGAAAATCCAATGAAACAAAAACTAGCAAAAAAAGAGTACATTATTCTCATATAATACGTTAAAGTTGTATTGTCAAAATCTTTTTAGGAAAAATCCAATGAGACAAAACTATGATGGCAAGAAAAAAAGAGTACAATGCGTAGACTCTCACTAATGACGAAAATCGTTCAATGTGAGATGTCTTTGTATTGGAACATTTCAAAATCACTATATATATATGCTATTGATAATAGAAGTGTTGTTACTTATTTGTAGAATATATTTTTTACTACTCATATTACTTTACATCTTCACATTCTATTAGTTATTTATTTTTTTAAGAAAAAAGTTATACTAATATTAAATTTCATTTGTCTAATATATTACATCATTACATAAGAAATAAATAATTGTTCTTTGATAACATTTATCAATGCTCGCAAATATATTGAGTATCAATTATTTTAATATATAATACTAATTAACGATCAAATAAAGAATAGTAATAACTACCTTGGGTTGACTAAAAGTATTTTTTTGTGCTCCAAATTAATAAATATGTTCATTAGTTATTTTATTCTTAAAAAATGTGTTCAATAGTTATTTTACTTGAAAAAAATGTGTCATATAAGAACTTTTAGTAATATTAAAAAATATTTTATTGATAAATTTTTCAAAAGAAATAATTTGGTAATTTTACATAATAAATAGTAAAATGATAGGAGATGTATGCGATAATTTATTTATAAAATAATTTTAAATTATTAAATATCTTTTTATGAAATATTTTTTATAATATAAATAACTAAATGTTATATTTTTCTAATTTAGGAAACCAAGTGATGTATTTTATATAAATAAAGTAATCAAATTATTATTACACTTTAAAGAATAATAAAACTAAATAATAATTAAAAAAATTAATATTATTACAATTTATAAAACTTGATAATATTAAATGTATGTAATTAAATAAAATTTAAATAGAAGTAGTTTATTTTAAATAGTATTTAATTCAAATGAATTAAAATTTTTTAATAATAAAAATATATAAATTAAATATAAATTATTATTTTTATAATTATAAATATGAAACGGATTTTGCTTCTTTTTGCTTTCTGATCGCCGGCAGCATATGGAACGCAACATAGCGCGTTAATTGTGAGAAAATAGTGTTAATATGTGCGACATCGCCAATATTAATGTGGGCGACATTTCATTTGAAGTATAATATTTGCCATACGTTACCTTTATTCATAATGCAATATTAATTATCTGTAGGTTTAATTTTTAATTTTTATTTAAGTTTATATTTAAATGTTTAAATTTTTTAATAATTTAAGAAATTATTAAATTTTATACTTAGATCTTTAAATTCTTTTAATAATTTATTCTCTAAATTTTTTAAAATTTTTATACTTAAATTTAAATTTAAATTTTATTTTTAAATTTAAAATTTAAGTATAGAAATTTAAAAAATTTAAGATTAAATTATTAAAGAATAATTTTAAATTTTAAATATAGAGTTGAATAAATTTTAAGAATTGAATTGTTTAAAAACAGTTTAAAAATATATAATTAATTATTTATTTATACCTTATTTGTGAAGCGACGGTGTAAGTCAATTGTGGGACCCATATAAATAATTGCAGCAAGTTATTCTTTAATTATATTTTAAATTAAAGTTCCCTCGTTCCCTCGTTGACTAACACCGTCGCTTGTGCAGCTTGTAGGCTCAAGAAGACAGAGATCGACACGAATGTAAGTGGCGAAGAAAACGATTATATTAATAATCGTAATTATTTTATATTAATTTTAATTCTATTTAAAAATTTTAATTATATTATTTATTTTTAAATATTAATTCTTTTAATTTATAGTTTATTATATTATTTAAAATATTAATATTAAAATTTTAAATTATTTAATACATGTTTTTAAAATATAAATGAATAAAATTTAATTTAATTATATAAAATATTATGTATTTTATTTTTAAAATTTTATTTTTTATATATTAATGTGTATATAACATAATTTTAATTAATATGAGTATTTATAATTTCAATTATCGCTATACATGTGACCTGGAATCAGGTCTTTTTACCAACAGGCTATCGAGGGTTGGCCGACATAAATTCACGTAAAGTTTGTTTTTGATAATTTATTTTTATAAAATAAAAAATATTAAATAATAAAAATAAGATTAATTATTGATAATGATAAAAATATATATTATATATTATATATAAAGTTTTTTACCGTAAAAACACTTCATAAACGTGTGAAAACATTAATTTACTTATTAAGAACGAAGAGAATGTATCACTTTATATATTATTAATAGTTATATTTTTAGTTATTTTTATTTATAAATTTATTGAATATTAATTTATAGATAAAAATACATAAAAAATTACCCTCATTAAAAATATACTCTAAAAATAAATATTCTAATCGATCCGACCACTATACAATACATAAAATATGCAAATTAAAAGTATTGTTAGTCAAGAATTTCATAAATTAATATTTACACAAATTCTTAATATGTAAATTGATGTTTTCACACGTTTGATTTATGAAATTCTTGACTATCAAGAATTTCATAAATTAAGAATTTGTTATAAATATTATTATTATAAGTATTATTATTATTATTATTATTATTATTATTCCCGAAAAGACCTTGAGTTATCCGTTTGATTTTTTCCCCTTTATAAAATTAAATCACTTTAGCCAATTGTATATATTCTTTATTGCAAATTCTTAATCGCAAATGAGTTTATATTGAAGATAAATTTATCATAATAATTTTGGGAGAGATGACTAATTTTTGTTAACATTGTCGTTGGACTTTTGTTTTACACTTTCACCAACTTCTTTATATACTATGATGCATGCTGGACATAGCAGAAGGAAAAAAGTATATTATGTAAACAAGAATACAATAAATTAAAATGATTTGGTGAATTATTTAATATAATTATAAAATTTCAATATTTTATTACTGTCAATTCTTGAATATAAGTTATTTTTTCAATATCTTAATATGCACTATATCTCAATAATTAAAAACATTTCTTAAATTTAAAACTTCAATCCACACTGTAACACTCTTACAAATATTCACATTAACATTAATATTGTAATATTGATTTAAATTTTTTGTTAATATTCACTTTATCTTTAAAGATGATTGTAACTTCACTTATATAAGATACCCATTCAACTTGTTCAAACTTTTCTTCTTCATTTTTTTTAGTTATGACAATAGAAACTTTACTCGCCCACGTAGATTCTTTATATAAATAAAAGTCATAACCATAAAAATCAAGTATGTTCAAAGGAATTAAATTCTTTCTCAAGCGAGGAACAAATCTTACGTCACTCATTGTTCGACTAACTCCATCATACATCTTCATCTTGACAATGTATTTTTCAATACTTCATTCCTTGATCCATTAGCCATAATAATATCACCATCATTATAAGGATTGTAAATATCAAACAATTCCTTTGTTGCACACATATAACAACAACATATAGAATCTAAAACCCGACCATTCAAGAAACCTTCACATATGATCACAAATATAACATCAGAATCAAAATCATAATTTCAATGACATTTATCTCTTTTTTCATATTTTATTTTTCTTTTCATCAACACTTATATCTTTTATTCTGTTTTCACAAAATCTCTTGATGTGTTCTTTTTATGGTGATAAAAGCATTCAATGTCATCGCTTGAACGAGATATGAAATGATTTATATCTTTACTATAATCTATTATTTTAGGTCTTCTTTTTTTTCTACTTGATGAACTTACTTTTGAATTCATGTGCAGGAATTGCTAGTTTCTAAAAGTGTTATTGACACCTCATCTACGATTAACATAGTCTTTCCAACAAGTAATATATTCCCAGTGTATCAAATGATTGTAACAATGAGGATATTAAAATCATTGCTCGGTCTTCATCATTTATCTTTACATTAACACTCAAAGTTAAGAAATACATCTATTGATAGCTTCTAATGTCCTTGTCTTCACACATCCTTAGAGCAAATAATTATTATTTTTAAGTAAAATCTATTTGTAATAGACGTAACATATACAATTTTTCTAATTTTTTCCACAACTTTAATGGAAAAATCTTATTCAACACACTATATTTGACTTCAAAAATCAAACTCAAACAAATAATACTCGTTCCCTTTTGAACTTTAAGAAGACCTTATTGCACCAGTATATCTTTCACATTGTTTTGCCAAATGTTGAAATTAATTTCATCATCAAATTTCTCTAACTTAAACTTTGTTGTTGCCATGTTTTTTAATTCAGGACTTTCAACATTTAGCTCTAATATCAATTTTTGGGCACAGTAGAAGTACAAAAAATAAATTAAGCAAACAAGAACACAAAAAATTAAGTTGGTTTGGTTAATTGCCTAATTCACACTCAAAATCTCAATATTTCACTAATATTTATTCTTGAATACAAAGTCTTTTTTCAATAACCCAATATATCTTATATCCCAAGAATAGAAAATAACTCTCAAATTCAAAAATCCAATACACACAACATCACTCTCACAAATAAAAAAATGCAAAGAAACTCAAAATATACCAAATCACCTTCTCTATTTTAGTTTGTGTAGCCAAACATACACTTCATTCACAACCACTCTCACTTCACCAAAATAACGAATATATAAAGCAAGAATCTTATTGTTTTGGCTTGATTGTCAAATAAAAGACTACAATTACCCATATTATGGCCACTCTTCATATAACTAAGAGACCTTTGGCTTCAAATATTGATGATAATAATAATCCACAGTCGGCCAATTAAGAGACCTTTTGGCTTCAAATATTGATGATAATAATAACCTTCGACCAAAGCAAGCACTTAACATGTATTAGTCATATACACAATTGTTTTAACTTTTAACCTTCTTACTTTTTTTCCCTTTTATAAGCCATTAATCGAATAATGCATTGACAATGATTGAATATTGGACTATACCATATAATACAATAAACTAGTCACTATTACAATAGTTACCTATGGTCTCGGAAATTTAACATATGTTTACTACTGCAATAGTCCTATGATTTGGGAAATTTAGTCTCTATTTTTTCAAAAACGGATACCATAAGATTTTGGTCATCGTTTAATAAAAATTGAGACTATAGTGTATATATATAGTCTCGGTTTTATCAGTAACCATGAGCATAAATTAAACTACAAAAATTACTTAAATATATATAAACAAACTTATATAGTCACGATTATTAAATGTTAATTTTTTCTAATTAAAATAATAGAGTTGCCAATGTTTTTAAAATCGAAATCAAATGATATATTGTGTGGTTATTTATTTAGAAAACACAATAATTACTTTACAATTTTTTCATTTTCCATTAATTTAAGTTCATGTATTTTATCTCTTTTACATCATATACCAAATTTTTCTATCAATTTTTTTTCTTTTTCCTCTTTTTTTTTCTTTTTTCTCTCTCTCGTTTTTCTTTCCCTTTCCCCTCCTCATGATTGCGCTGTATCATTTTAGGGTTTTCATTGTGCTATCAGAATAAACCATCTTTTCCATCTCATCGTCCTCGTCTCTACCGTTTCGCCGTTCACTGCTTCTCTCTACTTTATTTGGTTAGTTCTCGTCCACTACTTCTCTCTACTTTATTTTCTCTTGTTTTCCATCCACTACTGAGTTGAGTAAGGTATTCAATTGTAGTTTGCAACAATGACTCATGAATTAAAGTTGCTGGAGATGTATGTCCTCATCGATGAAATGTTTCATTGTCTTCACAAGAGTGTTTTCTTTTTTTCTCTGTCCTTTTCCAATTGGAATTTTAATTTATGTGTAAAATTCTCCTTCATGATGTCAATAAGTGTAGAATAGTTTTGAAGGAAGAACTTGGAAAAACAAATCATGAAGAAGCATAGACTTATCGTTCAGTGCATGATTTTACTAAGAGTAATTATCTTGCTCATCTTAGCTTTGTGCAGAAAAATTATAAGATGTAAAAGGTTGGTTCATCATACTACATTGTATGTTGTGATTATAATGATTCTGTTTTTAATTATTTTTGATCATTTTTTAAATTGCTTAGTTTAAACTATTCTTATTATTGCTTCTTACTAGCTCATCATTTCTCTGAGAAATTGTAATCTCTTTTTCATAGACTGCACACCCTTGACATTTTATGTCTAGCAAGTTCAAGCTAGTTTCAAGCTTTCCATAGATTACTTAAAAGACTTGTGTTCTAATATTATAGAATTCTCTTTGGGTTTCTACAGCATTAAATTAATTTATACATGAACTTTGTTCATATTTTGATGTATTTGTGGATCTTTGTGCCATCGTAAAATAGTCTACTGCCTTTTAAAGTATGATTTATGATTCCTGATAGACCTATACCTAATTCTTTCAGTATAAATGGTGATGTTGTTTTCTAATTGAGGATCAAGGATTTTGAATTCAAGAAAACCTTAGGATATATGCATATATACTTTTCAAGTAGAGATAGCATCGACATTGAGATACACTTTCATGTTACACTTTGTCTCATAAATCTCTTGATTTTTTTTATGTATAGTCTTTGTTACAAACTATAGTGTTTTTGATGGAAGGTTCAAAAGAATTCTAGTTGTCTTTGGGTGCTTAGTTATATGTTGTTTAGTGTTTGGTATGATCGTATGGATAAGACCCTAACTAAGAAAGATCATGTAAGTCCTTATCATGTACTAAAAGCTGTCTTGACTTTTCCATCAATGGAGGAATATGGAAGAATTTTGTGTTGTATTGTATTGTATTGTAACTTGTTGTTGATGCTGAGGTGATTTTGATTTTTAATGTCTGATGAATATATTATTGAGACATTTTTGTTGCTTTTTAGGAAGTACTAACATAAGACATCACTACTGAGTTGATGACAATGACTCAAGAATTGAAGTTGCTAGAGATTTATGTCCTTATCGCACGATTTGATCCACTGTGAATCTATGTATGCAGTCCAGCACCAACACCAACACACTATCACCAATACCAAAACACCAATACTAGTACCAACATCACGTGATTGGACTGCATACAGGTTGTAATAAAACTTTATTATGTTTTAGTGCATATAAAAACACTCAAATGTAATTTCACTCTTAATTTTAATATAACTTTTAATTTTCTCAATTTATTTTAATTTATATTAAAATAAGGTTAAATGAAATGTCTATGACCTTGGTTATTTTAAGTAAAATCAAAACCATAGGTAACAGTCTATGGTCTCTCTCACTTAAGTTTCGGTTCCTATAATAGTGACCATAGGTAACTATTATAGTAGTGAGTGCGTAGAGGATTCAATTAGTAGGTTATTATATTAGATGTACATTTTTTATATTAGGCATTTAACAATGTCTTATATAATATTGGCTAATATAGACTTTATATACTCGAATAGGTAAAGAAATGTGTTGTAATATTCTATTCCTTTAACAATAATATTTAGTTTGTTCTTTCTTATATTAAAGACTTATACGGTATCAGAGCTTATCTTTTGATCTAAAGGAATGTGACCATGATGTCTAAGCTTTCTTTTCGAGATGCACTATCTTCTCCACCAGTGATTCCACCATCTAAAAAGACAACATCCAACATGCATAGCAATGATGAATTTTTTGCAACAAAACTTCAAGAAATATGAAGTGGTGATCAACATGAAACTGGTTTTGTACCATCTACGGTCAAAAAAATTGGTAATCCTACAATTATTGATATGATTTCTTAAAAAATTTCTATAATACCATTGAGTAGTGTTCAATTATCATATAAAATTATATGATAATAACTATCTAGTGTGGCGTGAGCAACTTTTGTGCTTTATTTTCTTGATCTTAAGTGTTCAATTTCTAAGCGTAAGTTTACAACATGGATTCAATATGATTCTTTGAAAATAATTAGATTTATAGCTCTGTAACACATGACATGGAGGTTGTTCTTATTGGAAGTTTATAAGCTAGATACCAGTGGTTGGCTATTGAAGAAAGATTTAGTAGCACAACTCAATCTATAGTTATGGATTTCTAAAGTAAATTGTAGATGCTTTCCAATAATGGGATAATGGTGAGTGAGTATATGTTAAAAGCAAAGACATTGTCTAATCATTTTACTATAAGGGAGATTATTCCAAAAAGTGAATTGATTTTATATGTTCTTAATGTTCTTGGCCTTTCGTATCTAAGTTTTTGTTATAAAATTCAACATTATCTAAATTCATCCTTCAATTGGTGTTCTTCATATTCAGTCAATTTTTTTTAAAGAATATTCTTAGCTTCAGAAGGTGTAAATCAAAATTTTATGATTTATGAAAATCTTACACACTTTAATAATAACTTAGGAAAGAATAATGGTGGTATACAATGTTCTTTTAGTCATGGTTATCAAAATTCTAATGCTAAGCCTCAATGGAACTTTCATCAATTCTTGAAACAATCAGCTAATAATTCTAAGTAATTATAGTGTCAAGAATTTATAGAAGGAACTTTTGATAGAGTTGTGTGCCAAATCTGTAATAAGCCTGGTCGTATGGAATTTTGTTATTTTGTGCTTCATGATGCTCTATTACATAAGTCACAAGGACCCTTTTATAGTTCTACACCCATAGAAATGAATGAAGTGTCTGTCTTAAGCAATGGTTTAGGAAGTGTTAGTATATGGCTTTTGGATTTAGGTGTAAGCCACCACTTGACACCTAATCTTGCACATATGCCTGATTCAATCCCTTGTAATGGTTATAAAGGTATTATTGTTGGTTATGGTAGTAAATTGTCTATTGATAATATTGGATTTGGTGCACTATATACCAATAGTAGTAGTTCTTTTTCTGTTAATCATATCTTGCATACTTTGTATGCACATACAAATCTTTTATCATTTCAAAAGCTTTGTGCTAAGAACTATGTCTTTGTTCATGTTGATTCATTTTGTGTCAAAGATGTTATTTCCAAGATGATTATTCTATAGGGCAGTAACAACAATGGCATGCATGCTACTAATGGAATAGTTAATGATTCTTTTGATAATAAAAAACTTTCTTTATCACCAAATTCTACATTTATTGTCTCAAAAGATTAGTCTATTGAAGAGTATCATCTATGGCACAAGAGGTAAAGGCATCCTTTTTTGAGACTATACTTCAAATCTTAAAAATAAATGGTGTTAGTTTTAAAGAACTTACTAAAAATCGTGCATTTTGTGCAGTCTGGCAAAAAACTAAGGCACATAAGTTTCCTTTTAATAAGCTAATTTTTCCCTATAGTTTTATTGTCTCATTGTCTGATCATGATATTTCACGCCAGCCTGTTATCTCTGTGTTGTTAGAACAACTTATTATATCCACTGAAAATAAGGCTTCCTCACTTGTCCATTCTTTACCTTTAGCACATAATTTTATAGAACTCTAGCATAAAATATTATAGAACTTACTCCTGATACTGAAACATCATTTTTATTCTCATTTATCTCTTCTTATGATGTGTCATCCGGTGAGTTTGAGACTATTTCTACATTTATGTTTCATAGTGTAGTTGTTACTCAATGTCTCACATTTTGTGTATTTCTTATTACTTTACTAAAATCTCTTAAACATCCAGTTATTGCTCCCAATCTTTCTAACAACCTTTAATTCACTATTGATTTGTCTTCTTTTCCCTCATGTACCCTATGAACAAAATCAACAACCTAATACTCATGGTATGGCTACATGTTCAAAGGTTGGTATTTCCTAACCAAAATTATTTACTTTCACAGCTGATTGTATTTATGTTTTACTTGAATATAAGAACTATAAGAAAGCTCCTACTATTCTAGAATGTAAACATGCAATGGAATATGAAAATTACGGCTCTTTTGTCAAGTGGTACATTGGAGTTGGTATGTCTTCTTGAAGGAAAATCTATTCTTGGGTGCAAATAGGTTTTTCGAGTCACACTCAAGGTTGGTAGAACTCTTGACAAGTATAAAGTTAGATAAGTAGCTAAAAGTTCTTACAAAGTTAAAGAGTTGATTTCTTTGAAACGTTTTCTTCTGTGGTGAAGTTTACAACAATAACAATTGTTTTAACAATGGCACTATTTAAAGGTAAGCTCTTAAGATAGGTTGATGTCAATAATTCTTACTTAAGTGACGAGTTAGAGGAAGATATGTATATAGTACAACCTCCAGGTTTTGATCAAGGTGAAGATGTTGGGTGCAAACTGAATAAAGAGTTATATGGACTCAAATAAGCTTCAAGAGCTTGATTTGTCAAACTAAATAGTTGTTTAATTCAATTTGTGTTTTCACCTACCAAGTCAGATTTCTCCTTATTCATATAAGACATGGGTGATGTGTATATTGTGGTACTTGTATATATGGATAATGTTATCATCATAGGGACCTCTTCATCAGGATTAATTGTTTGGTAATTTAACTGTATGTTAAGTTTGCACTTAAATATCTTAAGAAACTTAATTACCTTTTAAGTACTTAGGTCATTATACATAGATATGTATTGTATTATAATCTTTAGAAGTATATTAAAGAATTGTTGGATAGGTGTGGCTTGTTGGACACTAATGAGGCTCATACTCCTATGACAACTAGTAAGAGTCTTATTAAAGCTAATGGTGAACCATTGTTTGATTCTACTTTGTATAGAAGTATAGTTGGAAGGTTGTATTATTGTACTAGCACACGATAAGGTGCGTCATTTGCAATCAATAAGTTATGTCAATTTATGGCTTAACCTTCAAGAACACATTGGTTAGCTATCAAACGTTTGCTTTGTTACTTGAAAGGTACAATTATGCATAGTTTGCCTTTTTCAAGTCATCTACAATTTAATTAATTGCATATTGTGATGATGACTAGGTATCTTACTCGAATGATTGAATATGCATCAATGCTCACTACATTTTTATTTATAATAGTTTGATTTCATGGCACACTACTAAACAAAAGGTAGTGCCTCACTCTAGAACATTTTTTTAGTATCGAGTCATTGGTCAACATTGTAAATGAGTTACTTTGACACAAGTCTTGATTTTCATAATTGCATTTTCCAATCAATGCTTCTCCCACACTTTTTTGTGACAATCTAAGTACCCAAAGTCTTACTAAGAATAGTGTGTGTTATGCTCATACCAAACACTTAGAGTATGATCAACACTTACTTCGAGATCAAGTTTTATAATCTTCCCATTTTTGGCCTATGTTTCTTCTCATAAACAATTAGTAGACATCTTGAGTAAACCTCTACCTTCTCTCAATTTCATTATCTTAAAGTCTAACTTATGGTTTTATCCAACCTATTAAATTGAAGTGTATATAGGATTAGTTAGCATGTTGTTATATTATATGTAAACTGTTGGGTTGTGTTATGTAGTCAACAATAATTGCATTGTATTGCCTAATATAGTTTTGAGGAGCAAAGTTTCCATAAAATCTTCGATAGTAAGAAAGAAAAAAACTGAATTTTATTGTTAAAAGAATAGAACATACAACACATTTATTTGACTATTTGGGTTTTAATATATATATATGAGCTTACAAACATTTTGAAAATCATGTTAAATCAACATGAGTTATATAGTATTTACAATTTTTATTTTATTTTTGAATGAACGTTTTGTTGTATCAATAATATAAGTATATAGTGCTAATGAATTAATGATTCAACGGTATATAACTTACTTTAACAAGGTTTGAGATTCAGTCCCAATTAGCAGGGATGAAGCCATAATTAAAATCTTAAAGAAATAAAATATTAAAAATAAATGCAAATAGTTATATAAAGTTTTCATATTAAAGTGTACATATAAACAATTATAATAATTACTAGCATTTATTTATTTAAAATAATTGAAATTTTGACATATATTATTTAAAACTTATTTGCATGAGAAACATAGGTAAAAAAAATCTTCAAAATGAATAATTGTTATTTTTTATTGTATCATCATTGTTATATAGAAGCATTATTTTGTTTTTTATTAAACTTATAGAAGTTATTTTTGTTAATAGGATAGTAGTTGTTAGAGATACATGAGCTGTGCAATGATTGCATAGGATCCATGAGCTGTGCAATGATTGCATAGGATCCATGAGCTGTGCATATTAGGGTACATTGCACAAGTGGCTGGCTACTAGTTGCTTGTGCATGTGTTAGTGTAGCCTATTATACATGCAACTCTGATACTAGTAAAAGTTAGACAATCTGGTATAAAAACTATTGTATATGAATTGATTGTAACAATCTACTCTATTCAAAACTTAGAAGTATTTTCAAATTCAAAAACCTGGTGGTCTTTCTGGTAATATATGTCATAAAATTAATTATTATAAATTATTGGCCTACTAAGAGGAAAAAAAGAAAGAAATAATAATGATTTGTAATATTGAAGATATTAGACCCTACACATATTTTATATTTTACAAGTTTTATATTATAATCCTAAAAGGAAAAAAATCTTGAGAAAAGATTAATAGGAAAACTATAATATTTTATGCATGATCAAATTATATATTTTTTTAAATAATTATATTATTCATATATTTATAGTTGAGTTTGAACTCTAGATATTATATGTGTCATTAAACTATAAACCCATTTACTACATTTATATTTTTTTATATCTACTAAAAATATCAAATAAATTTAATTTTATGTAAATATTGCGTAACTCTAGCCACCTCATGCCATTGAGTTGATTTTTACGGAAAAATCAGTTAGATTTTATAAATAATATATTTATTTAAAAAATATACAATATAAGTATACATTATGTTATATATATTTTTTAAATTATACTTACACAAAATTGGTAGAGTATTAAAGATAATTATAAAATAATTTAGTAAATTATTATTAAGACACGAAATAGATGAGACAATTTTTGATATAATTGTTTTCAAATCGAAATGTAAAATCTGTATTCGAAATTATCTGTCAATTATTATAATTCGGGGACGATTTTTTATCCGTGAATAACTGGATGAGACATGTAATAAATAAAAATTATTTTAATAAATATATAAATTAATTAAATATATATAATATATATATTGAATATGGATGAGAATGAGTATTAATATAACTATTTTTTCCATAAAATTATCTCTGTCTTTAAAATTAATTAAAAAAAATCGAACCAAAAATACACATAACTACAAATAATCGAATTTGTAGTTATTTTACCCATTTCTAATTATTATAGCAAGAATACTTTTAGTAATTTGTTATTGTATTCTAATTATTTGTATAAAGTTAAAGAGATACAGTATTTTAAAAATATTTCATTGCATTGCTTAGTATCTATAATTTAATGCTAACTTTCTTTTAAGAAAATTAATTGAGAATAAAAAATTACTAAAAATTAATGATATTATTATAATTTAAATATTATTAATATAATAATATCTTATATTCACTAACACCTTATATTAATATGTAAAAACATTTGGCGGCGCCGTCACAAAGGCACCTGGTAGATCCCCATTGGGCAACTGGTGGTGGGGTATTTATGTTATTTAGTTGAAAGAATTATATTTAAAAACAATTCAAGGCATCATACTTAAATTTTGAACAATTTTTATAAGAATCCGATTTATAATTTATGTGAAAAGTTTATCTTTTTATTATTTTTTATAAATATATTTATTTTAATATAATTTTTACATCCAATATCACGATTCTGGCACATACAGAACTTCTCTTAAAATTAAATTCATTGAAATTTAAAAAAATTATTTATTATAAATATATGATAAATTGTAAATATGTAATATAATATTATTAATAAATATAATTATATTTAATAAAATATAATTTTGATATATAAAAATAATATTTAAAATTGAGATAAGTGATCATCAAAGTACACGCCGACATTTTTAGATTGTTACTTTTTCTTTTATTTTTGTTTTTAATATCTGAGCTGAGAAAGTTCTCTGCAGCTTGCGGTCTCTACGTGGATAGATTTTTTTTCCCTTAAGTTTAATAAAATCATAATTTATGGTATATTTTTATTGAAATTTAATTTAGATTAGTTTATTATTCTTGTATTGATTTATTTTAGTATAATTTTTAACATATTTTAAATTATTATTTTTATATTTTTTAATTTATATCTAGATTTATTAGTTTTTTTATTAAAATTATTATAACTGTTAATTATCCTTGTCCAACATCGACTAATAACAAAGCATCAATACTGCTTATAAGCTTGATTAATCTTTAACTTAATGAGATCTTATTGGGTTGAATTAAACCTGAGTTTCTAACATGGTATCAGAGTTGGTCTAGTCCCTATGCGTTTGGACTTAATTGAGCTCTACTACCATCTCATCGTGACGCTAATTTTCTATCTTTATCCACCGTGTTGAGGGAGGCTGTTAAGTATCTTTATCCCACATCGACTATAAATAAAGTAGCAATGCTACTTATAAGTTTGTACAACCCTTAACTTAATGAGATCTTATTGGGTTGAGTTAGGTTTGAGTTTCTAACAATAACATTAAAAATTAAAGACATAAATTCAAATAAATTAATAGTAGAAATAAAAATACCACAAGTAAAAATCTAGAAAAGAAAATTCTAGCTTATAAATAAGATGATTATTATCAACATGGACACCAAAATTACAAAAAATAGTGCTCTTGTATTAATTTATTATTACAATTTCGATCTTTCATTTTGTCGACGAAGAAAAATGAAATCATTGACAAAATAATCTAATAACTTAAAATATGAGACTTGCTATATGCAGGGCAGGGAGCGGTGATCATATAATACTAGCATGATACTGTTTATAGTTAATTCGGTGGATTCTGTGGAAAATGCTTTAAATTTTAGAGCAGTTTGAAGAATATAACAGTTTATATATTATAATATAATTGATATTTAAATAATCACAAATTACTATTCAACATTTCAACTTTACATGTAATATAAAACTTAACGTAAATAAAATTTTAATTATAATATTTAAAAAATTATATATAACATGTATAAAATCGAATTATACTACATTTAAATTTTAAGTTTTAATCACTTTAAAATCTTAGAAAAACACAATAATAATTTTAACATATTTTTAATAAAATGATATATATATATATATTATTTTTTTAATTAAAACAAAGTAAATAATAATATAAATAGTAAAACCGACATGTTACTCATTTTTCCAAGATCATCCCAACATTTTCAGTCTTGGTAGGTTTTTCTCATAGCAAAGATTGGGAAAATTCGAGGAAAGTGCAAAACATAGGAGCTAGAACTGTCTATATAAAGGACAGAAACAACACACTCTTTAGATCATTCTCAATGGACTCATCAGATGAGGCCTACCAATGCCATACTCTGCAGAATATTGTAGGAAAAAATAAAGAAATGCTCTTTCTCGTTGAACAATTCTTCAATAACACTCACAAAACACTGGATACCTACAATTCTCTTGAGCAATGCTTAAGAAATCTACCCACCTTCATGCAAGTAGTTGAAAAAGACACTGGTGATATGGTTAATAGGAACTACAAAAAATTGGAAGAGTGGTCTAAGTTGTTACAATCACTTAACAAACAACAAGAGTTGGTGTTGGAGAAGTTGACACTTGGAGAGAGAAAATTAAAGAATAAACTAAAATGGAACAAGATATTGAGAAAAGTGTCTAATTGTATTTTTGTTTCGGGGTCTGTCTCTCTTCTGACAATCTCTGTTGTGGCTGCTGCGATTGCTGCGCCTCCTTTCGTGACGGCTCTGACGAGTGGATTGCTTGTTCCAATTGGTTCTGTCCGAAGATGGAGTTCTCAGCTTTGTAATCGCCGTAAGAAAGCCAACAAGAAGAAGATGGAAATAGTGGCCTCAATGAAGACTGCGACTAAAAAATCAAACGATAAATTGGTTGAGATTTTAAATGTTGTTAACGATATGAAAGATGAGATTGGATGTTTGTTCGAAGAAGAAGTGCTACCAACCTAACACTCTATTTGCACCCAGGGGCGGGAGCAAGGGTGACAGGGACCATGGCCTCCCTTAACACTCAGGAATTTGAGTGAATTATGTTTTATATTATATAAATTACATAAAATATTTAATATGTTTCCTGTTATATTTATAATGTATGATAGCGATAAAAATATACCTAATAATATATATTTTTATTTTTAAATTTATAATTATACATAAAATATATAAATAATGATGTAAGATTAATATATGTTATCGAAATAATTATAATAAAATAAATATTTTATATATTTTATAAAATATAATTAATCATAATAATTTTGTGTATATATATATTTTCTTATTCTTATAACTCTTCCGCTTCTAATATTATTTATAGTTAATGTATGTTTTTAATTATTATAATTATAAATATTTAATATATTTTTTATACTTATTTTGAAATTTTAGTTTATATAGTTGTGCCTGCGACAAATGGTTTCGGTCTCCGCCTATAATTACATTTTTATTCTTATTATTCTTCGAGTTACATATATAAACTTTATTTTATTTTATACACTTTTCATATATTTTAAGAAAAAATAATGTATAAAAAGAAATAAAATTTACAAGTTTCATTTTCAAGAATGATGCAAATATAAATAAAAATAATGATAATAATTCTATCTTCAAATATATTTAGTTTTTTGTACTAACAAAGAGGGGCCGAGGGAGAGCGCTAAGACACTCTAACTTGATAAATTTTATATAAATTTTAATATTTTTAAGGATAAAATAAGACATTTAACCCCTTTTATTGTGATAAAATTATTATTCTTGTATATAAGTAAATAAAAATAAAACAATTAATATAATTTTTTATTTAAAAAATATTTTATATTTATTTATCATATAAATATAATCTTATTTATTATTAAATAATTTATATTTATTTATCATATGAAATAAATTTTGACTCCTCGTGACTCTTAATAAATTTGTCCGAACTTTGCCATGCGGACAAAAGAGGAAGATGATAGGAATAAGGGGGAAGAAAAAGGGAATGGTCGTTGAATTGAGTATAAAAATTAACAATAATTTGATTATTGATGCTGCCAAACATTGCGGCTCTACATTAATTGGAACCCCAAAAAAACAAACATTGCGGCTCTATAAGAGGTCAAGGAAAAGTAAATTCTACCAATTGCATACATGCATAGAAAACGTTACTTAGCTTTAATGTGGTGATTATAATTTGGGTAGCAATCACAAGTAAAATTGTTTTTTATTTATAATAATTGTATCTATATAATAATAATAATAATAATAATAATAATAATAATAATAATAAGATGAGATATAATTAATAGTATACATAAATAAATATTGCATATATTTTTTATTATATTAATAACAAAATTAATTATGATAATAGCATTATTCTTTAATTTTTGAAAAAAAACAATAAAAATAATACATTTAAAACTTATTATTATAAAAATGATATCTTTTAATTAATTTATTTTTAATATTAAAAAAAGTATGATATATTATTTTATATTGAATTAGATGCATTTTAATTTATACTAAAATCATTTAAATTTATTTAATATTTAACGTTGTCTAATTAAACCATATTCAATATTATTATATATTATTTTTATTTTTTTAATTTATCTTAATTTGTATATGGTTTATTTACGACCAATGACAACATTGGGTTTACCATGACCTTGATCTTAATAGGGGTCGAAATTCATAATTGTACTGTAGCACCAACACTAGAACATGGTTGCATTGAGAGGATCTTATTGGTGTCTACAATAGTAAGTTAGGATAATTAGATCAATACTATCTTGAATTATGGGCCATCAAGAGGTGTGTCACAAATCCCACAGTCTATATCAATGAGTTGGTTGGGTTAGAAAAGTGTTTTCTGACTCTCTTGGATCAAGTCATAACCTACTACTTCTATTAGTATACTAATATGGAAAGACTAAGCTCTATTTTAGAGATTAAACTCTATATATTTTGATTAGCCCATCAATTGAGAAAGGGAGCATTTCAATGTCTAAAAAATATTCTTACTATTGGATGAATTTTCATCAACCTTTGAAAAATTTGATTGAATCAAAAAATCATTTCTTATAGTATTCAAAATGAGGCAAATAGCTTATACTAATAGGAGGGAGTTAAGAGTAGAACAAAGTGAAATGCATGAGATAAGATGCAATCTAGGTAGTAGGAAAGCTAAAGTCCTTCTCAATTGATTTCAGAAATTCTTTATAAAAAAATAAGATATTTATTAGGATAGTAATTCATTAATATTATAGAAACATTTTTATTTGAATTTCTTAGCTTAAATAATTTTCAAACTTTCAAATAAATATAAAATGTAATATGTATCATTATTTTAAATTATAAAATTACTTCTCTCTAAAATTATTTTAAATGTGATTTAACTATTATATATATAGTTAAATTTCTATGCACATGTATTTGCTAATCTCATTCATCTTTATATAATATGTAATTCTTATTTTAATTATATGAATAAAAAATACATCCGAATTATTTTTATAATATCACCAAAAAATTGTGAATAAAACTGAGGTGACAAATTAACAAATAAAATCTAAAAATATAAAATTAGCATGTAAAAGACTTGTGGATTTAATGACAAGTAAATTATTTTATAGAATAATTCAAAAGAAATAAAATTATGTTAAAGATAATAGTATAAATATATATTACAATGGAAAAATAAAAATTAATGCCCAAAAATACAAAAAGAGAAACGATATATTAATACAAAAATTGTGACACTTGTTCTTTGCAAGAAGAAAAATATACATTATATGATTAATAGTCTTAGATGAATAGAAATTTTGGTTGGAGTTGAAAAATAAAATTTCTAATATATAATGATAAAGCATCAATATAAGTAAGGAAGCTAAATCTTAGGAGGTGAAAATAGATATTGCATAATATAAAGTTTGCTGGAATAATTCAAAATGCCAAAGACCAATCGAATTGAATTATTGTAGCTAATTCATATAATATAAAATATTTCCCTTTTTAAATATATTTGTATTGTAATTTTAATGAATTATAAATTATTTTTATTTTTTAATTTTTAATTATAATTAATTTTTAATTTGATACTTGATAAATATAATTTTACATAAATAATCAAGAATTTTAGTTAGAGTGAAAAAATAATCTATAATATATAAATGATAAATTTTATGATAAAAAAGTCTATTAAATAGATATATATATATATATATAGATATATATATATATATATATATATATATATATTACTAAAATAATACAATATAAAATAAAATTAACACTAATATGTTGATAATAATACCTATAGTACAATATAAAATAAAATTAATACTAACATGTTGATAATAATACCTATACTATTTTATGTGTGTGATGGAAATGAGTCGTAGTAAACATTGCATGAATAAACGGAAAGCAAAATAGGCATTATACCTGCCACCACTAACTTTGAACTCTTGAATATAGTACCTAACTTGATTTTAATAACAGGACACCTTTTGTTTCGTTTAAAATTAATCCGATAAATATTAAGAATGATACTTTCTCATTTTTTATTTTATTGGATTATATATGAATATGTTGATGGAAGACTTAAGGGAAATAAGCAAATATGTTACAAATCTGAATATTGATTAGATAAAATTGTTACAAATATGTTTACATACGAGAACTTATATTCTAGATATCCAACTAACTCCTAATAGCATTAGTTACATGTATAACAACCTACACTAACTCAAGTGTACAACACCTAACAACCAACTGCACATATGCATAGCACACTGACATCCCTAACTCACCCATATTACTCTACAACATCCTATGCATATGTAGATCATATATCTCTAACAATTGCCATCAAATTGTTAGTAAAACTAAAGGATTAAGCAAAACCAATAGTTTAATTTTGAAAGAATGAAATTAAAGAGAAGAGAAAAATTTAGTAAGTATATTAAAAAGTTGATCAAAGGAAAAGACATGCTTTAAAAGCAACTGTTGTTGGAGAACCTAATCACGTACAAAATGTTGATTCAACTCAATGTGTTTGGTACGAGAGTGCAACATTGTATTCTTGCCTAACTAATGGCACTAAGATTGTCACAACACAAAGTTGATAGAGTTGTAATAAGCTGATGCAATTCCAAAAAAAGAGATCTTAGTCAAAACAGTTAGAGGTAGTATTACCAATAGCACGTTATTCCAACTCATGTTAATCATGAGACAACTCTTTCCATTGAAGTGTGCCAAGAAATGAGACTACGATCAAGAAAAACACAATGTGCATGACATAAACTAGCATAATTTGTTGATACTAAATGAAATGTTGGGCCTAGTTAATATGTAATATTGTTGCCCCACCATTAAGCTTTTATAGAGACTATCATCCTTCAACATGATGTCATCTTCTTTACTCAAACCCTTCCTTTAACCATAGGAGTATCACACTCCATCCCAGATCACACATGTGAAGAAGCTCACTGATGTACTTTTTTTGGTTTAACCGCACTTTTTCTTTAAACAAAATACATTAAAAGAGGAATAAAATAAAAATAAGTAAGAGTGAGTAGTTGATCAAAATTGCATGTTTTTCGTTAATCTAAATCTAATTCTATTTAAATTGGATTTGAATATTTTTAATTCGAATTTAGTCTGATCATATAGTCAACCCAAATAAATATGGTTTGAATAGACTAATTTTTTTATCGAATAAAATCGAATTGATATTGAAATTTATTTATGAACTATTTTTATATATAAAATCGATATACATAACATTTAAATCCTAAGTTGTGCATCTTTAATATAATTATTATTTATAGTCATAACTAAGAACACCAAAAGAATAAGAAGTACATTTAAATAATTATTAAATTATCATAGAAATTTAACATTTGTGTTTATTTTTAAAATTAAAAAAGTAATTTAATTTATTATTGCTAAGCCTTGATTACGTGAGTTGTCACACTTACATAACTATTTGATTTGTAACTAACTAGGGGTAGTAAATAGTGTTAATCTTGTCGACCTATTTGATAAATAGGCCATATCAAGTTAACCTATTAATAAAACAATATTATTGTGTTGGGTCATCGTAGATTTGGGTCATTTTGGGTAGGGTTATCATGTTGTCTACTAAAAAAAATTCAATACAACTATGTTATTTTAGTCAAATTTGACTTAATCAATTCATTTGGGTTAGGTCGATTCGTTTTCATGTCGAATTTAATGAATAGTATTAAAATATTAATTTAAAATTTTGGGTTATTGTATCATGTCGTGTTTGACCTATTTAACAAATGACTTAAAATGAGTTGTGTCATATTGTGTTTGATTACTTCATGTTTGGATAGACCTTGTGTCGTGTTATCGGATCGTGTTAGAAATTATATGACTAACCATGTGATTAATTTCTATTAGGATTTTGTTAGTCTGATTGTTAATGGAAGAGCAAGTAGTATATATATATACTATAAGCTACCTTATAATGTATATCAAGTGAATATATATTTTCAATTCATTCACTCTTTGATCTTGTGTATAATATCAAAGTTAAACGATCCCAGTGGCTAGAGTTTGTTTTTCTTTTCCTTCCTCTTGTTCTGTGATCAAGATTCTATGACTTACGTTTATCTTGATTGAAATTCAAGGTTTTTATGAATCTTGCAATGACTACATAGAACAAAGATACTTAATTAGATGATAATGAAGAAGTCTTTAGGTCTATTGATCATCATGAAACTAGTGTTAATCTTTGATCCAAGATTGACGCACATATGGAATCCAATGATATTCTTGCTCAGTTTCTTACTGCTACTCCACCTCTAAATTTGTTTTCTTAATCAAATTGGAAGATGATAACTATCTAATGTGGAAGGAGCATATGAAAAGTATGATCACAACATATGGATTAGAAAGCTTCATTGATTGAGCCTTGCTTCCTCTTCCAAAATTCTAGAATGATTGATTAAATCCAAGGAATGCTAACAGGAATTGATTGAATTCTATGCTAAAGTCCTGGATTTACAATTTTATTTCCAAGAACTCGTTTTCTGTTATCACAAGAAAGTTCACAGTTTATAATTAATATATATCTCTTGAGGAAATGTTCTTAAATCTACTATAAGAATTAGAATTACTAAAGTGCGATTGCAATTGCAAATGAAAAGATTTGAGCACAATTGAAAGCAAGCAACTTGCCATTGTTAATGAGAAGGTTCTCTCTATATTGTAATTAGCTTCAGCATTTTTCTCTTAATTACAAAAAAAACTTACATATATATATATAGGGTACAAGAAGAAACCCTAGACCTAACCTAACCTGCAAGATGACTACACTTGTCATAAGGTCCTTACAACTAATTTATTATTAGCTCATTTATTATTCTGAGTTGTCTATTGCTTCTTAACATCTCATTTATTATTCTAAGTTGTCTACAGCTCCTTAACATTCACCCTCAAATCGAGCGAAGTGAGTGACCACATAATCAACTTTAGCTTCAACCGAGAGAAGAATTGAACACTTGAATGTTTTGTGAAGATATTTGTAGCTTAATCAAAGGATGGTACAAACCTAATTTGAATTAGGCTTTTCTGAATTAGATCACGAATGAAATGTATGTCCAATTCCACATGATTAGTTCTAGCATGAAGCACAAGGTTTGAAGCAAGTGAGATGGTACTCTGATTGTTCACCCAAATTATAGGAGTACGAGGGAGTGTGACATGTAACTCCTTGAGCAAAGCATGAAGCCATATTACCTCTGAAGTAGAATTAGCCAAGATACGGTATTCAACTTCAATACTGATGATTGCTTCTTTGAAGACCATGAGATACAATTTTTACCAAGAAAGATACAGAATCCAGTGATGGATTTTCTATCATCAACATCGACTCCCAATCGATCGAGAATCACAAATCAAGATTGTGTCCATAGTAAAATGAATCCCGCTGATTTATTTTATGGTAAAAATAGCACGAGAATCCTTTTCAACTTGCCGTGTGTGTTCATCTAAAGGACAATTCATGAACTGGTATACTCTATTAACATTGTAGGCAATTTCTAGCCTAGAAAGGGTAACATATTGGAGAGCATCAACTGCACTCATATAGAAAGTAGGATCAATGGTAGGCATACCCTGAAACTTAGATAATTTCAGTGAAAAAACCATTGGTGTGGGTAGATTCTTAGCTTGAGACATTGCAGCTCATGTCAGAAGATCTTTAATATATGTCCCTTGACTGAAATGAAGACTAGAGTTGGTGTAAGTAACCTCCAATCCAAGAAACTGATGGATTTCACCTAAATTTTTAAGAGAAAATTGCTTATCAAGATGAGTTATGATAGAATGAATGCCTTTATTGTCACTTTTTGTGACTAATATATCATCAATATAAATAAGAAGCCAGATACATCCAAGAGAGGTATTTTTGAAAAAATAGACAGTTATCTACTCTTGAGTAAGAAAAACCATGATTGAGGATAGTATATTTGAATTTATTTGACCAAGCTCTTAGGGCATGCTTAAGCCCATATAATGCTTTGACCAATCTACACACTTTCAAGTAATTTTCACTATCACCATCACTCTTGTATTCAAATCTTGGTGGTTGACTCATAAACACTTCCTTGACCAAATATCCATTTAGAAATGCATTGTTTATATCCAGTTGTCTTACTATCCATCCTTGATTAACAGAGATAGAAAACATTGTTCGTATGGTAGTTGGCTTCACAACAGGGATGAAAGTCTTTGAAAAATCAAAGCTAGGTACTTGATCATAGCCTTTAGCTACCAATCTAGATTTATACCTAGCTATACTCCCATTTGAGTGTCTCTTGACATTAAATACCCACTTACAACCAATAACCTTCTTATCAGCATGTAGGTCACACAAGGTCCATGTATGATTCTTCATGAGAGCTCTATACACCTCCTTCATGGCCTTTTTCCAGTGCAGATTAAGAAAAGCCTCCTTGTAAGAAAAGGGTTCTTGTGTGTTAGTCAATGTTGCATTGAGGACTCTTAGTTTTAAGTTCCCAATTCTTAACCTTATGACCATAGAATGAAGAGATACATTAGACTCGATTATTAATTCATTAATGAGGGGAGTAGTAGTATGATTAGAAGCTGAAGAAGGAATAAAAATAGGGGAGTGATGAGGTGGATGAGACATTTGGTGAGAGTGTAAGGAGATTGGAGTAGAATGAGAAGAGAGAGATTTAAAAGGTGGGTGTGCTAGGATGAGGTAGAGTTGGAGTGTAATTGAAAAGGTAAAGGGAAAGCAGTGATTGGTGGAGGTTCCAGAATGGATGGTTGAGAGTGAGAATTATGATATCTAGGAGTTTGAGCAAAAGGGAATATGCTTTCATCAAAGACCACACTTCTGGATAATATGACTCTACCATTTGGAAATAGTGTTTTATAGCCTTTGTACTTGTTGTTGTAACCAAGAAAAGTGTTTGGTTTTGATCTGTATTCCAACTTGTGCTTGTTGAAAGGTCTAAGATAAGGATAGCATAGACAACCAAAGGTTCTTAGGTGAAGATAGGTGGGCTTGGATTTGAAAAGCATCTCATAGGAACTTTTATGATTTAGGATCTTTGTTGGAAGCCTATTAATGATATAAAATGAGGTAGTGAAAGCATCATCCTAGAACCGAGTAGGCATGTTTGATTGAGATAACAAGGGAAATGCCATCTCCACAAAATGTATATGCTTCCTTTTAACAAGACTATTTTGTTGAGGTGTATATGGATAATAGATTATATGTAAAATGCCATGGTCACTGAAAAATTTTGTAAGGCCTATGAACTCACCTCCTCCATCACTTTGAACAATTTTAATTCTAGATTGAAATTGAGTGGAAACAATATTTTGTAAATGAATAAAAGCATTTTGAACTTCATATTTTTGTTTAAGAAGATATAACCATGTATATATGCTATAATGGTCAACAAAAGTAACATAGTACTGAAAAAATGTTGGTGGATTTTTGTGGTGAAGGACCCCAAACATTAGTGTGAATAAGTTCAAAGGGGTGTTGATACTCAGTTTCGAACATAGGAAAAGGAAATTGATGACTCTTAGACTTCATACAAGAATCACATAAAATATTTTTATTCAAAACATCATAGAACTGACAATTCTTCATAAATGTGCGAAATGATAGTTCTTACTACATTATTTGAAGCATGGCCTAATCTACTGTGTCAAAGCTAAAGATCTTGATTATTTCCCTTGACAAGAAGAGCTGAAATGGTAGCTGAGTGAACAGTTTGAGATTTGAGAGGTTGGATGTCAAAATTGTAGAGTCCATCCTTAATAGTGCCTTTGAGGATTGTTTGATGAGTGACATGATCCTTAACATAACAAAAGGTGGGGTGAAATTCAAAATACATAGAATTATCTTTGAAGAATTGTGAGTCACTAATCAAATTCTTAGTTATCTCAGGAACATGAAAAAGATTAGTTAAGAGAAATGTTTTATGAGAATTATGAGACTTGATTTGTGAGCTACTAATGTGAGTAATGCACAAACTTGATCCATTCCTTACTTGAACCTTGTTGATGCCTTGAAAGTCTGAAGCAATATTAAGAATACCAAGCTCACTTGTCACATGGTTGGATGCTCCAAAATTTGCATACCAAGACATGTCTATTCCTGAGTCAGGTGAAGTTTGAGTGATTGGATATGTTATGAAGTTTTGAGAGTTAAAAGCCATAATCTGAGTATTTGAAGGTAAGCTATAATTGGGATCAAATCTGTAATAACACTTATCAGCAATGTGATTTATGTAATTATAGATCTAACATCCATTCCTATTTGAGCTTTTGAAACTCCTTCCTCCTCTTCCTCTATAAGAAGACCTACCTCTTCCTCTTGAATTCTGAAAGTTGCTTCTTCCTCTACCTTCTTAATGGTCATTTCCACTGTTATTGAATCTTCTTTGAAAGTTGGATTGAGTGACAACATTCACAGAGGGATTTGAGCCTTCAGTTTTGATAAAATGATGTCCAGCATTCTCAAGCATGGTTTCATAACTTAGGAGCATAGCATAAACTTCTATGAGTTTACATGGTTCTATCCTTAAGGTAGTTGCAACAATAATATGGTCAAATTCACTTTCTAGTCCAGCAAGAACTTGCATTATATAATCATCCTCTGAGATTGGTTGACTAGCCGATGCAAGCATATCACAACAAGACTTTACCTTATTCAGATAGTCTCTCATAGGTAAAGAACCTTTTTTGATAGATAAGAGTTGGAGCTTGTATTGCATCTTCTTTGCTGCAAATTGAGATGAGAAATTTATCTCTAGGGCTTCCTAGATTTGAAAAGATGATTATAAACCGACCATCATTACTAAAAGATTCTCAGATAGAGAGAACATAAGCCATGAGCCAAAGAGCTGAGTTTGCTTTGTCCAGCTAAAAAAAATATGGATTAAGCTCTTTTTCTCCTGTTTTTATGTTCTATGTGAACTTTGCTGGAGCCTTGTTGATGGAAGAAAAAAAAATGCTTTAGTACATGCACTCTGACAACAGTGAGCACTTGATGTTTCCAAATAAGTTAGTTTGAATCATTTAACTTGAGAGAAATAAGTTGATTACAACTCATACACTATTTAAGAATATTAAAGTAAATTCATAGGTGGTGGACTCATTGGTGCTCATTGTAAGCTAGAGAAAGAGGTGAGCTAGAGAAGAGAGGAAAATTACAGGAAAAAGGGAAGAAAGGTATTAGCAGCTTAAAAACCCGTACATTGTTTGGAGACGAAACATTCAAGAGTCATAAACTGGTCTCTCAAAACTCACAGCAGCCAGTCATGTTCTTTCCTTAACCTACCAGAAGGTTCCTAGATCTATGCTTGCCAAGGCTTATTTCTTTCTTAACATACTTGAAATCTGTTGGGCTTCGCCCGTGCGGGTTCGAACTGGTTTTAATTTCTCAACAGCACAAGAACAAACTGATTTGCTGCTCAAAAGTTGATCTCTCTTTGTAGGAATGGGTGGGCGTAATAAGCGACATTCTCTTAGAATTGTTCTTCGTGAAGGGCTCTGACGAAATTTCCAGAGTTTCTGGGAAAAAGATTCTCAAGAAGCAATACCTACTCTGATCCCTCTGAGAATGATTGGGTTGGTGTTTTTTTCCAGCAAAATTCGACTCATCAGAGTGCCCACCAGTCAATGATCCAAAGGAATAAAAACCTTACTTTTGTTCTGCCCCAATTAAGTACAAGTACGCAAATCATTCCAATCCAAAGTATATGAAGACTGGAATCAATACTCTCAAGTTCGAGCTGATAAACCAGAGAGAATATTTTTGTTTTGCATTATTTTCAGGCGGATTATTTAAACTGGTTTTAATGAAGAATGCAGTTTGTAGTCTTAACGAACTGGTTTTAACGAAGATGTTTTGGGGAAAGTGGAGAGAGAGCTAAAAGGTTATTTTAAGTAACTATGCTCTGATACCGCGAAAATTTAAGAACAACCGAAAGCAATCAACCTTTCATTGTTAATGAGAAGGTGCTCTCTCTATAGTGTCATTAGCTTCAACATTTTTTCTCTTAATTACAAAAACAACTTATATACAAATATACAGGGTATAAGAAGAAACCTTAGACCTAACCTAAGCTTCAAGATGATTATACTTATCATCAGATCCTAACAGCTCATTTATTATTCTGAACTGTCTACTCCTCCTTAACAGCTCATTTATTATTTTGAACTGTCTACAGCTTCTTAACAACAATCAATTCAAAGAGGAAGTTCCTCTATGCCTAAATTTCTTTCTTAGGCTATAACCTTAACTAATAAGTTAAAGCTATTGGTAAACCTATTCTTGGAAAGGATTTGATTCATTATGTGCTTAATGAACTTGGTTCTAGGTTTAACTCTTACAACATCTATGCATTTGTGTAATTGTTTACTTACATTTGATGCAGTGCATGATATGTTTTTAATTGATTTGTTTAGTTAACAAAGCATATCTAACCCCATCAAATATGTTATTCATATAAAAAAAGAAAATTAATAAATATCAATTTATATTTTTAATAACTTAAATAATATGAGCAAACATAATTATCTTAGTTATTATATCCATAAATACTCCACTATTATAAATGATAAAATTTGCATAAATGTTTATTGAATCTATATCTATGTTTATTTTTATGTTCTTATATTAGAAACACAAAAACTCAAATATCGTGACACGATGTTTATGATTTAATTTCGTTTTTAAAAGTTTGAATAATAAATTAAAAACCACATATATTATTTCCTTAGATCGATATTGAGAGTATACTTATAATTTTTTATGAAATATTTCGTGCACTTACGAGAGTTTTATAAATATAAAACCAAAATATTGGTATGATCGAGGATGACAATTTTGCTCATCAATGATAACTTAAGTGACAAAGCTCACCACAAAATTTAATTCTTCGTATACATGAAAAACATATTGAAATTGACTATTACTTCACATGAAAACAAGTGGTGAAGAAAGAATTGGTCATTCAGGATGTACCCACAAAAGACTAAACTATAGATGTTATAACAAAACTCCTTTCAACTTAGAAGTTCATCTTATTAAGGACCAAATTGATGGTAATTTCCAAATCATCCATGTGAGGAGGAATGTTAAGCTATGATTACGTGAGCTGTCACACATACATAGCTAACTAATTTGTAACTAACCATTTGATTAATTAATCAAGTAGTATGTATATACTATCAACTACCTCGTAATATCTCGGAAGTGAATATGTTTTCAATTTATTTATTCTTTGATTTTGTTTAATTGTATCATGTATAATATTTAAATATAATATATTATAAAATAAAATATATATTTATTTATAACTTTAATAGTAATTCAATATAGTTTGAATCGTAACTGATTATAAAATTTATTAATCTGAGTTTAACGTGAATCCGGATGAATTATATAATTTTCCATCAAACCTATTAGATTATAAATAAAAATAAAAAAAATAATGACAGTAACTATAATTAAAGAAAAAATTAAAATTCATAAATAAAATATAATATATAATTTTTTTTAAATAATTACAGTAATTATAATTAAAGAGAAAGTTAGACAAAATCGTCGTAAATAAAGAATGACAAATAACAAATAACAAACACGCCAAATCTCTTATTATTTCTTAATTAACCAGCAAAGGCGACTCTGTCTCGGTGTCACTGTTGCAAGTCATAAAACTCAAATTCAATTATTGATATCTCTAGGTGGCCAATAGCTAAATTTACGTATGAAGCTCTAAATTTAATAATGTTACTAAATGTTTAGAGAAAAAGGCTAGAAGGGCAATAAATTAAAATATCAAAATCTAGAACTTTCGTATTTATCTATTAATTTATTAATTGAATTCTAATTAATATAATACATGTCAACAGAAAAATAATATCTATAACATAAATATGGTTTAATATGTAGGTTGTATTACAATAAATAAGTCATTCAAAAATAATATATATATATATATATATGTTTTTATTATCTTAAACTTTGTATTTTAATTATTAAACCTATTTTTTTTATTGTTAAACGTAAACATTTTCTATGTTAATCTCATATTAGTCTATGATTACATTATTAGTATCATTTAGTTTATTGTATTATAAACTATTTCATTTATTCACTTTGATTTAGGAAAAAGAGAAATAACATTATTGTTACTCTTTTGTTTTTGTTAAAATATTATTTATTTACGTTTTGTTGCAATTAAAACACCAACTTAGCAAATAAAATAATGTAATCAATTAATAATTAAAAGAAATTTTTTGTAGAAAATTTTTTATATTATTTATTGCTTTACCATAGTTAATTTTCACCTATATTAATTGTAATTTAATTATTTGATATAAAAAATAATTTAATGAAAAAATAATTAAAATAATTTAATTTATCTTTAATTAATCATTTTTATTAAATTAAGTGATTAAATAATATAACCTATAATTTAAAAGATTAAGAATCATCGATAATCTAATATATAATATCTTTGTGACACATTATCCGTTACTATAATATTATTATAATTTGTCTATTTTAAACCAACAAAAAATGGGTTTTTTTTGTCTATTTTTAAAATCGGTTTATTAGTAAATCTACTTTTTTCTTAGTATTTTGCAATATATTTTATAAGTTATTTTTATATTTTATTTAATTATTTTGTTATTTATCGGGTATGTTTATCATTTTATAAGTGAATAAATATTCGAGGAGTTTATACAATTTTTAAAAATTTTCTTAAAAATTTTGAATTTTTTATCAATTAGGGAGTTGGTGGTTGAATTTCTTAAATGCTATTGCGTTCTCGTTAATTTTATCCAATTGAGTTTGACATCAAAGTTTAATCGTTTTGAATTCCGTATCCAATTTGTTAAGAGCGCTCATGATCTCTTCTAAATATTTGGGTTTCATGCATGTGTAGTACGTATATCTTAATTTCAAACCATAAGTTTGATGGTTTCTTCATATTGTTGCCAAATGCATTGTGTTCTAAATTTGAAAGAAACATGCTACTCTCATCTCCATCTATCTTTGCCCATGCATGCATCCCATAATTTTTTACTATTTGACTATACGTATTTAGCATGGAGTACAAAGTTAAATTGTCTAATTTTATGCTCGGTTTGATATGGATTCTATAGTCATTTCCTTGTTGGTTTTGCTTTGCTATTTTCGTCATTCGCTTAAACATGTTTTGTGTGGTTTAGGAGGACACACCTTGGCCTGGTGCTCCTGATCAAGGGCCACGTCCTGCTGCTGCTTGCACCTACAACAAACTTCACGTCTGTTCTTAATGGAGGTTTTGATTGAGCTAATGATACTTTCATTCTATCGTATTCATTTAGTTTTACCTTTCTTTATCAGTAATTTGCTATAATCATGATTTTCATATTTTTAGTGTTATGTGGCTTAGTTTGTCATGTTTGCTTAATTCCAAGAAGCTAGCTACAAATTTGTGTACAACCTTAATTTCTATCAAGTGTCGTTATGGTTGAATTATTCTTCGTACATTGTTTGCCCTTAATTACCCTATTTTTGCTGGTGAAGTGGTTTTCGTTGGCAGCCGCATCCCTTTGACATCTGCGTAGTATACATTAATTCAAATGCATTGCTGGATCAGTACATGTCTTCAACATTAGTGCATAAACCATTTCATTTTCCTAATTTTGGAATTATGTTTTAAGTTTTTATTTTATATTTTTTGTATGAAGAATTATGTGTTTTGAGTTGAAAAACCAGATTTCAATGTTCACCTAAACTTCTAAAAATCAATTTTAACTACTAGTCCTAGTTTTCATCACTCTCAATCTTGATGCTCCATTTTTTGTTTTTCATTTGTTCAAGCCAAACATGATCTATTTGAAATAAAGGAATTATAATTTTAATAAATGATTCACAATCATGCATTCTGATTTTATGTTTGTAGAGTCCACAGAATTTTTTCGTAACGTAGGATTTTTTTTTTAAATGCAAGGAAAATAAATTATTCATTGGTAGAGAAGGATAAATCAATCTCTAAATGATTTATTGAATAAACTTATTAAATTATTTATCATTGAAATGATTACTTTCTCCTAAATTTGTTACTATAGGGAATGTACATATTACATCACACGTACTTCAAAATAATTAATTCTTTAAAATGGAGCTGAATACTCTGTTTGAGAAGTGTTATATTTGCATTTAAATCTCAATAAAGACAAAATAAAAGAAAATATATTTATTTACATTTTGATAACACATTGTAGACTTTTCGGACATATATCACAAATGAGAGTATTGCTTCTATATAGTTAATTTTTGTCCTAATTAATTTAATTTTTTAATAGGTAATAATTTATTCAAAAAATTTATAATTTTATACCAAATTATATATATAAATATCAAAATATTTTTTTTATAACTTCAATAAAATGAAATTAAGGTTACAATCACTACATATTTAGCAATTATCATTTGTAACCTCATTAGAGCTACGATGACTCCATGTATACTCTAATAGTCATCATCGACAATCGCATCAAGTTCATATAAATATATCATGTTACATGCAAAGACACAAATAGATGTAACAGATTACATTCGATTTATATGTAACATGTTATATTTTTTGTATCATCGAAATTGTTATGAATGTAAGAGGTTAAATACAAAGATATATATGAATGTAATATGTTTTATTCGATAGATGACCATTAATGATTGCCCGAACTCTGGGGGTCGTCGGCGATAGTTGGTAGAATTCTATCGCCGATGGCTATGGAAATATTATGTTATCTAATCTTATTTTCATTTTATTGAATTATACTGTGAGTATAAAACTACAAATTTTTGGATAAATTTTTACTAATTTGAAAAAAATTAATTAAAAAGAAAAAAAATGCTCAATATTATGTCAATATTCGACTTTGTAAGCTTACATATATTTTCGAGTTAGGTCGGGTTGAGTTTTTTAAATTTAATCAAGGAAAAGTGATTATAAAAGTCCTATATTTATATTAAAAATGACACTTAGGTTTTGTACTTATTATTTATAATAATTTAATTGTATTATTATGAAAAATTAATTGTACGAGGATAAATAATTATTTTTTTAATGTTTTTATTTATTTTTCAATTCTTTCAATTGTAATTTATTTAAGTTATAATAGTATTTATCTAATATAACTTAAAAAAATTAAAAAATTATCTTTGTTTTTATACGATCATTTTTTTCATAACAATAGAACTAAACAGTTCTAAAAAATAAATATATAATGTAAATATTATTTTTACTATAAGTAAAGAGACATGAGAGTATTTTTTCTCTTTAATCAAAGCGTAAAGCATGATCGTAAAATCTTTCTAGCATTTGAACCTAGCTTTTTTGAGATTTAAATTTAAGTGTGTAAATTTATATAATATAATAAATTATAAAATAATATCGTTAAAATATAAAATCAACGTATATTTTATAAAATTGGAACTTAATTTGCATTTCGTATCGTGTTTGAAACACATCTAGTAATGTTTAGCTTTAAGTTTGGCCTTTAAATTATTTGGGTAATGTCGTGTGTTGAAATTCTTTACGTCTAATAGAGATTTGAGTCGGATCAATCAGGTTAAGTCTTATAGGTCTAAAATGCCTAAATAGTACTAGAAAAAAGTTAGGATGAAAGTTCTTATTCAAAGATTACTTTTATTAAAGTATCATATTTCTCAGGATATATCATAATTTTGAAGAATTAAGATTTGAACAAAAAATTGATCCTTATAAATAAATAAAAAAAACTAAAAAAAGATTGTCATTTGCTAAAAAGTTAAACGAAACAATCATATGAAATAATTTTTTAGATAATAAATTAGTTGAAAATAGCGGGAAATAAATAAGCTTGATCAAGTCAAATGACATGAACACATTGTTTTAAGACATGCTGACATGATATTCCAATCCATAATCCTTGCTTTGCAAGAAGAGTGCACAAACGTGTGCTATATGTTAAAAATATTTAGTTTATTTTTAACTCGAGATGGATATATGTATATATAAAAAATTCCTCTGAATTTTTTGAGTGAAAGAGTCTTTAAAATATCACAAAAAATCAATTTATTGTATTATATGTATTTATATGTCGATAATCGTAACGATGTAATGCTATCAAGTAAAATAGGAAATTATATCACTCGTTTAGTGAAAATATTTATTGGTACCATGGTAAGTTTTTTTATATTTTCTTTCAAATCACATATTTGAATCATAAAAATAAAATTTATTTAAAAAAAAATATGTTAACATAAACTATTATGAGTTCAAATAAGTACTAAAGTTTGTCCATCATAATATTGGATGAGTTGGCAAGCTGATTATATCTCAAGAGCTCTGTGATTTTTTGGACGATAAGTTTGTGATTGTGATAACTTTAATTACAAATTATAAACATTTTTGTGAGAACTTCGTATACAAGCTTTTATGTTAACGCTTGATTGATAACTTTAAAAAATAAGCCTATGATATGAAGTTAACTCTAAAGTTTTTTTATGTCAAGGAAAATAAATATAAAATATAGTAGGTTTTGCTAATATCATTGCAAATTTAAGTAGAAGTAACTTTCTTTTGTGTTAATGTATATCTATTAATAGATTAATGTATATATATCTATTAATATATATTTATTTATTTTAGTCATATCTATATTTAGTTACTTTAAACATATTTAATTTACTTGTAACTCTTATATAAATGCACCATGTATATTCATTTAATTATAGAATAGAATACAATCATTAAGTATTTCAAACATGTTATCAAAGCCACTGCTATTTTCTTTCTAGCAGTCTTGTCTTTTCTGGTGTTACTCAACCCTTATAATTTTCGTTGTCACAATAGCCACTCCAACCACTCACCGTTGAACCTCTGACGTCTTTCAATCGTTGTCCTTAGGTTTCGAGCCTACATTCGCCATTGTTAAGGAGTCTCGCACCACACAGACCACTACAATCATCGTTGTCGCCGTGCATCTTGCTCCGATAATCGTTCTCTAGATACCACTACGATCAGATCGACCAGATCTACACAACCATGGAAGTATCGCAACCATCACACTCTGCACGCTCCCTTACGCACCGCTCAAAAGATCTGCACGTATTTTCACGTACTACTTAAAGGATCTACACGTCTTTTCACACGCTACCACTGAAACCAAACACGGCCGTGAATCTTTCCCCGATGACCTTTCTACAAATACCACTGAAACCAAACGCCACAAACAGAAACAATGCGTCAGATTCACACGCCACACACACCGCACTCTGGTCCCGTGAAGTCATCAGTGACACATCCCTAGGGTTGACATCATCATCGCATTCAACTGACGTCACAATGACTGTGTCGTTGACTGTGCTGGTTGTTGATTTTTGTGCTGACCGTTGACTTTGACATGTTGACCATTGACTTTTGCAATTTAGGTCCTTTCTACCTAGTTTTTTGTGTAGATATGATTTTTGTATTCCATTTTTGCATATTGTGTTTCCAAATGGATAAAAAGGCTGTATTTCTTCCTTGCTCTATCAATACTACATTGGAGGGGACCAAGAATTACTTATCATGGTCTCAAGCTATGTATAGTTTTCTTAAGAGTCGTATGCTCTGGCATTACTGTACTGGTGCAATAATCATTCCTGTTAAAGGAGCAAGTGAAGAAGAGGTTACTTTCCTTGGTCGCTGATAACTGTATTTTATATAGTTATTTTCATCAATTTTAGTAATGATAATTGATATATTCTTTAAATATTTAGTGTATTTTTGTTAAATAAATTAATATTTTCCTTTTATATGCTAAAAATACATTTTTAATAAAATGAGATAATCTGTATCGAAAATGTACTTAATTTCATATTTCTGTCCACAAATATAATTTCAGATAATATGGTTTCTTAATTACAATTTATAAAAATCGAAAATATAATTTAAATAAAATTTGGGCTTAATTATAATTATTAAAAGTTTAAAAATTTAATTTAAAATTAGCAAAGGGCTTAACTGTAATTTAAGAAAGTTTAAAATATAATTTGAATTAAATTTGTGGGTGAAAATATAATTAATGAAAGTTTAATTTTCTACGCAGGGTGAGATGAGGCCTGTGCTCTATTCTAAACGCACAACGTGGACCGGATTCGATCCGGATAAGACACGGGCGAGATTCGCGCGTGTAGATCAAAACCCGAAAGGAGAGTGGCATGCGAGTTCTTCGTTTGCGTAGGCGGCGTGCGGTGGGGCCCAGCTGCCGCGCGCGATGCAAGGCGTGCGAGTGGGACCCAGCATGTCGGCTGTGCAGATTCCCTCGAGCGCGCTCGATCGCCGTTGGATGAGATGAATGGTCCAGATTGAAACGCGTTGAACCAAGCTATCGCGCACCGAGCCGCTCGTCTACAAATCCAGTGTGATGCGATACATCCAAGCCGCGTGCACCCTCATGTTTCAACAGAAAATGAGCAGCCACGTGTCTTATAAATATTCCAGTGAATAAGATTATGACACGTGGCATGTATTCGGTGAAATAAAAATGCAGAAACCGCGCCCACTTCCAGCTGTTAATCACTTCCAACGCGACGAAATCCTATGCGATGCGTTCTTCATGCAACAGACCTTACCACCAATGAAAAGCGGCCACGTGTCACTGTATTTCTCTCAACGAATCACATGGTGACACGTGGCATGTAGAAAAAGAAAAACAAATCAAAAATGCGTAGATTGTTCACGCGTGTTGCTCCCCATACATTTTTTGTTCCCCACTTTTTATAAAAAAAATATAAAAAAATAAAAACAAAAAAAAAATTAAACAGGGGGATATATATTTTTGTACGCGTTTTTGGACGGAGTTTTTTTGTTTGGAGTTTTTGTTTTTTTTTTGTTTTCTCTCTCAGTTTTGGGAGAAATTCGGAGTTCTTGCGAATTCTTCTTTCTTCACCATTTTCATTTTTTTTCTCCCTGCGTGTTACACAAAACACGCAAAATGTTTATTTGACATTTTTGTGTTGTATTTTCTTAGGAAAATTACAGAGAAAGACTACAACAAAGAAGAAGAAAAGGGAAGAAATTTATTTTTCATTGAGGAATCGTGCACGAATGTTTTTTCTTGTCTCTTTTCTTTTAATTTTTGTTTCTCTGCAATGTTTTATTTTTGTTGTGTTGTAATTTTAAATTCTGCTATGAACTAATAGATTTGTTGTAGGATTACAGTGTAGGGTAAATTATGAAATTTGAATTAAGTATTTTGAATGATTTATGGAAGCTGTTTTAAGTTGTTTATTTTATCTGTGTTTAATGCTTTTAATTATCGGAAGATTAATTAAGCGATATGTGACACTTAAATAAACTTGAAAAAGGCATTTTTGTGTGTCGCTTCGTGATGAAATAACGCATATACATAAGAGATAGAAATATACTTTTATTGTATGTGTTGTTTGAGAACTCAGAACTTAATAAATCTGGTTGAATTTAATTACATAGGAATATAGTGAATCATTTTAACTAGATGTGTACGTCTGTGGAGCTCGGAAGAGATATATGGATAAATTAGGAGTTCTTGGTTAACAACTTAAAATACGATAACATAAATCAAGATAAAATATAATGATTCAAGTGGATTAATTTGGTGAAACCTAATCCTAGAATTTTCTTACAATGTTATAAAAGTTAGTTAGTCAATCCATCAAATTATCAATATTTGTTTGGATAAAATTAGGTTGAAATAATTTTAATAATTAACGAATACTAGTAACAAATCTCTGTGGGAACGATATTTTACTTATCATATTATTACTTGTGACCGTGTATACTTGCACGATTTCTGTGTGTTGCAAAACACACAACAGTCGCATGATTGAATGAGATAGTCACAACAACATTATCCTCACATGGATTCAGAATACTTTCATTCCCTCCATATCCAATCTGTTAGGCAGCTTTAATGATGCCAAATTAGCATGAGATATGTTGGCCAAAAGGTACTCCACTACTCACGGATCCATGAAATATCAGCTAATAGTTGAATTGCATCAACTTCAACAAGAACTAGGGTAATCCATCAATGACTACTTTGATTAGGTTTTCTTCCTTTGGGACCAAATTGATCTTTGTGGTCCAATTTGGGCATGCTCAACAGATGCTTAGCAATATGCTACAATTAGGGATGAATTTCGTCTCTATGAGTTCTTGATGTCACTCCACAAGGACTTTGAGCCCATTCGAGGTCAGCTTCTTAATTGCAATCCTCTTCCCTCTCTTGATACTGCTATAAATGAGTTGGTTAGAAAAGAAGCTTGACTTGCAACCCATCAAGCCCAGAATAAGTTCAATGTTTTGGCTATTACTCCTCTTGCTCTTACCATTGAGCAACCTCAGCAATCAGGTGATTTCTCTGGCTTTTACAATTGTTGCAGACAGAGTAATAAAAAGGTTCTGCAATTATTGCAAGCGCCATGGCCACACCATCGAGACTTTTTACCATCGTAACAAATCTATTGTTGTTGTTTCTAATACTAAGCCTACTACGTTGATGCCTTCTAGTTTAGCAGAGTCCTAATCTTCTAGATCCACTAGCAACCTATCATGCACTGAACTACAGAAGATCATAACTCCAAATGGCTGGTAATGCATCTATTTCCACTACTCTCTTAGTTCTACCCAGTAAGTCTCAAACTTGGCTTTTTGACTTTGTATGTTGTAATTACATGACACCTCACTCATCTTTATGCTTCAAACTTGACCCTGCACCACATCCTCTTAATATTCATATAGCTGATGGTTCCACCATTCATGGGAATAGTCTAGGTTTTGTTTCGACCTCTACCCTCTCTGTTCCTGGGGTTTTCCATGTACCTGTCATATCCTATAATTTATGCTCTGTGGGAAAATTAGTTGAACTAGGATATCCCCTTATTTTTTTACTATTTTGGGTGTATAGTGCAAGATGAGAAGACGGGGTAAGAGCTTGGGACTGGTCCTAGGGTCGAGCCTATGTTTCCTGTGAACAATCTTCATCTTTCACCTATTGCTCCTACCTCTGTTGCTGCTGTAGTTTCTTCCTTACCTTCTCTCGCACTTTGGCATTCTCATCTTGGTCATGCCTCATCCACTTGGGTACAACAGTTAGCTTCTAACGATCTATTGGGTTCTGTGTCCAAAGACAATTTTGATTGTACTTCATGTCATTTAGGAAAATAGTGAGCTTTACCTTTCAATAATAGTAAATCTATCCTTAATAGTATTTTTGAGTTAATTCATTCTGATATTTGGGGACCTTTTCCTGTTACTAGTATTGGTAGATCTCGATATTTTATTGTTTTTATTGATAATTATTCTCGTTATAGTTGGATCTTTCCAATGAAATCTCGTTATGAAATCTTACCAATATATAGTAACTTTGCAAAAATGGTTGAAATACAATTCTCCAAACATATTAAAACTTTTCGATCTGATAATGCTCTTGAATATACTCAAAATGCTTTTCAAGCTCTGTTACACTCCTATGGAACTATACATTATCTAACTTGTCCAGGAACCTCTCAATAAAATGGTCGAGCTGAAAGAAAACTTCGTCATATTCTTGACACTATTCGTGCTCTTCTTCTTTCTACCAAAGTTCCTGCCCCATTTTGGGGTGAAGCCGCTCTTTATGATGTTCATGCCATTAATCGCATTCCAAGCGATGTCATTCATAATCAGACTTCGTATGAGCGCCTTTTTGGATCATCTCCTCACTATCATTACCTTCGCTCATTCGAATCTGCATGTTTCGTTCTTCTTCAACCTTATGAACACAACAAACTTAAGCCTCGATCTAGACTTTGTTGTTTTCTTGGTTATGATGAAACTCAAAAAGGGTATCGATGCTATAATCCTGTCTCATATCATCTTCGTGTTTCCCGTAATGTTGTATTTTGGGAACACTGCTTATTTGTTGAACTTTCTCACTTTCGTTCTTCCCTAATTAATTCAAATGTTTTAGAAATCTTTCCAAATGAGTCTCTTGTTCCTTCTACAGATACTCTTAATCCACCTTTGGATTCTTTATTCAATCTTAAGATATTTTTGATGATTCTCCTAGACAGGTTGATGACGAGCTACCCCACCTTGAACATAGGTCCCCTACTCTTACTTTGCCTGAAGATCCTCAACAAGACATTCCACCTCGCCACTCAACTTAGGTAAGATCCATTCCTACACATTTACTTTACTATCATTGTTACATTGGCCTTGCTACACTCCATGAGCCTCACACCTATAGTGAGGCATCTACTAACCCTTTGTGGCATATTGCAATGAAAGAAGAAATTGATGCATTAACCAAAAACCATACTTGGGATCTGGTTACTCTCCCTCCTGGTCAGTCTGTGGTTGGTAGTAAGTGGATCTATAAGATCAAGACTCGTTTTGATGGGTCCATCGAGCGCTATGAGGCTCGTCTTGTAGCAAAAGGTTTTACATAAGAGTATGAGATTGATTATGAAGAGACTTTTTCTCCAGTTGCTCGTATTTCCTCTATTCGTACCCTTTTAGCTGTTGCCGCTACTAGTAAATGGGACCTTTTTTAGATGGATGTTAAAAATGTCTTCCTTAATGGGGATTTACATGAAGAAGCCTATATGCAACTCCTTCTGGTCTTTCTGTTGAAACAAATAAGATTTGTCGCCTTTGACATGCACTTTATGGCCTTAAACAAGCTCCACAAGCATGGTTTGCCAAGTTCAACTCCACCATCATTCGCTTGGTTTACACTACTAGTCCTTATGATTCTGCCTTATTTCTTCATCCCAATGATAAAGGCACCATTTTGCTTCTCCTATATGTGGATGATATGATCATATGTGGTGATGACTTCAGTGGCATTCAAGAACTCAAGGATTTTCTTAGTCAACAGTTTGAGATAAAAGACCTTGGACATCTCAGCTATTTCTTGGGTCTTGAGATCACTCGTTCCATAGGTGGTATCTATATTACTCAAGCTAAGTATGCATCTGACCTATTATCTCAAGCTGGACTCACTGACAACAAGACCATTGACACTCCAGTTGAACTTAATGCGCATCTGACACCCTCGGAAGGGCAATCATTGTCTAATCCCTCTCTTTACAGACAATTGGTTGGTAGCCTAGTTTATCTTACAATTACTCGTCCATACATTTCTTATGTTGTTCATCAGGTGAGCTAGTATCTGTCTGCTCCACGATCGACTCGCTATATTGATGTTCTGCATATTCTACAATACTTGAAAGGCACTATCTTACATGGCCTTTTCTACTCAGCTCAGTCTCCTCTAGTACTTCGTGCATTCTCTGATGCTGATTGGGCAGGAGATCCCACTAATCACAGGTCCACTACAGGTTATTGCTTTCTGCTTAGTTCTTTTTTGATTTCTTGGCGAAGTAAGAAACAAACCTTTGTGACCCGCTCCAGTACTGAAGTAGAATATCATGCTCTTCCTGATACCATATCTGAGCTTATTTGGCTACGATGACTTCTTAAGGATTTGGGTATGTCTATATCCTCTACTACTATTCTTTTATTATGATAATCAGAGTGACATTCATATTGCTCACAATGATATCTTCCATGAACGGACTAAATACATCGAGATTGATTGTCACTTTATTCACTCTCATCTTGTCAATGGTGCTTTTAAGTTTTTCCCCATTTCCTCTAACGATCAACTTACAAATATCTTCACTAAGGCACTTCCCAAAGGACGCACTCGTAATTTGGTTGACAACCTCAAGCTTATCTCACATCCACTTTGAGTTTGAGGGGGATTGTTAATGTATATCTAGTAGCATATTAATGTATATATGTTTGCTAGTGTATATCTCTTTACTTTAGTTATATTTATATCATATTTATTTTACTTGTAATTCTTATATAAAGACACCATGTATATTTATTTAATTACATAATAGAATACAATCATTAAATATTCTTAACATTTTGAAAATAAAACTAAAAGTTTTTATCTTTTAATCCATATTGACACCGGATAAAGCATAACTTATTCATTTTACAATATCATTATTGTCAAATTCAACCAAAAATAAAATTCTAGAATATAAAGAGATTATACTCTTTAAAAAAATATCGTATCATGTTTGGATGGACGCATAACCGATGAGCTTGGTTATGTAAATGGAATTGGAATTTTGTATTATTAAAATTTGAATTAATTGCACGAAATAATTTGAAAATATATAAGTTATTTTTTGTTTATAATATAAAATATATTGTTCATTATATATTATTTTTTTATAACTTAAATATCATATATTTTTTAAAAAAAATAAAAAATAAAAAATATAAATACATAGATTATATATAAACAGTAGTGTTAAAATTTTCACTACAAGAATTGTTATAATTTAATAGACTTTTTTAATTTATCACACAGTTCACAAACATTTCAAAAGTAACCACAGATTTTTACTAGACACACGTGTGAACCATTTTATTTATTTATCAAATAATATTTAATATGTTTTAAATACGGTAAAAAAAATTTTAAACAAAAAAATGAAAGAATTTGAAGGAGATAGTTATTAAATAAAATCAAGTTTAAAAAATAGCTGATATTATCGTTATTTTATATATTTTGATATCGAAATGTGATATCTATATGTTTTAAATAAATTATTATTATAGTTAAATTATCTTTAAAATAATAATTTTTTTAAAATATTATAAATATTATAAATATTATTCTTAAAATATCGATTATATATATAAGATGATATTGATTGATTATAATGTCATTGATATATTTATAATATATAATACAATTAGATAATATATTTAATTATTCAAATATTTTAATTACTTATTATAAGATATTTTACAAAAAATATATTTTATTATATTATTTTAATTAATTTATCAATTTATTAATAAATATAAATATTATAAATATTTAAATATATATATATATATATTAAATAAAAATTAATTTTAAATATAAGTAATTAATTATTTTAATATTTTATAAAGTTTTATTAAAAATTTCAAAATTTTGATAAAAAATTTCATAATTTCCATAATTTTTTCCCCAATTGGAATTTTTAAACCCTCACTTAAACTACAATATTCAAGCACGTTAATTCTGATTTTAAAAAAAGTACACGAATAAGACTGAACGTATCTAGTGAGAGCAATTGATCAATAGCATTCTTATATGGGAAATTAAGTGAAATAAGAATATTTTATAGAACTTATGATGTTAACGACACAGAATCACTTTATATGAATCTCCGAATCATTGATGTTAACTTTATTACAATGCTTACAAATGCATGCATTACAAATATTCTAACTTAATTTAATAAAATTTTATTAAATTAAATATCGTTTAAATTTATAAATAGTATTGATGTTTTGTTTTTAACATATATAATAATCACATTTTATAAATAAAAAAATCTTAATTTTTAATCATTTATATATATATATATATCATATTTTAATAAAATTATATAAATATAATAAAAATACCCCTTACAAAATTGTAATATGTAGTGCAAAAGTGTCACCAACATTCCAGCACAAATTATATGTAATTGCACCAGCACTAAATAGTATAGTTGAGTAGAATTTTGAGACTAGATTTGAGAAAAATATCAACTTTATTATCAAAGTTTATTATCAAAGTTATCAGTATCTTATCCCTAAATAGGAAAACTTCGAGCAAAAGCTATGCCTTAATTGTCGGAACATTGATCAAATCATCAATTCCAAGTAGTATCTATTACCTTTAATTTCTTAATTATTATATAATTTATTTAATTTTTTATTTTTTATTAAATAAATAATAAATTATTAAAATACAAGCAGAGCAGTTATTTTAAAAACTATTTAAAATATTAGCTTAATATTTTACAGAATAACAACAATGTTATAATTTTAATTAAAATAAAATTTAATAAGAAGAATCTTTGATATTTTTATAATTCACTTATGAAAAATAACTAGTTTTATATAATGTGTATAAAAAAATAGTTTTATAAAATATGCATTCAGAGCTTTTTAATCTAAATATGAAATAACATCTTATTTTCTTTAAAATTAAAATAACAAAATATACTTAGATGAATGATTAATTTTTCATTATTTTGTACTTTTTTTATACAAATATAAAATTAGATGGTTTAATTCGGAAATTGAGTTATGCAATAGAATAGAGTAATGTTTCGCAAAAAAGAACGACAACGTTTGATGTGGACATAAAGAGAAGAAAAAAAGCGTCGATAGTTCAACGACACCGTTTAAGAGGCTGCTCAAATTTCCATATATAATCTCATCGTTTTGTCCTCCTCCCCATGTCCGCATGAGTGAAAACCTCAGACTGTGGTCCACGGGCATCATATACTTGGCCTCATTCTCTTCAGTTTCGGTCGCATTGCGTCGCGTCGCATCGCAGTAGACGTGTTACAAAAGCAGAGAGACACAGCGATATAGTGAGAAAAGAGAGAAAAGGGTGTGCTTTGTTGAAGGAAGGCTTTGGCTTTGGATTTTAGAAGGAAGACCCAAGAAAAAAGAAAAGGGTTTTTTTTTTTTACACAAATCAGAAAGGCAAACCCATAAAAGAGACCCTTCTTTTTGAATTCTCTAACCTTTACTTACATTTTCTTTAATTCTTTTTTCTTCCTTACAAAACACCGAAACTATTATTTCGCTTTAGTCTGTATACCTTTACGAATTTACCTATTTACAACTATTTTCTTCACATACTAAACCTTCTTCAACTTCATGTCTGAAGACAATGGTGGGTTTTCTTAATTTTCCCCTTTTGCCTTCCAAATCTCTTTATACTTTTTCAGGGCTGTTGGGTTTCTCGAACTGACTTCTGGGTATGTTTTTTATTTTGGTTTTAAATTCTTGGATGAGTTTTTGACGTTTTGGTGCAATTGGGTTTCATGGGCGATCCTAAAGTTTGTTTCGTTCCGTGTGCCAATGGCGTTGTTTTTGGGAAAGATTGCCAATTGTCTTCATCGTCTGAGTTCATAAATGAAGACTCATGGGTCAGAGCAGAAATGGCGGCACAGGAGATATTTAGTAGGATTCAACCCACTCTTGTTGCTGATCAGAAGAGGGAGAATGTTGTTGAATATGTTCAGAGACTGATCACATATTTTACTGGCTGTGAGGTGATGAGATGCATAAACACTTCTTTTTTTCCTTCTTATCTGTATTTGTAGATTTGGCTGTAATTGAGTATTGGCTTGCCCATCGTGCATTAACTTTTATAAATAATGGTTACAAAGAATTTTAAATATAAATATATAACAGTTATAGAGATGCTTTTGTGACTAACACACCCAGGCACACACATATACAATGACACAATAGAATGTTAGTAATGCCCTATCTCTAATTTTTTAGCGGGATTGGTGTTGTTGCACTTGTGTTGTTTCACAGCTGATAAAAATAAAATAAATACAACAGAGTAAAATAATAACACCGATAATTTAACGCGATTCACCTTTTAATTTAGGCTAAGTTCACGGGACAAACTCCGAAAAATATTTCTTCCACTAATAAAATTAATGGGCACAAAATGAGAGACAATACAATAAATTGAGATAAACTCAAAATAGTGATAAATAAGTGTTTTCAAAACTCACTATTTTGTCATTCCTTTTTTAGAAAAATATCTCAAATATTTTTCTAAAATATTCTCGCACTTTCTTACACACACAATACTATTTTTCATAAAAAGAAATTGTTCATTTTACTTTGCTTTGCTTTGCTTCTTTTCTTTTCTTTGGTGTGTCTTTCTAAGGCAAAATTTCCTATCCTTTATATGGCTACAAATTTGCCACACATATATTTTTCTATTCTTTTTATTTATTGAATTTGTCAAATGTGGTTGTAACTAAAATTTTTATTTTCTTCCCCTTTCATGTTGACGGAATCTATAGATCTCTCCCTTTCGACTACATGGAAGGCTCCACTAATCCAATAACTAAACGACAGTATTCAAAATTCTGTCTTGGAAGAATTTTCATCAACATGTCTAATCCATTTTTCTCTGTATGGATCTTCTCAAGCTGTAGTAGTAGTTTTTTCTCCATTACATCCCTAATTCAAGGATATCTTATATCAATATGTTTTGATCTCGAATGAAAAGAAGCATTCTTTCCTTCTTGAACACCCGACAAAATTTCTTGATGTGATCCTTTCTCTTACAATGATAGCATTCAACATTGGCATATTTGTTTGATTTGCCTCTGCTTTTACCTCTGGGTTTCTGCTCTTTGTACTGTCTCCTTCCTCTAAACTCTATGATAAGGGCTTGTGTTTCTGAATCTCTCTTCCTGTTTTGTTTCTCATATGACAACAAGGTTTCTATAACAACTTCAAACTCCATATTGTTTTTCGTATGAGTCAGTATTGTTGTGAGATGATTATATGATGAGGGTAGTAATGCCAACAATATCATAACTTTCTTTTCATCGTCGAATCTTGCTAAGTGAGAAAGCTTGTTGTTGAAATCGTTAATGTACTGCATCATGCTCACATTATCTTCCTTCCTCATCTGATATAGCTCTTTCCACAAATAAAATTTATTGGTAAGGTTTTTTGACATGTACATGTTTTTTAGAGTCTCCTATGTGTTCTTTTGTAGTCTTGCAATTTTTTGATTCAATATTTTGCAAGACACTATCTGAGACGATTACTGTCTTCTTTTTTTTTCCCAACAACGCCTTATAAACCTTATGTTGAATGAGAATATCATTCATCCTCCTTTGCCATAATGAGAAATTATTATTGCCATTAAATTTCTCAATATCTATTTTCTAGCTTGACATTTTTTTTGTTGTGTTTCTTTTCTGCAAATAAATATGTCCTGTAACTAATAAAATCTTTTCTGATGTGGCAGATCAGTCTATGCTGCAACCACAGAGCATATTAAGACTTTTACTAGACAAACTCTGATACCAATTGTTGGAACACAACGGGTAAAAATAGAATCAATTCTACAAAATAAAATAATAACATCGGTAATTTAATGTGGTTCACCCTTTAATTTGGGCTATGTTCACGGAACAAACTCCGAAAAATATTTCTCTAACTAATAAAATTAATGGGTATAAAGTGAGAAAAAATACAACAAATTGAGATAAATCCAAAATAGTGACACACAAGTGTTTCCTAAACTCACTATTTTAGAATATTTTTCTAAAATATTTTCTCCTACTTTCTCTCACACACAACACTATTTTTTATCAAAGTAAATTGTTCATTTGGCTTTGTTTTGCTTTTTTTTCTTTTTGATGTGTCTCTTTAAGGAAAAAACATTGTCTATTTATAAGCAAAAGGTCAGAAATTGGCTACAAATTTTTTTTTATTTGTTGAATTTGTCAAATGTGATTGTACCTAATAATTTTATTTTCTTCCCCTTCTTTATGGGCGGGACCTACAATTGGGGTGTTTTAGCCGTATATTAGTTCATAATTCCTGCGGTTCCTTTTTGGGTTCCGTATTTGTTTGTGGTGTCCAAGTTCTTTCTGACATAATCAAATGACTGGTATTGCTTGCTGGTTAAATATAGCATAGTATTGGATGCATCTTACAACACTTTGAAAATATCTTCGGTTAGTTACATTGGCTGCCAACTGCCATGTCAGATTAGTTAGCTGTGTTAGTTACCTTAAGTTTCTTTTAACCCTCTTTAGTTTGTATAAATATATGAAGCACATGACCTCTCTTGTATGGCGTGAATAGCAATAATAAACAAACAGTTCATTTCTTCTTTCTTCCTCTCTGGTTTGCCTTTTAGACAGATAGAAGGGGTTGGAATCTTCAAGAATTAACAATGTTCATTACTATATATTATAATATATATGAATTGGTGTGTTTTCCAGAAGGATGATTTTTGCAACTGAATTACTATATGGCCCTCTTATGGTTTTATAAAGATATGTGAAATTCTGGAATGGCTAAACAAGACAGATATTGTAGGTACCATGAAAGTTAGTTTCACTAGATTTTGTCAAGATGGACATATGTAGTGTTGTGTTCTTTTTCTTTAGTTTTCTAAGGAAATGATGTTGCTGAAGTCTATTTAGGAACCTGAAGTATGGTTTTTAAATGTTTATTTGGTCAGGTTAAATGATGTTAAGATTCTTCTTTATCTTGAGCAAGGGTTTTTGAATACCCAAAATCAGGATTTCTTGTTTAGTTAAGCAGTATTCCTCCAACCCATTTCACTCATGATAGTTAATGTCAGAAGCACAGTTATTTATCACTTACTTATAATGGGTTTCTGTGCGAACATCTCCCCCCCTCTCTCTTTATGTTATTTTTTTTCCCCATCACAGGTCTTTCCTTATGGATCAGTTCCTCTGAAGACCTATCTTCCTAACGGAGATATAGATTTGACCACATTTTGTAGTTTAGATTTTGAGGATTCCATGGTTTCTGAAGTTTGTGCTATTCTGAGGGGTCAAGAGCATAATGAAGCTGCCCAATACAAAGTGAAGGATGTCCATTGCATTGATGCCGAGGTTCTTCTCAGTTCTCTATTGAATGAATCTGCAACTTCTGTCTGGTTGCTTGAAAAATATTTTGGTCCATAGCTTTGTAGTTGTACTGTGGCATGTATACACAAGGGAACAATCTGTTCTTGTCTTTGGTGACCTTACCTTAGAGAACTATCGTTTCTCCAATCATCTCAGATTTTGATTTTTGGCTAGATATGATGAAGAATGTGTATTTCTAAATGATTGTGTGGTAGAAATATGGAAGTACAGTTCATCTTACACTGTCAAACCCTAAGGCTTCATCACAATTTACAATTCTATATGTTTTCTCGGTCATCTTAATTGTTAAAGTTGTTTTCTTCGTCTATTCATTAGGGCACTCTAAATGTTAAAGAGATTGTCACTGGGTTTTCAGAGTTTTATTATATCATGGCTCTGTTGGTTTTAATTTTAAAGGAGATGGTTGCTGGGTTCCTAATTCTTTGGCAGCATTATTCTGTTATAATCAAAGATATTTGATCTTAACATTTTTATCTTCAATTCAGATTTTTGTAAGTAGAATTTTAAAGCTGCTACTGTTTTACCTTACTTCATAATTTTGGATGTCGTGAGTTCAACATTTCATGTTCAGGCTATGTTTTTTACTTCATCTTGTGATTGTGACATATGATGGCTAGGTTCTTGATTTTTTTGTGTAACATATAATAGCCTATACCGATTTACTATGTGCTTATCTATGCCATTTTTGGTTTTGTGTGTGATCTATGTTCTGAAACATTGGGGTTTTTTGATGGCAGGTTAAGCTTGTGAAATGCATTGTACAGGACTTGGTCGTTGATATATCATTTAATAAGTTAGGAGGACTTAATACTCTTTGTTTCCTTGAACAGGTATGACGAAGGTGGCATTTTAGGGTATAATTAATAGGATAACTATGCCTTTAGTATCCTGATCTATATAGTTTTTCTGGCTTCCGATTTCATGTATATACATCCATATTTTGTCATATAACATCGAGGTGAGGTTGTTGACTTCATTTTTGTTTTAGCTCTTCCACCAAAGTTTGACGTACAAAATTGGCTAATTTGTGATGAAGTTACGTGTGCTGCTATTATGTAGGTTGATCAATTTATTGGTAAAGAGCATCTCTTCAAGCGCAGTATCATTCTGGTTAAAGCTTGGTGCTACTACGAGAGTCGTATCCTTGGCGCTCACCATGGTCTAATTTCAACATTTGCTTTGGAAACATTGGTCCTTTATATTTTGCACAAGTTTCATTCTTCTCTAAAGGGCCCATTAGGAGTATGTATGACAAATCAACTTTTACTTGCTTACTAGGCGTAAATTAGATCAAACACCTAATTTTGTTTCTTGTGTTCATAGGTTCTCTATAAACTATTGGATTATTTTGGCACATTTGATTGGGAAAACTACTGTGTCAGTTTAAAAGGACCAGTTTGTAAAACCTCCCTGCCCAATATAGTTGGTAAGATATACCTTCTTGTGTTTGTCATTTTGAATTTCTGTAATTTAATTTTTTTTATTATATTTCTATTATCTCTTTCTTCATCGTTGTAGCTGAGCTATCAGAAGATGGAGATGATGATGTTTTGTTAAGTGAAGACTTCCTCAAACATTGTATGAACAGATTTTCTCTTTCACCAAATGAGGCAAATATGCGAGCATTTCCTCTGAAGCATCTGAATATAATTGATCCACTAAAAGAAACTAACAACCTTGGACGCAGTGTCAGTAGAGGTTGACTCATTTTCTCTCTCACTGAGGCCTTTTTGTTGCAAGTTAATGAACTTTTCTTGTGGTATTAACTATGCATTTTCTGCAGGTAATTTCTATAGGATACGCAGTGCATTTAAGTATGGGGCTGAAAAACTCGGCAGGATTATTTTGTTACCCAGAGAAAGAGTATCAGGTGAGCTAAGGAAGTTCTTTGCGAATTGTTTGGATAGGTCAGGAAGCAATTTTCAGACCGACATTCAAGTTACTGCCCTAGCTTCTGGTGTTGGAGAACAATGTTCACCATCATCATGCTCGGAGACATTTTATGAACAAAAGAGCTTTGTGGAGTCAGCTTCTAGTTTGAAGATACCAGCAGTAAAATTGGTGTCTATACCTGGATATGAAACAAAAAGACAGTTGCTAAAAATGATTTCCTCTGAGGTGGCACCAGAATTGGTCCATGAACTTGAAGAGGATGTAAAACATGGATGTCTGGGTACCAAAAATGGTTTCTCCAGTTGTTTGTCCGTTTGTAACCACTCAACTGCATTTTTTCCGAGCTGTCACAAGGAAAAAAAGTACAAGGACAATGGAAACACTGAAGAATGGAACTCTTTTCAGGAGCATGATGCAATTTCCAATGCATCATGTTCTGAATTTCTGTTGGATGACAGAGAGAAACATATAGTTGTGAGCAATCTGGCTGGCTCATGCAATGGCTATGATAACATCTCATCGATTGATTCATCTGTATTGAATGATGTCACTAACGTATCTGATAATGGTGAAAAAGAGATTTCCAGTATCTCAAGAAACTTTGATGCTTCAAACTTGTTGGAACTTACAGGGGATTATGACATTCACTTTAAGAACCTGCGGTATGGACAGCTTTGTCACGGAGGATATGCTGCATCGCTGCCTCCTAGTTGGACTCCCTTGAGCCCGCAGCTTCCTAGCAACAATCCATTGAGAGCTTTCTATAGATCAAAAAAGTTGTTTCATCACAATGATGATAGAAGTAATGGAAATGATATTGCATTGGGACCACGGTTTTACCCTGCCAATCGTTTCACTGTTCCTCATTTTACATATATTGGAGAAGAAAATAAGAAACCACGAGGAACTGGGGCATTCTTCCTCAATCCGGTATTGGCATTTATTTTGTTCTGCAGTCATGTAAAAACTCATTCCATTGAATGAGTTGCATGAGATGCTGTCCACTTAATTGAAATAATTTTTTATGATATTCTTCTTCTTTATCCATGCAGAGTTCTGATCTTTATAACAAGAGGCCATTCCATCAAAGAGGAAGGAACCATGCACCAGAAACTCAGAGACCATTTTGGAGACATACTCCTAGAAACGATATAACCCGACGAGAATTTAGCTCATCTGCAGACTGCAGGCATGAGTTCTTGCAAGCTGAATACCAAATTCCAAGCAATGTAGATTCTAGATCATCAGATCACCACCAATCCCACTTTTCACATTATGCTACAACGCAACAAAAATGCCAATCATTTGCAAAATTCAGTCATGAGCTTTGGCCTGCCGAGCACCCAGTTCCCTGCAATAGAAATTCAGGATCATCAGACTATCAGCATCCCTACTTTAACACGTGGGGTTCTTTTGATGCCAATGCTTTCACCCAGTCATTTGAGAATCTTGAGCTTGGATATTCATGCGAGAAATCAGCAACCCTTCCATTAGAGGCCAATCAGTCAGAGATCGGAACTTCTTACCATCCAGGTTCTCCTTCAAGTCCTGGGGCATCCAAGGTGCAAAGTACCAAACAAGTTTCTTCTGATCATGGGAGGTAATCAATTTCCTGCATAACTGATTTTTAATTGGTTAAAATGGCTTAAAGGTATAGATTGAATGGACACATTGGTCCCTTATTTTCAAGAGGTGCTTTTTTAGTGTTTTGTTTCAAAAATCGGACCATTGGTATTTTAGTTTTGCAAAATTGATGGAAATAATTTATTTGACACTTTCTCACCATTTCAAAGGGCAATTTAAAGCCAAAGAAGATGCATTGGAATGGCGTGAGCATGCCAAAAATGCGAGACTTGCCTTAATTTTTGAACACTATTTTACTAGTTGGACTTAATGTCCCAATTTTTGAAACATTAAGACTAAATGTGTACCTATTTTCAAAAACTAATATATCTATGGGTGGAGAGCTTTAATAGTGGTGGTGATTAGTACTTTTGTTTAGAAAATGTTTTTTAAGTTTATTTGTTTGTAAAAAAATATGTCAAGTGAAGATAAAATTAACTTTTCATCTAATTTTTTGTTAAATATAATAGAATAGTACATGATTCATGCATATTAAACAAAAATTTATTGTATAATATCCCTATTAATAATTTTACTCACAAGTCACAATTGTTACATGATTTTATTAACGTAGAAATTATTATTGGATTAATAAATGTTAAAGTCAATATATTAAACAATGAAAATTTTGTTTAAGTTTGATCGTAAAAAATTTGAGTTTTCTTCTTTTTTAAATTAAAAATTACTTCATTAAAATTATGCATATTAAAAAAATATAAATTTATATGCGTCACATGTATTATTAAATTTAGATGAAACTTGATACGTTTTTTTCTCCGTAAACAAATGAACTTAAAAATACATTTTTTAAACAAGATTACTAAATAATTCCTTATGCCTAAACAAAGGTAGTTGGGCGACACTTTTCCCTGTATCTTTTATCTAAACAAAAGAGTTTTCATTGTGCGTGCCTCACCCAATATTTATTTTTGTTTTTTATTGAACCTGTGTAAGTATTTAGTTTTGTTTTTGCTTGTTAGGGGTGTGATACAGTCATACCATCTGAAAAATGAAGACGATTTTCCTCCACTTTCAAGCTGAACACTTTTGACAATGCTCATTATACTGAAGAAGGAAGACACTAATAAAGTGCCCAACACATTAGGCTCATATGATAACTGGTATCAACACACATACCCTTCCCGGCTGCCAGAGGATGCCACTGCCTTTCCAGAAATAAAAATTGAAAAAAAGATGTTATGTTAGTTGCATTATGCAAAAATGATTTTGAGATTGTTTTGGTTCTTGGCACTACAGAAAAATTTGTTGGTGCCATTTTGATATATGTATACATACAATAGAAGTAGGGTTGTCAATTTTGTTTTGTTCAGTTGTGCATGTTCATATATTATGTTTGTATGTGTTCGTATTTTTTTAACTTAAATTCACATTTTTTTAATATTATAAACAATTTTAATTATTATTAGTTAAACTATTCATTTATAATGGTAAATAAAAACTAATATCTTAAGTATATGATTAAATAGGTTACATGTTATTCAACAACAAACTAAATCAGTTCACTTTGATGAGCGTGTCATGTTATGGTTTTATTATGCACTGTAATCTTAGTTTATTGAATCTTTAATTGTATTTCAGAAAGAAAATTATCCAAAATTGGATTTTTAAAATCTTTATAACACCTGTTGTTTCAGAAAGAAAATTATCCGACGAGAAATATCATACCTCTGAGTTTTTATTTTTTAAAATTTTATTTTAAGACGATTTTCTGGAATATAAAAAACAGTAAATGTTGATGTTGTGAACCAAATCACTACTTTTGTGTTTTCTTTTTTTTCTTTTTTTTATGGGGATTTTGTAGAATTACAGAATGGAAGCCAAAAATTACCAGAGGTTATAAACGTAATCTGCTCATGAACATGAGCCCAGTAAAATATTATAATATATATTAAAAATATGAATCTTCTTCCAACAAGCACCAGTGGTCTAGTGGTAGAATAGTACCCTGCCACGGTACAGACCCGGGTTCGATTCCCGGCTGGTGCAGGGCAGTGATGAAGCTTGTGCTTCGGTGATGGTTGGGTCCATCATAACCGTCTGACTTTCAAGATGCATCCAAAGCACCTCTGAGCTCTTTCTTTACTTCTTTTAAACTTATTTTGTTCCATGAATAAATATTGATATCAATTATGCAATATGTTCAAAACGTTACTTATATTTAACGCATTGATGAACATGGCCAAAACCCAAAAATCTTGGTTTGGATCTTGAGACGGTTTCTGGAGAAGCACTTCAAGCATCTGAGTTGATTTTATTGGGTAAAGTTCTTGCTATCAAGGTAGCTTTTAAGCCTTTATGGTTTGTTTAAACATAATGATTTCAAGATTACTGAACTAAAGAATAACAGATTCTTCGAGGCAGGCCATGGTTTGTGAAAATTTTCCTCTTGGTCATTTCTGAATGATCTGCTGATTAATTCGGATCTTGATTCAAAATATGTATGGATTTTAGGTTTTCAGCTTCGACTTCGAAAAGTCACAAAATTTAGAAAATAATATACTTTTGAACTATACGTAATTCAAAATTATCTATACATTCTCTAAGACTCGGGATTTTAAGATGTTAAATTTCATTCTAGCTTCTTTCTTTTTCATAACTTTAATACTTAAAAATACCGTAAAAATTCCCAAAAATTTCTTTATGGAGAATTTAGTTATATAGAGTTTTTTTGCCTATTTGAAATGAAAAATAAAATCATAAAAAAATCCAATCAAAATTGTTTGCATCTAGACTGGTTTCTTACCTTGAGACTCTAATTCTATGGTTGTTTGATGAATAAGAAGCTAAAGAGAATAGAAGATTGAGAGAATACGATTGGACATTAAATATGTTTTTTTTAACGCTTGATTTGTACTTGAAACTATTTTTTTATTCTCTTTTTTGTTGTTTCTTAATGCCTTAAAGATCTATATTTTTCTATCTTTCTCTTTTTATTTATTTATCAGTATTATTTTATATCTATATTTATATATTAATTTTCACATATTTATAATGAATTATTGTTTGCAATGTGTTTTATATGTTTGTTTTATGTTACACAAATATTAGTGGACAAAATAAACAAAAAGAGGAAAAAAAACATATTTAGATCAAAAAAAGAACATTTTGATCGAGTTTTGATCGATGAGTCAAGGCAAGAACATCAAGCAAAGCTCAATTGATCCAAAAATGGATTCGATCGCTCGAGCACAAGGTCAATCGACCCTCTCAGGTTGAAAATCGTAAAAGTTAGATCGATTGAAACATTTATACAATATACAGATATGGTATTTTAAAGCATCAACTTTTAATCCATATCCTTGAATCAAATAATTCTAATACAACTCAAATTAGACTCAAAAATATACTATATAAACAACCTAAAAAGTCATATAAACATAACAATTGAGATCTAAAGCAAGTTTTGAAGAAGATTTAAAAAAAGAGATCAAAGATTAGATATTGTGATTAAATTGGCTTCATCTATCTTTCCTAAGCCTTTTCTTATTTATGTTCTTTATAGTTTCTATGAAAATAATGTTTATTCATTTAGAATTTATGTCTAGTTAAACTAATAATATGATTGTGAGTACTTCTTAGTCCTAGCTTATAGTTTAATTAATTTAATATCATGATAATTTTAGTTATAATTTTTGATTCTTGATGTGTTTAATTTTATGTTTGAATGACAAAACTATGTATATATGAATTAGAGTGATTAGCTAATTTATTACATGAAACTTATTTTTAGTTTAAGATGTCAGTGCATAATCGTTAATATTTTTATTTGAAGTAGTATCTTATGGTTGTTGTCACAAATAGGGTTGAATGGCTATGAGAAAGATTAAGTGTTGATTTTAATCTTTCTTATTTTAGTTATCATCTTTTTAGATATTAATGCAATGAATGAATTAAATATATTAAGTATACCTATGTGTTGTTCAGGATTTAGGTTGATTAGTGATCGTATTATTAATTTAATATAGATAAGAAAATATGTGAAGTCTTAAGAATTTAATAATGATTTTAAATTGTGAAGTGATTTAGAACTTAAGAAACTAATTTTCATTCTTAACATATTTAATTAAATTGTAGGCTAGTAGTAATGATAGTTCCATAATAACATATCTTTAATAAATCTTATGTTCTTCACTTCAATTGCTTTATGTTATTTTCTTCAAAATAATCAAAAACCCTCTCTTGTTAATTTTAATAACTTATTAACAAACTAGTAATTAGGAGTATATATTGTTACCAATACTTGTGGGTATAACAACCATTATTTTTAAATTATTTATCACTTGTACATAATTATGTATACTTGTGTTCTCAATCATACCATTTATAATTTTATTTTGTTATAATTGTTATAATCTTTTTCCTTTAAAAAAACTTTTGGTCTTGAAATTTGACATATCTTGATTGTCAACGAGTTGTGAGTACTTTTCATGAATCTCATATTCAAGCTTCCAAGTGGCCTCTTCTTCTAAGTGGTTCTTTCATACAAGTTTAACTAAAATTATCCTTTTAGAGGGTAGCGCTTGTTTCTTATGATCTAATATCTTTTTTGTTGCTTCTTAGTAAGTTAGTTCATCCCTTATTTAGAAGGGAAAATAGATGAGATCATGTGAGTGGTTATAGTTATATGGATGTAGTATCGACACATGAAAGACATCATGAATTCTTGAAAGTGTCAGTGGAAGGACAAGAATATATGCTACTTCGCCAATCCTTTACAGTATTTCAAAAGATCCAATGAACCTTGGGTTAACTTTCGTTTCTTTCCAAATTTCATTACCTTTTTTATCGGGGAAATCTTTATGCTATTTTGCCCATCCTTTCCATGAAATGCCAGCAAACCTTGGGTTATCTTCCTTTTCTTCCCAAATCTCATTAACTCTTTCATTGGGAAAATCTTTAAAAGAACTTTATTACCAACATAAAATATCATGTATTTTTCCCCTTTGTTTGTGTAAATCTTTTTCCTACTTTGAGTTACTCTTATTATCTTTCTTATCTAGTGAATGACCACGTAAGTTTTCTATACAAGACTGGACACCAAAATATTCCTCTCTCCCACTTCATCCCAATGTATTGAAAATCGACACTTTGTTTCGTAGAGAGCTTTGTATGGAACCATGCCAATAGTAGCCTAAAACTAATTGTTATATGCAAATTCTACTAAAGTTATCTATTGATCCCAATTGCATTGATAGTCCAAAACATAAGCTCTTAACATATCCTTTGTATGGTTCTCTCAAAGAGTCCATTAGTTTGAAGATAAAATGTTGTGCTAAAATTTAGTTGAGTATCTAATTCCATATGCAAGCTCATCTAAAAGAGTGAAATAATCTTGGGGTCTCTATCTAAAATAATAGACACATATACTCAATATGAGTGAAATAATATTGGAAAAAATTGTACATATATAGTTAAACGATTTGTGTTCATGGCAGTCTAACCACAAGGTCCATTACGATATGTTCAATTTCCACTCTGATACATACAATTTTTACTTGTTGGCAGGCCAAACATTGCTCCACAAATTGAGCTACCTCACTTTTCATATTTGGCCACCAACAATTAACATGGAGATCTTGGTATACATCTTTATGCTTCCAAGGTGAATTGTGTATGGAAAATTATGTACTTCAATTAAAATTTCTCTCTTCTGTTTCTCGTCAGTAGGCACAAACATTCTATCTCATATCCTTAGGATTCCATCATCTATCATTTAAAAGTCTTGTTACGTTGCCTATTTACCTCAATTCTTTCAATCAAGGTTGTTTTCAAAGTTAAGTTAGCTAAGAAGGAAATATCATGCCATTTTTCCACTTGGTTCTTCATACTTTCAAAGTCTCTTAAAATATGTTTCTAAATAGTCAACAAAGTTGCTATATTTCAAACAAATGTTTCCAAATAGTCAACAAAGTTGCTATATTACAAACAAATGTTTTGCTTAGAGCATCTACTACAATATTAACTTTTCTTGGATGGTAATTGATAATACAATCATAATCCTTGAGTGAAGAAATAATTGAGGCTTTTGTGGTTGGAGAATATCTCACACTTACCATACAAGTAATGCCTTCAAACCTTAAGGGAAAATAACACTGTTGCTAGCTCTCGATCATGATCATGAGTATGAGTTAAGTGACTTTAAATTTGTTTAAAGTCGGTTTTTAACCGACTTTAATGCCTATTTTTGTAGTCGTATGAGTTAGGTAGTTCTGCTCATAATTTTTCAATTGTCTTAAGACATAAGTTACAACTCTCCCCATTTTGCATTAGAAGAAAATCCAAACCCTCGTGAGATATATCACTATATATGACATATCCATGTGTCTCAAAAGGGATAGTTAACACAAGTGCAATCACTAATCTTTGTTTAATCTTTTGAAAGAACCTTTTGCATCCATCAAAACATGGAATTTGACATTTGTCCTAGTTAATTGAGTCAATTGAGAGGCTATCTTAGAGAAACCCTCAACAAAGCGTCTATAGCAATCAATTAGTTCTATAAAACTTCTAACTTCCCCAATATTTGAAGGTTTAGGCCAATCAATAATAGTTTCAATTTTACTTGGATCAACGGAGATACCTTGAGCATATACAACATCCCCTAAGAACACAATTCTATTAAGCTAAAAGTCACACTCATTGAACTTGGAATATAATTATTTCTCCCCCAAGACCTATAACAACTTCTTCAAATGCTCTTCGTGCTCTTTATAGCTTTTTAAGTATATCAATATGTCATAAATGTAAACAAGGATAAACTTGTCAAGGTAACCTTTGAAAACACAATTCATAAGGTCCATAAAGGCAATAGGTGCATCTGTTAATTAGAAAGGTATCACTAAGAACTTATATTGCCTATACCTCTTGCTAAATTATTTTTTAAGATGACTTCCTTCATAAATTTCAATTAGTGATAATTAAATCGTAAATAAATCTCAAAGAAGATGCTAGCACCTTGGAGTTAGGCAAACAAGTCTTCAATCCTTGAAAGAATATACTTGTTCTTTATGGTCACCTTGTTCAACTCACAATAGTCGATGAACAATCTTATGATTCCATTATTCTTTTTAACGAACAATATTGGAGCATCCCATGTTGAAATTAATGTTAGGTTTGATGAACTTATAATCTAATAATTCTTCCAATTGCTTTTTGAATTCTTTTCATTCTACATGTGTCATATGATTAGGAGTCTTTGATATGGATATTGTACCAAGCATCAACTCAATCTCAAATTCAATCTCACGTTTAGGGGAAGACAAGGTAGATCCTCAAGGAACACATCTATATACTCCCTAGCTATTAGAGTATCATCCATATTTGTTCATTCGTTTTTAGTGTCCACTACACTAGATAAATACTACATACATCCTTTCCTAAGGTACCTCCGAGCCTCAATGGCTGAGATGATTAGTGATAAGTATTTTGGCTTGTTTCAATTGAAGCTAAATGTTACATCTCTAAGAGTTGAAATATCATTTCCTTCTTATGACACTTAACATTAGCATGATATGTACATAACCAATACATGCCAAAGATCACATCAAAATCATACGTGTAAATGACAACCAAGTTGTCTACCATTTGCTGGCATCCTACTTTTATGTTACATGCTTTTAACATTTATTTTGAACATATAAGTTCCCCATAAGGAGTATTAACACAAAATTCATGTTCAATGCAAGATGGATAAATCTCTATTTTAATAGCAAACACAAAAGAGACAAAGGAATGAGTGGTATCAAAATCAAACAATGCAAAAACAAATTGCTCATATATAAAGATACTACTTACCAAACATAATTTATTTTATAAATAGTGCAACCAAGCTATACACATAAACATACAAGAAGGATTACAAACATCTATAAAAGTTAGTAAATATATAATTATCATGGAAAGGAACTTGAGCACAAAACAAATAATGATGCTCTTAATAGATAATACCTATTCAACTGTAGGGTTTACTTCAACATTAGCTCGGGAAGAGCGTAAACTCTTCCGCTCAAATGGGCCTTCATTTTTCACTTTGGGCAATTATGGATGAAATGATCAATCTTTCCACATCTGAAGCAAGCGTTAATCTTTTTGTAACACTCATCTCCATATAGCTTGCCACATATGCCACAAATTGGATGTTCCCTCTCAGTTGAGTCATCTTCTCTAGGCCTCTTCCTTCCATCTCTTTTATGATTAAACCTTTTCTTACCCTTCTTATCCCATGTATTGGCTTTAGTGGGGCTCTATAGTCGATCCTTTGCATATGTGGTAGTGGGATTATCAATGTCACTGGTTATAGTTTGAGAAGCTTAAACAACTTCTCCATAAGTTCCTAATCTCAACACGATCACATGCCTCTTGATTTCAAGCATGAGTCTTTTCTCAAATATTCTTTGCTTCGGTGTCCACAAAGTGGGCAATTGTTTGAATTTTCTTTCATACTTTACTAGAGTCATATAAGTTAGAGATTCATCCTCAAGCACTAATAGGTCTCATTGAAAGCCAGACAATTACATCTCTTTTAAGTACCTTATTAAGAATGAAACACCTTTCACAACGGTAACACGTGATAGAAATAGATATGCCATTTAATGATAGCCATAATTCATAGATGCTCTGATCAGAATAGTCCAAAAATCCAAAAATAGCCTTAGGATAACAAATAAGACATAAAAAAAATTAATAAATGCATGACAGAATACAAAAGTGCTAAGGGGTAGTTTTAAAAGAAGAATTTACATGCTAATAACGTATACAAAGGTACAAGATTAAGGTTTAAGATAGAATTCACAAACATGCACATTCATGTCACAAGAACACTTAACTAGTTAGCAAAAAATATACATAAAAATATTCATTTCAATTTCAAAAAAATAAGTTTACTTACTTTAGATACGTTGTAAAAATCCTACAATAATAGATATGTTAGGCACCATCAATATTATCGTATAATTTTCATGTACAAAAAATCAACTTTTACCTTTAACTATGCATAGAATTGTTTTTTTCTTTATTAGTTTTTATATTTAATTTCCTATGCATTCCTATAAATTAAAACACCTTTATTAAATAATTTATGTTCTAAAATCTCATTTGTACGTATAGGAAATTATCTCAATTAAAATCTATAACTCATTAGAGTCCAAAACTCTACGTTGATATGAGTATGTCCAAATGCAAAATTTATGTAGAAACATGAAATCAGTTTTCTTGTGAAATTTCTAGGAGTAAAATGAGAAATATGTATCTATTTATATAATAAATAAATAAGGATCAAAGTGTCTTTTAAAAATAATTTATGAATTCTATGAGGAAATTTCCTAGTTAGTCTCTCTTATTGCAAAATATTTCAAATATTCTATAAAAAAATTATTTCAATTTCAAACTTTTAGAGAACCAAAAACATACATTCAAAATATATATAAACTTTTAGATTAAATTAAATATATTAGAGCGTTCAAACTATTTTTAATTCGAATCTTAAATCAAAATCTATATACTTCTAAGTTTTTAGATTCAACTTCAACAAATCACGAAAATTGTGATTCAAAATCAATAAACTTATAAACATGTCTATTTTTACCTATAAAAATTTCAGGTCTTAATTTGAACCATAAATTTTTAAAAAACATATGAACATACACTTGTTCAAGATTATAAGATATTAAATTTTGTTTGAACTTCTTTTTTTTCTTAACTTTAATACTTAAAATTGTCATAAAATCCGCAAAAAGTTCATTATGAAGAATTTAATTATATAAATCTTTTTAAGTTTTTTTTGCGGGAAATAAAAATTAAATCATTAAAAAAATTAAAATTATAGACACTAAAACTACGTTTTTACCTTGAGAGTTGACACTCTAATTCTATGGTTGTTTGAAGACCTAGAAGCCAAAAAAAAATAGAAGACGATAGAATGGTATTTAACTCGAATTTTTTTGTTCACACTTGTTTTGTATGTACTCTATTTTTCTCTTTTGATTTTTTTTTTTGTTAATATATATAAAAATCGTATTATTTATAAGTATTAATAGACTTATTTTACTGGAATGTTAACTTTATAGTATTTTGATATTTCATATAAATTATATATTATACAAAATTTAGATGTTGATCAAAAGTCAAACATAAAGGAAAGAAAGATAAAAAAAAGAAGAAATACAAGAAATACATTGTTATTTCAATGATTTAAAATAGAGAATTACGCATAATTGTATTTAAAATTTTATTCTCCAACAATCTTCTAATGCCTTTTTTTTTTCTCCCTTTATTATTATTATTATTATTATTATTATTATTATTATTATTATTATTATTATTATTATTATTATTATTATTATTATTATTATTATTATTATTATTATTATTATTATTATTATTATTATTTTCCTTCCCTAACGGTTGTTACATTTGCCCTACAACTTCGTAATATTTGTGTACATAGTTTCTCTCATCCATCTTCTAATAATGTCCATTTAACAAAGGCACTTCTTAGTCTATAGCCTGGTCTCTCTCTTTCTTCTCCTTGCACCAACCTTTTTGTTCTAAAGAAATCAAAAGCAACACAATATCTCCAACACTCTTCTCCACAATTTCTTCACTCACACTCTGCACTCTTTCTTTCATTGTCAATTATGAAAGAAAAAAAGTATTGAGTCACTTCAAAGCCAACCGTCTTAATCCAAGACTAAATGTTCCAAGGCTTTAGATTCAAACTTAAGAAACCTTGTATTTATAAGGGCTCTAAGACTTCATCGTCTTATTAATAACAAGTTTAAAATTACAAGACTCCCAAGAATTTGAAGAAAAGAGATGGAGAAATTAGAATCCTTTTATGATGAGAAAGTAGAGTCCTATACATCATCACATATTCAAGCACCTATTGAAGATGCATGTAAGAGCTTTGACAAGTATTTGGTGAACATGATTGTTGAACAAAGGAAGCTCAAAGATTTGATGGACGTGGAAGAGCTTGTTTATTGTTGGAAAAGCCTTAGCTCCCCTGTTTTCAAAGATTTGGTTTGTAGGTTTTATGCCGAGTTATGCCATGATTTGTTCACGTATGACACACTTGAAGATTATAGTCTTTAGAATTCTGCTATAAAATGTTCTCTCTTTTTTTCCTTTTTTTTATTTTTTTTTCAAGTATTTTGTTGTTTTATGATTTTTTTTCATAATTATTACTTTTGACTTCCATTATTATTGTTTTGTTATCTTTTTTTTACTTATATTCTAAATTAAGATATATAAAATATTCTTATTAAGATAATTATTACATATTTTGATCAATTTTGATAAAATATTTTTTCTAAATTATCTTAATCCATTAATATTATTGTTAAAATTGACCAAAATATATATTAATAACTTAAATAAAAATATTTCATGTATTCAAGTTGATAATAGAGATAAAAAAAAATACCGAATCAAAAATAGTTAGTTTAAAGTTACCAAAATCCTTTTTATTCGATTTTTTCTTTTATCAAAATTCCATTATTACTTTTCATCGGATGATATTAACGAAAATAGAGCAATATTATTGTTAAATAAACATTTACTTTTATCACATGATTAGTGGTACATGCAATGTTATGCTTCAAATAAAACAGATGAATTATTTCCGTTCTACAACATACGCACTAAACTGACTATAAGAACATTATGTCGTTGCAAGCTAATCGAAGAAAATAAAATAATATTTTTTGAGTAAATGACTAAACACTAACATTCTATTAAAAAATAATTATAATAATAAACACATAGATATATATTAATCAAGGTAATTAGTGAATGGATTTGGTACTCCTTTAAATCTCCTAGTTTTTTTTTTTTTAAGATTGACTTAAATCATTTTTGCTTTTAACTAGTATATTATAGTTTCGTTAGCTTTTTTAAAAATTACATATAAATTTATTTTTTTGTTATAGAATAAATAAAAATATTTTTTTAACATAAAAATCACATGAATTTTTTTTTTTAAAAAACAGATTAGTTATTTTGATGTTTAATAAACATAGAAATTATGCATGAGATGGCCCATTGCCAAGATATATTTCATTTTGACTCAAACTACTTTGTTGAAATTGTAAGTAAGTTTGAACATAAATTGATTTAGAGGTCGAAAAAGAAAACTATTCTAAAAATCTTAAAAATCAATTTTAATGAAATCATTTATATTTTAGAGGCCAAAAAGATTTTAGTTTTAGAATATATATTGTGATATCACTTTATCTTAAAAAAATTCCGAAATTAATTTTATTTTAGAGGTCAAAATAATTTTATCAAAAAGATGTAATCATATCGATCCTGATATCACCTTTTAATGTTTTATTAGCCAAAACATTTTTATTGTACATTTTTTTTTTTTTTTATTAAGCAACAAATTGTCAATTTATACCTTGAAGATGTGTTTATTAATTGAGAAAAATAAATGAAAGAATGAAAATAAATTCATTTTTCATGTTTAAATGTGTAAGAGTAAATCCCTTTCTTATTCTTAAATCTTTTAGTAAATTCATTTACAAACGCACGTAATATTATTATGTATGTGAAAAAGTGCTAGAATATTTAAAAAAATTGAGATATTATTTTAGAAAAAAATGACAAAATAGTAAGTTATGAAAATATTTGTGTGTTATTATTTTAAATTTATCTTAATTTATTATATTATTTTTAGTTATGTACCAGTTAAAATATTTTTCAAAATTTATCATGTATAAATATTTTAAACTAAAATTTAAAATCACTTTAAATTATTTGTATTATTATTTTATTCTGTTAAATTTATTTTATTATTAATAGTGTTAATCCAAGAAAATACTCCCTCCCTCTGATACAGTATTAGGATAATATTTGTGTTACTGCAAATCTAGAAAAGAAAACCATCTAGCAATTACAAAGATACCACTTCGATTTGGAAAAATAAACTCTAGACTTTACCAATCTCTCTCCAACATTAAACCCAGGCATTACCATAAACTCAACTTTGTGAGCAATTTGCTCTTCATGTAAACTAAATCTTCATTCTTCTCCTTCACAGATTCTATATAAACATCCTGAAAATTTGCTTCTTCTTTCCACAGTGAATGCCTTCACTTGAGAATAAATTGAAGCTACAATGCCTTGTAAATCCCAAATCCATTTAGCAATTTTTTGCAAAAATTTGTTAAAATGGTGTCCTTGGTTGTTTACAACTTAATACAAAAGTCCTCTGACCAAGATTCCCAAAGAATGATTCTTCCATCACAGGATGATTAACCAATAAATTTTTTTCCCCACAAAATTTTACAAAATCTGAATCTGGGTTATCTATCAAAGAATCAATTGGATCATCAAACCTTAAAATAGAATCCACATCATAAGTCTTCAATGCCATCCCATCAAGCATTCTTCTTGCAATGTAGGACCTTTTATGACACCTTTTTGAATAAAAAGCTTCATTTTGTATAAACTTTACAGCCAGATCTAAATCCCAACCATAAGCTTTAATTAGAGTAATCAATGGCTTTTCCAAGTCATGAATAGACTTTGAAGTGGAATTGAAGACATTTTGGAATGTGGCAGTGCTCAAAACCAGTCTATTCCTTCTTTCCAACTTAACCTGCTTGATCTTCTCAACCATTTTTGAATTCCCAGTTTCCAAATCTTCTAGATCTTTAATCAACATCTTAACATCTAAGTTTTTAACTTTCCATTGGGCCTTCAATTCTGCAAGTAACTTCACAATCTCTTCACAAGTTTTGTCGGTAAAGCAATAGATTGAGATGTATCAAACTGGGGTTTTATTAGTTAGGTAACGTGAAAATTTGCTCAATTAACTTTTACAATAGGAATATATCTTAAAATTTATGCATTTTTTAATATTTTTTAAATTTTTTGTAAATTTTGATTTAAAAAAAAGTTAAATTTGATTGAATTAAATATTAATAAAATAGACGTATATATTTGAAAAAATATATATCTCAAGAATTAAAAACAAAATAATAGAAAAAAAGTAATCAAAGCATCAAAATTATCCTAAAATTACTAAATTTTCTACAAACATAATAATAAGATAAATAAAATATTCAATACATTCAAAGAACTAAAATAAGAACGGAGACACTTTTTCAAATTTCTTGCTTTTAGAATATCTTATTTTTTTTAATACTTTTTTTTTACCATTATTTTTAATTGAATCACGTTAACTATCTTTATTTAGTTTACTTATAATATACTTAGTCAATTTTAAAAATAAGTGATACATATTCCAATTTATTGATATTAATGTTAAATTTAAAAAAAATTATAATAATAATTTTAAATAGAAATATTTGAAGTAACAGGAATAAAAAAATATCAAAACAAAAAATATATTTAGCCCAAAACTACGGTTCCCACTTTTACCTTATCAGTTTTTCTCTTTATAGGCCCGTTTGAATTTGCAGCGGACTTCAAGCGGACCTAGTATAGGTTTTTATATATATATATATATATATATATTGGGTATAGCTCTTAAAAAATAAAATAAATTTAAAAGAGTGTAATAATAATATCAAAAATTTAATGTCATTCATCTTTTAATTTGTAATTAGTCTATTTGATAAATTTTGAAATATATTTTATACACTAATAAAATTAATTGATATAAAGTGAGAATATAATAAACTGAGATAAACTTAAAATAGTATCACACAAGTATTTCTCAAACTTATTATTTTGTCACTCCTCTTTTTAGAAAAATATCCTAATATGTTTCTAAAATATTATCTTTCCCTTTCTTACACACATTATTATTTTTCTTCGAAGGAAATTGTTCTTTTAACTTTAATAAAATTAATGGGTATAAAGTGAGAATATAATAAACTGAGATAAACTTAAAATAGTATCACAGAATTATTTCTAAAACTTATTATTTTGTCACTCCTATTTTTAGAAAAATATCCCAATATTTTTCTAAAATATTATCTTCCACTTTCTTACACATTATTTTTCTTCGAAAGAAATTGTTTTTTTGACTTTATTTTTTTTCTTGTTTTGATGTGTTAATATATCTCTAAGATAAAGATATTACCTATACAAAATTATTTATCATGTTAAATATAATTACAACTAATATTTTTATTTTCTTAGTTTTCAACGTAGCAGGGAATTAATCTATAAGCCTATAATCTTATCTGCGTTGAACGAAGCATAAGCTTATTGGAGCAACAATAACAAACACTTTCATCACCTCACTGTCATAAGATAGATTGCTTTTGGTTAATACCTCAACAGGCTGAGGATGGATTTTCAAACCTTCACCTTCAGTTTCCTCTTTATCATTGGCCTTGAGGTGTTGGTATTGATACTGAACAGAGTTTTCAGAGGGAAAGACACCAATGGATGTCCATTTGCAGGCTTTGGTAAACTTTGAGACAATTTCAGATATGTTTGAGAAGGGTTTAGCAACTTCCATTTCTAGTAGTACTAAATCATCAAGAGTCAATACCTTTACAGATCTGGTCTACCTGTGCATACAATCAATGAAATACCCAGAGAAGAAACAGAAATCTTAGCTTTTAATCAGTCCCAGATTATAGAAAACTCACCAAGTTGGCTTTTGGAGTACACAAAATAAGAGCTTTTTAACAGAACTTTATAATTTTAAGACTACAGAAAATTGAAAAAAGGAAAACAAAGGAATGAACTTGCTAGAATATCAATATTCATCGTACAAAACTACAAACAAACCCGGAGGAAGAAAATGGAAAAAAGATTCAAACATTGTTGATCCTTAACATGATTTCAAATAATTCAAAACCTAGCTGGCTAGTATCTACTACCAAACATCGAACTCAGTTCAGGTTTTTCAAGAAATGAAGAACACCCAGTTTAGGAATCTAACCGAATATCACAAGAAGCCCAAAAACGAGAAAATGGGAGAGTGATTCAATAATTCGAACACTGATTCTCCGGGTGAATCGAAATTTAAGGAAAACCCAAAATGAGTTTAGAGCTAACGAGCAAGCTAAATGGAAAGAAAGCTACAAAACATTTAACAAAACAAGTGAAGAACGAAAGAAACATGTATCAGATTGCTATGACCATCGCATCGTGAATAATAGATTCATGTGAAGCATTTAACATTAGAATCTTAAAATCCACATAAATATTTCGAGATCGGAACAGTCCGGTTCAAACAAATAATATTTAAGAAAATAAGTTAAAATAAATCACATTCATTATTTTTTTTATTTTAATTTAAACACCTACTTACAAATCAATTTAAAAATCAATTTTACCCTCCTTAAATTTATTACGCTCATCTCTTTTCCTTACCTTCTCTGCTTATCTCCTCCCTAAAGTTCGAAGAGCACCGTCATCAAATACAGTCACCGAGAACCGCCATTAATTTCAGCACTACTTCTTCCAATTACAATAATTTCAACAATAGTTTAACAAGAACAATGCATCCAAGTTCGTCGAGTACTTTTTATAGTAAGAGATAAATTGGGCCCCATATAGGCAAATTTCGTATCTTGTTGATATAATCACGACTTGCTCATCATCGTCTTCTTCTTTGATGTCACTTATTGGTTCATCTTCATCGTATTTTGATTTGACTCATATTTCGAGTTTATGTTTCAGAGTTGTTAATCCTCCAAGAAGACCTAATCTAGTATTTGGTTTATGCTTCAAGCTTTTCAAAATCAGTAAGTCCAAGCTCGATCACTTTCTATTTCTTTCTTCATAACTTTATTTTCCCTCCTTTTTAATAAATTATTTTTAACATATTGACCTGATTTATACGATTAATTAATGCAGAGCTAAAGAATTGTTCTTATCTGAATTGCAATGTAACTGACAACTTGGATATTTATTGAATTGAATAATTCTCCATTTAATTGAATAACTATTTAATTCGATTCTTAATTTTATTTTCTTATTAAAATTTAAATAATTAAACAATTATTTAATTTAGTTAAATATGTATCAAATTTTGTTTACGGCCAAAGTCTGGACAATTGAACTCTATGGATGAGATTTTTGATACATTAAAATTCAATCAATTAAATAATTATTTAATTTTAATTTATTAAATTAAAAAAAAATAAGATATAAAATTTTAAATAAAAATTAACCATATATGTTAGTTTTTTTTTCAATGAGAAATTGGTCATAGGAGTTTAAATATTATTATAGTATTATTATTTTAATATTTTATATATTTTAATAATTAATAAAAAAATTAAAATCATTTAATCATTTAATATAATTTTTTCAAACAGAAACATATATGTCAACACTATCCCATAATTTATGGAAACTTTTGCCAAATAAAATGGAAGTCATGTTTCAATGCGTCAAAATGTTTACATAGTTGAGATATTGGCGACATAGTCTTACCATATTCTAAGAAAATTATTTTTAAACTAAGTTTATATATTGATAATAATAATAATAATAATAATAATAAATAATATAGTTAGTGATATAAAATGAAGATAAATATTATTAGAATTTTTTACTTATTATATTTAATTTTTGTAACATATTTTTATTTTTTTTATACATTCTTTTTTATAATAATATAATTAAATTATCATAAAAATAATATAACACTTAAATATTATTTTTAAAATAAATATAAATATAAATTATATATATATATATATATTGGTTCATGATCAATAAAAAAGTAAAATATATAATAAAAAATAAATTAATTTAATTAAAAATATATTTTGAAAATAATAAATTACAATAAATGGCTGCTTGTTAAATTATTATTGAATAATTAATATTTTCAAAACTTTGGTTAGCTATTCCTTTTGGTACTGATATACAGTTTATTCGCTCCCGCATTGAGATGAGTCACTTTTCACAAGTTTTCTATTAAGTATTTTTAAAAATTTAAATGACTACTTAATTAGAAATAGTTTAAACTCAAATACAAACATGAGAAAATTATTCAATATCACGTGAATATGGTAACATCAACCGTAAGTAAATTCACGTTTATTTTCAACGTATCATGTTACATTATGAAATAATTGATAAATGAAGCATGTTATTATATATGCAAATAAATAATACCTTATTCATTATTTAACTTAACATTTAAACCCATTTATTATACAATAATAAAATTTTAATTATATAATTGATGTATAATTATGTTTTTATTGTACACAGAGTTGTAACCCCTTGATTTTTTAAAAAATTATTATACTTATAAATTTTATCAATATATTCACGTGCATATATATTCTATACTTCAAATAATATGTTATTATTATATTATATAAGTGCTAAAATTTATTTAAATATATATATATATATTATATTAAAACATCTTTTCAAATATTGATATATGATATGATGTAATTAAAAAAATAATTTAAATATTTATCTATTATTCAATCTATAATATTCAAAATAAAAGATAAGAAACTTAGAATCAAAGCTATCAATCTTTTTCTTTACATTACCTCAGAAAAACAGTTATTAGTCTTTTTCTCTGTTAATTTTATATTTATTCTTATTCCTTTTTTCAACCTACTCTTACCTTTATTCAACATTATGGCATTTTATTTTAATAATCATTTAAATTTTTTAAAGTCCTATCTAAAATTTATAATATTACTCTAACAATTGTTAGTTAATTTTATTATTTTCGACAGAAGTTTAAATCATATATCATACTCTTTAGATTTGAATGTGTTTTTTTTAGTGTTATGTTCAAACATAAAAACATTTACTTGTTTAATTTTACTATATATTTTCTTAGATTAAATTTTAGTTCATTAATTTAATATATTTAGGTATGATTTTATTACTTTTATTTTATTATATTTTGTAAATTATGTTGGATACGTTTGTTCATATAAGTGTTTTTTTTTTGTTTGAATAAAAATATTGATTAGTTCTTTAAATTAAAAAAATACATTTAGTATTCATTTTATTTATAAAATATATATTAATTAGTTATTTTATTTATTGAAAAAATCACATAATGATTTTTTATAATATTAGTAAATTTTTTATTAATTTTTTTTAAATAATTATTAGTGTGTTATTGAATAGTAAAATGATTGGATACTCTTGATAATTTTTAGTAAAATAATTTTAAAATATTAAATGATATATTTTTTAATTTAAATATTAAATGATATTTTTTGTATAAATAAAAATATTAAATTAACATCCATTTATGTTATTATGAAATTTAATATTAAACTTATTTAAACGGATTATTTAAACTATTCAATTAAAAATGATTTATTATAAAATAATAAAATATGATTTTTTTAATTATAAAAAATCATAAATTAAACATAAATAACAATATTTTGTGTTTAAAATTTTTAAATATATTATTATTTTTTAATTTTATTTAATATTTTAATACAATTTAATCAAATACAAATTATATTTAACATATTTAATATTATATATTACATGCAGGATGAAAAATTTAATCGAATCTATAGTAACTTTTAAGTTATTTATTATTATTATTATTATTATTATTGAAATGTAAATACGATAAAATTAATATTTAAATATAGTATAATAATATTATATAAATATAGTTAATATTATTATTATATTATCAAAATATATAATAGTATGGTAATATAAATTAAATAAATTTTAAAATTAATAAAATATTTTTTTAATAAATTATAAATACCGATATTTAATTATAAAGATTACAATGAATAACTCAAGATACAACATAATAGATGCCATTAACGACTAATTCTTTCTCGAAACTTCCCCATAAGTCTTACCATATTCAACACGTCTCTCAAAGAAGCTTCCCAACGAAAAAGGATAATAACCCGAGCTTAGCGTTGTCCATTGTTGCTTCTCACACACTGGTTCCATCTCTGCTTGTAATAACTATGACAGAGATCCAAAAAATTCAAGAAAACGAACAACAACCACAAAATGTGATTGGTTCCATAGCCGAGAAGTTGCTCTTCGGAAAGTACGAGCTCGGAAAGCTCCTTGGCTGCGGTGCATTAGCAAAAGTCTACCACGCTTGTAATGTCCGAACAGGGCAAAGTGTGGCGATTAAAGTCATCAATAAGAAACGACTCTCCGGTACAACCCTAATGTCCAACATCGAACTTGAAATTACAATCATGAGTCGACTTAGACACGGAAACATCGTTAAACTCTACGAGGTTTTGGCCTCCAAGACTAAGATTTACTTCGTTATTGAATTCGTCAAAGGAGGTGAACTTTTCACTTGGGTTTCTAAAGGTCGTTTTTCGGAAGATTTTAGCCGTAAGTATTTTCAACAGTTGATCTCAGCTGTCGGTTATTGTCATTCACGCGGTGTTTTTCATCGCGATCTAAAACTTGAGAATCTATTGGTTGATGAGAATGGGAATTTGAAGGTTACGGATTTCGGACTCAGTGCTGTTACGAATCAGATCCGAACCGATGGGTTATTGCATACTCTTTGTGGTACACCGGCTTATGTAGCTCCTGAGATTTTAACGAAGAAAGGATACGATGGTGCTAAGGTTGATATTTGGTCATGTGGTGTTATTCTTTTTGTTCTGAATGCTGGGTATTTGCCATTCAATGATGCCAATTGGATGACGATATATAGGAAGATTTACAAAGGGAATTTCAGGTGTCCAAAATGGTTTTCGCCGGAGCTCCAACGGTTTGTTTCTCGGCTTCTGGATACAAATCCGTTGACAAGAATTACCTTGGATGAGATATTCAAAGACTCTTGGTTTAAGAAAGGTGAATTGAAGGATGTGAATATTACAGAGGAGGATTGTTCTGATAAGAAGATGGAGGATAAAGATGAAAAAGATATGAGATGTGTCAAGGGCTTGAATGCTTTTGATATCATATCTTTCTCACCAAGTTTGGATCTTTCTGGCTTGTTCGAAAATTCGTTTAACTCAGCCGATGACAGTGAGCGGCTTGTATTACCGGAGGCACCGGAGAAGATTATGAATGAAATTGAGGAATTTGCTAAAGTTGAGAAATTGGTAGTGAAGAAGAAGAAAGAGTATGGTTTTGGATTTGAAGGTAAAAATGGTAGTTTGCTAATTGGATTGGAGGTTTACAAGATGACAGATAATTTGGTAGTAGTGGAAGCTAGAAGGAAAGGTGGAGATGCTGGGGATTACAAACAAGTTTGGGAAAACAAGTTCAAACCTTTTCTCAATCAATTGGGCAAAGAAGTAATTACCCAACCTTCAACTTCGACTTCCCAGGTTTCAATCGACTAGCCATAGTTTGCGTTGACTACACGAGTGGGTAGCAGAAATTACAGGACTAACCTCTTGGATTAGCTTAATTTTTGCTTAACTAAACTTACAAAGTAATGATAGTTATAAACTTATAGTATCTTAGGGATAATGTGTATTTCTTCACCCTTGTGTATAAGTTGGTATTGTATACTTGGAATAAAAGTTACTAGGGGCAATCGGTTTTTTTCTCTAGTGAACCGGGTTAGTTTTGTAACGAAGATTTGTAGGAGAAAGACACTAGAGTTTGTACATTATGTGTTACTTACTACTCTGTTCATAAGAGGATGAGAGCTTGGTATATATCTTTCTGTATGCAACAACAGTGAATCAATGAAAGAATTATATATTAATTAATCTCTCTTTTCTTTTGTTTTACTGTTCTGTTTAGTTTATTTCCAGTTCATTGGTCTGCAACAGTAACTAGCCCGGATCTTGAATTTGAATGGAGGGGCCGGCATTATAAACTACTGTTTGTTTTTAGTTTATGTAATTAGTATATATATATATATATTATTTGAGTATAAATATATTTAAATTATTAAATTTATAATATATTTTTACATAAACAAAATTTTCATTTTATATATGAATTTACCTATAGTTTTATAAATTGAATATGGTTGTAAATGTTTTTTTTTTTAGGTTTTAGAGGTTATTGAGTTTCTTTGTTTAAATATTAAGAAATAATAAATGTTCTTATATTTTAATATATATATATTTATTAAAATAATTTTTAATTAAATAATTAAATTTTTATTATTTATCGTCTAATTTTTGATACAGAGAATAAAAATTTTATTTAAATTTTATTAAAAAATTATTTAATTTTAAAATTTTATTAAAAAATATAAATATATGTGTTATGATACGTTGTTATTTTAATCGTATAATTATTATTGTAAATAGACGGATTAGACATATAATTTTAGGGTTGGATTATTTAAATCCTTGTATTGATTTCTTTTTCTTTCTGGTTATTTAAATTTCTTGCGATTTATAGGCCTTCATTGAATCATTTTTTTGTATTAAGAATTGATAATATTGAAGATAAAATTTAACAATTAAGATTTTATAAAAATATTTAATAATCTTTAAAATTTTAAGTGTTTATTATAAAATCTAGTTAGTTTATTTGTGTATTAAGAATATAAGAAAAAATTAACAAGTTAGAGTCAATCATCTACTCTATTCCAATAATATAAAAGAAGAAGATATTATACAAGTGTTGAAAAAATAGCACGTGTTTTGGGACTAAGATTTGGAGTTATACCATCCCAATTAAGTGTTATGAATTTTTGCAACCTAAAAGTGAAAAAAAAAAAGCTTGGAAAAATTTGAAGCTCAAAGTCAATATATATAATGAAAAAAATTGACTAAATGCTTGTCGGGGTGGTCAATAGTCAAAAATCACTCGAACATGTTTGCTATTTATTAAATTAAACAATAGTCTTTATGGTACGGCTCTTAGTTTTCTAATAATATTTATTTTCATAGACTAATTCTTTGGTATAAAATTCATGTTCCCACGACTCATTATTCTACTTTCTTTTTTAATATTTTATAAATTTAAATGAAAAGAATTATGAATTCTTTTTATTATAGTTTCAGAAAGTTAACGTAACTCTTATAATAGTTATTTAACGTTTAATGTTTTATGAAATTATTTGGATTTATATTTAATTGATTTTCACCCATGGTTATTATAATTTTTATTATCCATTAAAACAAGTTTAATTGTTTGTGTGACTTATTATCCTTTTTGATATATATATATATATATTTTGAAGTTTGAAACAGAATTGTTAGTAAATGTGAATATATGTAATTAATTAATTGATTGAATTTTTTAATTGAAATAGGTTTTTTTTTCTTTTCATATTTATAAAATATTTAATTTTTTTTATTATATAGATCTCGTAACAATTAATGGATGAAGTTATTAAAGTAATTGAAGTATATATCAATAAACAAGAATATATTCATATTAGGATTTAGTAGTACTATTTTAAACATGAAATATTTGAAGATCGAATATATTTAATTAATTTATTTTATTAATTATAAGTAATGTAGTTATTTTGAAATATAATTTATATTGATTTAGAATTAACTTAGGTTGAATATATGGGCCCTAAGAAACTAGGTTAGCTATATGGATTATTACTTTGAACTTATTTGAACCCTTTGAAGAATGATAGTTGTAACCATTATTTGTTTAAATTATATATGAATTTTATAGATTATTATATACTATATATATTTACAGCTTAATAAAAATATTCACTTATATTATTAAAGATATATATAATAAGAAATAGTTATTTTGTATAATAATACAATGACTAAATATACTATTTATTGTAGAAATGTTAAATTATAATATATTAATTACTAACTATATATATTATATCGTAAAACGTGTCAACAACAACGTATGTATTTATTGTAAAAAAGTGTTTTTTATACAACACTTTAAAGTATTTATTCTCAAAATAATATTATAATATTATTTTCACTCAAAATATAAGATATTACAACTTATTTTTATTTATAGTTTATTTCTTCACTCAAAAGTTTTTAATTTTTCTTAATGTCTAACTTAAAATGTACAAGAATATTTATATGACTTAGAAATAAGCATATACCACACAAATAAATTAATCCAAAATTACAATAACATACGTATCATTTTTTTTTATCTTTTTAATAATATTTTAAGTTATCGAATGATTTAAATAAATAGTTATCACACCTTATAAGATTCTAATTAAAAGGTTTGTAATTTTGGGTTTGTGTTTTCATAGGGTATAAGTTTATGATCCAACAATATTTTCATTAGTTTTTCAAATGCTTTAAAAAAAAATTGGAAATGGGTGCAGAACGAGCGGTTTTTGAATCGGAATGGGTACGGAGATGTACGAAATAAGTTCTTTTATCGGATGCCGTGGCGGTAGTTCTAATGGAGCTGGCGGCTTATGATGTAATGGTGATGGTTTTATCGGATGCGGTACTGGTGTTAATACTTCATCAATTGGTTTTTTTAGTTTTGATAACTCGAGAAAAAAATGAAAGCGTACCTTCTTTCCTACAACAATTTTGAATATTAATTAAATTCATGTTGTTGTAATGGTCTTGAATAAAGATAAGAGGGAAATAAGAAGATTGGTTAGTAATATTAATGTCGTAAATGGTTTAGTAATAGTACAGAATCATCTAAAATCAATATAATAAATAATATATGACTTGTATTATTATGGTTATTAATTCTCTCAAAACTTAGTCTTATATTTTTATTAATGTGTGCTTCCTTCATTTTTTATGCCTTTTTTTTAGTATTGCATATGTAAGCATATTACATGAACTATACATATACAGTTTTTAACTACCATTTATATAATAACAATTTGAATCAAATAAAATAAAAGTGATAAAATTATACTAATAATCAAAAATATATATTTATCGTTACTTATATATTATATGTGATGTTATAACTTTAAATATCTATAATATTAAATATATTATTATTATTATTTATACATTATGATATAATTATAATTAAATAAATATTTTAAATATATTTAATAACCATTGATTATGAACAAATAATAATTTTTCTATGATTTAACCACGTTTTTTATTTTTTAATATTTATTTAAAAATATATTTAATTTTAAAAAAATTAAATATTAACTTAATTCTTATTTTAAAATATTAAAATTAATTTTAATTTTAACTATTTAACACATGTTTTTAAGTAAAATATAAAATATAAAATAAGAATAAATAAAATTTAATTTAATTATACAAAATATTGTATATTTTATTATTATAATTATATTTTTCTATATAACTATATGTATATAAAATAATAATATTTTGATATAGTATAATCATTTTCGTTTTACGTCTTTTTAAAATTTTAATAACAATCATAATTTTAATTATCCACTATTAAAATATCTAACATTATTTAAATTTAAATTATTCTTATATAACCATTAGTTTTGCGGTGAAAGTGACTTGTTCTTCATCTTGGTACCCATATTAACTTTTAAATAATTTATTTTTTATTAATATTTTTTAGATAATATATCAAAAAAATCCATAATTTAAAAAAATATATATCATATATTTAAACCATATCACTGTTAAAATCATATGACATCATTTAACTAATTTACGATAATATTAGAAAATAAAATAAATATATTTAAATATATATTTTATTATTTAAATTTAAAAATTAATATTAATTATTTTATTTTATTTTATTTATAAAAAATTATTAATATTTAAATAATTAATTTAATATTTAAATGTTAATTAATAAATATTATTTATTTGTAATTATGTTATCCGTAAAAATATTTAAATAGTTACCGGCAATTTACAATGATATGCATATACTCATGTTACAAACTCACTTAAATTCCCTCTTATATTAATATTTTTTCTGAAAAAAGTGATTTAAGCATGAGTAGTACATATGTCTTCTAACATGGCATTTTAATAATTTGTGTCTCTATGTGCCACGACCCAAACAAAATCTGGTTCAACAAAAATTAATATATCTTTACTCTTTAATATGTGCTTTGTAACAAAAATATGAGATGGACTATTGTGGGGATGAAAGAAAAAAAAAATAAAGAAACCGATGCCATAAACAGATATATACTGCCAAAATTGGACTGTAAATCTAATGCATGTGACTATGTGAGGAGTCCAAAGGTTTTGGTAATTGATTGAGAGAAAATATATACATTAAAAAATATAAAGATAATTAAAACTTCACCTAATCTTTGTTAATAAATTATTATTAGTGTTATATTAGTTGTAATATATTTTTTTAAAAAACATTTTTCTTAAAAAATAGATTCTTATTTTCATATATTTATACTTGTATTATCATTCATTATAATTAAGATTAATAAACACATTTTTAATATATTTAACTACCTTGACAATGAATGATTATTGAAACATGAATAAATTATATCATACATTCAAGAAAAGTTTTAATTTATGGTTATTTTTAAATATGTATTCAAATAAGTTTCATGTTTGAATATATGTTTGGTTTTACATTTCAATTGAATAGAAGGTTAAGAATGAAAATTAGTTTATAATAGGTTAAAAAAGAAAACTGCTAAATAACATATAGGCTTAATGAAAAATAGTGTACTAGAAGTCATTAACCGGAAAGTGAAAATACTAAAATGATCATTTAAAAATAATTAAATCTTTTGAAATTATACATTATTTCCCACATAATACATATATATATATATATATATGAAATTATACATAAACTTGAAATTTATAATAATATTTCATAAATTCGTTCTTATTATAATCTAAAAAATTTAAGTTCAGTTTAAACTTTTGAATGAAATTATCAAGTTGACTTAAAAAGTATCATTTAATAATATTTCATAACTGCTCTAGTTATCATCAGTGCAACACTAAATGAAAAATATGGCCTAATTGAGCCATCAATTAACGGCCCAAACTTTTCACTCATATTGTAAATCCAAGAAAGTATTTAGGTTATTTATATCATCTAATGAATATTATGAAGTTAGTTTATTTTAATTTTATAAATTTAAGATATTAATTACATTTTTTTAAATTAATATATTCTTATTATATATTAAGATAAATTATGTATTTATTATCCACTTTGATTTTTTCGAATTAATTTTTTAAAAGAATATAATTAAATTATACTTTACTAATAGAGTTAATAGATATTTGAAGAAAAAATTAATTAAAATCTCTACAAATTTAATAACTATATATTTAAATTTTATATTTTTTTATAATACATACTTAAGATACTATAATCCATCAAAAGATATAATTTAATGTCATCTAATTTTTTTAAAAATTTTAAATTTTCAAACAAATTTATATAGTATATTTTAAAGATAAATTTTGAATTTTGAAAATTAATTCCAACGAATCAAAAAATTAAAAATTAAAAAAATCAATTACGAAGAAACACCAAAAATAAAACATATAAAACTAATCGATTTATATTTAAAATAAAAAATTCAAATTTTGTGTTTTAATTTTTTGTTTTACAATTTTTTTCCATAATTAACAATTTTTAAAAAATTATGAATTTTTCCGGTTTTTGTTTATGTTTTTATGTTTTTACTTCTTTATATTTTAAAAAATTAATATTTATTTAAAAAATATGATATTTTGCATTTTGCTTTTTGCTTTTTTAAAATTTTGAATTTAACATTGGGAAAAAGATTATTGGAAGTTTGATTGAAATTTTTAAAAAATTAAAGCATCTTAGATATATATTTTATAAAATAGACAAAGAGAGTAAATAACTAAAATTGGTTCAAAATAACTTAAATATTCAATATATATAAACTAAAATACATCGGTTAAAAATAAAATTTACAAAATGTTTAATTTTTGGAAGTAAAGAGTAAAGACTCCAAAAGCGCGCCTAGTATATAGGAATCTTCTCTTCTCGACCATGCACCCAAAGGACCCGGACTCAAATTCTGACACTCTGACGAACAAACTCTAACCCTAGCACCACACTTGACAGGCCGTGCATGGCATGCATGGCGTCCATCGGCGAAAGCTCTTCGGCTCCGCTCAAAACCATGGATGAAAAGCCAGTTATCGTGAGGGTTAAGCGCAAAACCTCCCAGTCTCCAGTTGATGCTTTTTGTAAGTGCTGGTCTTTTCTTCGACTTCTTCCTCTTACTTTCCCCTTCACCGTTTGCTTACTGAGAAAGTTAATAGGAATTGGAGGAAAAAAAGAGCATGTGGAAGAAATTGGTTGGAATTTGTAATTATTAAATTGACACATTTTTAGATGAATCTTTACTTTAGGGCTGGAAATTAACGAGAGGCCACTAAAGCGCGCTTTGTTGGATCTTGAGAGTTTATCAATATCCGATTCATCTGGAAAAGGTACTTTTTTTTTTTACTGGCATTGTTAATTTTGAATGTAAATTGGGGAGCAATAGATGAAGTGAATGGTTATGAGCTTCTTGAAAGGGATTCATGTTGTGGTAGCATTTTTTTCTTTGCAACTTGAAACCCTCCCTCCGATATCAAAATCCATTAGATTATGTAGTTAAGATCCTTAATAATGAGTCTTTTATGTATTATCTTTTTGTTGATGTAAAGACATTGAAGAGTAAGAAGGTTCTTGTACAGCATGTGGAGACAGTGAGCAGTTCTCAGCTCACTGATGATATTGTGCAATCTTTCGTGGTTTGTATCCAAGTTGACTTGTCAGTTTCTGTAATATTGTGATATCTTCTCCTTCTCCTCTTCTCTCCCTTTACTTTGCTTCTTGTTGAAGTGGATCGCATTTTTTACACTAACTATGCACATGATAAGAAATACATCATCTTAATTCTTTAGGAATGTGATTCTTCTGCTATATCAGAATCTACAGCAAAGATTGAGGAAAGGAGACGCAATATCGAAAAAGAAAATGAGAAGGCAAGTAGGCTTTTTGTCTTTCACCTAGATTCACTTCTCAAGTTCCATGTTCCTTATTATAACTGTTAGCTTCTATGAGACTGTTAAGGCTGTTACTTAACAAGTTCAGTAACCTACCTAACATTTTGATTATTCTTGTGATCCTATCTATCACTGCAGAGGCAAGATCAAATTTTGTCCAAGGCAAGGCAAGCACAAGAGGTACAACATGTTATAAAATCTTTTTCCTGTCATATCCTTCAAATTGAGGACTTGACACATTGTTTTATCATGCAATGATTCATGAATTCTTTTATCGAATAATCCATTTGTGTTTCTAGTCAACACTCCTCACCTTAGATTAAGTTTATTAGATTCTGATTAAAATAATTGTTGGTATATGAAGTTTCACGTGATATTATAATTGGTACCAATTTTGGTATAATGCTGTATTTTTTATCAATTATAGGAAGCTGCTAAAAATGCACGTTTTGAACAAATATGGAGGAGCAGAAAGGGGAACACAGAGGTGACACCTGATACAGTACAGGAAAGGTGTCAATTCTATGATGTTGTTCGTATTGATGTTGAGGAAAGCTCCAGTAAGGTGCAACAGCATAAGTAAGTTCTATTGCTCGTCAAATTCGCTTCTCCATTTTGCAAAAGTTTTTGAAAATTGTTGCCTAATGTTTTTACAGAGAGACTTTAGAGGACCAAAAGATTTTATCCAGTTACTTACCTCTATTGAGGGAATTTATCCCTAGTGCTGCTTCAGAGATTGAATCAGAGTTACATGCTTACAGTGGTAATCAAGGTTGCTATGTTAACTTATTTCATTTATGCAAACTGCGTCAAAACTTCATAGATACAAAAATTTTACATGGATGCTAGCCCCGGCAACAAAATCATTTTGGGTGAATTAAGGTCATTCAAGTTTTTATTCAACTTTGTTTCCTTTCTATTAGATCCATGACTTCATCAGTAGTGGAATATACTTCCTTTTATTTGTATATTGCTAGTGAATGAGAGAGAAACTTTTACCTTCTTTTTTTCCCCTCTTTCTTTTCGTGTTCTCTTTTGATTGTTTGAACTGCTGTTAGAGCTTGAACATTATTTTGTTAAGTCTCTTTACTTAATACCGATGGCATTTTTATGCCCTTGAGTAATGTTAAATTGGTTCTTGTTTTGTTTTTTTGCAGAATCTACGGATGATTTTGTTTATGACATCTACACAGTGAATGATGAGATGGATATAACTGAAACACAGATTTCAAACCCATTTCCTCTGTTAGTATTCTATCTTATGTGTTTCCTGATTTGTTCATTGTTTTTTTCCCTGTTAATGTTAATATGTGTTTCTTTTTCAGGGTAAAAGTTGATGAGGGGGGATTTTACGATGGACCTGATGGCTTAGATTATGAAACTGATGATTCAAATGGTAGCCACTAAGGCTTCTTTTATTAGGGGTTTTTGACTGTTTTCTGCTGCTTATTTTTCTCATTTAAACTTGACCACAATCTCTGTCTTTGTCAGCTGAAGATAATCCACTGAATGATTACCCAGATGAAGAGGAAAGTGAAGCCTCTAATAGTGAATCCCAAGAAAATGAGAGTGTTAGATCTTCAGAACCCGATGTTACAAAAAGTTGTGGTTTGTCTGGTGGAGATGGTGGAGACTATTTTGATGAAGACGATGAGTATGATGATAATGACAAGGACTCTGATGATTCTGATTATGATCATAATAGAGGTGACAATGATGTGGGACACCGCACGCGGGTACAGATAAGCTGGCTTTAAAGCATATGAATAGGCTTGTATATACAAAGATTCATATGATATGAGATCCTTAACTGACATTCTGACCATTACTCTCAAACTGGTGAACTGCTATTACTTATTGGTTAAGTGATTATTCGAATATGTGTCTTGAAACGGAGAGGATGAATTGTACGGACAGACCATACACGAACATTCAAATTGAAGAATGTTGCTCCTTTATAATTCATAGATTGACACTGAAACCACTGATAAGATAATCCGAGTGTTGCTTAAACGTTGCTCAGTTTTAAAACACATACTGAACCAATAAAAGTAATTTATTTTATTACTTTCGAATTAAAAAAAAATTGAAAATCTTTGCAATTGCTTCTTTACTTCTTCTTTTTCCCTTTTTTTTATTAGTATTCTTTTTCTTCTTATTCGGCTGGAATCCATTATAGCGTTTAGGAAAAAAAATTAAAAATAAAAACAAGCCATCCAATCCCATCTGAACTTCTATAGAACAAGCTAATATTAGCTGTTAATTTGATGGGATAAAGAAGAAGATTTTCTAAAAAGTAATGTAGTTTAATCACTACTATAAATCAGCTGGAAGTTCTCACAAAACTCTTCGATATTTGTTTAAATATCAAGCAGCTCTCAAAAATTACTTTTTGTATTTTTCATGTTTTTAAAGGTTAGATTAATCACTTAAGTGGATAAACATATATTATATTGGTTAAAAGAAAAAAAAATTAAATAATAAACATTCGTTGGTTTTGAGTATTAATAAGGAAAAATACAAATTTAATTTTTTTTAATAAGCAAAAATACAAGTTTATCTTTTTAGTAAGGAAAATATAAATTTAATTTCATAATTAAAACATACGGACTGAAAAATGTGATCAGTAATATATGCATTAATTGTCATTTCCAGTTTATTTCAATATTTATAAAGTATGAATTTGAATTTGAATTATTAGCATCGAATATTATAATTATTTCAAAAAATATTGAAATTTTAAATTCTTGTACACTTTTTTTGATAAAAAAAAATTTATACATAGTATTGAACTTTAGGAGTATGTTTGGTGCAACATATTAGATAAAATATGTATAATTACATTGAATTATACTATATATAATTTATACAGTGTTTAGTAGAAAGATATACAATATATTCATACAAAATTGATTATAAATATTTTTAATAAAATACTTTTTTATTATAAAATTTATTTAAATTAATGTCTAATTTATTTGAAATATTTTTATTATATTTTAAAATAAAAATTTATTTTTAATTTGAGATTAAAGAAAAAAATCAATTCACATTATTTATAATTAAAAATTCAAACAAATTAAGATAAGTCAATATAGTTTAGACATACACTTACTAATCGTATTAAATTTTTACGAAAACTTATTATTTTTATAATATACGATATAATCTGATTTTACAACAAAATGAATGACTATACAAACATTATACAATTAGAGTTTTTAATAATATGTAACAAACAAATTATTCGTTGCTGAATATTATAGTTATTTTAAACTAATAAAAAATTTTGCATTTTAAATAGTTATACACTAAGTGTGTGTTTGATGCATTATATTTTATAGGTTAAGTATAATTGTATTTGAATAAATTGTATTGAATTATATTATAATTATTTTATATAATATTTTATAACAATTGTATAATATAGTCAAATAAAATTAATGATAAAATTTTAATAAAATAATTTATATTTAAAATAGTATATAATACTTTAGGTAGTTTTTTTACTTATCAAAATAAGTTAATTATAAAATTTTATTTAAATTAATATTTAATTTATTTTTATATTTTCATACATTTTAAAAATAAAATAAAATTATTTTTAATTTAAAACGAAAGAAAAATCAAAACATATAGTTTTAAAATTAAAATTCTAAAATATTCAATACGAGGTAGACCTACAATTATTACTGTTATTAAATTTTTATTTTATACAATATGATATTATTTTACAAACAGTCACATGAGTATTAAAAAATCTACATTAAGAATATTTAATATCACGTAACAAACATCGATTAACTTTACCTCTACAATAACTATGTTACTACACAAATGACATTATACTTTTTCTACTATAAAAATGAGTTAGTAAAATAAGTGAACATTCCTACAATCAAACATCATTGAGAAGATAGATGTTTTAATATTTATTGAGTTTAGGACATAACGTAAGAGAACACTTTTGGAAACTAGCAATTACACGAGACATAAATTTCCTTCTGTCGAAAAAAACAAAAAATTTATGATATATCTATTAGGATATTTGCAAACAAAGTGAATAGTAATCAAGCTATAACTCTATTTCATCAACTCTACAAAACAGGCTCCAAAATTTCAAAATTTCTTCTCTCTTCAATTGTAAGAGTTCTTGGAAGGTGTTCTACACCTGCAATCAAAACTGGCCAACAATTACATTGCATTGTAATCAAACATGGTTTCAATAGAGATATGATTCTTATGACTTCCCTTCTTGACATGTACGCTAAATCCACTCATATCAAACATGCTCGCTTAGTTTTCGATGAAATGCTTAAGAGAGATGTTGCTGCAAGTAACACCATGATTTATGGGTTGTGTTTGTCGAACTTAACATTAGAAGCAATGGAATTATTTAATAACATGAGAGAACAAGATGTGGGTTCTTGAAATTCATTGATTTTAGGACTTGGGAAGAACTCAGAAGGAAGAAAAGCATTGTTTTACTTTGAAAAAATGAGATTAGAAGGTGCAGAAGTTGATTTTTTGACCCTGGTGAGTGTTTTATTTTGCGTGCTGATCTTGCAGCGTTTATAAATGGTAAGAAAGTTTATGTCTTGGTGATTAAATATGGATATGAGTTATATTTTCCAATAGAAAATGTTGTTATTGACTTGTATGCTAAATGTGGATGTATGGATGATGTTTACTTATATTTCAAAACCATGTCATTTAAGAATGTTGTTTCTTGGACTACTTTGATTGCTAAATATGGAAAACTAGGCTTGGGAATAGAAGCTCTTGAGGGATTTGTTAAAATGGAGACAGAAGGAGTTGTACCAAATGAAATCACATTCACTTGTGTCTTATATGCATGTAGTCATTCAGGACTAGTGAAGGAAAGGTGGGGGATATTTGAGACTATGAAACATAAATATTGTATTGCACCAAAGATTGAGCATTACACATGTATGGTTGATCTTTTAGCACGAGCTGAGCGTCTTAAGGAAGCTTTGGAATTTATTGACAAGATGCCTATTAAGCCAGATGTTAAGCTTCTTACAACTTTTCTCAACTCATGTTGTTCCCATAAAACTTTTGAGCTTGTTAAGAATGTTGGGGAGCAACTGCTTGAATTAGAACCTCAAGAAGCAGGAGCGTATATGATACTCTCAAATTTATATGGGCTTGTTGGGGATTTGGAAGGTGTTTTAAATGTGAGAAGATTGATGGCAAAGAGAAAGATAAAGAAGGAAAAAGTTTGTACATGGATTGAGATTGATAGAAATGTTCACATGTTTGAATCAGGAGACAGATCTCATCCTCTAAGCAAAGAAATATTTAACTAACTACAATTTGTCAGTGAGAAGATTAAGCTTTTTGGATATGTGCCAAACACTAGCACAGTCATGCAAAATGTGGATGGATGTGTTAAGGAGGAAATAGTTCTTGGACATAGTGAGAAATTAGCCCTTGGTCTCGCCCTTATCGACACTCCTCTATGAACCCGTATCATGTTAGTTAAGAATCTAAAAGTGTGTATAGACTATTACGAGGTGATGGAGTTAATTTCAAAGATTGAAGAAAGGGAGAGATTCAAGCAGATTTCATCATTTCAAAGATGGTGTTTACTCATGTGAAAATCATTGATGAAAGTACAAGTAAGCAAATAAAAATACTTGTTAGGATGCTTTCATGGGAAGTAGGTTGTGTAGACATATTAATGTTTTTCTTTTGGGATAGAAAAATAAATATATAAATGAATATTTCTCAAATTAAAGCTAAGCACTACAATAGGTCCCATAATTATTGAAAATGAGCATTTTACTCCCATTATTATTAGCTTGGGTACTTTAACCTCATAGTTATGAAAAATGAAAATTTATACATTCATAATTTTTAATACTATGTAACAATCATGGTTAACTTTACCTTTACAATAGCTATGCTACTATCCAATATCAATTATTATAAAACCAACCCTAATGACACTATATTGTTTCTATTATAAAAATGGGTTAGTAAAATAAGTGAACCTTCCTACATTCAAACATCATTGAGCAAATAAATGTCTTAATATTATTGAGTTTAGTACGTAGCACTAAGAGAACACTATTGGCAACTGGCAAGGCAACTACACTAGATATAAACTTCCTTCTGTCAAATAAAACTAAAAATTTATGATATGTCTATCAGGAAACTTGCAAACAGAGTGCATCGTAATCAAGATATAACCCTATTTCATCAACTCTACAAAACAAGCTCCAAACTTTGAGAATTTCTTCTATTTGCAATAGTAAAAGCTCTTGGAAGTTGTTCTACACCTGCAATCAAAAGTGGCCAACAATTACATTGCATGGTAATCAAACATGGTTTCAATAGAGATATGATTTTCATGACTTCCCTTCTTGACATGTATGCTAAATCCACTCATATCAAACATGCTCACTTAGTTTTCGATGAAATGCTAGAGTGATATTGTTGCAAATAACACCATGATTTTTGGTTTGTGTTTGTCTAACTCAACATTAGAAGCGATGGAATTGTTTAATAACATGAGGGAATGAGATGTGGGTTCTTGGAATTCATTGATTTCAAGACTTGGACAAAACTTGGAAGGAAGGAAAGCATGAGATTAGAAGGTGCAGAAGTTAATTTTTTGACCCTGGTGAGCGTTCTATCTGTATGTGCTGACCTTGTAGCCTTTATAAACGGTAAGGAAGTTCATGTCTTAGTGGTTAAATATGGATATGAGTTATATTTTTCAAAAGAAATGTTGTTATTGACTTGTATGGTAAATGTGGATGAATGGATGATACTTACTTATATTTCAAAAACATGTCATTTAAGAATGTTGTTTCTTGGACTGCTTTGATTGCTGAATATGGAAAAACAAAGCTTGGGAGTATAAGCTCTTAAGACATTTGTTAAAATGAAGGATTTGTACCAAAAAAAATCACATTCACTTATGCCTAATATGCATGTAGTCATTAAGGACTAGTGAAGGAAGGGTGGAGGATATTTGAGACTATGATACATAAGTATTGTATTACATAGATGGAGCATTACACATATATGGTTGATCTTTTAACATGATCTGGACATCTTAATAAATCCTTAAAATTTATTGACAAGATGCCTATTAAGTCGGATGTTAAGCTTTTTACGACCTTTCTCAACTCGTGTTGTTCCCACAAAAAAATTGAGCTTGCTAGGAACGTTGGGGGAGAAGCTACTTGAATTAGAACCTCAAGAAGCAGGAGCTTATATGATGCTCTCGAACTTATATGTGCTTATTGGGGATTTGAAAAGTGTTGTAAATGTGAGAAGATTGATATAACAAAAAGGATAAGGAAGGAAGCTTGTACATGGATTGAGATTGACAGGAAGGTTCACAGGTTTGGATCAGGAGATAGATCTCATCCTCTAAGTAGAGAACTATTTAACTAGCTACAATCTATCATTTAAAATATTAAACTTTTTGGATATGTGCCAAACACTAACACAATCATGCAAAATGTGAACGAATGTGTTAAAGCAGGAAATAGTTCTTGGACATGGTGAGAAATTATCCCTTGATCTTGCCCTTATTTCCATTCCTCCATGAACTCATATCATGTTAGTTAAGAATATAGTGTGTATAGACTGTCATGAGGTAATGAAGTTAATTTGAAGGATTGAAGATAGGGAGATTGTTGCAAGAGATGTAAGCAGATTTCATCTTTTCAAAGATGGTGTTTTCTCATGTGAAAATCACCGGTGAAAGTACAGGTAAGCAAATAAAAATACTTGTTAAGATGCTTTCATATGAAGTATGTTGTGTGGCATTGATATGTTAATGTTTTCCTTTTTGGATAGAAAAATAAATATAAGAATGGATATTTTTTGGATGAAAATTGAGCAGTATAATCCTTATAATTTTTGAAAATGAGCACATTACTCATGTTATTATTAACTTGGGTTGTTTAATCCCATGATTATGAAAAAATTTAACCCTATATTTACAAATGACTAATGGGGAATAAAAGTGCCACAATTTTCAAAACTACAAGATTAGAAATGTTACGATTTCATATTATTGAACTAAAAATGCCTCAATTTCAATAATTACAATACTATAAATGCCCTAGTTAAAAATAAAAAATTTAAGTGCTTATTTTCATGTAACTACACTACTACTAGTACCCTTTTCTTCTTTCTTCTAGGATTTTCATCATTCATTTTCATCCAATACATTACATTGTAGTACATAACTTATGCTTTAGTGAATATGGTGATGTTTTCCTCGTTTATAGATAAGAGAACTTCACCAATATAAGCTACAAAAAGCAAAATGAGCATCATAATTACTGAACCAACCAAAACAAGATATATTGTTTAATCATTTAGCCCTTGTTTAAAATTTAAGTGGGAAGTACTACTTGTTCATAATGTTCTGTTGATTACAATGCACTGTTTTTTTTTCTTTAAGCTCATCAAATGTATGTGCAGTTTGTTTCCCTATTGTTGGTTGGATGTCGGCAAGGTTTTAAGGATGATAACGAGGAGGACTTGATTTCAAAGTGAAAAGGGCAAAGCATAAGCTTACTAGAAGTGAATGAAGTTTTGGAAGATATAATGACACATGTATGTTTTACAACCAAGTGTTCAAAGATTTAGTTGGATGTCTATTCTGTGAGGTATATAAACATTTAAAACAACTCATAAATGTTAGTTTTATTGAATGAGTTAAAAAGTTAAGTTGATTCTTGTTTAGCATGGAGTGCTTGCCCTAAAGCCATATCAAAATATCGATAAAATTTTGAAAAAATTATAACAAATACTTTTCAGGTGGTATAAAACTGTAAGAAAACCCATCAACTTTAGAAAATAGGCAATTACAACCCCTGAGTTATTGTTATATTACATTATCCTTTCTTAGATATCTTGATTTTATCATTTTACTTTCAAACTCCTCCCTTAAAACGATTTTAAAAGTCACTACAAGAGATGTAATTGTTTTTTTCCAAAACTTGAAATGTCTTTTGTTATTTTAGTAAATTTGAATAGAGGTATATGTAATTCACCTTAAAAAATTTGATATATCCACGATATCTCATTTATGGAAGGGTATCCATATTACCATATTAAAATATTCACCCATATTTCCATATGTTGTTTTTATTTTTTTATAAAATATATAAAAAATTACAATATCAATAATATGTTTGATTTCTTTGATATTTATATAAAATTAAAGTTTCTATAATTTTAGAAATCTAGATATTTTAATCCTTGGCTAGAGATGCTTCTCTATATGTGATTATAAGCTTAATGCTGTTAAATCAAATCTTCTGCTAGATTCTTATCCACTTGTTTTGACTTAATTATTTTGTTTGTGTCCTCATCTCTATGTCAAGAACTTGACATGGCAATTTGTTTGTTGCCATGCCTGTTGATTTCTTTTATAATATACGGAGGCAACTTGAGCAAGATATATTAGCAGATAGCGTAGACTGGGAATTATGTAGAGAAAGATAGAGCTAAAAGGAGAAATTCTTAGATGTGGCATAGTTGAAGCCAATATTAGTCTTGTACTTCTAAGGAAAGGCTTGTCACAAATTTATAAATCTTCTTTCATTTTGGAATTAGTCAAATAGATTCGTCATTTAATTGATATGAAATATCATATTAACTTCTTTGAAAAGCCAACAATGTTACGTGTCAGGTGGTTTACTTCTTCTTTTTCGTGTACTAAACTTTACCTTTTTATCATATTTTACTGTATCCAGATATAGAAAGGGAAAAAAAAAGAGTAAAACTATATTTATAAGACATTAAAATTTGTTACCAGAAATATATCATCTTCGTGCTCAACTCTTATATTTTTGCTAAAAGAAATACAACACATATATTTCAAATTGAATGATGATGAATTTGATAGTGTTTAAATTAAACTTTGATAATTTAAATATGTTTAATATTAAACTATATACAACATTATTATAGTATTATTTTTATTATTATAAGAGGTTAAAAAAGGGTTGAGAAATGCTAATAATAAGTCTTCTTTTTGTGTATTAATTTGCCGAGGATTGTAATGAAACTGTCGTTGGACACTTAATGACATACCCATTACTTTTATGTCAACTAATCGTATAAGCAAGTAATAGAAAGCAAATTAATACACAAAATTGGATTTGGAGGAAAGAAAAAAAAACTAATTGCTTACCATACATATCAAAACAAAACTTTAGGTGAAGGAAGCTAATTCGTTTTGGTGGACAAGTGACTTGAATAGAAAGTACAACTTCACACCAATGGCTTGGTCTTCCATCCAAAGGAAGCAGGAGGATTAGGATTCAAACAGTGGAAGGATTTCAACCAAGCAATGTCATCTAAAGCAACGTGAGATTTCATAAATTTTCTTGAGAAATTATGGATCCGAGCATTTAATAATAAATATACTAGATCCCAACATTTCTTTCAAAATCAACCAAAAAATTCAGATCCATATATCTAGAAAGCCCTACTTTGGACTAGAGAATTGGGTTAGAGATTAATTATAAAATGAAGCTATTGGGAGTTAGGTGAAGGAAACATCATTAACATCTGGACTTCACCTTGGATCTCAAGTTTATCCAACCAAAAAATACCCGTTACACCTTTACCAACCACCACATCAGGTCTCTCAAATACTGCAGACCTCTGTATTTGGAATCCCATTTTAACATGAAACAATTCTCTGATTGACTGTCTTTCCCCTGTCTATGCTAAAAACTTTATTAAAGCTCTATCCCCACCAAATCCAGATAAGAGGGATATGTTCAATTGGTTTGGAAGTGATAAGGGTCCTTTTTCAGTTAAGGATACTTAACTCTCATAAAGGATCGAAGCTGCTATAATCATTCTAATTTTTTGAATAAATTCTAGAAGACAAATTCATAAGACATGAGATTTTACTATGGAAGATCCTTAAGCGAGCACTCTACACCAAACAACTACAAGGTTTAACAACTCAACATATGTAAATTGCACTCTTTGCAACAAAGAAAATGAGGATATCAAACACCTTTTTATCAAATGTCAAATTCAACTCTTAGTTGAAACATTAAAACTGGGCGCTCATTTGGTCATTCACAAACAAGATGGACATCTTTACTTGCATAAAACTTCATTCTAAAAACCCCCAAAAATAATCATACCACGCAACACTTCGGCAGAACATTTCACTTTGACTTTAGTGATCATACTATGACGTATGTGGCACATCAAAAATAAGATCTTACGAAAATAACAAGTTCAAAATTCTTTTGCAAAAGGAGCATACTCATAACAATTCACCAACAGATCAAGAATTCAACACCTATACCATCTAAGTGGCAACCCGCACCCCACAATGCGCTAAAATATAACTTCGTTGTAGCCTGCAAACATGGAACAACAACAATTGGTTTTGCAGTTTCTAATCACTCTAGTGCCATCGTAGAAACTTGAAAGCAAGATCACTTCACTCATAGTGTGGACGTTGCTAAATCTTTGACCCTTCAAGCTGCTCCTAGACAGTCTTCAACACAAAAGGAAAGCTATTTATGTGAAAGAAGATACAAAATTTATAATTAAAGTCCTCATGGAAAACAATAGGAAGGATATCTCGCAAAGTGCTTGGAAAAATATCCACAATTTACAAAGTCTCTTCAAGAAGTTCTGTATGCTAAGTGTCCAATAGATACCTAAAGAGCTGAATGATCCTTAGTTAAAATGGCTAATCACTTTTCTAGAGGGGATAAAACTCAATACGAGTTTATTTCTCTTACAAACACAGCCACCATATGAAAGGCCACACACCTTTTGCAATAATTAGTCAAAAAAAAAACTTAAACTGCAAGATTATCTATGGTTATGATGCTCTGATGCTAACCATGAAAGCCAAGAAATATTGAAAACAGTCCAGCAATTTTCTTGCACCATTGGAGTTACAAATTCATGAGTGCAACAACATATGTTACAAAAAAAAATGAGACTGATTTTGAAAGGTATGGGCAACAAGAAGCTCTTTCATGGCCAAGTTATATTTTGTATGTTACCGCATAAGAGGCATTAACCACCTCATCTCTGCTCCATTTCCATTGGACAAGTAGTATACTTTCTTCCAGCTTTCCTCGGTGAATGCTTCTCGTCGACCCAGCCTTTGTCTGCCATAACAATTTATGTGAAAGGTTAAGCATATGAACTCAGATAGTAAAAAGATTTTGCATCATCCAGGTTGACCAATGAACCCATAAGTAATATATGTGTGATTAGTGTTATCACATTAACTTTGTTCCGGCAAAAATAGGCTTGCTTTCAAACGCAAGGAAAAAAGGACAAACAAAACACAGCAAGAACATGACGATCTTGCCATTGCTATCATGATTTCCATAGGCACAATATTGCATATCAATTCCTACCAAGGCATAGATTGAGTCATTACTCATCAGTAGTAATTTTATGTTATGATTAAGATGCTATTAAAAAAAGTTTCAAAATAATATGTATCAAACTGGTCAACAAAAATTGGAAGAAGATGCCAAACATGTGTATTGTTATCGCTCATCCTATTTGACCATTAACTACAAAACGGCAGAGTTCACATGCAATATTGCAATACCTGATATAATAATGGCAAACGGTTGCTGCTTCTTCTAAAGTGTAACGAGGAAGAATAACACGAGCATCGACAGGAACATCTGGCAAATCTTGACGTAACTTTCCGACTGCCGTTGAATGAGAGAAAGCACCCACCATCATGTCTTCATGCCTCATAGATCTAAAAGCATTCACCTGCCAGATATGTCACGTATTAAGTGTATTACATCAGTTTCATATATATTGCACACACAATCAAGTTAGTAATTAGCCAGTACGTCATCTTATCATTGTTATCAACAGTAACCTTGTTGATAAAGGGCATTTAACTATCATTTCATAGAAAACATGAGTCTGCCTAAGTTGTAGCCATGAAGCAAACAATAACTTTGAAAGTCAAATTGGAGCACACGTTTCGGACAAATTACATTACATATGTAAATCCATCAGTCTTATAACCAAAAAGTTGATACATACCATAGCAAGTTCCCTGGCATGTATTGGTCGAGTAGAACGAATGGTTACGGGTTCTTCAAACTCACAGAATGTGAACCAATTATTATACTAAGAACAGTAAAAGCAATACATTAGCAATTTGTTAAAGTATAACGCTAGAACAAAATTTAATTTTGATATAAGCATAAGGTTTGGACACCATAAAACTTACTTGATCAATTGCAATCAAAACAGGGATATCCTTCACAAGAGATAACTCCTTCCTCAAGCGCACCACCACTCCGACAGCAGCATGAGTGTGCATGATTCCTGTGTCCACTAAGTCATAAAGGGTTGATCCTTCAGGCATTGTCATGGAATCCATTCCATCTTTCATCCATCCAACACCAGCACCCTCGCCCAGTGGAATTGGATCAGATATTTGGCAAGGCAATTGTTTCAAACGAGATTCATTAAATTTCAGAAAATCCTGGAGAATTAACGCGAGTTAAATAAAAACTTGTAGAAAATAATATACAATAATGTCCAAAACAATCTTATCAGTATGAGACAAACAAATTTAAAAGGAACTAAGCACGGGAAAACTTTTCCTTCTTTATGCCTTTCACTTCTAATGCCACAAAAGGTGAAGGAGAAGGGATACCATGGAAGACACATAATCCAATAACTGCATTTTGAATGCATATTAAACAAGATAAGATTGCATTCGAAATCTAATCTAGGAGCAGATTATTCAGTTTTAAAGCTAGTAGAGGAAAATTGGTATTAGGCTCTAAAATTGTGATTCAAATGTACAGCTGAAGAGATCTACTTGAGAGTGAATAGTGATCCACCATGCCATGATTTATTCTATATGAGTATAGGGTAGAACTTCAAGTTCTTGCCTTTAGAACATTTTCCGCCTGAACAGGTGTGTCCCATAGCCCCGTTTGTGGATTTTTATAGAAATATCCTCCATGAGTCCACTCCCGACCTCTAGGAACATAAAACACCAGCCATCCCTCGTCTCTTGCCCAATGAACTAACATTGCAAGCACAATACTTTTCCCGCAATTGACAAGACCATCCAAGACAATCTGCTTTCTCACTTTTACCCCTAAAAAAATCAAATACAAAGATAAGTGCATCCAGCCCGTATTTGCTATCTTCTATTACAACTTTTGTGCATTCCTTCCTCTTCTCTATGATGAAAATATATAACAGAAAATATATGTGTAGACCATTTTACAAGTCCAGTACTTAAAGTGAATAAAAAGAAGGCTAAAAAAATGAGAACAATAAGGTACCTAAAGTTTCCAAATAACTCAGTAACTAACAAAACTTGTCAAGAGACACCAACATATAGAATCATAGTAAATGTAGTTCTTCAATTGGATAAAAACTTCCTAGCATTTTCCAATTGTTGACCAAAAAGATTAGTCAAAATTCACCAATTCTAAGCAAGACACTAAGTTTCATCTCTATTCCTAGCTCAAATAATCGAAAAGAAAAAAAAAAGATATTAAAAAAAGAATCAGCAACATATAGAGCTACAGACCTTTACTGTTTGGTAACCACAAAGGTGGATCAGCAATTCGACGGAAATTATCACGAAGATCAATAAAACTCTGACGCACAAGAAGTGCACTTCTCATGGACTCATCAAACTCCTTCACCATCCCTGCCGGTAAACCCTCCGGTAATACCTTATTCAACTCTTCCATCCTAATAACCACAAAAACCCAATCAAATACTAAAAGCTCATAAACCCATTTACACAAATAAAATCATAAACAATAGTCACATTGCATACTTGAACTTGAGGTAGCTACAAGCATCATTGCCAGTGAGCTGAGAGAGCGAAGGAGTGGAAGTGAATAAAGGGCGGCCATTGGGTCCCACATCAAGCGATGGGTTGTTTTCATCTAGCGCTAGACGGCTTGCCCGAGCATTATCGTCAAAAAGAGAAGCATCAACGTCATTGGCTGCCATAGTGTCATCGGCAGAGGCATCAGATTTGGATTTGGTCTTCTTGGCTTTGTTAACAGTAGCTTTTGTACCGGTGTTCTTTGTTGCGTAATTGAATGTTGTCAGTAGGTTCCAAGCTTGAACCTTTGGACCTTTCGACACTGTACCTCTGAGTATTGACCTCAACATCAGGGGCAGCTCAAGAATTTGTTAGACCCTAGGCAGCCCTTGAAATCCAGGGGGAAAATGAAATGTATTGAAAATTTGTACATATAGCATTATATGAGATGTAATTCTAAGCATAAAGAATAAAACTGAAACCATTATAGTAAATCAAAACCTAGACGGAGACCACTTACATACATTACCTATTACTAAAAGTCAACTAACCAAACAGGAATTCGAAAATTACAAACCGAGGACACAAGAATAACATTAATCAAAATGAAACTTAGAGAAGTTTTTTTTTATTTGCAAGGATCACGAAACCTAACAAAGAAGAAATCATTGAACGAGCAGCTTATAAAACAGATATGAAACTTACAAACTGAGTGGCTTACATACATCAGAAGAAGCAAATGGACTGATGGAGAACGGCAAGAGAGTGGACTGTGGAGACTATTGGCTTGGATGAATTGCCGGCAGCAATGGAACTGGAGGATACTCGAAGGGCGTAGGTGTTGAAACGGGAGAGAAAGAAACTAGGAAAGTTTAGGGTAAAAAATGTTGGGCAATTGAAATTTAAAAAAAATATATTTGTACGACAAAAATGAAATGATATTAAAACTTGTAAGATAAAAATACCAATCAAATAATATAGAATTAGATAAATGATTTACAAAAAAAATTAATAATAAAAATATATAACATAAATATAAAAAAATATTATTTTTATAATTATAAATATAAAAAATATTATTTTTATAATAATAAATTTAAAAAATATTATTTTTATTATAATTTTAAGAATTTCCTCCCAACTTCGCTTAAAACTACACTTTATTACCTTTGTTTTGTAATAATACTTCCATTAATTTCTTTTTCTTTTTTAAGAAACATAAATTTTATTTTATTTTATTAAAAAATAAAAAAATGCTTATACAATAAATAAAAGAGATATAATAATTATTTTTTAATAAAAAAATTTTACATTTATTTTTATATCTACGTGATTTATATCATTTTATATAACATGACTATTTAAAAAATAAATATTTTTTTACTATTTTTTAAAATAATTTTACTATGTTTATGTATCAAGTATTAGAAATACAAAAATATATATAAAATTATGTATTTTTAATCTTAATACATGTAATAAATAGATAAAAAAAATTAAATTTATGTACATATTTTTATAAAATAAATATCTAATATATTTTACTTAAAAATAAAGAGATTAAATATATCTTCTTTTTTTCAAGAAATAAATTAAGTATCACCTATCCAACTCTCAAGAAATGCAATTTTTTATCATTTGTTTTTTAATAATTTAGTTTTCCTTTAACAATTTTAATTTCGAAGTAAGTAATTTTAAAGCATTACTACAAAAGGTAATAACTTCAATGAAATGTAATTTACAAATTTTAATTTAATTATACATGATTATTGTATAAACTATAATGTAAAATTTAAAGGTATAAATAATAATAAAATTTAAATTAATGTGTAATTTTTAAGATAAAAGAAAATATTAGTTTTTAATAAAAAATATATTTTTAAATTGTATTAATTTAAAAATTAAGATTATTTGATAGGGGTTATTTTCTAAATTTGTTGTAATAAAAACACTTACCTTTAAATCAATGATTAAAATATTTGTAACTTTTTTTTAATTTATTCAAATGTAATATATATTAAATATATTTTGTATATTTACCTTTTATTTTCTAGTTTTTTAACCTAGGAAAACTAAAACCACACATATTTTTTGAAATCAAAGTTGAAAATTGAAATTGCTTGGTTATTATGTGTAGATACCCAATTCGATGATTTTTTATATTTTAAAATCTTATTTCTAATTTTATTAATAGTTTTGTAAAATTTAAGAATTAAAAACTTATAATCAAGATTTCATTTTTTTAGATACAATTAATATAACAATTGGAGCAATAAAACGATAGATTGAAAATTTCTATAACAGAGCAAACATAAAAGTTTAAGGTTTTTACGTATTTAATAAAGTTTTTAGTTTTATTTTGAAATTTTTTTATATTAATATATATTGATTATTGATTTTTTTTATTTAGATTCTAACTTTAATCAAAATTATATTTTTATTAAAATTTTAAAAAAATTATTTGCAAATTTTTTTATTCTTTTCTTGTTATAATAATTAGAAAACAAAATTTAACTAAGCACTGAAATTCAACTAATATGATTTTATGAGCTTTTTTAAGATGGAGTTTTGAACGTCTTAGCTCGTATAAACTTGTATAGCAAATATTATTTACACATCTAATTTTTAAAATTGAATTGTGATATATTAATGTTATAAATTAACCAAGCGAATTTTGAGTTCAATTTGATTGTATAAATATATAATTATAGATAATAACAAAATAATAAACAGTGAAAAAAATGAATTATACACATTGATTTAAGTAGTTCAATCTTTTAATGTGAAAAATATATTACACTGACAACGGCATACCGAAAAAAATCTATTAATAATCAAATAAAGATATAAAACCAATCTTTTTGAGAACTTCACAAAATATACCAAAAAATCCAATACACACAAAAAATATCTCATTCTAATTTATTGATAACATACAGCAAGATATATTAACAAATCTTGCTATTAAATTAAATATTACCATACAAATGAGAGAAACTCCACCAACGGTAAAAGAAATGGACAGCTTATCCTTGGGGGTTCAACTCTTTTTTTTTCAGCTCTGACTGTTGCTCTCTCTGTATATCAACTACAGAGAAGAAAACATATATATTCTCACACAAACGGGTGAGGAAAAAGGGAAATATATAAGAGGCAAAATAAGATTTAATGTTATGTTTTATTGAACGGAATGAAATATAATCAAAATTGATTCATTCCATTTTTGTGTTTGGTTAGACTAAAAAATGGGAATAGAATAGAATTGATTCCTAAAGGATAAGGAATGAGAATTACTTCTCCCCTTAAGGAATCATGATTTCATTCTCATCTCAATTCTTTTTTTTTCAATTTTACCCCAACTCTAAATATAATCTTAAACCCAAATCTCAAAACTCTAAACCCTAAATCTTAAATCTTAAATCTCAAATCCCTAAACCCTATATCCTAAATCGCAAAACCTTAAACCTTAAATCTTAAAATCCTAAATCTCAAATCCTAAATCCCAAAACCCAAAACCTTATTTAGAAAAATAATAATTTTAACCCTAAACATTAACCCACAAATAAATCCCAAAACCTTAAACCATATTTAGAAAAATAATAATTTTAATCATAAACCTTAACCCACAAATATAACCCTAAACCATATTTAGAAAAATAATAATTTACCCTAAATCCCAAATCCCAAAACCTTAAACCCTAAATCCCAAATCCCTAAATCTTAAATCTCAAACTTCAAAACCCTAAATCCTATTTAGAAAAACAATAATTTTAATAATATATTTTTTTTAAGTAATAATTATTTAGAAAAATAATGATTTCAATAATATCTTTTGTGTGACGAAAAAATAATAATTAAATGATATTATTTAAATTTTAATGAATATAGGGAAATTAAGGTAATATACAGTGTTTTTCATTCTATTCCAGTTATAAACCAAATATTGTAGTACTGATTTCTTCTTTAATTTCAGTGGTCAAACCAAACAAAATTGTTTCTTTTCCATTCCATTCCTATTCTCATTCCGATTTCATTTTGTGAACCAAACATCACCTAAGTGTTATTTGGGTTTTTGGCTTGAATTGTTTTGGGCCACACTTAACAAATCTTAACCTTGGCTCAAAATGGAAGCAAGTTTTTCAAATATGAAATTCCTTAGATTACCAAATAATCATCGTCCAAAACCCCGAAGGATGATTATCTACTACAACACCAATCAAGTCCAAGCAATGCTTGAACTTGTTAAATGAAACTGGTTTGGTTAACATATCAACTGTATTTTCTATAGTGACTATCTTATTGATAACAATATCATCATGAGATACAATGTCACGAATGAAGTGATATTTGACATCAATATGTTTGGTTATTTCATGATACATAGTATTCTTGGTCAAGTGTATCGTACTCTTAATATCACAAAATAAAATAGAAGCATCTTGCTGTAAACCCAAATCATAAACCAAACTTTTAAGCCAAATGGCTTCTTTCACTACTTTTACTATTGCCATTTATTTTGCCTCTATCTTAGACAAAGCAACTATAGACTATAAAGTAGCCTTTCAATTAATGGCACAATGAGAAAGAGTGAAAACATAACCTATCAGAGATCTTCTTTTATCCAAATCACCAGCATAATTAGAGTCCACATAACCAATAACACTATAACTAGTATAATAACTTCTATCATATACCAAACCAAAATTAGATGTGCCTCTCAAATACCGAAGTATCCATTTCACATCTTTCCAATGACCCTTGCGAGGATTACCCATATATTTGCTGACAACACTAACTGCATATAAAATTTATGGACGAGTATAAACCATAGCTTACATCAAACTACCAATAACACTAGCATATACTGCTCTTCTTCTTTTGATTGTGGTGACAAATCCAAAGAAAGCCTGAAATGTGCAACTAATGGCATACTCACAAGTTTAGACTCTTTCATACCAAAATGTTCAATAACTTTTTCAATATAACTTTTCTAAATCAAATAGAGCTTGCCCGCTTATCTATCACTTTAAATTACCATGACTAAAATTTTCTTTACTACACCTAAATATTTCATCTCAAACTCACTACTAAGTTGAAACTTTAATTTCTGAATCTTAGACTTATTCTTAGAAGCAATAAGCATGTCATTAACATAAAGTAACAAATAAATAGATGAACCATCATGAAATCTTTTATGATAAACACAACTATCATAATCACTCCTAGAGTAACCATGATCAATCATAAAAGAGTCAAACCGCTTATACCACTACCTAGGAGATTGCTTCAACCCATATAAAAAGACTTTTCAATAAACAAACATGATCTTCCTTAATTAGAAAAAAAACCTCTGGTTGATGCATATATATTTGTTCCTCAAGCTTACCATGTAAGAAGGATTTCTTGACATCAAGCTTTTCTAATTCCATGTCAAACAATGCAACCATAACAATCAACACATAAATAGAGCTATGTTTCACAACAGGTGAAAATACTTCATTGAAGTCAATACCCTTCTTCTAACAATAACCCTTTGCAACAACACGTGCCTTGAACCTAGTTATTTCCACCTTAGGTATACCTTCTTTTTTCTTGAAGATCCATTTGTTTCCAACAATCTTCTGACCCTTAGGCGGTTTCACCAATTTCCAAGTATAATTCTTATGAAGTGATTCAATCTCTTCATTCATAGCAACTAGCCACTGAATAGACATATCACAAGTGAAAACTTCATGATAACTAGAAGGTTCATGCACCTTAATAGACTCTACCATAGAAAATGCAAAAGAAACTAAGTTTGCATCTGCATACTGATGAGCGAAAACCGGCATCGCCGATTCTGCCAATACTTTGATTTTATATTTATAAAACTCTCGCAAGTGCACGAATTATTTCGTAGAAAATGATAAGTATACTCCCAAGGTCGATCTAAGGAAGGAATGTATGTGGTTTTTAATTTATTATTCAAACTTTTAAAAACGAAATTAAATCCTAAACATCTTGTCACGATATTTTGGGGTTTTTGTGTTTTTAATCTACTTACAGAAAATTAAACATAGATTCAATAAACATTCATGCAAATTTTATCTTTTATAAATAGTGGAGTATTTATGGATATAATAACTAAGTTAATTATGCTTGCTCATATTATTTAGGTTATTAAAGATATGAATTGATTCTCCTTTTTTTGTATGAATACCACCTTTGGTGTGGTTAGATATTATTTATTAATTAAACAAATCAATTAACACCTATGGGTGGGGTTGATAACTAATTTGGTTAATTAAATTAATTCCTTTTTCTAAGAGATTGAAAATGAACCATTTAAATGCCACCTTTGGTGGGGTTAGACAGTTTAAACTTTATTCAAGGTGTCCAAATTAAACCTAAGAATTTAGTTATCCGAGTACTAACTTTCAAGTTTTAAAACTACTACTGAAAACATGTTGTCAATACATTTTCAGATAATAATTCTTATAAAAACTTTTGAAATAGAGTTTCACTCTAACTACCGGGCGATTGTACCAACAAATAAAAGAGCACTACTCTAAATTAGACCGGATAACTAAACCGGAAAATCTAATTTTGATTTAAGTTTGTAATGAAAAATAATATATTTCTCTAACATTCTTAATATAAAATCTTGAATAAAAATAAAATCAATTCATTTTAGAGATTTTTACCTATTTAATATTTCGCAAGCATAACAACGTTATTACTATATCATGTTTACAAATAGCTAGCACAGTTAAATTTAATCACAGACAAATTAAATATAACATGTAAGAATAAAGCATAAAAAATAACTGCAAAGAAAATAAAATCCTTACAGTACTTCAATGCCATTCCCGTTGCTAGAAAACCTCCAAACGGAGTTTGCACTCCTATTTATTGAATCAAAAAGCTAATAAATTACAAAAACATAACTAGTTCTTCCCAAAGAGGGAAGAACTCTAAAACTAAGAGAAACTAGCTAAAACATAAGAAAAACTAAAAAACCTAAAAACTAAGAAATGGAGAGAAAGAAAGAAGAGAGAAGTGTGTTTTGAGGTGTGGTTTTTTGAAGTGAAGGGAAGGGGGTATTTATAGGTGAGGATGGAGAGAAAAAATGAGTAAAAAAATGTTAAAAAAATGTAAAAACGCGTAATGGAAATGCTGAGGTCATTAATGACGTCAGCATGACGTCATGGGGGCGGATGTACGTGAAAAATGGGACGAAATAGCATCGACGCGCGCGGAGGCAACTGGGCGTGCGCAGTTGTGCGCGGATGAACAGTATCCACACGCGCATCTGTGCGTAGATGAACAGTACCCGCGCGCGCAGCTCTGCGCGGATGAACGATACGGCGCGCGCTCGGCGGCGGCGCGGATGGGTCCCGGCGCGATTTTCTCCTTTTTGACAATTTTGACCCATTTGTTCCAATTTTTCCATATTTGTTGACCTTTCCCCATTTATTTAGTAATATAATTGTGATGTGTTGCTTCTAGTATTCCTCTTTGAGTCTTTAAGTTACGTTTTTAAGTGAAAATACCTGAAAAACAATAAAAATACCCATGATTCCGAAAAAGACAAATTTATATAAATATATGATAAAACATATAAATATATATATTTTTAATCAATTAATGAGCATAAAATCATGGTAATTTTAGTGCTTTTTGAGCACTCATCATATACCTCTGAGGGCGTCGAATCTCTCTCGTTCTTTTACCCTTAGCAATACTATATGGTTGGTCATGTTGCTTTTCTGCTACATCATGAGCAGAATCATCTATCTCATCTACAAATGATTGATCTAAAGTGCCCTCTTGCACTTAACTAGGAGTTTCACTCTCAAACTCCACCTTCTCACTAATATCGTGGTCTTTACCTGCAATAATAGACTCATTTTTTTCTTTTCCAACATGGAAAACTTATCAAACTTAACATCTCTACTAATGAAAAATTTAAGTGACTTGGGTTCAACACAACATAATCTATAACCGTACACCATAGAAGGATATGCCAAAAATATGCATTTCAATACCCTAGACTCAAGTTTACCATCATTAACATGAGCATAAGTAGGACAACCAAAAACTTTCAAATCATAATAATTAGCAGGAGTATCAGAGAATACCTCAAATAGAGTCTTCAACTTAATTATAGTTTATGGAAATCGATTCACCAAATAGCATGCATGGTTACAAGTTTCAACCCAAAAGGATTTATCCAAGTTAGCTTAAAATAGTATACAACGAGCTCTTTCTAAGAGAGTTCTATTCATACGTTATGCTAATCCATTTTGTTGTGGTGTATGACGCACGGTGTGGTGTCTCATTATATCATTTCTTTCACATAACTCATTAATTCGACTTTCACAAAATTCCACACCATTATTAGTTCTCAAATGCTTTCTTGCCTGTTTGATTTTCTATACAAGCCTTGAATTTTACAAACTTAGAGAACGCATCATTCTTGTTCTTTAGAAAATACTCTTAAACATGCTGGGAGAAGTCATCAATAAAAGTCAACATATACCGTGCACCACCCTTAGACACAACAAGAGAAGGACCCTAAAGATCTGAATGAATATAATCAACAGTACCTTTCATTTTATTGATGGCTGTACTGAACTTGACCCTACGATACTTTCCATAAACACAATGCTCATAGAAAACTAAGATTCCTAGTTTTTTGACCACCAAGTAAATCATGTTTGCTCAAAATAGACATTTCTGTCTCACTTATATACCCTAGTCATATATACAATAATTGAGTAGTATCTAATTCTTGATCCGATGAGGACAAAACTGAAATACTACCAATAACAATGCTACCTTTAAGCACATAGAGGCCACACAAAAATTACCATTTAATAACAACGAAAGCACCCTTAATAACTCTTAAAACTCCACCTTCAGCTACATATTTGTAACCTTGTGAATCAAGAGTACCCAAAGATATCAAGTTCTTTTTCATATCTGTAACATGGCGAACATTTTTCAAAATTATAAAAATATCATCATGCATCTTAATTTAGACAATACCAATACCAACAACCTTACAGGACACGTTATTTCTCATCAAAACAACACCCTTATCAATAGATTGATAAGAAGCAAACCAGTCTCTACTGGGGCACATATGATAAATGCAACGCGAATTAAGAATCAAAACATCTCTAAGAGAACCAACAGATATTGATGGAACATTTTCACCATCAGAACTAGAACTATCTACAACACCATCAACATCATTAATACTAGAAGACGTTGTGATAAATTTTCCTTTACCTTTGAGTTTCACACAATTTATTTTCTAGTGCCCTTCCTGACGACAATAGTTGCATTTATCTTTTTATTTTCTTGATTTTGATCTAAACCTGCCTTTATTATTTCCTATGCCTTTTTCTAGACTTCTACCTCTAGCAAATAAACCATTGCTATTATCATTATTGCTTATAGACATATTTTTCTTCAACTCTCTATAATTTAAAATTGTTTTGGCATCATCCAAAGAAATAGTGTCTCTCCCATATAGCATGGTATCAACAAAATGTTCAAATGAACGAGATAAAAAACATAATAGAACTAAGACCTGATCCTCATCATCAATTTTAATACCACCATATTTTAGATCATAAATAATTTTATTAAATTCATCAAGGTGATCATGTAAAGGTGTACCTTCTAACATTCTGAATGTATACAAATGCTACTTCAAATATAACCAACTTGTCAAAGACTTTGTCATATACAAATTCTCCAATTTAAGTCATAATCCAATGAGAGATTCCTCATCACCAACCTCGCGTAATACCTCATCAGACAAGGATAACTAAATTGAATTGAGAGCATTTTTCATCAATGCATCTTTTTCTTCATCAGTCAATTTTTTTAACAATCTATCATTGCCTTCAATTGTCTTAACGAGTCATTCTTTAACTAATATAGCATGCATCTTCATTCGCCAAAGATTGAAATCATTCATACCATTGAATTCCTCAATTTCATATTTTACCACCATGATAGAAAATCAAATATTAAAAAATAAAAGCATAATCTAAAAAATATGAAACCAATCAGATAACCAAAAGCTCAAAATAAATCCAAAAGAACAAACTTGATCAATTCCAATAAATAAAAAAATAACCCAATGCTTTGATACCAATTTGTTATAAATTAGCACTAGCGTAAGTAAATTTCGAGTCCAATTTGGTTGAACAAATATATAATTATGGGTAACAGTAAAACGATAAACAGTGAGAAAAATAAATGGCATATAATGATTTAAGTGATTCAACCTTTCAATGTGAAAAGTCTATTCCACTAACTACGACACACCGAAGAAAAAATCATTAATAATTAAATAGAAATACAAACACTAATCTTCTCTAGAGTTTCACAAAATATATAAAAAAACTCAATATATATATCCATAAAATATCTTCGTAATATACAGTTAGATATTTTAACAAATATTGTTATTAAATTAAATATTATTATACAAATGATAAAAATTTCACTAACTATAATAAAAATGGACAACTTATCCTTGGAGGCTGATTTTTTTTTCAGCTCTAGCTGTTGCTATTTTTGTATATCAGCTACAGAGAACAAAACAAATATGTATATTTTCCCGTACAAACGGTTGAGGAAAAAGGAAAATATATATAAAAGGTAAAATCGGGTTGAAGTGTTATTTGGGTTTTAGGTCATGTTTAACAATTAATATATTAAAAGAAATTTCAAGGAGTGTTTCTTAAAAAGAAAAAAATTAAGAAGTACATAGATTAATTAATACCTTAAAATTTATAGTATATATAATAAGAAACAATTTCTAGTTAGTATGCTTTTCGTTTTATAATTTTTCTTGACTCCTCTCTTTTAACCAGGCATTCCCCCTAGTAGGATTGTTATAATTTTGGTTGTAATCATTAATTATGAAAACGGGACGAGCGGCAGGTCCTCCCCGTATGCGTTCTTGATTTATAATTTATTATATATTTATACTTAAAAAATTTATAAGAATATATTAAAAAAATTAGAGGAGAAGGAAAAATCTCACATGAGACGGTTAAATTCAAGTAAAATTTTAAATATTATTTTTATTTTTAATAATAAAATTAAATATAAAAACAAGATGTAAATGTTATATATTTAGAGATGAAAAATATGTAATATATTTTATATGATAAGAAATAAAAATTTCAAATTAGTAAAGAATAAAAACTAAACAATATTTATATGATAATAAAAATAAAATACATGTAATAATAAATATATAATTTATTTTTATTAAATAATTTGATAATATATATTAGGAAGTGGGGTTTAGTATCATTTAATCTTTCGTATTTTAAAAGATATTTTTTAGTTCATAGTTTTAAGAAAATATATCAATTAAGAATAAATATTATTATTTTAATAATTTTTCTATTAAAATGGTATTTTTATTATCAAACGATTAAAATATAATAAAACACAAGTCATTAACGAGTATAGAAGTTAAATTTAATATAAAATTATTTTTAAAAAATCAACAATAATAATATTATATATGAAAAAATTATTTAAAAATATATTTTTATTTTTTAAATAAAAATAATAAAATTATAAGATAAAAATAACATTTATGAAAAATAACATCTTTAAAACTTATAACAACAAAAATAATAATATAATAATATTGAATATAATTTAATTTGAGGGTGTTCGTGAACAAATCTAAATGACCTTATTTTAATTTGAATGATATTTAATTAGACGACGTATAAAATAAATAATGTGTGAACATTTTTTTAATTATAAAAATGTATGATGTGGATATAATATATGTTATTTTTGTTGTTACAAATTTATGTTTACTATTTTTGTTGATTTCACAAATAAAAATAGCAATAATAACTAACTATTAAAAAAATTGTCAATTTTTTTGTATTAATTGTCATTTTTCAATTGTTAAAAGATCAAATTTTAATTGTGTTTTAATCACTTGATAAAAAATATAATATTTTAGTAAAAAGTTATTAAAATAATATTATTTATCCTTAATTGATCTATTTTCTCAATGTTGAGAGATTAAAAATCACTTTCTTGAATTTGATAGATTAAACTCACACTAAATCTTAATTTGAAGGACTTGATTGACATTTTTCTCTATATATTATACATTATATTTGATTAGTTTAATTTTTAATATAGATAAATCTAAAAAGTTTATATATTTATTAAAATAAAATATAGTTTTGAAAAAAGTCATATAATGTAACTATTATCTTTACCCTACCTTATGTTATAAAAATTCGAATATGTATCTTCTTTTTTTCTTATTATTCATTATATATCTCTATTTGTATCTCAAATTGTAGAATTCTATTAGAATTTGTCATCTCAAGAAAAATTTACTATCCTAATAATAATTGTTTGAGATCCATTTAAATACCACTAGGACTATCGTATCAATCTTACTTAAATTTTATTTTTCGTAGACAACTTTTTTAAATAATAGATACCATATAGAGTAACAAATTAACCATGTTGATTAAATGATAGAGAAAACAAAATAACAAAACATACATTCAATTGTAATTAGTTAAGCTTAAAACATAACCCACAAGTAAAGTTAAAAAGAATAATTACCTATTTTAAATAGTGTTTAAAATATGTATAAAATTTTCAAATACCGTAATATCATAATATACCTAATTTTAAGATTTCTTTCAAACATAAAAAAGTAATTATCAAATATGTTATCTCAACACTTTCAATTTTTTACAATAAGTTACCTAATTTATTATCTCAAATAACAACTTAGAAAAAGATTTCTTAGTATTGGTGTAATTTAATAGCTTGTATATTTATAGGTTTGGGTGATGAAGGTATTAAAAGAATACGTAAAAATATTATATCTTTTAGGGGTACAAGAAATTTGCTTTTAAAAAAAATATAATTTAATCCAAAATAACTATAAAAATACAATTTGGATAAATTTAATTAAATTTAACCAATATAAAATATTAATGAATAAAATTATTTTTTAGATGGTAAGTTTATTATTTTTTAATTATCAATTCATAAGTTTATTTTATTTTATATTTTTTTCAAAAAAAGACTAATTATGTATCACTTTATAAAATAAGATACTAATTATATATCTTTATATAATTTTAATATTAATTTATTTCTTTATAACAACTAAGATAACATATAAAAGCTTTACCAATATAATTACTCCAATTATAAAAGTTAAAACCCAATGCTTTTCATCATTTACAAAAATGCTTCTTTGATACTTCTTTGAAATAGTATCCAACCATGTAAAAAATCCAACCAAGCATTGTATTTCACGTTTCACTTAAGGGTGTCCAAAAACCGAATCAAAATGATTTAAACTGAAAAATTAGATCGGATCGGACCGAACAGTTTTATAAATCACATGGTCCGATTTGATTTGTATTAACTAAAATCGTTTTTCAAACGGTCCGGTTATACTAATTTTTAAATTAGATTGAACCGATTTAATAATATATTAAAAAATTATGTTAATAAAGGGAGGCTATATACTCTGTGAACCAATTTTACTCTTTGAACCCCTAATACCCAACCAGCTGTCCTCGCAGCCTCCAACACCAACCAATCGTCCTTGCCTCTCCTTGTCTCGCCTATAATCCTGTCATCTATGAACGAAATAGGTACGTGGATTATGAAATCTCTCTTACTTAGTCGCTCTATGTTTTTCTTGTTTTGTTATTAAAAAAAAAAGAGAAACAAAATGTAATTAAATATATGATATTTAAATTCATGCTATATGGGTATGGTGGTGATGAATCTTCATGTTAGGATATAACACTAGTGGTGACGAACTTATTATTTTTTGTCTGATAATTTTTTTATATATGTTTCTAATTGAATTTTTGCAATTAGATTATTGTTTTAGGTTATAAAATATATTGAATTTACATGATTTTTGAGTTTGTGTTATCTTCTATTGAATTGGTTCAGTCAACTTTTGGGTTTGGCCATTAGCGTTTTCATGGCTAGTGAATTTTAATGAAAGGAGAATTTGATTTTATTTTCATATTTCTGTTGCAGGTTAAGTTATGTATTTGTGCATCTTTTATTGGTGTTTTCTGAGTTTAAGCTTCTATATATTTTTATAGTCTAAAAGAGATGTTTTGTTAAGATCCGACTCAAAAATTTCCTTACTCTATGAAATTTAGTTTACATAGTACATAGATTTTGTGAGTTGTTTCTGGAATCGAGTATTTTTATTTGTTCAACACTAAATTAGAATCTGAATTAGCTTGCAATTTTATCAAGAGTTTCTCAAGTATTGCATTTAGCTATTATACCTATTTGAATGGATTGGTTTTGTATACGTTCTCCTTATTTCAATTGCTTTTCTGACTATATTACAAAGGTGTAATTTTGGATTTTAGCTTACGAAGATTTTCATTTTAAACTCTTTAGAATTATCCTTCTAAGTTGTCTTTTTTGCTTATTAGAAATAAGTTATAATAGGTCCATTGTTTTTGTTCAATGACCTACTCTTGTGTTCTAAATGTATCTGTAATCAAATTTTGGCTACAACATGAAGTTTCACATCAGATTATTGATTACGTATTTGGAGCACTAGAAAGTATTTTGTTTCAAGCTCTTAATTTTTCCTTTTGAAGTCATTTGACTTGCTGATAATGGTTGAATTTAGTATATCATCTGCTAAAGTCTAGCACGTCCTCTCTATGTGTAAATGAAATCATTTCCGCCACTTACTAGTCCGTGGCATCTAAAATTTGTCAATACTGAGTTAAGTGGAGACTTGTACATTTCCTTTAATCTTTGAATATGATATTTACTCATCTATATTCTATATATAGGTAATGATGATTTATATGAGTTTATTAGACTAAATCAATTTCTAGACTTTATTATTACTGAAGACATTGAACTAATTCATCTCGAGGAAATGGAAAAGCCACCATAGAATTTAAATAACTCATCTTCAAAAAGAGGAATAGAAGCAAGTAATGTTGACCCCGATAACAAATCTGATATGAAGAAACCAAAAAATTTCAAGTAAAAATTATGAAATCATTTTTCATTTATTTTATCCTATGATGTGGAAAATCATATAGCTACATGTTATTATTATAATAAAATTTATACTGCTCATACCACAAGAAATAGAACTACTTCAATGATATATCACTTCAAATATTTATGTAGGATGATTCCTAAAGAAGTAGATAAAGGACAAAAGATATTAAGTTTTAAAACACAAAAAAGAAAGAGTGATACGACAACTAATAAATTAGTTGATGTATCATTTGATGCAAAACGTGCTAGAGTTGTTTTGGCAAAAATGATTATTATTGATGAATTGTCTTTTAGGTTTATTGAGTGTGAGAGATTTAAAGATTTTATAGCTAAAATTTTTCCTAAGTTTCATGTGTCATCTCGTCAAACAATTTCTAGGAATGTGTTTCAACTTTATTTAGATGAGAAAAAAAGTTTGAGAAACTTTTTCAGAAGTGAAAAATAAAGAGTTTGTCTTACTAATGATTGTTTTAATTCAATTCAAAATGTTTATTATATTTATCTAACCACTCATTATATTGACAAAGATTGAAAATTACAAAAAAGAATTATAAACTTTTGTCAAGTTGAGAATTATAAAGGTGATACAATTGGGAGAGTGATGTAATAAAGTTTGCGTGATTGAGGTATATGTAAGGTATTCAATGTAACTCTTGATAATGCTTCCTTAAATGATACTGATGTGTTATACTTGAAAAAGAAGCTTAAAAATTTGGAATGATGGACTTATTATAAGTGGGGAGTTCTTTTATGTATAATGTTGTACTCACATTTTGAACTTGGTTGTAAAAGAATGACTTAAAGATCTTCACAATACTATTATGAGTATTCGTTTTTCAATGAGATATGTTAGATCTTATCCTTTGAGATTACAAAAGTTTAAAATATGTTATATTAAGGAAAATATTGAGTCCAAAGGAAATGTTGTACTAGACATGCCTATAAAATGGAACTCCACATATCTAATGTTAAAATCTTCTTTAGATTTTCAAAAAGCTTTTGATCATCTCGAAGAATAAGAAGAGACAAACTTTATTTCTTATTTTCGTGAGGAGCGATCGAGTGTTGGGCCTCCAACATTAAATGATTGAAAGAATGCTAGTGTTTTTGAAGACTTTTTATGAATCTACATTAGCATTCAATGCATCTTTATGTACCACATCAAATTTATATTTTACAAAATTGCATAACATTCAATCTCAAATACTTACATGGTGTGGTTCCGATGATGAGTTTTTCAAAAATATGGCTGCTAGTAGGGAAACGAAATTTGAGAAGTATTGGGAAAATGTAGATAAGACTAATAAGATGTTATATGTTGCATTTGTACTTGATCCAAGGTACAAATTAGAGTATTTGGAATTCCTATTTGAAGAAATTTATTATTTAAAAATTGTTAAAAAATTAAGTGATAATGTCAAAAATACTCTCATGGATATGTTCAAAACTTGCTATAAGTTATTGCATGGAAAGGATTGTCAATATAATGTGACTTAACCACAAGATGTAATAGGAAGAATTTTATCATCTAAGGAAGCAAGAAAGATGAAATTTCTTAAACGCTTAGAGGAGAAAAATAGTTTGGAGTTGAAAATTGAGGTTGAGAAATATTTGAACACTCCATATGAAAATGTCATGTTGGATAAGTTTGATATATTGAAATGGTGGAAGGTAAATTCATTCAGGTTTCCTATCATCTCTCATTGCACGTGATGTGTTAACAGTTCAAGTTTCAATTGTTGCATCAAAATTAGCATTTAGCACAAGAGGGCATATTATTGACTATTTAGGAGTTATTTGAATCTTAAAATGGTAGAGGCATTAGTATACAGTCAAAATTGATTTCGTTCATCAATTAATAATGATTGTTGTCTTACCAAAATACAATGATGACCTTGAGATTTATGAAGATGTTGATTTAGGTAATTGCAATACTTACAAATTATTTTTAATTTTATTTTTTAAATGTTATTATCTAATGATATACGATTTTATTTACTTGTAGAGTTCATTAAAAACACTATGTTGATCATTGATGATTAATAATAAGTAAGTTTTTTCTTGTTTGTCAAATAATTAAATATAAGCTTATGAATGCAATCAAAAATATTATTAAATGTATGTAAGCTTATGAATGTATTCAAAAATATTATTAAAAGTTTCTTAATACAGGTCCTAGTTACGACGAAACAGGTGATTTGTATTGATAGACAATTTTTTTGTCAATTGATAGAGAAATGCTACTTCTTTTTCTGTCTTTATTGACAAGAATGATACTTGGACTCTATTATCCATTTCATTTTTCCTTTTCGTTTAATTTCCTTTATCGTGAACATTATAATATAAACCTATGAATTTCTTAATCTTGTGCTGAGTTTTATATATAATTAATGAATTTCATCTATTTACGAAAACAAAAATCATCAATCATTTTTTGGATTAGATTGTATCATATTTATGTATTATTAACTAGATGATTGAAAATTATTAACTAAATCAAACCAAACCGTTTGGTTATAACATTTTTAATAGCTAAACGATCTAATCCGATCTAATTTAAGTAATATAAATGGTCTGATTCGATTAATATTTTTACTCATAACCATACCAGAATAAACCGTGAATACCCCTAGTTTTACCTACTTAATTGAGGAACACCTAATCAATTTTTTTATTACTCCTACTAAATTCATAACGAGTGTGCATATTTTATTAATATTTTTTTATTAATTTTTACTTGTTGTTAGATCCCAATATTTAAAAATATATCTAATAATTTATATTATTTTATATTATTAAATAAAATTTTAAAAAATAACAATTGATTTTAAAAAATCAATATATAAAAAGATTAGCAGAGAATTCACCGATTAAGAACATCCAACAAAACAGGGACGGAATTTACCTATGGCTTAGGGTGCCCATATGCCCATAACCCCATGCCTTTTGAGAAGTTTGTCGTTATTAACTAAATGTCGTCTGCGTTTGCTAAGTGGATGATAAAATAATATATATATATATATATATAATTTATTAATTGAATATATATTAAAATGTTATCAATATGTTATCAAAATGAATAAAAATATGATAATTGTTGCATGAAAAGTAAATATCGTGTCTATGTGTTTTACAAAAACACTGATGACATATAAAATAAAATAACAAGAATAAAATTATTAAATTGATTGCTTATGAATACTTTCATTTGCATAAAATAGAAACTTTTATTTTAATTATTTTTATAATTTTTAGTCTTTTGAAAAAAAAATATAGTTTGGGAAGCTACTATTTTAATGTTAAATATTTTTATGGAAGCGGATTTCATTGCTAAATTAATAAGAGAATTGAATACACCTTCAAACCAGAATTAAAATTTGGGGAAAAAAATAAATTTGTTTTGTTAAGGTCATGCGGAGCCCTTTCCTCGATAACAACAAGCTATTTAATTTATTTTGTTATACTCATATAATTATAGTTTATATTTAATGATAGAATCAAATGAATTTTGCTAGGATTAATTTTTTATTTAATATTTGATGCAAAAATAAAACATACAAAATGTACTAATATGATTAATTAACTATATAATAAAATTATTTTTGTGAATTAAAACTTTATTACACTTATTATTTATCTATCTTATCCTTAAAAATAAAAAAAGATTTAGCCGCCGCCACCCCAAACTTTCCATCGTGCAAACCTTCTTCTCTTCCTACTAATTTTGAGCAAAAGTTTCACTTAAAGCCAAGCATTAGTGATCAATAGCTGGAAAGTGTTTTGATGCATGCATTGATTTGATTGAATTGCTTCTTGATTCCATGTATTGTATTTTGTTGATCTTACACGATCATAGAAGTTTAATATTACTATAGTTTTAATTTTATTTTATTTTTAACAAATATTAAGAAATAATTTATTGTAAATAAGAATCTAGACAACAAAATAAAGTTATTAGAATGAAGGATGAGAATTTATATCTTATAATATGAGACGTAATAAGAATATATATTATATTTTCTACCCCATTTTTAGAAATAATATATAAAATTTAAATATTTTAATTTTTATATAAATTTAATTATATTTAAAATCGAACTAGTTATATTTATATTTCACCTTTAAGTTATATTTTTATTCTACTAAAACATCAAGAATTTTTCTTTTGTAAAAATTATTAAACTATTTATTTAAATTTTAAAATCTTATAATTATTTTATAATTTATCATTTTTATTTTAAATTAATTTGTAATAAGATTCTATCAATATGTATAATATCAAAGAATTACATATTTATTATAATATTTATTTTATTTTTTTCCGTTTCACATAAATATTGTTTATTTTTCCTCTTTATTCACCCAAAAAATATATTGTTTTATTATAAAATATTTATTATTAGCTTACTTCTTTTATAATTTTTCTTTATAATAAAAAAATATAAAATAAAATATTTAAAATATTACATAGATCTTCATTCTCAATTCGTGAGTCTCCGTTTTTTACTGGAAAGATTCATGATATATCCGCACAAGTATTTTAAGTGATAAACAAGGATAAACTTTTAATCGTGAACAGAAAACAAGAAGAATGTCCTTGATCCTGCCCCGTCTCATTCCATTTACAACCATAAATATTACTCACTATAATTGTGTAATGAAAAATATATCAAATTATTGAAGTAAGATATTGACTTTCTAGAATTGGAAGACGATATTAAGAAAAATGATTGATTAAAAATGATGTTTAGTAAAGTGATTAATGAAAATAAATATTATTTACTATAATTGTGTAACCAAGAATATATCAAATTATTGAAGCAAGGTATTGCCTTTCTAGAATTGGAAGACAATGTTGAGAAAAGTGATTTACGAAAAATGATGTTTAGTAAAGTGATTGATGAAAAATGATAATTTGATATATATTATTGAAATTCATGTTATGTTTATTATTTGATGTATTTGATGTTTGTTTTGATCAATCATAATTTTTCATATTAGGTGCATGTAACTATATAACTAGCATTATTTTGGAGTATTGTTTTGGTATACTACTATCAAAATACTTTTGTTTAATATTCAAGTTGGTTTAATAATTAATGTTTGATAACTCTAGTTAAATGAGTAGTGATTCCTATTATTATCAACATGTAAATTATAATTTTTCAAAATATATGGTCTATATATTTCAAGCATTAAATACACTATAAATTTTAATAATATATTCCATGACTTTCTTTTATATAAGTAGTGATAAAATTATTACTCTATTTGATAATGTTATATATCATTTTACTTTCCATGTTAGTATTATCCCTACTTTTTAAGAGGGTATCATATGATTTTTAAATTCTTAAACTGTTAAAATGATTATTTTATGTTGTTCAATTGCACATTATACTACATCTTCACCACCTTACGTTCTATGAGTAGGACATGTTTTATTATTTTAAAATTTTAATTTTTGGTTGTATTTTTTATATTTTCATTTCAACCAAAGTCGAATTGGGAGGTCTTATATGATTACAAATCATGGAGTACTCCTTAAGAAATTTTAGAGTATACATTTTAGTTAATTTTTTTATTTTTTAAGACAAATAATACTTATCTAGGAAAGTGTAGAAAAATTATGAGATTCAATCATACTTGTTTTTTGAACAAGGTATATAATGCATGGCCAATAAACTATCGTTTCATGTTTTATGTATATGATATGTATTGACAATGGTGAATATCGATTTGAAACCACGTATATTTTAGGATTTTTATTCACATTTGGGGTTACACTTTCATTCCCATTATTATTTGTATTTGAAACTTCTCACATAGTCACCATTGTTTATTGATCTTTGATTTAACCATGAATATTTTTGCCAAAAAGACAAGACCTAATAACTAATAACTATTAAAGAATAATTTAGTAAATTAATTATTTTTATTATCGATTAAGATAAAAAGAAATCTTTTTCACTAATTCATATTTCCTATTAAGACCATGTGATATATTAGATTAATTTACATAATTATTCACTATTGGTACTTATGCATTTAGTAGAGGTTGTAGAGGTTTTTATGTAGACATTTTTCCTACTAATTCTACATGTATAAGTGCTACTCTATATATAGTAGTCACAATATTAATAATATATATTCTTGATTCTTGGTTTTCACTCTTATCATTATCTTTTATATGGTATAAAAGCAAATATTCCATAGGTCCTTAAAGGTCTTCAATGGCTCCATTCTTGTGTTAGTCAGGTGTAAGAAACAATAATGCAATCAATGATAATATTCCAACTAATTTTGATTAAGTGACTCACTTAAATCAATAATCAATCACTTATTTCTCGAATATTGATATGCTTTCTATAAATCTGGGATTTTTCATTAAACTTAAGAACATGAATTACTTAATTTGGAGAGAGCAACTCCTCTTAATTATCATTGCTTATAATCTAGAAGAAATTATTGACAAATCAGTTTCTTGATAGTACATCAAGAATCAATCCAACTTTTAACCAAGTGGTGCTTCTATAGAAACACAATATAATTCATTTCAATAAGTTTTTTTATCTTTATGGACTAGGATCATTGATATATGTCTTGAGTTGTAAATCATGATCAAGAATGAGCAAATTATGGAGCATTATACCATGTGTCTCAAGTCCATACTTGATAATCTTGCAGTCATTAAAGAGTATGTTTCAGAGAGAGATTTGGTGCTTTATGCACTAAGAGTTTTAGATTCTTCTTAAATTTTTGTTGTTTCTTCAATGACAATGCCCATGTGTAAAGATAATTCAACCTTTGAGGATTTTCGAAGTCAATTGATGACTTATGATAGAAGTTTATCTACTCAACATGGATCTAATGATACTTTCAACCAAATGCAAGCAAATGTTTCAAGATTTAATTTCAGACATAATAGAAATGGTCCAAGAATTTAATTATTCAAAAATTTATTTTTGTGGGTCTTTTGGTTAGAATGTTCATGACTTTATCTAAAAAATGATTCATTTAAGCCTCAAAGGCAAGGCAATGGTGATTATAAGCATAAGAAGGGTGTTGGTTCTCAAACTAAGGTTCAATGACATATTTGTGAAAAATTAGGTCATATAGCTAACAACTTTTCCAATTGAGAGATTTATTGCAAGGTCAATAACCATCCAGGCTTGGCACACCTTCAATACATCTAGCCATTACATTCAAGTGATACAATTCACAATTCTTGGTTATTGGATTCAAAAGCTACCAATCATCTTACAAATACAGAAGGCAATCTTACTTACTTTGTAGCTTATGATACTTCTAAGAATGTTGGCGTAGGTAGTGGCTCTACTATTTCAATTCACAGTCATAAATCTAGTCTACGTAAACCTGCATGCAGTGATACATTTTTTTTCAATTATCTAATGTTTTACACGCTCGTCATGTCTTTAATAATCTAATCTTTATGAATAAGTTGTGTAAGGATAATGATGTCATTATTGAATTTCATTCCAATGAATTTTTTGTAAAAGCTATCAAATCAAAGGAAGTTGTTCTTGCATAAGAAACAATAAATGGAGGTTTGTATGCTCTTAAAGGCCATGTATAATAGTTCGATTCTTCATGTGAATTGTCCTTTGTTAATATTAAAATTGATAGTTATTTTAGTGTATTTTCTTATGTAATAAGGCCTTCTCTTTGGCATAAACACTTACACATTCTTTTATGATTGTAATAGAAAAACTAATAAAGTTTTTATTAAATGTACAAAAAGTAATTGTAGTCACATTTGTACTTCTTGTGCGATGTCCAAGTACCAAAAGTTACCTTTTAAACATTATTGTACTTATTCTACATTGTTTGATTTGGTGTATGTGAATTTGTGGTGTTCTCTCATTCATGCTAACATTGGTGCTAAATATTTTATATTGATAGTTGGTAATTTATAGCTCTCAATTTATATGGATGATTTTCCTCAAAACCAAAGATGAGGCACGAGGCTTATTTCTAAATTTTCTTAAAATGAATGAATTTTTTTTTGAGATTTTTAATAAAACCATTTCATTTTGATGGTAGGAGAAAATTACATTTCATAACTACTACCTTGGCATCTCATGGTATTATAAATAGAAAAAACATGTCTTCATGTCCTCATGTCTCAGAGAAAAATTGAGTGGTATAAATAAAAAATAAAAGGATTATTAAAAGAAGATTAACATTTTTGTTTCAATCTGGCTTGTCTTGTAAGTATTGGGTTTATGCTTTTCAGAGTGGTTGTTTTCATTATAAATAGGCTCTCAACTAAAGAACTCAATTATCAAATACCTTATATATTTTTATATAAAAAGCTACTTGATTTTTTCTTTCTTAATACATTTGGTTGTCTTTAATTTTCATACTTAATATCTCAAAACAAAAATAAACTCTAACCTAGGCCTTTACCTTGTACTTTCCTAGGGCATTCCCTACAACAACAAAGTTGTCTTTATCTTAACTCTTCCTTTGAAAAAATAATTACTAGCAAACATGTCATTTTTGCTGAAGATGTTTTTCCTTACTTATCTTTTACTATGTCTAAAGCTTACTCTACTAGTCTTTTGATGTTGACTCATGTTTTTCACTTTTGGGACATTCTATACCTATTTTTTGTATTTTTTCTTCTGTATAATCTCTTCACACCTCACATGCTCTTTATCATGAGTTTCTCTTGTTCTTATTAATCGTCCTCATGCTTCTTCAAATGAGTAGTTTCCTATACTTGTTTTAGTAGTTAGTTTGTCTCCTAGTTCCACTAGTGTATCTTCTGTCTCTAGTGTTCAATCTGTTTCTATTTTGCTTGTTGCTTCTTTTGAGTCTATCATATCTAGTTTTAATTTACCACCAACTTAGGAATTTTATGATGAATTATCATACTATGCATAAGCCTAAGGTGTTCTTAATAATCTAGTCTCTACTAGTCATCATATAATGACCACTTAATCCAAACTAGTTATTTAAAGCCTAAGATGTTTGTTTTAGTCATTTTGGCTGAGCTATCATACTATGCATAAGCCAAGGGCATTCTTGAGTGGGAAGAATCAATGCAAAAATAATTTGATGCTCCTCTAACTAATAGTACCTAAGAACTAGTATCTTGTCCCAATGATGCAAATCTTATTTGTAGCAAATGGGTATATAAAACAAAGCTCAAGTTAAATGGTTGTTTGGGTAAATATAAATAAGATTTGTTGCTAAATGATATGATCAAGTAGAAGTGATAGATTACACTAAGACATTATCTTCTATTGTTAAAACCCAAACCATAAAGGTCGTACATACTTTAGCTTTATCCATAGATTGGGTATTGCAACAACTTGATGTAAATAATGTTTTTTTGAATGTTGATGAGGTCGTTTACATGAAGTAACCACAAGGTATTTAAGATAGGAAGCATCAATATTGAGTGTGTAAATTGAAAAAGGTATTGTATGGCACTAAGCAGACACCTAAGACAGTAACACAAGTTATGTTGTTGTTTGACATGTTTTGGCTTTACCAATCTAGAGCTAACATTTCTATGTTTGTCATACCACCATTATTTTAGTGTATATAGACAATATTATTATCATAGAGAGTAATGATCTCTATATTCAAGACCTAATTGTTCTATTGAATAGTAAATATGTATTAAAAGACCTTGGGGTAATGAATTTCTTTGTCGGCGTTGAAGTGAGTAGAAATGCCTCTTTTATTCATATTTTTCAATAAAATTATATCAAGATCTTAATTAAATATGCATGCTTGGATCAGTCAAAACCACCTAAGACTCCTATGAGTTCCCCTTCTGTTTTGTCTAAGCATACTATGAATGAGTTGCATGATGGTTAGTGTTGTAGAGGGATTGCATTATTGTGTAATGATAAGAACATGAATAGCTTATTCAATCATTAGGTTTTGCCAATTTATTCACTCACTAACTAAGACTCATTAGTTTGCAGCAAAGAGATTCTTGAGGTGCCATAAAGGTACAGTTAGTCATGATGTTTTACTTCAAAAGTCTAATGTGTTAGACTTAATTGACTTAATTGGCCTCTTAGATTCAGACTGGGAAAGTTATCCTAATGATAAAAGAAGTACATGAGGGTATAATGTGTATTATGATGAGAATACTATTTCTTGATCTTATTCTAAATATAAGGTAGTTGTTTAGTCTAGTTTTGAAGCATAATATATAGTTTTAGCTCTTATTTCATTTGAGATTGTATAGCTATAATCTCTCTTGAAAGAATTGAATGCTACAAAGAATCATGTTCTAGCATACTTTATTGATGGTATTACTGTCAAATGACTTGCAACCAATCCTATTATACATACAAGAATGAAGCATGTTGAAATCGAATTTCACTTCATCAAAGACTTGGTGATGAAAGGAAAACTAGGTGTCAAGTTTACTCTTTCATAAGAGTAGGTCGTTGACATTCTAACAAAATATTTAGAAGACTCAAGATGTCCTCCTTTATAGACCAAACTCATGGCTATTCTACTATTATGAGTTTGAACGGGGTGTTAAACTATGTAATACAATAGGATTGATATACATGATTATTCATTATTGATAGTTATGCTTTTAGTAGAGATTGTTAGATTGTTGGTAGATATTTTTCCTACTAGTTATACGCATACAAGTGTTGTTCTAGTCACAATCATATACCTTCTTAATTTTTGGTTTTAACTCTTGGTCACTGTATATGATAGTTCTATAAATCACTATTTTGCAGACTCCTATATATAATCATCTCATATAATTTCTATTACTTTTGGTCTTTGGATTGTTATACAGAGGTACCCTTTTCTCCCAACGAGGATATTAAAAAAACAAGATAATTTATTTTTCTCTTCATGCCAATTGATTAATTAAGAAGTTATAATCAATAAAAAAATTATACGATAACATGTTTGATAAATATATGAAGACAAACAAGTTATTATTGTATTTGATGAATCATATTTATGCCAAATTCAAGAGTTTTTAGCTCTAAAAATGAAGAAAAATATATGCATTAAGTTTGTTAATGTTGGGGTGAGGTTGCCTTGTGTTGATTTAGTAATAACTTCATATTTGCACATTAATTTATTTGAGTTATGATGTTCGTTTCATTTAATAGATAAATTTTACAAGTTGTTTGGTTCATATTGTTATGGTATTAAGTTATACTTGTATCTTTTTAAAATGATAAAAGAAGATAGACTTAATTATGTAATTTTCTTTAATAAAATATATAATTTTGAATGGTATATTAAATTTATCAAATTAAAAAAAGATACAAAGTACATAGAATAATAGAATTATTGTAAATCTTATTAAGTACTTTTAGGACTCTTTATGTATTTTCATTAAATATTTCATATATTTTCAAAATATAATTATTTAGATTAATGAAAGAATGAGTACATTGTTCTTTGAGAATTTCTTAAGACTTTAAGGTGTTGTTTAGTTCACGGAATATAATCGGAATGGGAATAAGAATGAAAAAAAATAGTTTTGTTTGATTTGACCACTGAAATCAAAGAAAGAATCAGTATTACATTGTTCGGTTTATAATTGAAATAGAATGGAAAGCACTATATATTACCTTAATATTCCTATATTCAGTAAAATTTAAATAACATTATTTAATTATTATTTTTTCGTCAAACAAAAAATAATTATTGAAATCATTATTGTCTAAATAATTATTACTTAAAAATAAAATATATTATTAAAATTATTATTTTTGTAAATAGAGTTTAAGGTTTTAAGGTTTAGAATTTAGGATTTAGGGTTTATGGTTATATTTATGTATTAAGATTTAAGGTTAAAATTATTATTTTTTAAAATAGGGTTTAAAGTTTTGAGATTTGATGTTTAGGGTTTATAATTTAGGGTTATATTTGTGGGTTAAGGTTTAGGGTTAAATTATTATTTTTCTAAATATGGTTTTGGGATTTGGGATTTGAGGTTTATAGTTTAAGGTTATATTTGTGTGTTAAGGTTTAGGGTTAAAATTATTATTTTTCTAAATATTGTTTTGGAATTTAGGATTTAGGGTTTATGGTTATATTTGTGTGTTAAGGTTTAGGGTTAAAGTTATTTTTTTCCTAAATAGGGTTTAGTGTTAAAGGCTTAGAGTTTAGGATTATATTCGGGGTTGGGATAAAATTGGATAAAAAAACTAAGATGTAAATAGAATCATGATTCCTTAAAGGAGAGATGAAATTCGAATTCCTTCTTTTTTAATAATCGATTACATTTTATTCATACTTTTCAACCCAATCAAATATAAAATTGAAAAGAATCAATTCTGATTTCATTTTATTCATGTTAATCAAACATAGAGTAAGAGATTTGAAAGATTGAAAAAATTGAAAATTTTGTATAAAATAAATTATATATAGAATAAACATGACAAATAACATAACAAAAATTGTTAAAATGTAACCTATATGTAAGCAAAAATGGTTAAATTGTTAACTATGAGATATTAAATAAATACTTAATTTTTTTTTAAAAAGGGATGAATATGTGTTAGAGATAGTTCACATATAGGAAAGCATCATATCCACTAGAAAAACTTTACAAAAGAAAATGCATATATATTAGAAAAATATTAAGAAATGATAAAAAATAATATATTTAAAATTTATAATAATAAAAATAACATTATAATAATATAAAATAAGTTTCAATTAAATTGATTTAAATTATCGTAATTTAATTTGAACGATGTTCAAAGTAAAATAATATGAATGTGTTATTCATTAATCTTGGAATATATTATCCATCAATCATATTAATTTCTCTTTCCGTCATTTATTAGGTGTTTGATTTTTTAAAAAACAATTACACCAATTTTGCATTTTATTAGTTTAGAGTACAAATTCGTTATATAATCAAAAAACAATACATAATTTTCAATTATATATACCAAATATTTTTTAATAATAAAAATATATAATACTAACATTTAAATTACTTATAGTTATAAGTTTTAATAATATTATTTTATTAATTTTTAAAAAATATTTAAGAAAGAGAGAAAAAGAAGCTAGAGTTAGAGTCATAATTTTCACGAAGAAATAAATTTACAAATGTTATAATTTATTTAATTTAAAATACAATAAATTAAAAATAGTAAATAATTTTTACAAGAACCACGTAGTCCGGCACGTACATAGAGAAGTATAATTATATTTGGTACAGTTGGAGACTAATTTAGTCTACCGTACCATGTTCACTTTGAATCTGTCCTTCATCAGTTATGACTTCCCTCATTTACCAACTTACTTAGTCTAACTGCATTTTGTCCAGTTCGTCACGTTCTCACAGTCACAGACTCACACCACTACATCCTTGGGTCCCACCTCCCTCAATTAAGTCATTCCCTACTTTTCTTTCTTACATAATATATTACTTTCCCTGTTATTTTCATATTCCTTCCTCCTTCCTAGTACTTAGTACTAGAATACTAATAATACCCTTCCTCTTCTTTTTGTCCATTTTTTATAGCTTTTTTTCAAAAGGATACATTAACCTAACACCCACTTGATAGTAAGTGATCAAATTAGTTTCCTCTCTCTCTCTCTCTCTATATATATATATATATATATATATATATATATATAAGCAAGCTTTTTTCTTGTTTTTGAAAGCATTGTTATATCTTCAAAAATTTGTTTTGAAGGCATTATATTAATCCATCATCTATGAAGTAGTGTAGTATTAATGGTAACCTACTCTGATAATTAAAGGGATTCGAAGGGAAGTCACCCTTGAAATAAGGGGATTGTAGAAGATATGTCTTACTTTATTCCAATCTCGATTCAATCTTTAGTTTCTATCTCTAATATATTATGTGATATGATTATATTGAAATTATTCTTTCTAATACTAAAAAATGATATAATCAATCAATTAAGTCATTAGGTTAATTTTATTTTATTTGTGATATTTAGATTCTCATTGTTTTAAACTATAAAGATATATGTAAGGAAGAAGAATAATATGTATATAAAATAATATATTAATGTTGAATTAATATTAAATTAAAAGATAAGATGTTCATTTATTAACAATTATATTAGAAGGCGCAGTTTTCTAAAAAAATAATCTAAATTTATGTTATTTGATTTTTGTCTTCACAGCATCTATAAAGGACAGTTTAGTTATTATTTAATTTGAGCATTTTTGAAATATGTGATGGGTTGATAATTTAAATTAATATAATTTTTATTTTAAAAAATAAATATAAACAATAATATCATGAAGGCCAACATAGTAATTTCCGTACTCTTCTTCTTCTTCTTCTTCTTCTTTCTTTTCCTTCTCTTTATCAGCTGGTCTTATTCTTGTTCTCTTTAATCAACTGAACTTTCATGAGCTAATCCACTACCTTTGAAACTTAAAAAAAAAAAAATTCCAATTTGCGACTCTTAGGACTTTCTATAGCTCTTTTTATTTTACCCAAAATGCGAAGGCAAGAAAGATTTTACAACTTCACAAACCCATTTGATATTCTCACTGAAGAGATCATTTTTGCCATCCTTGACAATCTCAACGATGACCCATTTGCCAAAAGATCTTTCTCTTTGGTCTGCAAGTCGTTTTACTTCATTGAATGCCACCATCGCAGAGGTCTCAAGCCACTTCGTTCCGATCTTCTCTCCAGATTGTTCCATCGATTCCCATCTATTTCCCACCTGGACCTATCGCTTTGTCCTCTGTTTGAAGACAACTTGCTTTGCTCGCTTTCATTGGCTTGGAAGTCTTCGCTTCGTTCTATCAATCTTTCACGGTCTAGATCTTTTACAAGTATTGGATTGTCGAGTTTGGCTACTAATTGTTTGAATTTGGTCGAGATTGATTTATCCAACTCTGCTGATTTGAACGACTCCACAGCTAAAGCGGTAGCTGAGGCTCAGAATTTGGAGAGGTTGTCGTTAGCGAGCTGTAAATCGATTACGGATATTGGGATTTGTTGCATAGCTGTTGGGTGTAGGAAGCTGAAGTCGGTTTGCCTTAGATGGTGCCTTCGTGTATCGGATTTGGGTGTGGAGTTGATTGCTATGAAATGCAAGGAGATTCGGAGTTTGGACCTGTCTTACTTATCGGTAATTTTCCTCATGTATTACTGTTCTTGTTTATATTCTGCTTGGCTATTAAGAGTTTGTTTATGTGTACTGATGTTAAAAGTAGTTTAATTCAGAAGCGCTTCCAAGATGAAGCGCATTATTTGTCTTTCTATTAGGAAACCAAATGTGTCTTTTAGTTATGAAAGCGCAAACCTTTTTTTGCCGGATTTATGGATCGAAAATATTGGGGATTTAAGACCAAATGCATTTTGCCAAAAATAGCTTCTACAAATGTGTGTAGCAAGGATAATTTATAAAATCACCTTTTATTATAGAATGAAACTTTGTTTTGATACTAATCCTTGCTATTTATGTCCTTTTGTTAGTTTTATACATTATTATGCTATATTAGTCATCAACTCCTTCTTTCTGTTTGGTCCAAAAGTTTTGATGACCAATGGTTTTGGTTGCTCGTTTGCTTGTATTTATGTTAAAAGTAATTTCAAACAGAAGTGATTTTTAAAAAAATGTTAAGGGAGAAGCGCATTATAGCACATATGACAATCTTTTTTCTTGTTTGGTCTTGAAGTGTTTTATGTTGCTAGAAATAAACACAACCTTAGTTAATGCCGTAATGGATGCTGAGTCTAGATTGATTCAATACGAAACTTTTGCAAATATTATTTCTCAAAGGGATTATACCATCATTTTCTCCTCTTTTTGTTTGATTATAAAATGTTTATCCTTGATTTAAATTGTGTTATTAAACTAGTTCTTATGCTCTGGATTTCCTAAACATGTCAACAACCACGACTATACACATTTATTTTGCTATCTTCTACTTTATATCTGGTTAATTCTTATTGAGGAATCCTACCAACCTGAAAATGCTTTTGTTATTCAGATCACAGAGAAGTGTCTTACCCCTGTACTTCAGCTACCTCACCTTGAGGATCTGATTCTCGAAGGATGTCTTGGTATCGACGATGATGGCTTGGCAACCCTCAAGAATAGTTCCAAGTCGATTAAGGTACATCTTGTTATTTTTGGAGTTTCAACATATTTTCCCATTAACTGTAGCTAATTTATATATATGCAGTGCCTGTGATTATCCAAAGATTATGATTTTTTTCTACTAGATGCCCATCTTCTTTGAACCATGAATTAAGATGTACACCCTTGTGAAATATAAATGTTGAATTGTTAGAAATTGATAGTCTAGCAACAGCCAACCCTATGCGCATTTGGTATTTACATTGAATCTTCGATATTCTTAGAAATTTGTCTTTCTGCAGACGATCGAGTTGACAAAATGTGAAAATGTCAGCCATGTGGGTTTGGCAGCTCTCACTAATGGTGCTGAGTCCTTAGAACAACTTGTCTTATCATATGGACCTGCAGTAAGTTCAAAACCCTGTGTGGTGATTCTCTTAGTATAAACAAAAAATTATTTTAGGTTTTGGTTCTTTGCGTCATGATATCTTCGGCTCACATGCTTATTCATCATCATTTCAGATCAAAGCTGATTTAACAAAATGTCTGCAACCCTTGTCCAAGTTGCAGTCAGTTAAGCTAGATGGTTGTTTGGTTACATGTTATGGTATGAAATTCATCGGAAATTGGGATGCCTCCCTTAGAGAGTTGGGCTTAAGCAAGTGCTTAGGAGTTACGGATGAGTGTATCTCCTTCCTTGCTCAAAAACAGAAGGAACTGAGAAAGTTAGATATCACTTGTTGCCGCAAGATAACATATGTCTCTATTGACAGCATAACAAATTACTGCACCTCTCTTACTTCCCTAAGGATGGAGTCTTGTAGCCTAGTTAATAAAGATTCTTTCGCATTGATTGGACAGCGCTGCCAATTGTTGGAGGAATTAGATGTTACAGATAATGAAATTGATAATGAAGGTTCGAAAATAAACCCAAACCGTTTTCCTTTTCTTTTTGTGAATTATGCAATCTGTAAATTTTATGTTGCTTCAAGTGATTAGGTTTGAAGGCCATCTCTAGTTGTTCTAAACTCCGAATTCTTAAATTGGGGATTTGCTTAAACATAACTGATGATGGACTTGCTCATATTGGAGACTGTTGTACAAAGCTCAGAGAGGTTGATTTATACAGGTTCGAGTCCTTTCATTTCAAGCCCTTCGATATGAAATAAGTCTATTGTTAGCTTAACTGATGCTGTGTGCAGGTCCCCTGGAATAACTGATACGGGCATTACAGCAATTGCTCAGGGCTGCCCTGCTCTGGAGATGATTAACTTTGCATACAACAGCAAAATAACTGATTTGTCATTGATAGCACTATCGAAATGTTTGAACTTAAGGGTGCTTGAAATTCGAGCATGTCTACTTGTCTCATCACACGGTCTATTCGCAATTGCTAAGGGATGTAGACAACTTGCAGTGTTGGACATAAAGAAGTGTTTCAACATCGATAATAATGCTATGATTCCACTGGCTAAATTCTCACAAAACCTCAAGCAGGTATTTTCCCACTTTCCATTGTCATTTTCTAGAAATATCAAGTTTCATGTCAAACTAAAAGAAATATAAATGACTTCTCGTTGCAGATAAACTTGTCATATTGTTCAGTTACGGATGTTGGTCTTTTATCTCTTGCTTGTATCAACCAACTCCAAAGCATGACCATCCTGCACTTAGCAGGATTGACTCCAAATGGCCTTGCTGCAGCCCTTTTAGCGTGCCGAGGTTTAAGAAAAGTGAAACTTCATACATCTTTTAAACCTTTACTGCCTCAATATATTTTCAAATACATGGAATCCAGGGGCTGTGTTTTTCAATGGAGGAACAAAGCATATCAGGTTCTTTTTATTTCTCTTAAGAAAGTCATTGATATTTGTTTTTTGATACGCCAATAACAAAGAAGATAGTGTTAAACCTTTGCTGAATCAAATTATTGTGTGTAGACAGAATTAGATCCGAAGGGATGGCAGCTGCACCATGAAAGGTGTACGGAAGCAACATAGTTCTGGAATGTCTGTTAAAGTAAAAAGAAAATGCAACACATTGTTTAAGAATGATACTAATGTAGTGTTTATAAGTAGTATGAGTATTAAGACTTAGTTAATCTTTTGAATTGGGTAGTCAATGTTGAGTAATGTCACACATTGATTAAGTACAATGACATGTAGGGTTTATAAAGATTGTAAGTGTCTTCACCTATTGGGTTAGCTTTTTGGGATTTGAAAGTTCATGATCTTAGACTTTAACAGCCAATGATTCTTATGGATTCTATAAAATTTACAATCTATTAATGGCTGGACTATGATGGTTCTTTCCTAATTAATTGTTGTGTGATAAAGGCCCCATGCCTTTATGCGAAAAAATATACGGTTCTTTAATCTGTCTCTGTAGTCACGAGATCCATTCTAGTATTGAAGAATACTGTTTATTTTGTTTTCTTCATGGTTTGAAATGAGTTGTTTTGTTCTGAAGTTCAACTCTCAAGGGAAAATTACTTGTGAATCATGATTTGAAACATTTGGTGGAAGCAGATCCCAAATATGGACTTTTAAAGAGTATCATACTGTCTAAGCTTTAACCAAACACCATGCTGACCGGTGCCAAGTACCATAATTGACCGACCTTTATTTGGAGGTTCTCACAAGTAAGGACTCTTTAAGAAGAAACAATACAATTTGGGGCAGGCTAAAGCCTCAAGCTTCTTTTATTAAAGAAACAATGCTATTGGACTAGATGGGGGGATACCATGCTTTTTGGACTATCCTTCATTATGCTACTACCTCTTATTTATCATGCCTTTGTTGGTAGTTTATCACTTACACATTAATTGGTAGTTGTATACAAAATCATGCCTGTTGGTAGTTACAAAAACATCATGTAGGTACATGCATGCTACAATTAGAGTAGTATCTCCTAAAAACAAGTGCGTGCTTCTTAAAATCAAGGAAATGTTGCCCAGTAATATTTATCCAAACATCTCACGGCAGAGCATCCCATGGGCTATACGGGGCTCTAGTTATGTCAAAAATGGTTTAAAGTAACTAAATAAACACTTACTTTCATGTATTTATCGAACATTAATGATAAGTAGTCATATATATTATATAAAAATATTAAATTAATATGATGTAATCTAAAATTACTTTAAATATTTAATTTTTATCAAATTTATAATAATAAAAGGTAATTTAAAATATTATAAAAATTAAAAAAAGTATCGATAAGAAACTTCGTACCAAAGTTTTAAAGTTTTTATGATTAATATAATCAAAGCTTCTCGTATCATTTTCACTTCAAATTTTAATTTTATCTAGTATTATATTATTTTAAAATTTTAATTTATTTGAAGTGTTCTTTATAGGAAAATTTTAATATTTCCTTAACACTTAGATTTTTAATTCATTTTTCTTTTTGTTTGTTAATATCATATTATTTACCGAGATGTATTTTTTTTAATATAATATCAAACTTAAAATCCTAAATAATATATTTTCTTTACATTTTAATATATTTATTTTAGTTTAGTTTTAAAATTTATAAATTTTGATGTATTTGATTTAATTTTCCATTTGTTTAGATTAAACTTTATTTAATTAATTTAACTATACATATATAATTTTAATACTTATTAATTTATTTATTCATATAGTTTTTCCTTATATAATAATTGCGCTAACTCTAGACTCGAGTAATAATATGATATAAAAAAATTTAAATTTAGATCGATTAGAATCTATAGTAACTCTTACAAAATTTATTTCATGAAGTATCTTTTGTTTCTTAATATTTAGATAAAATTCTCCTTTTTATATAAAAAATATACATTAATCTCTTTTGAAAAATATTTCTAACTCCATCTATAATGCATTAGATAAGCACAAGTAACCATCTTTCATGTCCGTAACTACAAGTAATTACCCCACCATATGTCACATAAGTAGATTGGTCCATTTTGACACATGACATGTAGCTTGTGTGCATGTTGCACACTATTGTACATGACATGCGTACCTTTGTGTTATATCAACAACTTTGTGTGCATCAAGCCTTAGGCCTTGTGCTAACACATGTTGCATGCCTTGTTTCTTTGCTTCTTATGCCAAGCCAACAACCAAGGCTCATCGTACCGCCCAAATATCTCGACACCTTTGTACTGCTTGGTGGTGTGTGTATGCATGCATCCTCCATCCACATGTGGCTGACATAGTTCCTGAGAGTGTGACACTTATAAGGAGTTGGTTGCCTATGCATTTTGAAGTTGGGAATGCATTGTAATTGTTGGCATGTGAGTAGTGTGGCAGACAACAAGCAGACAACAATGCAGTAAATTGTGGCAGATAACAAGCACCAATGTGGCAGGCAAGAATGATAGTGGAAATTAATAATGTTGTAATTTGTTTCCTTTTCATTTTCTTAGTATACAAATACTATATTCTTATACAGAAAAACTAGAACAGAAATAATAATGAAATATACATGATAATTATCAGAGAAATTCAATATTTGTCATGGTATCAAAGAAAGTTATTGTTGACTAATGGAATTACTTGCTATGCTTATTTATGTTTTCTTACCATTTTGATTTCTGATTTTTGATTCTAGTGTGGCTGCTGATTGTGGCTACTGATTTTTGATTTCTGTTGATTTCTGATTTCTAGTTTACAGTTTTCCTCGAAGCTGATTTCTGTTTTACTCGTTGAAACCGATCAGTTGCAATACTGAAAAAAATACCATCAAGTAAAACAACAACATCAGTGTGCTCCATAAGGGAATAAGTACAAAGAACATTGTTGTAAGGCTTAACCACAAAGGTTGAAACCTGAGGGGATGGGTAGATAGTGAAGCCTCACCAGTGCTGCGACCATCTAGTATCTAGAGTCACCATTTCTGCTCAGCGTCAGTTCCACCATCGCAACCTCAACAGAACCCTTTAGGGAGCCATACTGATCTAGCTACTCGTTGGAGCCATTGTAGCTTACCTGCGATTCAAGTCTATCTACTCATTGGAGCCGTCGTAGTTGCCCAACGCCGCTTACTCGTTGGGGCTGGTGCAGTCTCTCTACGTACCAGTCTAACTGCTGTGGTGGAGAAACTTGGAACGAAGCAGAAAAAGAGTACCGCTTTACTGAGACAGAGACGGAGGACTAGGTAGAGGGCTGACTCTGACTGGATGTTGTAATCGGCTAGGGTTCTTCCATTAGAAGAAGAAAGGCATCGCTCTGAGTGAAGAAGGCGCCGCAGAGGGCAGCGTGAAGAAGGCACCACAGAGGGCAACGTGAAGAAAGCGTGTAGAGGGCTGCGCAAATGGAAAAAGGAAATGAGTTAGGGTTACGAAATTTTCTATATATAATGTACGAAGTGTTAAAAAAATAAAAAGGAAAAAAGGAAGAATTTTTTTTTAGATTTCATGGCAGAATCTAGAGATTTAACCACAAATTTCATATTAGAAGATTTGATGACAAAAATGACGGAAGTTTTAACTAGAGCTCAAATCACCTCACAACATCCGCTAACTGAAGCGTCGACTACTCCCATTAGTATCAAGTTGGGAGGATCCAACTATGCCTTGTGGTCCCAGGTGTTGGAGATGTATATATCTGGAATAGACAAACTGGGATATATTAATGGGGATTTTCCTTAACCTGTTGAAACTGACCCCTCATTCAGGAGATGGTGCACTGAAAATGCCATTGTTAAAGAATGGTTGATCAATTCGATGGACCCCTCCTTGATTGCAAATTTTATTCGATTCCCAACTGCGAAATAGGTTTAGGATTCTGCTACTACCACCTATTATGATGGGACATACACGTCTCAAGTGTATGATCTTCACCGTCGAGTTACTCGTATGAAGCAGGCGGGTGGATCCATTGAAAAATACTACAATGACCTTTAAGGGTTGTGGCGAGAAATTGATTTCCTTCGTCCTAATCTGATGGAGTGTGCGATTGACATATAAAAATACAACTCCATTGTACATGAAGATCAAGTATATACCTTCCTCGATGGACTTGATAACAGACTCGACAAAACTCGAAGTGATGTGCTTGAAATCAAACCATTACTTACGGTGGAACAAGCATATGGATTCATACGTAGGGAAGAGGTCTGACAGACCGTAATGATCATAGGTGCAGATACGACACCTGGAGTAGTTATGGCTTTCAAAGGTGTCAAGGGACACCATAATTTGATGCCACCAAAAACAAGAACTTCTTTGGGTGGCAAGAAATCCATGGGAAATCCACCATCTATTGACATGAAATGTGGCCATTACGGAAACTCCAAACACACCCGTGAAAACTGCTTCAAACTACATGGGTATCCAGAATGGTGGAATGATGTTCAAGCACAGAAGAAACGGGACATCACTAGGCGAGCCGCTGTGGCTACCAATAATGCATCACTATCACTTATTCTTCAGGCCTAATCTTCCCAGGATCCAGGTATTTCAAGTAAAGCATTTCACATCTCTACTCGTAGTGATAATGAGGATTGGATTTTAGACTCTAGAGCTACAGATCATATGACATTTGACCCAAAAGATCCCTCCAATATAACCCAATCGAGACGGAGCCGTGTTGCCAATGCCAATGGGGTCACTTATCCAGTTACAGGGGATGGAACAGTGACTTTATCTCCTTCATTATCATTATCCAATACATTACTTGTACCCTCTCTTTCAAACAGACTAATGTCGGTAAGTCAAGTCACTTCAGATCTTAATTGTGTAGTATTGATGTATTCTACCTTTTGTCTTCTACAGGATATTCTCACCAAGGAGATCATTGGGTGTGGTACTAAGAAGGGAGGGTTATATTATGTGGATGACCTCAGTTCAGGAAGAGCAAATCACATGCAAAACACTATTGGTAACAAGGAACGCCAGATTTGGTTATGTCATCGTCCATTTGGGCATCCATCATTCGGGTATTGAAAGCACCTACTTCCTAGTTTATTTTCAAATATCACACACTCAGATTTCAAGTGTAATACTTGTATCCTAGCAAAAAGTCACAGGGCGTCTTATCCTATGAGCATGAATAAAAGTATGACTCCTTTTAGTTTGGTACCTTCTGATGTTTGGGGACCTTCCCCGGTCACTACGTCATTAGGTCATCGTTGGTTTGTTATTTTTGTTGATGATTGTACACTAATGACATAGCTTTACCTTCTCAAACATAAAGATGAAGTATTTTCTACATTTCATTTGTTTCACACCATGGTTCAGACACAATTTTCTGAAGAAATTAAGACTCTTAGGTCTGATAATGGAGGGGAGTATGTTAATCAACAATTTCGGACATATTTGGACAACCATGGTATTCTCCATGAAACCTTGTGTTCACAATCCCACAACAGAATGGGACTGCGGAGAGGAAGAATAGGCATATTTTAGAAACTACTCAGGCCTTACTAATCGGTGCACATATGCCTAGTAAATACTAGAGTGATGCTGTTACTACAGCTGTGTATCTACTGAATCATATGCCCACAAAACCTTACAATTTTAGACTCCATCAAAGGTGCTATCTGATCATGTTCCTTTACCTACTATTTTGATGCTTCTGCCCCGAATTTTTGGATGTGTTGCTTTTGTCCACCTCCATAAAAATCAACGAACTAAGTTGGATCCATGTGCTATCCGATGTGTATTCTTGGGGTATGTCATACAAAAAAAGGGCTACCGATCTACGATCCGGTTACTAAAAAAACCTATATTACCATGGATGTCACTTTCCTAGAATCTGAATGGGTTTTCCCATCACTGGTATCCAATTACCCTCTTCAGGGGGAGAGTTATGGTGAAGAACGAAATTGGCTTGATGTTGAAATATTAGATACTAGTAACAATCCAGCATACTCGGATCATGCCAACAATATGGAGGAGCCAGTACTTAGACCCGAACTTGAACTTCCAATAACTGGAGCTGAAGTAGTAACTGAATCTCCAGAAGATGAAGTGGTTGATGCACCCTTCCACTCTCTAGTACCCAATGATCCTCCTGTTGAGAATACTCCTGATGTAAGCTATCCTATCACACCTTTACAAACTAACGTTATAGATACATCTATTGGTTATGTTTTGCCTTTCATACATAATCGAGGCAAACCTCCAAATCGATACTCCCTAGAAAGAGAAGAACGACAATCCAAGTATCCAATAGCCAATTATGTATCTACTCAAGGTTATCATAACCTATCAGGGTGTTTGCACAAACACTCTCCTTATGTCAAATTCCAAGTAGCGTTGAAGAAGCCTTATCTGATCCAAAATGGGCTCAAGCTATAAAAGAAAAAATTGAGGCATTACAGAAGAATAACACATGAGTGTTAAGCAAGTTGCCTTATGGGAGGAAGATGGTAGGATGCAAGTGGATTTTTTCCATTTAATATAAAGCAGATGGGTTAATTGATTGATACAAGCCGAGGCTAGTAGCAAAAGGATATACACAGAAACATGGGATAGATTATCAAGAAACCTTCTCACCAGTGGCTAAACTAAAAACTGTTAGAGTTTTGTTATCTCTTGCAGCAAATTTAGATTGGTCATTGCATCAACTTGATGTAAAAAATGCCTTCCTTTATGGTGATCTTGAAGAAGAGATTTACATGGATATCCCACCAGGATATACTGTTACACCAGGAAAAGAAACTGCATGTAGATTACAACAAGCATTGTATGGACTAAAACAATCATCTCGAGCATGGTTTGGTAGGTTGAGTTCAGTGATGAGCGAAAACCGGCATCGCCGATTCTCGCAAATACTTTGGTTTTAATATTTGTAAAACTCTCGCAAGTGCACGAATCATTTCGTAGAAAATGATAAGTATACTCCCAAGGTCGATCTAAGGAAGGAATGTATGTGGTTTTTAATTTATTATTCAAACTTTTAAAAACGAAATTAAATCCTAAACATCCTGTCACGATATTTTGGGGTTTTGTGTTTTTAATCTAATAACAGAAAATTAAACATAGATTCAATAAACATTCATGCAAATTTTATCTTTTATAAATAGTGGAGTATTTATGGATATAATAACTAAGTTAATTATGCTTGCTCGTATTATCTAGGTTATTAAAGATATGAATTGATATTTATTGATTCTCCCTTTTTGTATGAATACCACCTTTCGTGGGGTTAGATATTCTTTGTTAACTAAACAAATCAATTAACACCTATGGGTGGGGTTGATAACTAATTTGGTTAATTAAATTAATTCCTTTTTCTAAGAGATTGAAAATGAACCATTTAAATGCCACCTTTGGTGGGGTTAGACGATTTAAACTTTATTCAAGGTGTCTAAATTAAACCTAAGAATTTAGTTATCCGAGTACTAACTTTCAAGTTTTAAAACCACTCTTGAACACGTGTTGTCAATACATTTTCGGATAATAATTCTTATAAAAACTTTTGAAATAGAGCTTCACTCTAACTACCTAAGGCGATTGTACCAACAAATAAAGAGCACTACTCTAAATTAGGCAGGATAACTAAACCTTAAAATCTAATTTTGATTTAAGTTTGTAATGAAAAATAATATATTTCTCTAACATTCTTAATATAAAATCTTGAATAAAAATAAAATCAATTCATTTTAGAGATTTTTACCTATTTAATATTTATGCAAGCATAACAACGTTATTATTATATCATTTTTACAACAATTGCAGTTAAATTTAATCACAGACAAATTAAATATAACATGTAAGAATAAAGCATAAAAAATAACTGCAAAGAAAATAAAATCCTTACAAGATTGACGCTATTCTAGTTGCTAGAAAAACTCTGCGGAATTTGCACTCCCGTTTATTTATTGAATCAAAAAGCTAAAATATTACAAAAACATAACTAGTTCTTCCCAAAGAAGGAAGAACTCTAAAACTAAGAGAAACTAGCTAAAACATAAGAAAAACTAGCTAAAACATAAGAAAAACTAAAAAACTAAAAACTAAGAAATGGAGAGAAAGAAAGAAGAGAAGTGTGGTTTTGAGGTGTTTTTGAAGTGAATGGAAGGGGGTATTTATAGGTGAGGATGGAGAGAAAAAATGAATAAAAAAATGTTAAAAAAAATATTAAAAAATTAAAAACGTGTAATGGACATCTTGAGGTCATCAATGACGTCGGCAAGATGACGTCCAGGGCTGCCGACGTGAAAAATGGGGTGAAAACGTTGGCGCGGAGAAGGCAGCGGCCGCGCATGAACAGTAACTCGCGATCTTTGCATGCGATATTCAGCGGAGCGGGTCTTTGGCGCGCATGAAGCGGCGGCGCGTTTTTCTCCGTTTTGACATTTTTGACCTTTTTGACCTATTTTGTCCAAGTTTTCCATATTTTTCGACCTTTACGCATTTATTTATTAATATTTTTTGTGATGTATTGCTTCCAGTATTCCTCTTTGAGTCTTTAAGTTGTATTTTTAAGCGAAAATACCTGAAAAACAATAAAAATACCCGTGATTCCGAAAAAGACAAATTTATATAAATATATGATAAAACATATAAATATATATATTTTTAATCAATTAATGTGCATAAAATCATGGTTATTTTAGTGCTTTTTGAGCACTCATCATTCAGCAATGAAGAAATATGGGTTTCAACAAAGCAACTCGGACCACAATCTTTTCCTAAAACATCGATTGGGGAAGATAACAACCCTTATAGTCTATGTATACGACATGATCATTACATGGGATGATAAAGAAGAAATCTCTAAGCTTCAAGAACAATTGTCAAATGAGTTTGAAATGAAGAACTTGGGATGGCTCAAATACTTTTTAGGTATTGAGGTAACAAGATTAAAACAAGGCATATGTCTTTCCCAAAGGAAATATACTCTGGACCTACTAGCAGAGGCAGGACTACTAGATTGTAAACCTGTCGATATTCCAATGGTTCAAAATCATAAACTTGGAGAATATGTGGACCAAGTACCAGTAGATAAACAAAGATATCAACGGTTAGTAGGTAAACTCATATATTTATCTCATACTCGACCTGATATTGCTTATGATGTGAGTGTCGTGAGTCAATTCATGCACTGCCCAAGTAAAGACCATATGGATGCCGTCATGCGAATACTTTGTTATTTAAGATCCTCCCCTGGGAAAGGACTTATGTTTTCAAGGAATGGTCAATTGGAAGTCGTTGGATATACAGATTCAGACTAGGCAGGGAATATCAAGGATAGGAAATCTACTGCTGGATACTTTACTTTTGTGGGGGGTAATCTTGTTACATGGAGGAGCAAGAAGCAAAATGTAGTTGCCTTATCTAGTGCTGAAGTTGAATTTCGAGGAATGGTCAAGGGAATATGTGAGCTCCTTTGGTTGAAAAAACTTCTAATTGAGATTAGTGTTGCTCCTAACACTGAAATGAACTTATTTTGTGATAACAAAGCAACCATTGTCATCTCCCACAATCCAATCCAACATGATCGCACATAGCATGTTGAAGTGGATCGGAACTTCATCAAATAGAATCTTGAAGAAAAAATTATTCAACTTCCATTTGTTAAATCAGAAGATCAATTGGCTGACATACTCACAAAATATGTGTCTGCAAAGAACTTCTACAACTCACTTGACAAGTTGGGCATAAGAGACATATATGCACCACCTTGAGGGGGAGTGTTGGCATGTGAATAGTATGGTAGACAACAATGCAGTAAATTGTGGCAGATAACAAGCACCAATGTGACAGACAAGAATGATAGTGGAAATTAATAATGTTGTAATTTGTTTCCTTTCCATTTTCTTAGTATACAAATACTATACTCTTGTACAGAAAAATTAGAACAGAAATAATAATGAAATATACATGAAAATTATCATAAAAACTTAATATTTGTCAGTAATGACGTACCAATTTTATCGTGGTGACATGTTTTGAACAAGTTAGACTATTTTCTGTTAGGCAAGTCCGCAAAATAGTTAAGTTGGTGGCTAGTAAATAAAATCTGATAATTATTTAATGGATAAGAGGTACCCTAGTCAATTAACACTAAAGACAAACGGTGATTATATATATATATAATAGAAAGAAATTATTCATTATATTTATAGTAGTAATAACGTGATATTTTACATAAAAAAAATTAAAATAATTATAAATTAAAAAATAATGTTAAATAATTCAAAATATTTTTATATTTAATTTTACTTTTAATCTAAATAAAATATAAAATATTCTAATAGCATCAAATATGTTCATTCTTCGATAATACGTTAAGTTGTTCTATTTGTTTACATGTTTGTATAATCATTTATTATTATTTTTTATTTTATGTTATTTAAAAATAAAAAACTCTTATTTTTTAATTTTACTTTATATAAATTATATTTTAATATTGATCGTTATTTTGATTTAACTACTCAAACAAATATAATAATAATAATAATATTTTCATTGAATTTCATTCTTATTCTCGTTACATTTTCATTTTTTGTTTCAATATGAAAAGATTTTTATATTATATTATAATTATAAGTATAATTTGTCAAGTCAATCTCTCTCGAGACTTAAAAGATTAGTTTTTCGGAATTAAAAATCTCTTAAAATTTTAAATTTTTTAAAATCGTCGAGATAAAATCGATTTATAAAATAATTCAAAAATTAATCTGAAAAACACCCTTACATGTATATTAATTACAAGGTGAAAAAGGAAAGCATGTCATACGTGAAATGAGGATATATGCTAGAGTCTTATTTATAAAAAAAAAGACGAGGATGAGCATGGCATGGGTATGGACGAGTGTTAAAGATTATGCTAATAATTAAGATATTGTATACTGATTTTTAGATAAATTTAGAAAATAATCTTCGGTTATATATTGATAATAGGTTTTCTACATTTTAATTAATAATTTTTAAAATATATTTATTTAAAAAAAATTAAAATATTAACATAATAAATACTCTATTAAATTATTTAAAATATTGATATTAATTTTTATATTTTAGTTATTTAACACATGTGTTTAAATAAAATAAAAATATATACATAAAAATAAATAAAATTTAATCCAATTATTTAAAATATTGTTTGTTTAATATTGAGAGTATATTTTTCTACACAATTACTATATAAATAGTGTCTCACATGGGTTAAAAAATATACTAATATATTATTTATAAGTAATATGATACTTAAATTACTTTTAAGATTTACTGTTTATTTATAATTGTGTATCTAATGTTGTTTATACACTGTATCTTAAGATTGAATATCTCATGTTACTTATATATTATACAAAATTTATATGATATTAAAATTTTAATCGATCAATGTGTCAAGAAGAAAAACTAATTGATCTCAAACAAAAATACATAAACCTTACAAAAAAAGAAAGATATGTAATCTGAATAAAATTAAAAATAATAAAAATATGTTAAAGATATAAAGTGTTGGGTCAAACTATCCACACTTTGATGGGGTATTAGTATACAAATTAAGATAATATCACGCATTGGTTTAAAAAAATATTAATATAATGTTTATAAATAATATAAAAATTACCTTCTTTTATGGTTAAACTTTTAATATTTGATATCAATGTTAGTCTATAAAAAAAAGCATCACGCATTGGTTAAGAAATATATTAGTCTTATATTGATTAAGAAAAATATCAGTATAATATTTCTAGGTAATATAAAACTTACACTTATTTGATATTAGTCTTTTAGAATGAATATCTAGTATTACTTATACATTATACAAAATTTATAATTATATATATATATATATATAATATTAATATATGTTTAGTTTATATTAATCATATTTTTTTGATATTATAATAATCATTTTCGATTCAAATTAAAATTATTTTCAAGAAAAAACTATTTAACATGATTTCTATTATCCAAATATAAAATATTTTTACGAGATTGAAATATTATATTTAAAATAATATTATACAACTTACAACAAGAAGTTAACTTAAACCGGTTTAGTAAATAAAGAAGTAAAAAAAAATGCAAATAAAGCATGTTTGGATTAGTGTGTAGTTTTGGTGGTATAACATCTTTTTTTTTACTTATTTTAAATCTCATCCTTATAATTTTTAGTTATTTAATAAAAAAAATTAAAATTTTGGTGCATTTATTTTTTAAAAAAAGAGAGTTAACTTTCATTACCTCATAAAAAACTTCGCAAAAAACACAAATTAATAAACATAAAATTTATTATAATAAAAATAATACATTTAATATTAATTTATATAACTATTAATTTAAAATAATAGTATTATTTTATTGTTAAAAAAAAAATTGTTAGGGCGAATTACAAAAATGCGAGCTTTACGGAGGTAAAATGACGGGTAAACGTTTTGGGAAGCTTTTTAAATTAAGTATTTTTGGGACTCAGTTTGTAAAATATAATTGTATTAATAAAATTATTTATTTTTAAAAATTTATTTAAATTAATGTATAATTTATAAATAATTTATTAAATAATACATCTATTTTTTGTGTTATGTTTTGTATTAATATGATTTAAAATATTGATATTATTTCTAAAAAATAAAAAATATTATGTTATTTAAATTTAATAAATATATAATATTTTTATTGTCTAATAATAAATAATATTATTTTATAATTTTTCATTAAAATTAACAAAATAATTATTTATAAGAAATATATTTATTATATGCGAATTTTAGTTTTTATTAACGTATAAAAGGTGATATTTTAAAATAATTAAAATAAACCACTAAAAATAATTATTTATAAAAAAATATATTTATTATATAAATATTTTGGTATATCTCAGTGTATAAAATAAGAAAAAAAAAAGACAACCAAAATTATTGACTCTTATAAATAAGATAAGAAAAAAATTGATTAAACATAACTCATTTATTAAATATATAAATATAAATTATATAAATTTTTAGAGGTAATGTAATTAAAATAATAATTTAAGGTTAATAATTTAAATTCTAGATAAAATTATTTAATATAAATTATATAATTATTATTTATTATAAAAATATTCTAATATTTATTAATATATAATATAAAAAGGTAAAGTTATAGAAAGAAAAAAAAACCAAATGGAAACATTTAAAATGGAAAGGGAAAAAAGTCATCTAGAAAGATCAAATTTAATGAGCTTTTTGTATATAAAGAAATGGTGGGATTATTATCGTAATTTCTTTTATTTTTATTTTTTATAGTATATTTAATAATATTTTAAATTAATAAAAATATTATTTTATTTTTATTATATTTAATATATGTTTTTAAATTAGTTTTAATTTTTTTATTAATTTATATAATTGATATTAAATATGATTTAAAAATAACAAAAATAAATATAATAACACGTTCACCCATAAAGAATTGGGTACATAAATCCTTTAATTATCATTTATTATATAGTTTACAATTAGTTTCTTTGTTTATTTAAAGTTTAGCACACTCGAGAATTTGTGGGGGACAAATTTGAGTTATAAATTAAGAAAAACAATAAGGATAAATGTAATCGAAGTTTTTAAAAAATAAAAATACATTAAATTATCTTAAAAATCATGTGTAGGACTATTCATGCTTTTTTTCCCTTTTAAATTCTCCAAATATTATGACTATTTTCATTGTAAAATGAGTTTGTTAAATCTAATTTGATCATTATATAAAACATTTTTAACTATAATTAACTAAATAAAAATATAAAATCTATATCTAAATTTAAAAACAATATAAACAAAAACATAACAAATTATACTTAAAATAACTACTAGATCAAAGTATAGGTGAAAAAAAAACAATACTATATCAAAATCTAATTATTATATATAAATTATAATTTATATTTATTAAAATAAATTTAATAAAATGAAATACAGAATATAGATATCCTACTATATAAAACTCTAATACGAAGAAGCAAAAACAATAAATAACTTAGTAATTAATTAATACCCGCCCGCGGACTAATGGTAAGATTTATTATTTTTATTTTTATTTATATATTAAAATCACTTAAATTATCGCTTTATTCATAAAAACAAATATTAATGATGTGATTTGAGCATAATCAGTAAGTGTATTTGACTAATAATCTCAAAGTAAATATTCCAAATATAAATTTTTCTTTTAACTTTGACAAATTTAAGCATTATTACTTATAATTTAATCCATCAAAATGTAATTCTCTAACAACAACATTCCCTAGATCATATTTAACATCAAGTTTTTTTATCATTATTTTTACATGTATTAGTTACAAGCTAAATTTGTATTTGATAATTATTGATATTAACCAATTTAACTATAAATTATAAAAATATAAATAATTTAATATTATAAATTAATTTATCTATCTTTGTATATTTTAATAAACTCTAATAAAAATTGTTAGGAAATCAAAATTTGAATCCCTTATATGAAATTAAGTAATGCAAAAATATTAAACTATGTTTTCGTGACCGGTCGTTGAGGAGATAATAATATGTAATTGGCAAGAATAACAAACGCAATAAAGAGATATGGGGTTTTGATGGAAACAAATATCAAAGCATGGATGGCTTTATTTAGATGAAGCTAATATTGATCCTTCAATATTAGTTAAGATGCATTCATCATTTCACTCCAACTTAAATGGTGGCTGAAAATGAAGACTCTCTCTCAGATTTACACTCCAATTGACTTTTTTTTTTGTTTTTTAATGAATAAAATAATTTCAGATATATAAAAGGTATTCATAAAATAAAAATATCTTAAATTCTGATATTTTTTTATATCTTATTTTATAGATTTGATACTAAAGTTAAAAAGTAAATTTACTTACAAATATTTTGTTCATAAAAATAATCAACATTTATATTTTTTACACTTTTAATCTTAATTTTTAATACTTATACATATATGATATTAATATTAATTAATTTTTTATATTTTTATTTATAAGTTATAATGTGTTAAATATATGTTTCTTTTTTAACATAATATTATATATTTTTACTCCTAAATATTTAAATATAATTTTTTATTTTTATAAAAAATTATATTTTAATCTTTTTTATCAATTTTATATAGATAAAAAAATATTCAAAATTCATTACAATTATTACATTTATAAATTTAAATAACATATTTATTATTATATTTGTAAATATATTTGTGATATATTTATTAATATAATAAAATCAAAGAATTACAATATATTAAGTACAGTAATAGTAAATTAAAAATAATTTGTACTACTAATATATCATAATAAATTAACGTTAAATTTAGTTGATATTAATCACAACATAAACTTAACTAAATATTTATAACACTATAATTTTTGCTTTCAGAGTATACTATCACTAAATGTTGAACTTATTTACATATTTCAAAAATTTAACCCGTTTTTTATTTCACAAATCTAATAAATATATAAATCAAACCTAACTCTTATATATATATTCAAATACACATATATAATTATATATATTCAAAATTAATGTTCATATAGAGTCAAAAATATGAACTGTCAAAAATGAACCAATTGATTTTTTGTTAATAATAATGTTTTTAATATATATTTTTTATTTTTATAATAAATATAAATAAATGATATATTTTCTGCATATAATAAATTATATTTTAATAAAATTATTATTAATTAAAATTTATTATTACAGTATGGAGACAAAATATTTTCTTTCCTTCTAATACAGAGATATTATAAATTTGTAATAAAGAGTGTTTTATTTGCAAATTATCCAAAGATCAGCCGCCATTCAGTCAAACACACGTGTTTTGACTACAAAAATCCTAGGAACCTTTACAAAATTTTCCACGGTCAAACCTCTCTCCTATGAATTTCTTAGAAAGCTCGTCTTGTGCAATACGTAACCCATTCCTCTTCTTCATCTTCGTCTCCATTTCTACTTTCTTTTCAACATAAACAAATCTTCACTTTTTTTATTTCTTTATTTTATCTCTCTCTCTCTCTCTCTCTCTCTCTTTTAAATTTTGATGGCCTTCTCTTCTGGGAGCTTAGAGACCTCTTCAAATTCACACCCAGGTTTTACCTTCTCTACCCATCCATTCATGGCCACTACCACTTCTTTCACCGACCTCTTAGCCTCTGACACAAATGAAAACACATCTTACACCCTCTCTGAAAATGGCCGCCGAGGATTATCAGATCGATTAGCTGACAGAACCGGAGCTGTAGTACCCAAATTCAAGTCTATTCCTCCTCCTTCTTTACCCATTTCTCCAACTTTTGATTCTCCTTCTTCTTACTTTGCTATCCCTGCTGGTTTAAGCCCAGCTGAGCTTCTTGACTCCCCTGTTCTTCTAAATTCTTCTCATGTAAGTATTTCATGTTCTATTCATTTCTTGGGTACAATCTATTTGTTTAAATGACTGAGTGAAAAGATGAATATTTTAATTAAATGTGTTATTTCCATATTTTTATGGTTGAAATTTGAAACGGGTTTTATCCTAAAGCTCTAAAAATAGATGCTTTTGCCTTTTACTTATTTGTTCCATGCTCTGTCTGTGTTTGTCTTGTCAAGTTTGTACAAATTTGCTTTCATATTTGAAAACTAATCGTTTGTTTCTTTCTATTATTCGTTTTTATGTTTAGATTCTTCCTTCTCCAACAACTGGGTCTTTTGCTGCTCAACTTTCAAATTGGAAGAGCAATTTTGTAAACAACAATCAGCAAAGTGTCAAACAAGAGGAGAATAATAACTTCTCAAGTTTCACTTTCCAAACCCAAACAAGACCTCAAACGAGTGCAACTTCATCTTCTTCAATGCTTCAATCTTCAAACTCTGCAATCCAAACAGTAAGTAAAAGATTCTGTTTGATTCCAAAATGACCTTTTTTCCCACTTTGGTTTTGTTCTGACAAATTCAAATCTTTTATTTGATTTTTAGCAACAAGTATGGCCTAATTACGAAGAACCCAACAAACAAGACGGGTTTTCCTCAGGGAAAAATATGTTAAAACATAATTTTGTTTCTGTTCAGAGCTTCTCTTCTGAGAATGGTACAATCCAAAATAATGTTCAGACAAACGGTGGATTCCAATCAAATGGTTACAATTCTCAGCCAACTCAAACTTTAAATAGAAAGTCAGATGACGGATATAATTGGAGGAAATATGGCCAGAAACAAGTGAAAGGAAGTGAGAATCCAAGAAGTTATTACAAGTGTACATACCCAAATTGTCCAACTAAGAAGAAAGTTGAGAGATCTTTAGATGGGCAAATTACTGAGATTGTTTATAAGGGTACACATAATCATCCTAAACCTCAATCTGCTAGGAAATCATCATCAGCTTCTTATGCAATTCAACCATATAACACAAACACTGAAATCCCAGATCAGTCCTTTGTCCCACAGGGTAGTAGTTTACAAATGGATTCAGTTGCTACACCAGAGAATTCTTCAATCTCTACTGGGGATGAAGAATTTGATCAGAGTTCTCAGAACAAGTCAGGTGGTGGGGATGAATTTGATGAAGATGAACCCGATGCCAAAAAATGGTAATTTTCATATTGATTCATTTTGTATAACTTGTTTTCAAGTGAATTCAGCTGGATCATCTTTGTTATATGTATTGATCTATTTGGATTCAGTCTAATTAATCTGATTTTCATGATGTTTTCCAGGAAAAAAGAAGTTGAGAATGAAGGTATTTCAGTAGCTGGGAACAGAACAGTGAGAGAACCCAGAGTTGTAGTTCAAACAACTAGTGATATTGATATTCTTGATGATGGGTACAGATGGAGAAAATATGGGCAGAAAGTGGTTAAGGGAAATCCAAATCCAAGGTAAGACCTTCATATTGAATAATTTGATATAGACGTTTCTCAAATTTTGGAAAGACAACTGTCCCAAGTTTCTATTTTTGTTTTTACCACATGTTCTTAGGCCTAGTGTCTGATTCACGTTACTCAATTGTCATCCCTCCAAAATCCAAATTGGTCTTGAAAAGGGGATGCTGTTTTTATACTTCTTTTTTAGACAGAGATGTGATTCTTTCTATATCCTTCTCTTGATTGCCTCAAATTGTGATTTACAGTTATAGAATGCTTTTCTATATCATTGATTTTCATATTACCTTATATGTAAAAGATTTTTAGGTTAATTACAATACATCTCTCTCTCCAAATAACAATCGTACCATTCTGTCAAAGTTTCAAACTTATTTATATATATTTTACGGGATAAGAGATTTGAATCAGGATAGCTTGAAGAAATGCGAGTAATTCTTTTAGACTGACACGTTACTATTTCAAATTTTTTAGAGGGTTTCAGTTTGAAAGAAACAAACAAACAAACAAAAGCCTAGAAATTGAGTGCGGATGTTACAATAAAACAATAATTTTCCCAATTTTAGATAACCTGTTCAATGATCAAAACTATACTATTTGATGTACAGGAGCTACTATAAGTGCACATATCAAGGATGTCCAGTGAGAAAACACGTTGAAAGAGCCTCACACGATCTTAGAGCAGTGATCACAACCTATGAAGGAAAGCACAACCATGATGTTCCAGTAGCTCGTGGTAGTGGTAGCCATTCTATCAATAGGCCTTTGCCAAATAACAACAATCACAACCATAACAATGCAAATACTGTAGTAACAGCAATAAAGCCTTCTGCTATGAATGCAAAATACCAACTTAACCCTCCTCCTGCTAATAAGGTGAACCAGAACCACTCTCTTAATAATCTAAGACTATCCACATCATCAGGAAACCAAATACCTTTCTCTGTAGATATGTTACAGAGTCCTGGCAGTTTTGGATTTGCTGAATTTGGAAACTTTCAATCACAAATGTCTGATGATATGTTTTCTAAAGCTAAGGAGGAACCAAGAGATGACAACACATTTCTTGAATCTTTACTGTGTTGAAGAATTAGTGCATAGTCTTTGAAGGTTAATTTAGGACTCAGTGCCTCCACAACCCAAAAGAAATAAAAATTAAGCAGCTTAGGTTCATTTATTCATTGCATTTTGTTTGCTTAGGGTCTGGTTGCTTCTGCTTTTGAGATATATGATAGAAGACGCATTTGAAACAAATTATCCTAAGAGCTCTTGGGATTTCAAATCACATTTTATACCTAATTAGAGAAGCACAATTTTTGTGTTTTCTTATTGAAATTGCTTCAGAGCGCAAGCAATTAGACCATTAGTATTGTATATTTACGTTTTTAATAGAATTGTATTTTGTATATCCTTTGTTGTATCATATAGAAGGAGATACCAAAACTTAATTTATTCGATTGTTTTGAGGCCTAGCTCTCTTGATTAGAGGAGGAGAGTCTTGAATCAATTTTTTTTGTATCACACATGATATTGTATTATTATAAATCTCTTAGTAAGAAAGGATTAGTTCTATCATTTGTATGTTCAATCAATATATTATATATGCCTTTTTGTTTCCATTAAAAATAGGTTTATTATTATTATTTTTTCCAACTTATTCACTTTGTTAAGAACGTATTCATAAAGATTATAATGTATTTAAAATTTTAAAATTTTAAATATATTATGATTATGCTTATAATTTTGTTGGATATCTTTGTAACAAATTAATTGCATAAAATGTAATCCAATAATATATATATATATAGAGAGAGAGAGAGAGTAGAGAGAGAGTAGCCTCTAAACGATTAGAACAAGTTGGTACTTGTGGGTTGGAACTTCTAGATTTGTATATGTAATCTTAATTTTTTGTATTGTAATGGAGGTTTGAACGGTCAAAGATGGGTTGCTTAATTGGTATATCAAACTTGCTGAACAAGTTGGTTAAAGTCAACTTTGTATATAATAGAGATCGACCCTATTATGTAGCGGCCAATCCATCCCTGGGGCCAGATCATCATTATCTGCTTAAATTTACAATATTATCCTTTGTTCACGTTAATTGCATGTCGGGAAAGAAGATAAGGGTACCTTAGTCATCTAAAAAAACATTTCTTAATCAAACCATAATCGGTGTATATCGATCGAAAAGGAGTAGATTAAGTTTTATATTTCCGAGTTAATTTATAAAAATATTTAATTTATTATAATTATAATACATATATATATATATATAAATAATTAAAATATATCGTAATTATATAATTATATTTAAAAATAAATATATTTTTATAAATTATTTTATATATTATGCATAATTGATTTATTAAAAATTTATACTTTTATAACATAAAACATTTCTTTTAATATTTTAGTAATATTATAGTTTAATTTTTCTTATTTATTATACCTTTATTATTCATGTGTTAATAATTGAGTGTTACTTGTATTTTTAAAATAGTTATTAATTAAATATAATTTATACATTAAATTATGAATTTATCACACTTAATTAATAAAGTAATATCAATTTAATGAAATTTTTTTATTAAATTAAAAAAATTGTCTGAAAATTGATAACTATTTTTAAATATAAGAGCATGATACTATCTCAACTATAGGAATAAAAATATGTTATTATTAAGTAAACCAACCTAATAAAAATAAAAATATGTTATTATTAAAGAAACAAACCTAAAAATTGAATTGTGGTATAATAACTAATTTTTTGGATTTGTTAATTTAATAATATTATAATTTAATTTTTAAAAAATAGTATAGTAATTGAAAATTTATATTTAAAATTTAATAATTATATATTTTTTAAAATAACAATTTTACATAATAATAATTAAATTAATTCTGACAATAAAAATTATCTCTTGAAATTGTCTTATTGTCATCTATTAGTTATTATCGTAAATTTTGAGCTTACAAATTACTTTTATTTATAATTAATTATTAATTTTGTTTTGAAATAAATGCATTATTTATATATTTATAAATTTTATTTTAAAATTTGTTAAAATAAATTAAAATTTTATAATATTATAAATATGTTGAAAAAAATACCAACAACATGACGCAAGATGGTCACATTTTGTATTATCTTGTGTTTTTATATTTTATTTGTAGTTAATAGTTATAATAATTATATTAAAAAATAAACAGTTACGTAGGACACACGGTGAATTAACTCGAAGTTGGAGACTAGTGGGGACACCATTGCATGCCTATCCACCGGCCAGGCAATGGCTACCGATTATTGGCTCTTGGCTTTATCGTTATCGTTTGGTGTTCTTTCATTAATTTATTTTTCCTGCCTTAAATTTATGGTTTTTAATAATTTGGTTCTTGAACAAAACTTTTGTAATTTTTTATACATTTATTATTTATATTAAATAATTTAAAAAAAAATTAAAGCATTAATTCTGACCGTTACAAAATAATATAGTCTAATTTTAAATTTAAACTAAATGTGTTAAATATATGAAAAATTATGAAATTTTTGTTAATAAATTAAAATTTTAAAATGATAAAATTAGTGGATCAAAGGTATAATTTATCCAATTTATTATTACTTTTTTAAAACTATATTATTGGTTCTTCAATTCAAACTAAATTTACATTAATTTTTAATTTTTTAAAAATAAGATTTAATAATTAAAATTTTAAAACTTAATGCGCAAAATTTTAATTCATACAATCCTAATTTTTAAAGTTTTATACATGTGTATTAAAATTTTGATTTATAAATAGATGTTTTAGTATCCAACTTAGGATATATGTATAAATTTTTATTTTTTTTTGGATAAAATTAAAAGATTTAAAAGTTTAATAACATAATTGTAAAATTTAAAAAAATTAAAAATAAATATAAGATTTAAAAGTTTATGTATAAATTTACTCAAATTTTAAACCAATGGAGTAGTTAAACTGTTTGTTAGCTGAGTCATATTCTTTTATTAAGATACTAAGATAATTGATTAATAGTAAAATATTACTATTTAAATTCAAATGTGCATATTTTTTAATTATAAATATAAATTTAATAATATTTATAAAAAAAATAAATATCAACAATTTTGACATAAACTAATACATATTTATATTATGGTATATTTAAGATTGAAAGTAATATAATAAAATTACATTAGTTTTAAAAATTATAATATTTTCTTAAATAAATTTTTAATTTCTATAATTTTTTAAAATTTAGATCAAAATAGTTTCACAAATAAATTCGAATTTTAGAATATTATTGTGAATTTAAGTTTTATAAACAACTCTATAAAGAATAGTTCAAATTATTACGAAATTGAATATAAATATTTTATTTTGAGATGATAACATATATTCAATCTCTTGAAATTTTATTATGTTGCATAATTCAAATTTTTAATATTTAAAACTTTTAACTATTTAACAATTATTTTAAACTAATGATTTCTATTTATTTAATAATTATTTTTATTAGGTAATAATTTTTTACAAGTGAATTTTATAAAAAACAATCGTTATAATGAGTGTAAATTTTATGATTTTTAGATTATTATTTATTATTATTAAATAATAATAATAATAATTTCATAAAATAAAGTTTAACAAATTCATGGAAAATTGATAGCATTAGATGAGTTTATTAATAGACAATTCAATAAAATTTTCTCAAATAAAAATTATCAATAATAAAATTTTCCAAATGAAAATTGACATATATCTAAATGTATATAGTAATAAAATAAGATAATAAGATTAATTATTTAATAATTATTTTTAGTTAATAATAACTTTCCAAATATTTTTAGTTAATAATTATTTTGAGATAATCACATATGAATATTTATAATATTATGACAAGTCAATCTTCTTTGGATATATCTAAAAAAAATAATTATTTAATAATTAAATAATAATCAATCATATTTATTTTTTTATTGAGATTATTTTTCGGTTATGTTCATACGAAGATTCATTATTTATTGTGCTTTAACCTATAAGATTTTTACTAAATAGAATCAATTTTTGACTGTAACGTTAAATTACACCTAATAAAAAATAAATAAAATAAATTGTTGAAGTGATCTTAACTCTTATGATTTTTAGATTATTATTTATTATTATTAAATATTAAATTAATAATAAGTCCAATAAAATTGTAGAATACTAATAATTTTAAATAATAATGTGCTTATTATTGAACAATTAGATAAGATTATCTCAAATAAAAATTATAAATGATTTCAAAATAGAAAATAAAACAAATGCAAATATATATAATAACAAGAATATATTTTTTTACATTTTTTAGATCATTATTCATTATTATTAAGTATTAAATTAATAATAATATATTTGTAAATTGAATTCCAACAAATTTATTAAATATAGATAATATTAGATATTAATGAATTTATTATTGAACAATTAAATAAAATTATCTTAAATAAAAAATAACACATAAATATATATATATATATTAATAAGATAGCTTAATTGCATAGTATGTATAACTTCTTCATTTATAAAATATCATTGTTAAGCCCTTCACGTAGTATTAATATTTTTTTGTTATAATATAAAAAATATGTTTCAGGCATATTTAAAAATATAATATATATGTTTTTTAAAGATTAAAAATAATATTGGTGAATAACTAATTAATATAGTATATAAGTTAATAATTTAATAAATAATGATTTAAATCTTAATTTCACGTTAGATAAAACAATGTGATTGAGGTTTAATAACATATTTAGTGCACTGGGTAGAATAAATATTAATGTATTATATTAAATTGCAATTAATTGTATTATATATAATCAGTATAATATTTGGTTACAATATAATATATTTAGAGAAAATTGATTATAGATATTTAGATAAAATAATTCGTATTTTAAAATATTATTTATTTATTTTAGTAATAAAGATTATAAAAATTATTTAAATAAATATTTATTTTATTTTATATTTTAGATATTTAGATAAAATAATTCGTATTTTAAAATATTTTTTATTATAAAATTTATTTATTTATTTTAGTAATAAAGATTATAAAAATTATTTAAATAAATATTTATTTTATTTTATATTTTATTACATTTTAAAATAAAATCTATTATTAATTTGAGAAAAAAAATTAAAATATATAATTTTATAATTAAAAATTTAAATTGATTAAATTATGTATATATTACGGTTTATACCTATATTCTTAATCCTACTAAATTTTTGTATAACTATACTAGTTTACATTAGATACAATTTGATTTTACAAATATATATTACAATATAAAAATTATATAATTATGATTGTTTGAACACATGAACTGACCTAGTGCTCGATCCATTTTATAGCTTGGTCTTAATCGTCAGTATGAGTCGTAAGACGAGGCATCCTAAATGACCTACTTGACAACATGCTTGTAACGTATCGAAGAAGATATTGGTCCGAACAATTTTATAAATCAAATGATTTGATCTGTTTAGTATAAATTAAACTTTTTTTTTTCAAACGGTCTGGTCCAGTTATATTAATTTTTAAATTGATCGGACCGGTTTTAATAATATATTAAATTTCCCATATCATTTCTCATAAACTATTGATTAAATTTCTCATATTTTAATCAAAGGTATATCATTATGTGTATCATATTTATGTATTATTAACTAGATCAAACCATTGAAAATAGTTAATCAAATTAGACCAAACCGTTCGGCTACAATATTTTTAATAACCAAATGGTCCAATCTGATTATTTTCTTTTACTCAAAACCGTACCGTGGACACCCCTAGACCACGCTATCTATGAGGTTGACCACCATCTCGAGCCGAGGTTGACCTTGAGCCATAAAACATGGTTAAAATGTGGTACTGTTTACCATTTGTATCCTTTTGACACCTGTATGTATAATTTTCTATAAATAGATGATCCTCTTAAGGATTATTCACATTCAGCGAGTTGCTCTAACTTATCTCTAGTTTCTCTCTCTATAAATTGGACCAATCCTAACATTTTGACACCTACCGTGGGGTTGAGATTCTAAGGTCGAGCATAAGTTTCTGACCTCGCATTTTTTTGGGATTCATCCCAATCCTTAAGAGAAACCAGGGAAATAAAACGTGTACCATTCACAAGCTACACCTAAACTCACAAACACCTACGATATATCACTATGGTAGGAACCCATGATGAAGGACCATCAAGACTAGATAATAAGGAACCAATGGTGATGCAAGGGAATGCTCCATTGACCCTCAATGAGGCTAGAACAGAGGCTAGCCTTCACCAAGACTTAGCTTGCAAACTCCTTGAGCTAAGAAGAGAGCTCAATGAGATTAGAAAAGAAAATAGGTCATTATGCCCGCAGTCAGGAAGTGGAACCCCTAATAATTTGGCTAACCCAATAAACATAAACAGACCTGAGCATAACCAGCGTGAACCTAACTAGGTTGAGTAAGAAGTCGAAAGCAACCCTATTTTTAGCTCGGCAAGACCTAGTGATGAATAATGGACTCAAGAATTAAAAAAGTTTGGAGGCGCGATTTCAAGTACTAGAAGAGGTCAACAAAAAGCAAGTTTAGGCTCTAAAGGTGGCCAATGAGAAACATAAGAAAGGTAAAACCCCTTATAATATAGACAGAGACTATGAGCAATTATGTGTCTCTCCATTTTCTGACAAGATAGAGAGCGATGAACCACCAACCAAGTTCATTGCTCATAAATGCTCCGATTATTTTGGAACCAAGGACCCTGTAACATATGTACAACATTTCAAGACGTACATGGCCCCTATAAGCCTTACTTAGGGAAAGAGAGATCCCATGATGTGTAATTTTTTCCCTCCCACCATTTGTGATACCACTCAAAAGTGGTTAAACAACTTGACACCTCATTCCATAACCTTATTCTCACAGTTCACCAGGCTATTCATCACAAATTATACCTGTAACAAGCCTATGAGAAAATAATCACATCACCTCTTCTTGATTATTCAAGAGAGGGGTCAGTCTACTAAAGAGTATATGAAACAGTTCGTGGAGGAAAAATTGGAAATCTTTGACTATCCTAGCCCCATTTCTATAGAGGCCTTCAGGTGTGGTCTCTTAAAGAATTTTGACTTGTTCGTGGAATTGACCAAAATAGTGTCTCATACTTTGATGTAAGCATACAGAGGGGCAAGAAAATTCGTTAATCATAAGAAGGTTAAAGGCTATCGAGCCAGTATAGAGATCATACTAGAAAAAGAAAATAAGAGAGTAAGCTTAAACAGGGCAAATCAGAGCAACAAAAATAAACATTTCATGCCAAATAATAGGAGAGATGGATAATGGTCGAGGAATATGGGACATTGGGATAGGTCACTCTCTCCTTTTAAAGGGCTTCTTTTTAGAGTGAATGTGGCCCATGTTGTATTGAGGATGAAGGAGGAACTGAACATTAGATGGCCCATAAAGATGAAATCCCTACTCAGAGACACCTCTAAATGGTGTGCCTTTCATAAAGATGTAGGCCATGAAATAAGAGACTACAGACACCTCAAAAAGGAGATATAAGAGTTGTTAGCTAATAGATATATGAAAGACCTCGTAGGAGGAAATAATGAAAGAGGAAACCAGGTACCAAAGCCAGTAAACACATCAAACAGTGGAAGAGAACACCTTAATTAACCCAACATCAGGACTATACATACCATACATGGAGGACCGATCAATGAGGTCTCAAACAGCTCACGTAAAAGGTTTTCTAGAGATCTATGCAATGCCTCCTATGTGCATACCTTTGATAAAGCGAGCCCTACTACATGAGTCATTTTTAATGAGAGAGATGATACCTTATTCCATCACGAAGATCCCTTAGTGATTACTTTGAGGATAGGATCTTGTGATGTTTGTCGAATAATGATTGACGCATAAAGCTTGGTGAATATCCTTTTTTTGTCTACTATTAGAGCTCTAGGAGTAAAGGAGTTTGACATTATTAAGATAGAAATACCTCTAGTGGGGTTTAACAGCACCGCCACCTATGTAGTAGGAACGATAGTGCTACCCGTCATGGAAAAAAGGATGATAATGATGACTAATTTCGTAGTTGTAGATGTCCCAGCTTACTATAACACCATCTTGGGTAGACCATGGATATATAGAATGAGGATAGTATTGTCCACCTTCCATCAGGTAATCAAATTCCTTATTGATGAGGGCCTAGAGGAGATAATGAGAGACCAAGAGAAAGCCAGAAGCTGCTACAATACCACCATAAAAAGGTCACTCGTAAATAGTAATCACAGAGTGACCCATCTCAAAAGAGGTTGGGTGGTAAAATTCTGGCGAGACATGTTAATTTGAATATGATGCAAGATCTTCTAATAGAAGGCAAGGGTGAGAATTACCCCTTAAAATTGAGTAAGGATTTGACTAAAGAGGTGGAGGAGCAACTCTCGTATTTCCTAAAGACAAACTCATCCATCTTTGCAAAGACTCTGGCCATTATGCGAAGGATTGACCCAAAAACATAACATACAAACTAAATGTTAATCTAGAGGCTAGACCTATTCAACAAATAAAAAGGAAATTACCAAGAGAAAATAATAAGGTGATCAAGCATCAAGTCACCGCCCTTAGAGAGGCTGGGGTTATAAGAGAGGTCAACTATCCTCGATAGTTGTCAAATGTGGTGCTAGTAAAAAAGGCATGCAGGTCACCATGTATAAGTGTAGCCTTTACAAATCTAAACAAGGCATGTCCTAAGGATTTATTCCCTCTCCCAAGTATTGATCAACTGGTAGACGCTTAAGTTGGCTTTGCATTGATGAGTTTCTTGGATGTATATTTTGGGTACCACTAGATCATGATGTGCCCTAGAAAGGAAGAAAAAACATCTTTCATCCCAGAAGAAGGGACCTTCTATCATACCAGGATGCCATTCAGATTAAAAAATCTAGGCACAACATATTAACATCTCGTCAACAAAATATTTGTAGACCAATTGAGGAGGAATTTGGAGGCTTATGTGGACGATATGGTGGTAAAATCAGCTCAACCTCTGAACCATATCAAAGACCTATATGAGGTATTTGTAGTAATCTGAAGGTATGATATGAAACTTAACCCCAAGAAGTGCATCTTTGGTAATGCTGCAGGAAAATTCTTAGGCTATCTCATATCATTTCGAGAGATTGAAGCCAACCCAAACAAGATATAAGATTTGGTAAACATGAAGCCACTTACCAACTTAAAGGGGATCCAACAACTGAATGGAAGAATAGTGGCACTAAATAGATTCATTTCTAAATTCACAGATAAGTGTTTTCCATTCTTCAAGATATTGAGAAAAAACACGTTAGCCTTTTGGGACAAGGACTGCGATAAAGCCTTTGAGAAAATCAAAAGTACTTGAGCAACCCTCTGTATTGGTCAGCCTCATCCCAGGAGATACACTTTACTTATACTTGGCAGTAACCTCCGAGACTTGTAGTGTTGTACTCCTAGCCAAAAGAGACAAGATTCAACACCCTATCTACTACGTTAATAAAATCTTGATAGATGCCCAAAGTAGATATCCAACCTTTGACAAGTTGGCATTTCCCCTTAAAGTCAGTGCAAAAAAGCTCAAATAATACTTTGGCTCATACTCAGTGATAATAGTTACCTCCTTACCATTAAAAATCATATTGACGAGACCTGATGTAGTAGAAAGGTTGGCATAGATTGCCATAGAATTGGAAGAGTTTGAAATTAAATACATGGCTAGAATAGCCATCAAGGGACAAGTGGTTGTTGAGTTTGTGGTCGAATTCAATGAGATGCCAAAGGTCGTCAGGTATGAGGGGCAAAAGAAAATGTGTGGGGTAGACAAAAAGGAGAGGCCAACTTGGCAAGTATTTGTAGATGGAGCACACAACTTCAATAATATTGGACTAGATGTGGTCATAGTTGATAATGATAACAACTATTTTGAATACGCGATCAAACTAGGTTTCCAAGTAACTAATAATTTCACAGGTTACAAAATGGCTATATTCGAGGCCATAGCTTCAAAAAAGCTAGGGACGGATAAGATCATCTTGCCTAAAGATTATAGACTAGTGGTTAACCAGTTCTTGGGGACATTCAAAGCTAGGGATGGAAAGATGAATGGGTATCTGGAGAGGTTAAAGCAAGAATGCTCAAAATTCTCCAAGTTTGGGATCAATCAAGTAGCTCAAAATGAGAATGGACATGTCGATGATTTGGCCATCTTGGAATCGGTATGAGAGTCCAAGAAAAATCGAGTAGTGTCGATAACAATCCTAACAGAAGCATTTTTGGAGGAAGTTGAAAGAATAGTCGAGTGTGTGGATACTCCTACAAATCTATGGTTCACCTTAATCTATAACTTCCTGAAAAAGGGAAGACTTGCCAGAGGATTGCAAGCTTGCTAGGGAAATCAAGGCCAAGGTAGGTCGATACATAATCGAAGTAGGTAGGCTCTATAGGAAAACCGTACTTAGGCCTAAGCTCTTGTGCATAACCAATGATGGGATTGAAAAATTGATGTATGAAGCGCAATAAGGGGAGTGCAACTTTCACTCAAGAGGACAAGGGCTATCATAATGCATTATGAGACAAGGTTATTATTAGCCGACTATGTTGGAAGATTATACAAAATACACTTAGAAATGCGATAAGTTTCAAAGGTTTACCCCCATTGTCACACATGCCTCCAAATACCATGATAGTGGTGGTGAGTCCTTGGCCCTTCTATTAGTGGGGGGTTGACATAGTAAGAACCCTACCCCTAGCTAAGGGTCAAAAGAAGTTTCAATTTGTGGCCATCGATTATTTTTCAAAATGGATAAAAGCAGCACCCCTAGAAAGAATACAAGAGTAAAAGGTGATTCAATTTATATTTAAGTCCATAATTTGTCAGTTTAGCCTACCTAAGGAGCTCATCATCGATAATGGGAGGCAATTCACAGGTTGAAACATCAAAGAGTTCGCCCTCAAATAAAATTCAAGATGTGTCAAGCAGAATCTTCCAACAAGTTAATTATCAACCTACTAAGGAAAAAATGGAGAGTGTAAAGGGAAGATGGATTGAGGAGTTTCTTGGTACATTATGAGTTGTCAGGACTAGCCCCCGGGGAAGCACTAATGAGACCCCATTTTCCCTAGTCTATGGGACTGAAGCGGTAATACCAACTGAAGTTACAATACCATCTACCAGGTTGACCTTAATAAATAAAAAGAATGAGGTGAGTAGAGAAATCGAATTAACCTTTCTCAAGGAAAAAAAGGATGAAGCTTTAAGGAGAATAATAAAGCAGAAAATAAAAGTATCAAGTTATTACAACAAGGTTGTGCGTTTCAAAGCATTTTCCATGGATGACTGGGTTCTTAGAAGAGTCTTCCCTAACAAGAAGGAATGGATGGCCAGTAAAATGGGTGAGAATTGGGAAGAACCTTACCAAATAATTGAAATAACACCAGGATGGGCCTACCTATTGAGAAACATTGATGAAGCTGAAGATGGCACCAACTAGAATGCCAAACACTTAAAGAAGTATTATTTATGATGTATATCAATTTAATACTTTAATTTACCATTATTGTAGGCATACTTATATAGAGACTTCCTTCAAACAAATTGTTTATGCCCTAACATGAAAAAAGTCACCAGCTAGTCACCTCGGTCAGGAACTAGGTAGAGCTCCCTCTTCCACTCATATAAGTCAAAGTTTGATCACCTTGGTTAAGAACTAAGTAGAGTGCCCTGGCATGCAAAGAGTCACAAGCTGTTTACCTCGGTCAAGAATCAGGTTGGCACTCTGACATTGAAGGAAGAGTTGAACACCTAGGTCAGGAACTAGGTAGAGCTCCCTCTTTCAAATATATAAGTCAATGGCTAATCACCTTAGTTAAGAACTAGGTAGAACACCTTGACACTCGCAAAAAGTCACCAGTTGTTCACCTTAGTTAGGAACCAGGTAGAGTTTCATCTTCCACTATTACACGTTACAGGCTGATCACCTTGGTTAAGAACTAGGTAAAATGCCCCGAAACTTATAGAGTTCACTCCATAATAAACAACAAAAATGCACATAAAGAAATAGGACGGTTGAGCATCGTAAATGAATTCTATTAAAAATATTTTTTATTGTTCAAACCTATAATGCTTTTATTATTACATAGCATAACCTCTCAGAAAAAATTAAAATAGTTGCAGGTTCTTAGACACCCGACTCGTGTCCAGGTCATCTATCTCCTCTACTAGGGGAAATAACTCAGCCTGAATCTTGATGAATTTCTCCTGAACATCAACCATTATCGCATGAGGGATAAAATTCAATGCAACCACGGAACATTCCAATTCTTTAACAATTCCAATCACCTTGAAGAAAACCCTCTTAGATCGCTTCATGTAGAAGTTTGCCCAAAAGAACTCCTTGTCCAAGAAGGCAGCCATTTTGACCATGGTTTCCCTCTCCCTTGCTCGAGCCTAAGATAACTACTCCTTACAAGGGGCAAGCTCATACTCGGTCTTTTCATAGGTTTTTTCATGAAGCTTTAACTTAGCCTCAAGCATAGATAGCTCAGTGTTAAGTCTCATATTTTCTAGTTTCATAGCTCGAGTTGAATGTCTATTTGCACAAACAGATCCCATAATTTTTGAGAAAAAAAGATGGAGAAACACTTGGAAAATGCTTCAACAAACTTCTCTGAATTTTGCAAATGACTCTAACCCTTATTTTATAGGGAGATAATGTTCAAAAAGGTTTAAATGACACACGTCCCAAAAATATGGAGGTAGGTCAACATCATAAATGGATACAAAGGACAAAATGATATAAATACACTAATAAACAATCAACACAGTTCCCAAAGCTGAGTTGATTCTCATTAATGTTTTAAACAAATTATTACAAGGTGCAAACCGTGACCACATAAGTATGAATGTCGTCAAGCTCAAAAAAATGGGGTTTAGGAAGATGGCATTGAAATTACCTCCACATCAATGGTCTCCGACCTCACCCTCAACGATAGTCACCTCGGTATAACTATCACTATAGTATGAGTCTAAATCCTGCTCCCGTCTCCACCTGGGGACTAGGCGGGTTCATATTGAGAACTAACCGGGATGTCCAAAATTCAGTAATAATACTCACTCAGGTCTCTCTTATTAGCCTCATTTTTAAAGGAGTCCATCGCGAATCCATATCCAATTTCCATGTTCAAGGTGAGCTGCTCGTATAGTCATTCAACTAGTATGCATCCTTGGTCAGTTTCTTTGACTTATCTATGGCCTCGGCCTCACATTTTGTTTCCTTGGTCAGCAACATCATGTACTTGGACCATATCGAAGTGTGCTTCTCATTTTCCTGAGCTAGCTCACACTTCAGACTCTCCGTGCCTCAGATCTTGTTCAACGTAAAGAGTAGTAGTGCTTGAAAAAAATATGATGCGAGGTCACACATTGAAATATAAATTTACAATAAATATAAGTGTGCACAGAAAGAAGAAACTAACTTCCTTGGTACATTAGGAAAATAATCACAACCTCTGAGCTCTCGCCCTCACATATGGCATTGAACTTCGTGCAACAAAATAGGGAGTTGATGCACATAATGGTCAAGCTATTCTGGTGCCATGCTTCGACATAGAGCCACCCCATCCATATCGTTAATAAGATCTTTGACTTTATGTTTCCCTTTTCGGGTATCCCTTACAAGCATCACAAATGCTGGGGGAGCCAAGATGGGAGGGGGATAGGTGTGTCAGCATAAGAAGGCTAGTGTGGGCTCAAAGAAATTTAGTGACTCAGGCCTAAACGCGGGCTCATCCATTGAAACTTTGTTTTTTTGGAAGAGGTAGAGAAGTCATCCTTACCACTTTTCCTCCCTTTAAAGTATTCCTTTCCTTTCATGAAGGGTATGGCTCTTTGAGAGGTAGCCTCCTGAAAAGCCCCGCTCTTAAGCTAAGCTAGGAGAGCATCAATATCAAACTTTGTATTATCTGTAAAAACAAGAAAGGAGAAGAGATGTTGTTATAACGAGGTCGTACCAATATAAAATAAGAGTTAGCAAAGACAAGAAAATTTAAAGTTTGAGGGTTAATTCACCATCATCAGGGACCACCTCAAACCTACCCCCAAAATATGTGGAAGGGAGGAGCTCGAGCCTTGCGAACAATCCTGAGAGAGGGCTCCACTGAACCATGCCTTATCAGTTCGCATGCAACAAAGCATAGGGTATTTAGTAGATGCCTCCGATGGGTCTTCTCAAATAGAATAGTTTTGGATATTAGCCATAGGTTGCTTTGCATCCAACATCAACGTCAACGTCAAGGTCCTCACCAAAAACCTCCTTATAAGGGGGTACAAGGGAAACCTCAACCCCAACCATAATGTCTTCTCATGGAAAACCGTCAACCTAGTTAGGGGTTGGTTGTTGTCATTGGCTCCCTTCGGTGGGATCATTATTTGAACTGAGAAGGGGATGTCATAGGTTTTTCTCAACCTCTCCTCATCTTGGGGTGCTAGCCCATTAGTCTTAACCTTGGCCAACCAACCCTTTGTGCGACTTGCAAGCTCCCTAGACCTTAGGTTCCTTATTTTCTTTCTCCATATCCTAGCCATTTATATTTGAGTCTAGGGCACATTCAAACTAATGGTCAAGGGAGCCTGAGAATGGGTGGTAGAGGTCGAGGGTTGAGGATGAGACTAGTTGACTTCACTAGAAGAGTTCGTCTTGGAAGACTCTAAGTCATCACTGGCACTGAGGTACTAGAGGCTCTCCCAAGAGCTCGAGTATAAAGTCTCTTCTCTATGCATAATGTCTACAAAATAGCACAAAACATAAAGGAAGAGGTAAGGCATAAGACGAAGAGATTACATAGGCTCGAGTCAAAGTAAAAGGAAATTATTCTTTGTAAAACTGACCTGAAAAGAATAGGAGAGATAAGTGTTAGTCTTGAAATAACTTGTGCTCTAGAAGCCCAAGCAAATAGGCTATGTGTTGAGCTAAATTTCTTACCATTGAACTGAAAATATTTTGACAGCTCGAGCTCATGCGACATAGCATTTTTTTCTCACTTTTTGTTTAATGTGTAAGAAATGATGAACAATCTTAACCCAAACGCCTCTTTGTGTAGAGGTCTCCATTTTTTTCTCAAATCAACTGACATGCATTTATTAAGGGAGCTGAATGGTTCGTATCCGCTACACAGAGCTCGAGCTAAAAAAGTAGAGGGACCAGATGTTTCGACATATGAGTTGACCTAATGCTCGGTCCATTTTACTATTATATCCTAGGCATCAGCCCGGGCCGTAATATGAGGCATTCCAAATGACCTACTTGACGACGTGTTTGCAACGCACTAGAGAAGAGATCGGTTCGAGTGACCACGCTGCCTATAAGGTAGACTACCAGTTCGAGCAGGGTAGACCTTGAGTCATGAAACGTGGTTAAAATGTGGTACTATTTACCATTTGTATCTCTATGATATCTGATAACTGTATTTTATATAGTTATTTTCATCGATTTTATTAATGATAATTGCTATGATCTTTACATTGTTGTTTAATTTTAGTTAAATAAATTAATATTTACCTTTCATGTGTTAAGAAATACATTTTTAATAAAATTAAATAATTTGTAACGAAAATGTACTTAATTTCATATTTATGTCCACAAATATAATTTCAAATAATATAGTTCTTAATTACAATTTCTAAAAATCGAAAATATAATTTAAATTGAATTTGGGCTTAATTATAATTATTAAAAGTTTAAAAATTTAATTTAAAATTAGCAAAGGGCTTAACTGTAATTTAAGAAATTTCAAAATGTAATTTGAAATATATTTATGGGTCAAAATACAATTAAGGAAAGCTTTAAATTCTGCGCAGGTGAGAAGAAGCCACGCGCCATTATGCAAGCACGCAATGCGGACCGTCCGATCCGAAAATAAATGGCCAGATGCGCGCGTTACAAGCACACCCGACCAATGCGAGTGGGTGCAGAATTCCTCTTCATGCGGCTCGGTGCCCGAGTGGGGCCACCTGCCACGCAGGCCGACGTGCAGGGTGGGTCCCACGTGTCTGCTACGGGTATGCCAAAGGTTGTAATCTCATGCGGCTGAACCACGTGCAATCGTTCCCTCCAACCATTTAAATTATGCCATGTGTCCAACGTTCCCCTTGCACCAGTCAAGAACGGACGCGTGGTACGTTTTAGGGAATGCAAAAGTGCCGAATCTCACACCCGTTCCAGCCGTTGTCTCCCACGTTCGGCGTGCCATTTTCCCGTGCGCCGTTCCTGCGTGCAGCCGGTTTGTTCACCCAATGATATGCTGGCACGTGGCCTTAGTAAATCTTGTAGTGAATCAGATGCTGACACGTGGCACGCAAATTGAATTTAAAATATCAGAAACGGCTCCCTCTGTTTCATCTTGCACGCGTGTATTAAAATACGAAATTCTATTTTCACGTGGATGCAGATTTAAGGGAAAATGTCGGGTTTTGTTTTCGATATAAATTTTTTACGCGTGTAAAAAAAAGTATTATTTTAGTTGTATTTTTTTAGCTATAAATAGGTGATATTATGATAGAGTTTAATAGTTTTTTTTTGTTTAGAATTTCTGTAGTGTTTAGGACTGGACGGTGGAACACGCAGAAGCCATTTTTGGCTTCTGTTGTGTTCTACATGTGCCAAATATTTACGATCTGAATTGTTTTAATTTCCTTTCTTCTTCTTTTAATTTTTCTGAATGTGTTGTAATTTTTATTTTAATTTAATGAAGTAATTTAATTTTTCTAGGGTTGCATTTGATCTAAATTTATGAAGATTTGATTTTAACTATTTTTGAAAGATTTATAAGACGTTCTATTTGTTCATTCTATTTTGTGCTTAATGTTTTTTGATTATTTACGAATCTTATCAAAAAGATTTGTGGCACATTAATAAACTTGAGAGAGGCATTTTTGTGTATATTGTTGGTAGATAGAATGACATGTTTGATGAAGGATAGGAATATACCCTAATTGTATGTGTGGCCATTTGAGAACTTAGAACTTAATGAATCTTATTGAATTTAATTCTCATAGAGATATAGTGAATTAATTTAACGAGGTGTAATACAGACTCGGAAGAGATGTATGGATAAAAATAGAAGTTTTCGGTTGACAAATTAAATGTACTAAAATAATATAAATCCAAAGAAAATAATATGATTGGAGTGGAATAATTTGGTGAAAAACTGCAATCCTAGATTTCTCTTATTTTATTTTTAAAACTTTTTCTTAATCAACGATTGTTTTGGATAAAATCAGAGAGATACAATTTTAGTACTCAACAAACTATAGTAACAAATCTACGTGAGAACGATCTTTACTTACAAATCTTTATTACTTGTGACCGTGTATGCTTGCACGATTTCTATGTGTTGCAAAAACAGACAACAAGTTATTGCAAAAACTTGTTGTGTGTTTTGCAACACACAGAAATCGTGCAAGCATACACGGTCACAAGTAATAAGATTTGTAAGTAAAGTATCGTTCCCACGAGGATTTGTTACTATAGTTTGTTGATTACTAAAATTGTATCTTTCTCATTTTATCCAAAATAATCGTTGATTAAGAAAAAGGTTTAAAAATAAAATAAGAGAAATCTAGGATTGCAGTTTTTCACCAAATTATTCCACTCCAATCATATTATTTTCTTTGGATTTATATTATTTTAGTACATTTAATTTGTCAACCGAAAACTTCTATTTTTATCCATACATCTCTTCCGAGCTCCGTATAGACACACCTCGTTAAATTAATTTACTATATCTCTATGAGAATTAAATTCAATAAGATTCATTAAGTTCTAAGTTCTCAAATGGCCACACATACAATTAGGGTATATTCCTATCCTTCATCAAACATGTCATTCTATCTACCAACAATATACACAAAAATGCCTCTCTCAAGTTTATTAATGTGCCACAAATCTTTTTGATAAGATTCGTAAATAATCAAAAAACATTAAGCACAAAATAGAATGAACAAATAGAACGTCTTATAAATCTTTCAAAAATAGTTAAAATCAAATCTTCATAAATTTAGATCAAATGCAACCCTAGAAAAATTAAATTACTTCATTCAATTAAAATAAAAATTACAACACATTCAGAAAAAATTAAAAGAAGAAGAAAGGAAATTAAAACATCATGTAGCGAAAATATTTGGCACACGCAGAACACAACAAAAGCCAAAAAATGGCTTCTACGTGTTCTGCAGTCCAAAACCGAACACAAAATAATCTCCAAAACTAAAACTCTCCTAAAAACCTAAAAACTATCTCCTATTTATAGCAAAAAAAAATACATCAAAAATATTACATTTTTTATTTTATTTTTTTATCAAAACGCGTATAAATTTTGTATCGAAAAACAAAAACTACGCGAATCAATTTTTGTATCAAAAATGTTAATTAATTCACGCGTGAGATAGGGCGCTGATTCTGCATTCTTTAAAATCAACGTGCATGCCACGTGTCAGCGTCTGATTCGATGCATGTATTTGTGCGGACATGCGGCAACTTTTCATTTGTTGCGGGAAAATGGGCGTACGATTGCTTGTCGCATGGGAGCCAACGGCTGCATCGAGCGGTGCTATCCAGCGCGGTCGAACTCATTATAACATGCCATGTGTCAAAAGATTATATGCTGAAATAGTAAGTGGGACACGTGGCCTTATCTGACTCGCCCAACGGATTAGTGCAAACACATGGCACAATTTTATTACTTGAAGATCCGGTTGCACGAAGAGATCGGTGCACGAGATGAGAGGTGTGTGACGTGGGAGACAGCGGCTACAACGTGTTAGAACGTGGGTCCCACTCTGCACGCCGGCCTGCGCAGTAGGTGGGTCCCACTCGAGCGCCGAGCCGCGTGAAAGGGAATTTTCTGCATCCACTCGCTTTGGTTGGATGTGATCAACACGCGCCAATCATAGCCGTTTAGGATTGATCGGACGGTCCACGTGCCACGCGTGCAAATTGTTGCGTGGCTTATTCCCTGCTGCGCAAAATAAATAACTTTTGTTAATTCCATTTTCACCCACAAATATATTTCAAATTACATTTTAAACTTTGTTTAATTGTAGTATAGCCCTTTTGTTAATTTAAATTAAATTTTAAACTTTTAATAATAAAAATTAAGCCTGATTTTAATTTAAATTATATTTTCAACTTTTATAAATTGCAATTAAACACTCTTTTATTTGAAATTATATTTTTGGACAAAAATTTATAATTAAGAACGTTTTCGATACAATTTATTTAATTTTCTTAAAATATATAAAAAATAGAAAATACTAATTAATTAAACTAAAATTAACTAAAAATAAAGAAAACATAGCAATTACTATTATTAAAATAGGTGAAAATAACTCTATAAAATACAGTTATCAATATCCATATACATATACACAATATTTAATCGACATATGTATGTATAATGTTCTATAAATAAATGGTTTTCTTAAAGAATCCACACATTCAATCAATTGCTCTGACTTCTGTCTAGTTTCTCTTTCATTAAATTGGACTAACCCCAACAATAATATTTAGTATTATGTAAAAAACTTGAAAGTTTAAATGACTCCACTCTACCTACAGTAAAGAACACATACTCATTTTGACAAAAGAATTGTTCCGAGAAATTACACTTCTTTTACATTAAAAGTTGTTTAAAAAAATGTCACGTGCATTGAGACAAATTTGACGTTAGTTTTATAAGTCCAATTTTTCAAAAAAAATTGTACATAATATGCCCCAAATTTTAGCTATTATAGTATACTTCAAAATTTATAAATTATTTATTTAATCATTAATAATTTTTTTTAAAAAATCCTTATTAATTTATCTTCGTACATATTTGTATTCCTTTTTGTCAAATAAGTATAAATATATGGTTTCAATATATATAATTATATTTTATTCATTTAAACAAAAATATATAAAAATAATTAAATCAATAAAATAAAAAATAAATCAAATTATTATAAAAGTATAAAAAATATTTGTAGTACAATTAAAGCTTTCTTCTTTGGTTCTTTTAATAATCAAAATATGTATAACTCTTCTTATTAATAAGATTATAATTACTATAAGTAAATATTGGTTATTTTTGTGGACAAATTTCTTACCTATAAACTTATTTATAAGATTATTACAAGTGTTGCAAAATATTTAGCTGGTTGTGTTGTGGAGTCCCATTCATCCAACGGATCGAGTGCTCAAGAGGTCGTGCCTTGCTAAACTAGCCTATTTGACATCGTCTAATAAGTCGAGTGCTTAACAGATCGTGTCTTGCTAGACTAGCCCATTTGACATCGTAGATAACACTACTCAAATGATACGAACTCTTATAATGTATATCCAATTACTATTTACAATGTAAGTAATGACAAATTCATTAATATATATTTAGTAGCGATAGATATCGTTTTTCAATAAAGTAGTGTTTAATACCTTTGATTTTATTTTTTATTTTTTATTGTTTATTGTTTATTTTTCTTTATTTCTTTAAATGATTTACATCGATATAAGATATAATTATGATATCATGTTTAAGGATGGATATTTTAATTATGCATAATTAAAATTAAAATTATTCGTAAAATATAACAATTTTTTTTTAAAATAATCACAATCGATAAATCGTGGGATGAAAATGATTATTACAATATTAAAGTTGTGGTTAACTGAAATCAAATATGTACTAATATTATATATATATATATATATTATATAAAAATATACTATTAATAATAAACACATCGTAATCGTAATAATTAGATTAAATTTTATATTTTATATTTATTTAAAAATATATAATAAATAAATAAAAGATGAAAATTAATGTTTATATTTTAAATAATATAATAAGATAATATTTAAATTTTGAAATTTAATATATTTTTTAATAAATATTAAAAATTAAAAATTTAATTAAATAATAAAAAAATTATTATTCCTTTATAATCTATAGTTATTAATATAATGTAACTTAAACTAATAAAAATAGTTATGATCCGTAATCATGGTCTCTATCATTTCTATTTTTTCACTATATATCACTTTTGAGTATATTAAAATTGATACAAAAGTAATCATTAAATAAAATTTAATATTAAAATTTATATAAATTTAAAAAACTATACTGATATAATTGAAGGATATTACCAATCATTTTCCCTATAATGTACTATCAGAATTGCCAGTTGTCCAGCACCGCCCTGACGACGACATTTTCCTCAAAAGAACGACGAATTGGCAGGTAGTTAAAGCAATCATTGTCACAGCTTATATCCTCTAACTAAAACACTTCGTTTCATTCGTCTATTCGTTTCTTCTCTTTCTAATCAATGTTTTGACGCTTTTCTTTCCCGTATGTTTTCCAACTAATTTCTATGGAACTTCCCACATTCAAACCCAACCTTCTTGGCAACGTCGCCGTCAAAATCCTATCCTTTCTAATTCTAATCTTAGCCATCCGATTTGCATACTTCATCGCACTCGCTGGCTCATCCTGTGGCTCCAACGACTTCTGCTTCTTCCCCAAGAATCTCTATTTCCGACAAGCCTCTGTCACTCCCTCCGTCGCTCTCTCCGGCGACCTCTACACAACCAAGATATGGCGAAAAGCTGTCGATTATTACTCATCCGTTTTCGAAATTTTGGCCACCGAGGGATTTCTTTCGTCAGATGCCAGAGTCCTATGTATTGAAACGCTAGCCGGCGTCGACGTTCAGGCATTGAAAGATTTAGGCGTCGTTGATGTAGTCGGAATTTCTGAGGATCACTCTCTGCCGTTGGTGGTATCCGGTGAAGGTCATCGACAACATTTTGATGATGATTACTTTGACTTCGTGTTCGCCGGGAATGCCGTTCTTGATTGGTCAGACCGACCTGTTGATTTCGCTTCCGAGGTGTGTCGGACTCTAAAACAAGGTGGGTTCTTTGTGGCACATACGAGGGTTAAAGATTTATATAGCTTCAATTCTTTGCTTGAATTGTTCAATTGCTGTAGATTGGTTAGGTCTCGCGAGATCAATGGGATGGATACAATGCCGTTTCTTGAGATAGTAATGTCAAAGAATGACAAAGGGGTTGAGCTTCTTGGCGAAAAGGGTGGAAATTACTTCATACCCAGTGGTAGTTTTGATAATATATGCTCTGTTCCAGCGTATAAAATGGAAATAATAAAAAATGCTGAGCCATTGATTGAGAAAGAGCCATTAAAGCCTTGGATTACATTGAAAAGGAATGTAAAGAACATGAAGTATCTATCTTCAATGGTGGACATTAGCTTTAAGCAAAGGTATGTTTATATTGATGTTGGAGCTCGTAATTATGGTTCTAGTATTGCTAGTTGGTTTAGAAAACAGTACCCGAAACAGAACAAAAGATTTGAAGTGTATGCAATTGAAGCTGATAGGACATTTCATGGAGAATATAAAAGAAAGAAAGGTGTTATTCTTTTGCGTTATGCTGCTTGGGTGAGGAATGAGACACTGTTCTTTGGAATCACTAGGGACCCAAGTGAAAAATTTGTGAGTAAAAGTAGAGGAATGGGGAGAATTCAACCAGTGAGAACTTCAATGAGTTATATGAGAGATGTTGATAAGATTGAAGGGTTTGATTTTGCTGAATGGTTGAAGAACACAGTGTCAAGTAGAGATTATGTGGTTGTGAAAATGGATGTGGAGGGTACTGAATTTCATTTGATTCCAAGGTTGATTGAAACTGGAGCAATTTGTTTGATTGATGAGATTTTTCTTGAATGTCATTATAATAGATGGCAAAAGTGTTGTCCTGGTCAAAGGAGTGTCAAGTTTCAGAAGACTTTTGCTCAGTGTTTGGACCTGTTTACTTCTCTAAGAGAGAGTGGAGTTCTTGTACATCAATGGTGGTGAATTGATGGCTCGTGGTAAATTTGTATGCAATACTTTCTTTTACAAATCCTTTGTTATAGGGGTTTCTGCTTATTCTTTTGTAGTGAGAAGTTCTTTATTTTATTTTTTTACAACTCTTTTGAAGGAATATTTCCTATAGAAGATCTTCATTTAGTAAGAATTAGTTATTATTTTTGCAAAGATAATTAAATTTTTTTAACATTATGAAACAAAATAATTTAATTTTTATAATATTAAAAAAAAATGTGTTAGTGGATTTCTCAGACATAGTTAAAATTATTAAATATATACTATGTTTTTAGAAGTGTTGGAAAATCATGTATCCTAAAATATTAAACTATTGAGAGTATAATTAATATTATTTTTATATATTTATCAATCCTCTAGTAAACCATGTAAGTAAAACATTTTAATATATAATTGAGATTATTAGATCTTTAAACACATGATTTCTATTTTTGATCAATTATTTTAAAAACTTAAGCTATTGAGCAAAATCAGCAAAAATAAACATTATTTTTATATATTTATTATAAGATTTTGAGCTTTGAGGTTGAAATTGACTTGATTTTTGGTTATTTGTTGAATTGCTCATTCTTATTAACTACTTTTGAATAAGAATAAGGTAGCAAAGAATTGTTAGAAAAATTATCATGATTTTCTATTCTCTTTTCCTGACTTAACAAAAGTGCTTGAAGCTCTTGTACAGATATTGGTTTTAATTTGCTCTGAACAGTTGCCAAAATCATATCATAGTTGTTGTCAAGTCAATTCAAAATTGCATGTACTTGATCCTCTTCATTGACATTATAGCCTGCAGATGCAAGTTGCCTCACTGTTTCTTTAATCGTTGCTATGTATTTCATGATGCTCATATTTTCTTTCTTGAGTTTGCTCAATTCTGACTTATGTTGGAAAATCTTAGTAGTAGAATTAACAGTAAAAGAATTATACAATGCACTCCATATCTCAACAAAAGTATCAAGATCAAAAACTTCTTTGATCAGTTCATCATTCATAGAAACGATATGCCATAAGTCTATCATCTGATCATGCCTACACCAAAACGTATAATCTGAGTTCACTTTTCCATCTTGAAGAATTCATTGAAGACAACGCCTCTTTTTAGTGATAAAATCATTTAATTCATAACTCTTTAAAATAGGTATCATTTATTTTTTTCAAATCATGTAATTTGATCTATCAAGTTTAATTGTTAAATAAACTTACAAGATATTGATTTGACTAGATCATTTAAATTTACAATATTAAACGAATTTAAATAATCGTACTTCAATTCTAAACGAAGTTTGATTAGAAATAACGTGAGATAATTTTTATTAATGGTAAAAATAAGGATTATATTTTTGTTGCTTTCTTTTTTAATAGAGTTTTTGTTTGGAGGTACTGTACTGTGAAATTTGCCGTGATTATCAATGAAATATTTTCTATATACCAAAAAAAAAAATCAATTAGTTCTTTTACACCAACTCAAAGACAAGTGTGTGGGTGAAATCACTGGGGTTTGTGATGGATGAGTGTGTAGGTGGTGGCAGATTGTAAGAATGGTTATGGGTATCTTATGAAGATGGGTTGTGAGTGACGGTGGTTAACTATTATGGTCGAGTTTGTGGGTTAATCGAAAAAAAAGAAAAAAACAATAGTATACAATGAGAATAAATATGATAGGTAAATTATCTTTAGCGAACAAAAAGATAGTCATGAAATTATGAAAGGGTATGGGTTTGATAATTTTGAGTTTAACATTTTTTTTTAAATGAGAAACTGATATAATTGAAGGACTTCGAATCAGAAAAAAGATTTAGAATACAATAGATTCTTATCCTCGTATTGTTATGGATTTATGTTTTATGTTGTGTCGTAAACTTAAAAAAAAAAAAAAAATCAACAAAATTACATAGTAATTTATTTAATGCATTTTAGTTATGATTACGTGGAATTTAATAAATCATATAACTTAATTATTAATTTAATAAGTTAATTCATAATATGTATCGTATCATATTTTAACAATTTAACAAATCAACGTTTTGCATTTTAATATACGTTTATTTTATGATTTTGATGATATAATTTTTTTTTTATTAAATAGGATGTAATTACTAATAACATATCATATCATTTTATTATTTCGGAGAGTTTTCAAATTATGTTGTTTTGAACTGTCAATGAAATCAAGTAGGGTGTACAGTCGTCACTGACCTCGCAACCAATCCTTAGTAGGTTTTCCAACAAATTTTCACTTCCCGTTTCAGTCTTTTTTTTCTTCTCCGAATTTATCCCATTTCGTTCTGTCTCTTAAAACGAGTGCTCCGGCTCCGCTTAGAGAAAAAAGAAGAGAAAAGTGCTCCGCTTAGCGAGCAGTACCGTTTCTTTAGTTGAAGCCCTAACCTGACTAAACCTAAACAGGCTCGTTTTTATGGCGTCGAATTTCGGGTTAGTTGCTGGAATTCCGGAGCGGCGTATCCGACCCGTTTGGGACGCCATTGATTCTCGTCAATTCAAGAATGCTCTCAAACTTGTCACTACACTACTTGCCAAGTTTCCCAACTCGCCTTATGCTCTGGTTGGTATCTCGAAGCTCTTTGCTTTATAATTTTTCCTTTTCTCTTGGTTTCTTGAAGTTTCCATTGTTTTTGAAATTTATCTGCCTTTGCCAAAAAAATTGAGTCCAATCTGGAAGGAAGGTGCTATTTTTGGTGTGGCAATGTATGCGTCATTAATGCCCAGCAGATGGGAAAAATGGTGAAAAGGTGGGCGTTTGTTGCATAAAAGTGAGTCCTTGTGCTCGTAATGGTCACTGTTCACCAAAAGTGATTTGAAATCGAAGAAAACGCCTTGAGCAACTAAAAAGCATCGTCATTCTCAGTTTCTTTTTGTTGCTCTCTCTTCTTATTCTTCTTCTAGTCCAAGAACAAACAAGTTTTGGAGATTGAATTTTGTGGCCGAGGCATTGAAATTGTGGGCTTGCAATGTGTTTCTTCTTCTGTTAAAATGGAGATGCTTCAATAACTTGAACTTTGTGGAGTAATGATTTTATTGTGTTCAATTTCTTATGTAGGCACTCAAAGCTCACGTCTTGGAGAGGATGGGAAAACCGAACGAAGCATTATCTGCCTGCTTAACTGCTAAAGAGCTATTGTACAATGACGATTCTGTTTTAGTTGATGATCATACTCTCAGCACTCTGCAAATTGTTTTTCTTAGACTTGATCGTTGTCAGTACTTGTTTCACTTTTTGAATTATGTGTTAGTTCAAAGGCAGCATTACTTGTTTTTTGATATCGAAATTTTTCTGCGTGATCAGTGGATTTGGCTACTAGTTGTTATGAATGCGCCTGTGGAAAATTTTCTAATAATATGGAATTAATGACGGGGCTTTTTAACTGCTATGTTCGACAGTACTCTTTTGTGAAGCAGCAACAGGTTGGTGTTGTATTTTCTGAGTTTCTTAGCACTGGTTGTTCTCTTGTGATTGTCTATGTTCATTGAAGAAGGTTGATAGTTTACTTGTTTGGGTTTGTTTCTTTGCAGACTGCTATCAAAATGTACAAACTTGTTGGCGAGGAGAAGTTTTTGCTGTGGGTAGTTTGTAGCATCCAGTTACAGGTTTTTTGCTTCTCCTTTTCTTTTTGGGCATGAATCACATAAAGTTAGCTATTTCTAGATTGGCTACTTGATGGTAGACGTTATCTACCCTGACTAAGTAGTGACTGAGAATAAGACAGACTTTTATGGTACAACTAACCATTACTTCAATAGGGTTCACTTTTTTATGCACCCGCTGTTATCAATGCTTAAATTCATTTTTGGTTGACGTCAATTAGAATGTACCTTCCAAAATACGGCAGTGGCTCTTATTTCTGTCTTTTTAAGTTGTGAGGGATACTCCAGTTTCTCGGCTTTTGACCTGAAATGATGAAAATATTACTTTTACGACTCAACACTCTCCATTGACTGTAAATATGGATGGTATTAGTGTGACAACCTTTCTATACTTTGCCCAACACTTCTACAACCAGTTTTTGCCTGTTTCTAAAGATTTATGCACATTATTTTATTTAGAAATTTAGCATAGGTGTCAAAGTCATTAATTTCCAAGGATTCAAACTTTGTAGGTGTTTTGTGAAAACGGGGGAGAGAAGCTATTAGTCTTAGCTGAAGGTTTACTCAAGAAGCATGTTGCCTCCCATAGCTTGCATGAGCCTGAAGGTTTTGGCAATTGGACAAGTTATTTTCTCATGTCGCATACTGGAAATACTTTCTAACAGCTGGATTCTTTTGCAGCTCTTATGGTCTATATTTCTATATTGGAGCAACAAGCAAAATATGGGGATGCCTTAGAACTCCTTTCTGGGAAATTAGGATCGCTTTTAAATACTGAAGTTGATGATCTAACCATAAAGGTACTTTATAAGGCTTTAATAAGTTTATATAATACATTATTGGACAAAAAACCCTTCCCCATGAGTGTTTCTTTTTACTATTTCTTTTCTTTTTGGTAAATAAAATGGATGTCATTGCATTGCATTGGTTAAGACTCAAAATATAACAAATAAGAAAATAAAATATGATATACAATTTGTGTTGAAATTTGGCCTACTAAACTAGCACAACTTCTTATTTTTTCAAAATCAGCTTTTTGGGATAAGATAAGTTTGATCAATATACTACAAGATAACTATTTCTGATGGAAAACTTCTGGCTCTAGTACCAAATAATCTAAATGCCTTATCTGTGATGTTTCAACTTTCAACTATACTTTCCTGATGTGATGTTGTCTTCTTCTTAATGACGATGAAAGGATTAATCATCATGTTAAACTCTTACTTTTCTGTGTTGAGTTTCAATCTTTGCTCAAGTTTCAGCTCTATTTGCTGCTAGGATGGATTCTTATACTTGAGTACATGGAAAAGTGTCATAGAAGTCTCCTATAATAGGTCATTTGTGTTATTTGGTCCCTTAAGTTATAAGTGGTGTCATTTATTATTAGTCCTTTAATTTTTGGAAAAATGTGTCAATTATGGACAAATTATATTATTTTAATTTTTTATATTAAAATATTATTTTAATAAAAAAATCAATAAAATAATTTGTTTTGTTCTCACTTGACCTCTTTTTCTAATACAAAGATTAAGTGCACCACTTTTAATCTAAGGGATCAAACTATACCAATGGTTTAATATAAGAGACATGTACAACCCCGCTACCTTGATTATGCAATGGTTGTCCATTCTTCTCAAATCGTACACTTTGGTTTCAAGTTGACAGGGAAGGCTTCTTGCTCGGCTGGGTGATTATGCTGCTGCTTCCAATATATTTCAGAGAATGTTGGAACTATGGTGTGCTTGCTAACTTTCTGTCACATAGGCAGTTGACAATATCTTCCTTAAAATGATGGCAATTCTTAGTTTGTTGATTGATTTCGAAATTTTAGATGAATCAATTTAGTATGTTTTAATGCAGTCATTGATTAGTAATCAATTTGAATGCGACATGAGCGAAATATAAAATAGGCAGCTTTTGCTTTTCTTATGTTTTACTGATATTTACTGTTATTGCTACTGTGAAGTGTAGTTATTGCTTTGAATATCTGAAAACTTATTTGTTCATTGGGTATATTTTGCTGCTGATGTTAATATGTAAATATTCTAGTCTCCTATGCTTTGACTTTGATATGGTCCAGGTGACGATAATTTTGAAAAAGCATAAGCCTATGTAGTAGCTGTCTTGGAGCTTAAATTAAGAATTTAAAGTTGAATAAGATTTATGATTTTTGCCAAATCATTTTTAAGAATTCGGACAATCGGACCATTGCTGCTCATAAGATATTTTAGGTTTCAGCCTGTGAAGGACGAGGCTTACCTCATGTCTGGGCTTACTTTGTGTCTTGTGAATTATTTAAAATCTTTTTATTTTATTTTAATCTTATTCTCTTTCATATGGCAGCCCTGATGAATGGGATTGTTTCCTAAAATATCTTAGTTGTTTGCTGGAGGATGAAAGTATCTGGTGTGGTATGGCAAAAAATGATCAAATTCATCCACCAAGATGTTTGCCTTGGAAGATTTCACCCTTGTCCAATGATGTGGTGAGGATTGCTTTTTGCATTATAGTAGCCCTTTTCCATTTTTTTGTATTCTCTTCGTATTTACGTCAGATACTTGCACCGTCTTTTGCGAATTGATTATGCAGTTTGATTCTCGAATGTCAGATGCATCTGCCTTTGTACAGAAATTGATGGAGGATACAGATAACGATTTTGTTAGGGGTCCTTACTTGGCAAATATTGAAATTGAAAGGAGGAAGCAATTACATGGTAAGGAGCATGACTTGAAGATGATGGAAGCTCTTACAAAATATTATGTCAGGTACAGTTTACGTTCTGCATTTTATTCATAATGTTTTAAGATTGAACATGTATTTCTTACTGCTGTTGTAAGTGTCAATAGACTGATTCTCATTTTTGATACATAGTTTTCTACTATTGTTAAAAAAATAAGGTTAATTACTTAATATATTTTTAACAACCTATTAGTTTTAGGGAAAACAACAAAAATATTATTCTTAAAACTTGTGATCACAAAAATAACACTATTTTATATCCGGGTCATACATTTTCATTATTAAAAAAAAGTTTGTTATATCATTTCACATTGAAAGCCGTCTAATTAGATACTGTTCAAATTGAACTACGGCTATTTAAACCCATTCAATGTTGAACGCCGTCAAATTAGATCCTATTTAATGTTATTGGATTGCTATTCTTGTTGTTATAAGTTTTAGGGGTGTTATTTTTTTGTAATTTCTATTAATTTTATTAGTGAGCCTTGGGTGCTTAGATTGTTGAAAGACTTGCTGCAATTGTTTCAAACTCTGATCTGAATGGAAATGATACGGAATTCTATTTTATTTTTCTTTTCAGGGTTTTTGTTTTATAATATTTATTCATGTTAATGATGTTGCTGCAATTGGACTCCAGCATTTGATGTTCTTATTTTTGTTACTCAGGTTTGGTCACTTGGCATCCTTCATATCTGATATTGAGATGTTTCTTGATGTTTTAACTTCCGAGACTTCCGAGGTGAAGGTGACATTTATTGAGATGTTAAAGAAATGCTCAGACTGTCTTTCAACTGTTCCAATGAAAGTTCTTGGGCATTCGATATCACTTTTTAAAATTCAAGAATTGATTCAATACAAGTTCCAGTTTCCTGTTGCTGGTTTGTTTCTTAAGTTATACATCTTTTTTGTTTTGAAATTTCATTGATGGTATTTGTGTGTAAGATTGCTCTTTTCTATTCTGTTTAGTTTTGCAAAACATCAACTTGCAAAGTAAAACTGTGGTTCATCTTGTCTTGTGATGTCAAATTACACAAATTTCTATTCTAACTAATTTTTCTGACATTTTTGTTTCTTCCATGAGGTCCCAATTCTGTTATGCTCTCTCTAAATCTTGCTTCTTGCACAATATTCTGTTGTTGAGTTGCCTGTTCAAATCCTGACCTTTAATGCCATTAATTGTTCAACAGAAGTTGAAGACTCTGCTGTACAAATGGTAGATATGTATGGTAAAAACCTTCCACTTTCAAAGGATTTGGATCCACAAGAAAATATGCATGGTGAAGAGCTTCTATCAATGGCATGCAATGTGTTGGTTCAGGTATCATGATAGATGTTATTTTTTCTGCTTAGATCTATATATTGAGGATTTTGTTTTTCTTAACAGGTGCACATTTTCCTAGTCTTTTAAAATGCGAATGATTGAGAAAGTATGGACAAATGCTGCATCTATAGTTCTGTACCAATATATAGTTTACGAGTCCATAGATGCTCCATGAAGATAAGTTCTAGGTCTTCCATTAGTGGGGTGTGTGGGGAGCTCGTTTTTCAGTTCAACGGAAGTCTAGGTAAGCCTCTTGTGGCTGGTTGTTTGTTGCATTGCTCAATAGTGTTACGAGGAAGTTGTGGGGGAAAAGTAACTCTTAAGTGATACCGAGAATATTTTCAAATTAATGGCAGTAAAGTTTCAGGAAGCTGATATCGAATCTCTCAGGTTACACCTTGGTTAGCTATTTTTGATGTATAATGCTCTAAGTGAGCCTGCAATTTATCAAAGTAATTTTTCTTCGGTTTTGTGATATTATCTTTTCAGCTTTCAAGTAACTTATTCGGTTATTCATTTAGATGTCTCTGTTTATATTTTCATGCTAGTCATATATGAGTAATCCTTGTCTCAGTTATTTTGGAATACTGGGAATATTGGTTATTTCATAGAGGCGATTATGGTATTGGAATTTGGCCTGACTATTCACAGGTGAGTCAGTTTCTATTTATTTAGTGCTTGTTCGATAACCATTTTGTTATTTCAATTTCTAAATTTTAAAGCTATGCACGTTTCATAACCCAGTTTAGTTTTTTATCCTCTAAAGTTGGAACTCAGTTATAAAGTTGGGCCAAAAATTTGAAACTAAAATAATCCATATTGGAATTGAATTACTATTCTTTGTCCTCAAGACTATAACCACCTTTTTCGAAAGCTTGAAGAACCAAAGTTCAATGAAAAATTAGCAAGAATTAAGATTAAAGTTAAATTCTAGAGAAATAGAAGTTAAAAATGGGGCAGTCATCAAAGATTCAAGTTGCAATATCTCATTTCTAATTTGTAGTTTTGAAAATTGAAATTAGAATTTAGTTATTAAGCAGCTCTTTGATCCAAAAAAAATTAAAATTTGAAATCTCGTTGCAAAATTAAGGAATTAAAATTAGGAAGCCTTATTTATTTATTTATTTATTTATTTCATGAGTGTGTTTCTAGTTAGTTGAAGATTTGATGAGTATACCTCTTACTTTTAACTAGTAAGTGATATTTGGCAGACAGGTATCTCAGTACAAGATCTTGTTGCTACATCTGTATTCTCACTTGGGAGTGCTTTTGTTAGCTCATGAACGGTAAGTGCCAGTCATTTGAGTTTAATACGATTTTTTACACTGGTATTGCATTAGCACTTCCTCTGCAGTGTCACTATACATCCCTTTAGTTTAACAGCTGTTCATTACCGTTAGGTTCAAATCATTGGATATCAAAAATATCTTGATGGAAACTCTTTCCCACCACATCTTGCCTCAGATGTTGGTTTCTCCCCTTTGGATGGAATTAAATAATCTACTACAGGATTACCTCAAGTTCATGGATGGCCACTTGAGAGAATCTGCTGATTTTACATTTCTTGCATATCATCACAGAAATTATTCAAAGGTATGTCATACATTTATGAGCATGTAAGTATTTGTATAGCTGCCCAAAGGAAGTTAGTTGTGGCATGAATCATGATCAGAAGGCAGGCTTATCTGCTTTCATTTATGCTGATTATGTAGCAGCTTAGTTGCAAATAATATATTTGTTAGTAATTTAATATAGTTTACTCATTTCATAGGCATGGTTGCTAAAATAGGTAACTATGGAGTTTCTACTTTTTGGTCACAGGTAATTGAATTTGTCCAGTTTAAAGAACAACTAAGACGCTCCAGTCAGTATTTAATGGCCAAGGTTGAAGCCTCCATTCTAAAACTAAAACAGAATGCGGATAACATTGAAAATGAAGAGGTCAATAATTTAATTCCAAGTTTATTAGTAAGTATAGTGTTGTGTTTACTGCCCATGCAATATTTGACGTTTTTTAGTATGTTCATTTAGGCTGTTCTTGGAAGCTTGAAATTCGGAGCTGATTTCCTTGAACTCTCTAATGAGATTGGATCTAAATGTTTGACCTTCAATGAAGATTTCCATTCACGTCCATGGTGGACCCCTAGCTCTGAAAGGAATTATCTTTTAGGTCAGTACTAAATGCACTTTATAGTATGTGGAATTTGTCTTTGAAAACACCAGCCTTAGATTTTAGATCCGGTTCAATAGTATCTATAAGGGATAGTACACAATAATTTCATTTTCAAAATATTTCAAATATTCTATGATGTTAGAAACCGATTGTAGTATTTCATTGGTGAAAGGCAAACTTGTTTATCTTAAATTCCTTGCTTAAAATGGAACTTATGTTTTTATTATTGTTTTAAATTTGTTCTTCTGTCAACTGTCAAGAAGTGTTTTCTCTTTTCATGATAATCGTGTATTTTATGGTTTTCTTTGTTCTTTTGATAGCTTCTTTAACTAAACTATATTTCATTGGTTTCAGGCCCTTTTGATGGAATTTCCTATTGTCCCAGAGAAGACTTGGTACAGTGTACTCTCCTTTAGCTGTTTTCATGTAATATTTGGCCGTTCAGGAACTTGTTTTTAGGAATGTAATTTAAATATTATCTTAAATTTCCTTCTTCCTCTCTGCACAAAAACTAGGTCAAAGAAAGCGAGGCAAATGTCCGGAGAGCTATTGAGCGAAAATCCCTTCTTCCTCGCATGATATATCTGTCCATACAGAGTGCTTCAACATTGGTCAAGGAAAATTTTGAAGTTAATGGCTCAGTTTCTGACTGCAAGGTTTTGTCCGAGTTGAAGATTTTGCTAGAACGCTATGCAATGTCATTGGGATTCTCATTTAGTGATGCATTAGGAGTTGTTATGGAGATTTCTAGTGGCAAAAAGTCTCTTGAGGTATGGTTAATGATAGCATCACCAAGTCTTACTGAATGCTTATTTGTTGGTTCTCTACTGCATTTATGATATATCATATAATTTATAAACTTTGTTTATCATTGCGAAGAGTCAAGACTTTTTTTTCCATATAATTATTCTATAAAATATAATTAGGGGGTTCTTTATGTATTTGTGCAGATTTGTCTTTGTATGCTTAGGCATGTAAATAAGTTGGACTATATGTACAGTAGTGGGTTTGAACTTATGGAACTGTGATTTTTATCCATTCAAACTTAATTTCTTTGGTTGTGCATTTAGAGAAGTTGCAAATATTTTAAGTTGATAAACTTTGGGAATGGACTTTGGCAAGATACTGGCTTGCTATGTTTGCAAAGTCAGCTTGTACGACTTTGAATTACCTTTTTTGGAACTAATGCTTTGTCTTCTATAGGTATTCGGTTCAGACTTGATTGACTGGTTAAACTTTGCTGTTTTTTGGGATTCATGGAACGCAAGTTCCCATGAACTTGCGAGGGAAGATCAACCTCAACCTTCCATCGTTGTTGGCTCACTGCTGGAGAAATGTATATCGGAAAAGATAAGCTCCACAGAACTGACAATCTTCTCTCCGTTACACGATATTTCAATTTTTGTCCAGTTGATTGCAGAACCACTGGCTTGGCATGGTCTTGTGATCCAATCCCATATTCGGTCATTACTTCCATCTGGCAAGAGAAAGAAGAAAACTGGACATACAGATGCCTCTGCTTTGTCTCACATGCGTGATTCTGTCCACAATTTTGGTGCTATAGTAGAAAAGGTTATGAATTGGGCAAAACAACAGATCAATGTGTCAGAGGACGAGAACATGGAGTTAGTGCTCTCCTCTGTACGTAAGAAAGGAGAGAACGGACCTGGGCAAGTTTTCCAGATTTTAGAAACTATGCCCACATACGTAAATGAAACTGAAGTTGGTGATCATATATCCCAAGCATTGAAGTCTTGGAATCCTGTTGATGTTGCCAGAAAAATAGTAGCTGGTAAATGTACAGTACTGATGCAATTTCTCCAAATTTGTGAGTCCAAGTTCAAGTTGTTTCAGGCATTAAACCGGAAGATAACTCAAGTCTAAGTATGGTTTAGTGTCAAGAGGTGAGTACAGTTTATGCTGTTTCTCACCATTGTATGCCTAATTTGGTTTAAATTTGTAGGTCCGGCGTGGGAGTTCAATACCAAATTCTCCTTGTAACGCGTCGTCTCTTTGGGTGGCATGCAGTGGCCCTGTGATTGACTGTTCTGTGAGCACTTTTAGGTTAATTTTTTCTCCGTTGTATTTAATATAGCATTGTACATTTATTAAGTTTTTTTATTTTCTTTTTAATTTTCCCTTTGAGAACAATTGGAATTTCTACAGCTCACAAGTTACAACTTGTACTGGTGGAACATAAATTTTGACAATTTAAGATTTTTGGTACTTTCATTATTATATTATTCAAAAAGCTGTGGGTTGTTTCCAAGGATGTGCCAACCTTCGTTGTATGTGTTAGAACTAAAACCGGATTCAACCTAATCTAGTCATTTCTTGAAAAATGAAAAATGGAAAATGAACTAGTCAGTTGATAATTTGAGAGCTACAAAGCAATCCAATTCCAACCGTTTTGGATTGGATGGATTAGAGTATTTTTTTCATATTTTTTTCCATATTAATTACGTAACTTGTAAAAGTGTATTTTAATCCAATCTTTCTTTCACGTCTATTTAAGTCCCATAAATTAAATAAAAGTGCATCTTTTTATGTAATTCAAGCGCCCAACTTTAAAGAAAAAAAATTAAAAGCATCCTTTTGATTCAACTTATGGTGTACTATTTAGTTACTAGATTCTGAATAATTACGTGATTAAATAAATACTAGTGATTTTCATATATTTCTCTTCTCCAAGTAAAATATAAAATAATGTATTGGTAGTTTGTGTCAAGTTGGTTTAAATTGGTTTTTGGTATAGGAACCGACCAAACGCAAGGTAGATTGGTTCCTAAATTTCAAATTCAAATATATTAAACTTTAAAGAATAATCATAAAAAAATAATTTGAATTGGTTCATTGGATTGGATTTAATTTGTACTTATAGTTTTTTTATATAAATAAAAGTAGGCATTATTGTTGAAAAAAATGAAATTTATTAAAAAATAGATGTTGGGAATTGTGCCTTGTCCTATATTGCTTTTTTATAATATTTTAAAGAGGTATAAATAGTGAAGAGTTTGTTATTCGGATTATTTTGCATTAAGCATCGCGCTTTAATGAAGGAAGAACACAAGCAAATGTGAATCTGCCTATGTAGCAGCATGTAATCGCCGTCAAGCCAAGCCAAACTTGCAGGCCAGTCGAGTGAGTGGTATTTTATTTTTTTTAAGGAAATTTTTTCCACTTACAAAATGGTTGTTATATATATATATATATTTTTCAGAAATAACCGTTATGTTCCTTTATTAAGAATATGGTAGTTGTCTTAATTGAGAAAAAATAGTTGCTCGTATTTATTCTAAAAATATCCGTTACTGCGTCTTTAATGTCTGAAAATGGTCGTTACTTCTTCATTACTTCGAGAATGGCGCTACATTCTTAATTCTAGACATTCTGGTTTTATTCATAATTGCTGCGTTTTCTAAGCCTATAAAAGAAGGCTTGACTACTCGTTTTAACATATCAATCAATCTCATCTCCTACGAAAACAATTCTCTCTACAATTTCTACAATTTTAAGTATTCTTTTAGTTTTCCGAACAGAAATTACTACGGTGTAGCATTCAGTCTTCGTGATGCGGTGAAGTTGAGACGAGTGCGATTACGAACATTTTATCCTGGGGCTGACAGTACGTGTTTGCTTGGCAAATTAGGCGAAGCGCGGCGTCTTAAAGAAGCGACCTAGTCAGCGACTTCAACCGATTACTTTGAAGTTATCGGTAATATTGTTCCTACTTGTTTTTTATAAACTTGCATCAACAATTTTAAGGCGTATTCAATCTGCCGTATCTCTTGAAATGCTAGCTGTAGCGTCTAAACAAACCATTAGTTTTGAAGGATTACCTTTAAAAGATGGAGACAAAAAATGTTCTTTTTCTTAACCATGAAAAAAGTTGTTCCTGCTCTTACTACTAAAAAACCAACACAGTCTAATCCTCCTACTGAAGCTGTAACTAAGGATTTAGACACCTGGATGGAAAATGATTTTCTCTGTAAAAAATTATATTCTTAATGGTTTAGCTGATGACTTGTATGATTATTATAAGCGTGATAAGTGCTAAGGAAATTTGGGAAGCACTTGAAAAGAAATACGACTTGTTGGAACTAAAAAGTATCTTTGTCGGTAGATACGTCATGAAGTTTAGGATGATTGATGGAAAATCGATGGAAGCTGATCATGAGCTATGAAGATAGCACGAAATAACCACGAAGGTATGACTTTAGATGAACAATTTCAAGTAAATTTGTTATAATAGATAAATTACCCACTTACTTGGAAAGATTTTAAGAATACGCTTGGCGTAAAACTAAGGAATTTTCTTTAGAAAGTCTTATAACACGTTTAAGAATAGAAGAAGAAGCTAGAAAACAAGACCAAAGAGATGAAGTACTTGTAGTCTCGAAATAATAGTATCAATAAGAAACCTTCCTACTACAATTAAAACCTAAAGGTAGAAATATGAAAACTCGCCATAATCGTAGTAATAATCAAAACCGTCGCCACAGAAATAGAAATAGAAGCTATCACCAGAATGGACCTCGGCCCGCAGGAATAACACGTTCATGTGTTATAGTTGTAATAGACACAGGCCAGCGACTTGGCTGGGAAGCTAGGAGCAGGGAATCGTCGCCCCGCGATGTGAACCTTCACAGAAGATCAACTTATTGCTGCTGATGATATCGAAGTCGATTTTGTTGGTGGATCAGGGGTGGTGGGTAGACAACGGTCTACTCCCGTGTTTGCTATGATCGAGACATGTTCGAATCTATTCGATTCTAAGGATAAGAAAGTCTTGCTGGGTGACTCCCGGCTCCACTTAAAGTTCTTTGATCTTTGGTGAGGTGGTTTTGAAGTTTACCTCTGGAAAATTGTCGTCTTGAAGGATGTCCTGCATACTCAGGAGATGAGAAAGAACTTAGTTTAGGGCTATCTTCTTAACAAAGATGGATTTACTCGAACCATGGGGGGTGGTTATATACTATAACTAAAAATAATATATTTGTTGGGAAAGTGCATGTGATGGCATGTTTAAATTAAATGTTGAAATCAATAAAACTTCTTCTTACCTTACATGTTGAGTTAACTTTTTAATATTTGGCATGCTAGACTATGTCATGTTAATAAACGCATGTCAAGAATATGAGTAGTTTAGAACTAATTCCTAAACTATCTTTAAATGATTTGAAAAATGTAATTTTGTAGTCAAGCTAAAATAACCAAAACTTCACGTAAATCATTAGTTAAGAGTAGAACCTTTAGAATTAATTCATTCGATATATGTGAACTTGATGGAAATTTAACAAGAAATGGAAAAGCTATTTTTATAACTTTTATAGATGGTATTCGGATTACACTTATGTATATCTAATGAAAAATAAAAAGTGAAGCGTTTGACATGTCTAAAATATTTATGGTGAGATTGAAAATCAACATAATGAAAAATAAAGAGGTTTCGAGTGATAGAGCAACTTGAATATGATTCATATATCTTTAATGATTTTTATAAAACTGTGGAATCATTCATGAAAAAGCGCACCTTGTATTCTCTGAAATGAATGGCAAAATTTGAAAGAAAAAAATAGAACTTTTCTTGAATCAGATTGTTGCAATTTTATTAAACTCTGGTGCTACCTCGTTGGTGGGGATAAATTTTATTAGCTGTTTGCTATGTCTAAATAGAGTGCCTAAATCTACAAATAAAATTTCACCATATGAAATTTTGAAAAATAAGAAACCTAATTTAACTTATTTTAAAACTTGGGGTTGTTTAGCCTATGTTAGGATCCTTGATCCTAAAAAGAAATAAACTGCAAGTAGAAGCGTATGAATGTGTATTCATAGGATCTGCTTTGAATAGTAAACTTATAAATTCTATGACTTAAAAAATCAAGTAGTTATAGAATCGAAATGATCTTGACTTTTATGAACATAGGTTTCCACTTTAAAATTAAGAATAGTGGGGGCTCGTCTTAGTAGTTTACTATAACTAGAACTAGTGATGTGAAGAATTAAACCTTGAAATTAGAAGAAATGCATGAGCTCGAACCAAGGATTTTGGGTCGATTTTTATGCTTATACCTTAGAGGAAGATCTGAACTATTAAAGAAGCATTATCTTCTTTAGATGCCAACTTATGGGAAGAAGCCATAAATGATGAAATGGACTCAAAGCTTGAGTATAATAAGACTTGGCATTTAGTTGACTTACCTCACAGTTGCAAAACCATTGGATGTAAATGGATACTAAAAAGAAATTAGCTTTGATGGTACTTATTGAAAAAATATAAAGCTCGTCTTGTAGTTAAAGGATATAGGCAAAGGAAAATGTAGATTTCTTTGATACCTTTTCTGAGTTACGAATAACCACTATACGTGTACTTTTCTCTCTATTTCTTATCTATGATTTAGTAGTACATCAAATGGATGTTAAAGCTGCTTTCTTAAATGGTGATTTAGAAGAAGAAATTTATATGGATCAACACGAAGGTTTGTTATCCCAGGGCGAAAATAAAGTTTGTAAATTAGATAAATCTCTTTATTGCAAAAGCAAGCACCTAAGCAATGGCATGAAAAATTTGATAATCTAGTTATCTCGCACATGGATTCAAAATAAATGAAAGTGACAAATGCATTTATTATAAATTAGAAGATAATATTTTCACTATTATATGTTTATATGTGGATGACATGCTTATTTTTGGATCAAATATTTATGTTGTGAATAATGTCAAAATGTTGTTAAGAGCTAATTTTGATATGAAAGATCTTGGAGAAAGCGAGTGTAATCCTTGGTATAAAAATAACTAGGTGCGAAAGGGAATTTCTCTAGATCAATCTCGTACATTGAGAAGATCTTAAAGAAATATAATTACTTTAGCGTAAACTGCGTGTACTCATATGATCCTAGTGTAAAGTTGTTAAGAACAGGGAGACGGTGTTAGACAAGCCCAGTATCTGAGCATCATTGGTAGCTACGTTCTGTTCTTGATTACACTTAGACCGAGGCGTAAAGCTTATGTTGTGGGACTACTTATGTAGGTTTGCAGTAGACCTAGTGTAGAGCATTGGAATGTTATTGAAAGGGTTATGAGATACCTTAAAGAACTATGAACCTTGGATTACATTATAATAAGTTTCATTTGTTTTAGAAGGATCTGACGTCTTGATTGGAACAACTTTATCGAGAAGACTCCAAAGTAACTAGTGGCTATATTTTTAACATAGTGGTGGAACATTTCTGGAAGTCAGAAGCAAACAATATTGGCTCAATCTCTGATAGGTGCAAATGATAACTAGCCACTTTGCTAGTGAAGAAATGACTAAGAAGTTTGTTAGTGAGATCCGCTTTATGGGAAAGCCGAGGTACCGGTGTCTTGATCCACGGCGATAGTACGCGGCTATTGCAAAGATTGAGCCGTTACTACAACGGAAAGAGACGGCAGTCGTCGTAGCGTAGTCTTGTTAGAGAATTTCTCTCGACGGGAGCGGTATAGAGTGGATCGTATGCGTTCGATGAAAATTTGGCAGGATCCTTTGTGAAAAGGATTAAGAGAAAGGTTTTCAAAACCTCGAAAGGAATGGGATTAATGCCGCTTAGAATGAAGAGTCAACTTATGATGGTAACCCGACTTATAGACTCGAGATCCCCGAGAAATAAGTTGAAAGGGTAATAACGAGTCATGAAGTGATATGAGATGTATCGTACTATTAATCAAATCTCATTCTATATTGTTATAAGCGTGAAGTCACTGAAGCGATAGAAAAGGATGAGTTATTTGTTAAACTCTTGTCAGGTTCTATACTCATGTGGAGTGGAGTCTGTAGCTACATGAGTACTCTTGATAGACTACTTTATGTGAATGTGGAAGTGTGGCGGTTCTATGAAAATTTTTTGGGCAAAATTTACTAGGCGTTCACTATCTTTGGGATACGTGTATGGTCGTAAAGCACGGGCTTTTCGAACTACACCTTGGAAAGGTTATTGTGTGTGATGATTGTTAGAGATAGAGTTCAAAACTACGAGTTACTCTAGTATATTCTAAAGCATCGACAACTATGCAAAGGTTAGTCGATAGACACCTTTTTTGCTTATACCTGATCTTATAATTTTTAATTGATCGGTTGCTCGATGAAAATTATTTTTTATATAAAATTCAAGTGGGGGATTGTTGAAAAAAATGAAATTTATTAAAAAATAGATGTTGGGAATTGTGCCTTGTCCACGTATTGCTTTTTATAATATTTTAAAGAGGTATAAATAGTGAAGAGTTTGTTATTGGGATTGGGTACGAGAGCACCAGCTTTTTAATGGAAGGAGAGGACACAGGCAAATGTGATACAGCACGCGCGTCTTGTACGTCGCCGCCGTCATCAAGCCGGCCGTCAAACCGTCGAAGCCGTGCCGAGCCGAAATCCGGTCAGTCAGTGCGTGTGTGAGGTGAGGGTGGTATTTTATTTTTGGTAAAATATTCTTTTTAAGGAAATTTTTTCCGCACAAAATGGTTGTTATATATATATATATTTTTCGGAAAAAAATAACCGTTATGTTCCTTTATTAAGAATATGGCCGTTGTCTTCTTAATTGAAAAAAGAGCCGTTGCTCGTATTTATTCTAAAAATATCCGTTACTCGTCTTTAATACGAAAATGGCCGTTACTTTTCATTACTCGAGAATGGCGCTACATTCTTAATTCCTAGACATTAGTTTTATTCATAATTGCTACACGTTTTCTAAAGCCTATAAAAAAGAAGGCTTTAGCTTCTCATTCTAACATATCAATCAATAATCTCATCTCCTACGAAAACAATTCTCTCTACAATTTCTACAATTTTAAGTATTCTTTTAGTTTTCCGAAGCACAAATTTTACGGTGTAGCATTCCGGTCTTAAACCGATGCGGTGAAGTTACCAGGCGAGATTACGATTAAGTACATTTGTGCGTGTTTTTCAACACACGAACTTCGTTACAAGTATCTACGGTCGCCAAGTAATAACATTTATAAGTAAGTATCGATCCACGAGGATTTGTTACTATAGTTTGTTGAGTACTAAAATTATTTCTCTCTGATTTTATCCAAAATAATCGTTGATTTAAGAAAAAGGTAATAAGAAAATAAAGAACTACAGGATTGCAATTCTTACAAACTAATCACTCGATCATATTATTTTCTTTGGATTTATATTTTTTTGGTATATTTAATTTGTCAACCAAAAACTTCTTTTTATTCATACATCTCTTAGACATTGGTACAAACACCTCGTTAAATTAATTAAATATATCTACATGAAATTAAATTCAATAAGAATCATTAAGTTCTAAGTTCTCGATAAGCCTGCGTACTGATTAGGGTATATTCTATCCTTACGTCATTACATGTCATTCTATTCTGAGCTTGATATACTACAAAATGCCTTTCTGAGTTTATTTTTATACTTAGAAATCGTTTTGATAAAATTAAGTAAATAATCAAAAAAGCATTAAGCATAAAATAGAGCGAAATCGAGCGTCTTATAAATCCGTAACCAAAAATAATTAAAATTAAAGCTTCGTAAATTTAGATCCAAATGCAACCACTGAAAAAAATTAAATTACTTGTAAAGTTAAAATTAAAATTACAACAGTTCGGAAAAATTAGAAGAAGGAGAAGGAAAATTAAAACATTACGAAATGAAATATTTGTATAGCAACTCTGACAAAAGCCAAAAAATGGCTTACTGCGTGTCCTGTTTGTCAAAAATCGAAACACTACAAAATTTCTAAACTACAAAAAACTCTTCTCGACCCAAAAAGAAAACTCTAAACTAAAAACTTCAAAATATTCTAAACTCGAAAAACTTCTTTTTCAGCTAAAAACTATCTCACTTATTTATAGGCTAAAAATACATCTAAAATATTTCATTTTTATTTTGTTTTTTATATCGCGTAATAATTTTTTATCGAAATATTAAAATCACGCGTGTCGATTTTAATGTCGAAAATCTTATTTAATTTGCGCGTGAAACGGTAGCCGTTACGATTTTTTAAATTCAAAAGTCTGCGCGTGTCGACATCGATTGAAAAGATTCCACAGGCCACGTGGCGGCACGTCGTTAGGTGCCGTGAGCCGTGCCGCGTAGGAGCGGGGGCCACCAGGATGGGCGTAGAAAAAGTGAGTTTTCTTAATTTTGGAAACGGGCGTGATCGAGGCGCGGTCGTGCGTTGTAAATAGCCGTGTAGCCGACTTTACGATTAGCTTAAATATTAGTGGGACACGTGGCATATTTTGTGCATGTAAGCTGGGGATGCTGCTTGCTACCATGTCCGTCTACATGATTTTTACCACGGCATTTCGGTGCGCGACGGCTTCGATGGACGCGGCTGATCTGGGCCCGTCGATCGATCAGCGGTCGGAGAAGCATACTCGGAGAATCTGACGGCTAGCGTGGGGCCAGCTCGGCCGGCACTGCGCGACCGTGGGACCAACGGCGCCCGAGCGCGTGAAAGAAATATCTCTGTCACGTCGCTTTTAGCGAGCTTGATGGACAGCGTAGCATCTGGCCGTGGATACTTTGATCAGACGGTCCACGTTTGAAGTCTTATTTCATAACGCGTGGACTTCATCTCACTGCCGCGAAAATTAAACTTTCATTAATTATATTTTCACCCTGAAATATATTTCAAATTACATTTTAAACTTTCTTAAATTACAGTTAGCCGCTTTACTAATTTTAAATTAAAATTTTAAACTTTTAATAATTATAATTGAGCGCAAATTTAATTTAAATTATATTTTAAATTTTTATAAATTGTAATTAAGAACTATAATATTTGAAATTATATTTGTGGACAATATGAAATTAAGTACATTTTCGTTACAAATTATTTAATTTTATTGAAAATGTATTTTTAACACATAAAAGGAAAATATTAATTTATTTAACAAAAATTAACTAAATACTAAAAGAACATAGCAATTATTATTACTAAAATTGATGAAAATAACTATATAAAAATACGATTCTCAATTTGTTTTATCCACGGAGACGGCAATTTGTGTTTGCTTTACCTGAGTGTTGACGTAACGTCTTAAAGGCGACCTAGTCATGACTTCGGCAACGATTACTTTGAAGTTATCGGTAATATTGTTCCTACACTGTTTTTATAAACTTGCATCAACAATTATTGATTAATTTTTACTCTCATTTTCAATAAACAAACATTGATATTTCAAGACGAAAACTCAAAATATTTCTAATAAAATTGTCACTTTTTAAAAATAAATTATATATTTCATAAATATTTGTAGATCTCACGTTAATTTAATAGAATATTTATTTTTCAAAACTAATAAAAAATTAACACTTTAATGAGTTTATATTCGAATGAATACAAATAAAATTATTTGTTTCAGAATATGTCAAAGTTAACTTCTTTCTCCTCCTTATTCTTTTAATAGAAAGAGATACTTTTATAGGATTTAAAATTGAAAAATATAGTAGGATATTATTTATTTAAATAAAACTCATTAATACATATTCAAAAATTAAAAAATAAATCACATATAGTGAGAACAATGGTTCTTTTAAGAGTGCTACCAAATCAAGAGTTTTTTCATCTAACTTATCTTTAGGTATCTTCACAACTAACCATGGTTACTTGAATAAATGTAGCAATAAGATTCTTAGTTGAACAAAATATTTATAATTACCTAAATCTTTGTAGATTTGAGAGTGATAAAAATACACATATCCAATAAAAAGGCATCATATTCAAGGAACTTAGACGTAAAAATACACTAAAGCTAACCTTTATAAAATTAGATATGACAAATTAAGTTACTCTAATAGTGGTAATAAATTATTTATGAAACAAAGCTCCATCTAAAGAGAGAGCCGAGCAAGAAAAAGAAAAAGAAAGAGACCCACTGGAGGGAGAACTCTTCCTTAGAGGAGGCCTCTCTAATGATACGAACATCCTCTAAAGAAGAGAGACATAAAGATCAATATTGAGACCTTCATTAAGATCATTTTAAATTAGATTGATGTTGAAAATAAAAATAAGGATCTTGACCCATCGTTTTTTTAAAGAGATAGGAACCAAGGATATCAAGAATAAGGTTTAGACGCCACACTCAAGAAATGGGGAGATTGTTAGAGAGTCAAGTTTTGAACGCCACAAAATTGCTCTTGATAAGTTCGATAAAATTCTCAATATAACCAGAGAGAAAGTTCTTATTAAAAATATTATGAAAGGTTTGCCTATTACCCTTGGAAGAGGCTTATATAGCCAAAATAACTAGAACATGATTGTTGAAATTAAGAATAAAATTAAACCCTAACCTAAGCTACACACTTAAGAAAAATAAGGAATAAAATCTATAATAGAATAACAAATAAGTAAACATTTTATTATAAAAAGGACTTGTACTTCACTCTGAATCAAGCTTAATGAAACAACTTGTGCTCCATTCTTGTTCCATGCCTAAGCCCCTTTATAGAGCCCATTCAGTTGCTTGAATAAAGTTGACTAATACATGATCTTCTTTTGGGCTCATCTTGAATTAAGTCTTCTTAGGATCATCTTGAATTGCAAGGATTAGCCTATGAATTGCTTCCTTGAACCTTTTAGCCTTTGTCCTTGTTATTGGTCCAATGTAAATTTGTAATGGATTTCTTAGTGGTGCACTTATATGATCACATCATTCCCTTTCTCTTGAAAAATATTTATCCTTAAATCGTCACCTACATCAAAAGGAGATAGATCAAAAACATTAAAACTTCTATTAACATTATACTCACTTGGTAGGTCAAGCTTGTAGCCATTGTCATTGATAGTAACATTTAAGGTGTATGATTTTTCTTATTCTTTAATACTATTACTACTTTTTAATTTAATTTTTACCCATAATTCCCATAGGTGTTTTACAATTTATATAGCATATATCAATAGGTTATCATGAAAAAAAATTTAAGAAAAGGAAGACCAATTCATAAAAAATTACCAATCTATTGAGACACCAATCATTGATGAGCCACATTTCTTTAAATTTTAAGAGTGAATCCAAAAAAGTAGATAATAGTTCTTTTGAACATGATCCAAGATTAAGAAATTTAATTTGATAATACCATGTTAATGAATAAGACAATATTCAGAGAAAACACATTAACGTGGGACCTTGTCAAATCAAACTACCAACATATCCATATACTACTTTGGTAACCAACGTCGTAGCTTTCAACAATTATGGTTTGACTATTTTTCTTGGCTAGAGTACTCTTTAAAAATAGGCAAAATGTTTTGTTTTGCATTTTTATTTTTGATAACAACCCACCATCGTAATCTTAAAATGGAAGACGAGCTAATTAAATGCGCACATTGCAATGACCTAAAGTTATAAGATGGAGCTCTCATTTTACTTATGTTAATAGATTGATTGATATGTTTAGTGAAACTTGTTGTATTCTAAAAAATATGCTTCAAAATTGACATAGTAAAAACATAAAAGGGAAACTAAAGGGGTTTTAAAGCTATGAAATTTTTTGAATTTGCATTTATCTTGTTATTGATGATGAAGTCATGGGAACCAGTAATATTTTGTGTAAAGCTTTGCAATTAGAATCTCAAAATGTCTTGAATGCATTGAGATTAATGTCGTGTATAATAGAAAATATTAAGCATTTTATTTTGTGAAAGACATCACATTTGTAAGGTTTATAAGTGTTTATGATATTTGTGAACAAAACGTTTAAATATAATTTAGTTTCTATACGCATTTTTAATATCACTATTCAAAATCAAAAAAACTTTTGAGAATATACTTTTATTCTTCAGCATGTTAGATTTCATATTACACACATAAAAACATTTTGTATATAGGTTGTTCAATCAAGGAGGTAGATCGATCGAGTATCGATCATGTATGATTTAAGTAATCTCGAGTTAATTTTAAAATTGGGATAGATTGATCGAAGTTGGGTTTGATCAATCAAAGGGATTGGATCGATTAAGAATCAATCGTATTTGATCTACCTGATCTTATATTTTTATTAATCGTTGCTTGGATCGATCAAAAAGGGGGTTTCAATCAATTGATCTTATTGGTTCAATTGATCGAGCTTGGTCTAGGTCGATTGAGCAATGATGGCTTCAACTTTAACCTAATTATTATTTGCTTGAGCCAAAATTTTCAATTACCATATTGTCCCAATTATTTATTGTTCTAAGAATTATGTTTTAGACATATTGGTAATTGACCTTTAGCCCAGCATTAAGGCTTCATTATTTTCTATTTAAACAAACCTAATGCCTCATATTCTCTTAACCATAATTACTTTTAATCTTTTGATCATAATCTCTCAATCTAGTTTTCAAAATCAAAATCAAAATTTGTTAGGTTTCTTTCTTTAATTAATCTATCAAATATTTTGTGGTTATGTTTGATTGATTAAAAAGATTATTTATTTTATGATCATATGCTTTATTTTATGTTCTAGAGTTTGCTAGTAGATTTTGTTTTATCTATTATTTTATTAAATCATCTAGATAAGATTTTTTATTATTAAATATACTCTACGACATGTCTTACACTTATGTTATTGTGAAAAATTTTCAGGTGCCAGTTGAATGGGTTCAACAACTCGTGTGATTCAAGTTTATCAAAACGTTGGTTTGGATCCGTACATTTTATTTGTGGAGACTATGAAAGAAGTGATGGCTTGTAAGTAGATTATTTGGAGGCATTATCTATGATGGGTAGTTTAATCCTGGCCTTATAATTAAATATTATTTTCAGAGTGGATAGGAAGGTGGTTCGATGAATTGATGGTTTTCCTATTAGGTCATTATTCTGACCTATGTTGTTTTCACCTAAAATATCGTGTGTCAATCCTTATTTATGTTTTATGTTATTTACACAATTACATGTCTGGTCATTTGTGAAATTTTAATTTGACATAATTTGATTAATTACCTATTTATCTTTCTAGTTAATTAGGTCTTTAACAAAAAACTTTCAATTGGTATCATAGTGGATCACTAGATATATTTAATGTTTGCCTATTACCTTTTTTAGATCATTTGAGAGAGGATGCATCTATAACCCCTGCGAATTTATTTGATGGGTTTAACTACCCATATTGAAATGCTTGTATGAGAGCCTTTCTATTTTCCTTAGATGAAAGTGTGTGAAAATCTATTATATATGGTTGGAAACCACCTTTGATTACCAAAGATAATATTGTCACATTTAAACCTATAAACAAATGGAGCACTAAATATAAAACCAGTAGTAATTGGAACCAAAAAGAAAGAGATGCTATCTTTAAAGTCGTGTTTACTGATGAGTTTTGTCGATCTATAATGTTGATACTATAGAGCATGTATAGGATATTTTAGAGGTTATCTATGAGGGCACCACCCAAGTTAAAAGAACCACACTTCATATGTTAAGCACTAGATTTGAAAATCTTAGGATGGAAGAAACTGAAATCTTTTCTGAATTTTATGCTAAATTATGTGATATTTCTAACATCTCTTAAAATATTAGAGAGGAAATTGAGAAATTCAAGTTGGTTTGGAAGATTATATGTTCATTAATAGATCGCTTCCATGAAAAGGTCATTGCTATTGACAAAAGCAAGAATTTTCACATTATTAAAATAGAGGAACTTGTTGACTCATTTCAAACTTTAAGATGAGCTTTCAAACTCCTACAAAGAACAAATCTATCACTTTTAAAATCGTCATAACTGATAATAGTGATATTGATAATGATCATAATCCAAGAGAACTCAAAACTATGAGTTTAGAAGGTAATAAATCTAAACCTACTAGACCAAAATATTTTGAATGTAATAGCATTAGTCATTTTACAGTTGAGTTTGCTAATAAAAAGAAAAGAACTAGAAAAGCCTTCAATGCTACACTTAATGATTCAGAAAGTAACCATGATAATCCAAATGAACACGAAAATAGTGGTACCAAATATTTGGCATTTATTATAAATATTGGTGGTTATTCTAGTAAGTTAGACATTGATTTAGAATGTAAGAAAAATAATTCTAAATTCCTACTAAATAAATTTAATGCTAATAATCTTGATGAATTGTTTATAGATTTAGTATGCTTTATGAAAGAAAATGATTGGTTACTTGTATAAGTAACTAAACTAGATGATAAAGCAAGATTCTCTAAAAGAAACTCCTCCATGTTAGAAAAGGAAAAACTTGAGTTATCTAAACGTATTAATGATTTGAATTCATGTTTTGTAGGTCTAAAGTAGGAAAACAAGAATCTGGTGCAGGAACTTGAACAATCTAAGGAAGATGTGAAAAGGTTAAACATTAGAGCTGAAAGACTAAACAATGTTCTTTATTATGAAAAACATTTTGAAGGCAAAAGAGAGCTCATCCATATAGATGAGTACACTATGCTATCATATATGCCATAACTATGGTAAAAGGGAACATATTAGACTTAGGTGTAGATTTTTGATGTCCTATAACTATATTGATAACATGCATGCACCTTGTTCAAGAATCAACAATCATATTTCCAAAAATAATTACATGAGTAAGAAATCTAGGAAATGTTAGGTTAAGAAGTATGATTTACATTATTTTGTAGCCCACATTGCATTTAAATCTAAATCTACTACTACATGATATTTTGATAGAAGGTGTTCTAGCTAGATACATGACTGGTGATCATTCTCTTTTTAAAACTTATGAAGAGTATAATGAAGAAACGGTTACCTTTGGTGATGTAAATAAATTTAGGATTATGGGTAAAGGTACAATTCAAGTTGAAGGCATATCTAAGTTGGATGATGTTCTTTATGTTGATGGAATAAAATCCAATCTTATAAGCATCAGTCAATTTTGTGAAAAAAACAACAGTGTATAATTCACCAATAATCATTGTATCATAACTGATCCAAAATGTATGTGTTTGCTTAGAGGAACTAGGTCTCATGATAACTATTATTACATCGATATAGGTCATAGTATTACTTACAATTTGGTCAATAATCATTTTTCTTCTTTGTTGCATCAAAAGATGGGACATATCAATTTTAAAGATCTTGTTAACTTGAGAAAAAAGAAAATTGTGCATGGTCTACCTACATTTTCTGAAACTAAATTTTTATTTTTGTGGACCATGCCAACTTGGTAAAAAAACTTGCTCTTGTTATAAGAAAATTAAAGGAGTTAACACAAGTATAATACTTGAGATAATTTACATCGACTTCATGGGTCCTATGAGAATTGAGAGTTTGTGCGGTAAGAAATATATCATTATTGTTGTTAAATATTTTTTTGTTTTACACGAGTAGGCTTTTTAAAATAAAAATCTGATGCATTTGATTTCTTTAGTTCCTTTTGTTTTAATGTGCAGATTGAAGCAAGTAATAGAATAACCAATATAATAAGAATAAGGATTGATCATGGCAAAGAATTCGAGAACTTAAGATATGCTAAATTTTGCAAGAAGCATGGAGTAGCTCATGAGTTCTCTATACCAATCACCAAACAACAAAATGGCATAGTTGAAAGGAATAATTGAGTGTTAAGAGATGGCAAGAGTCTTGCTACAAGCCAAGGGCATTCCAAAGAAGTTTTGGACTAAAGCAGTAAGTACCTTATACTACATAGTGAATGTGTCTATCTACATCCTAGTACAAACCAACCTCTCTATAAGACATGAAAAGTTAAGAAACCTAATCTTAATTATCTATATGTGTTTGGAAGTAAATGTTGCATCCTTATAAATTGTGAGAATATAGGCAGATTTGACTTTAGAAGTGATGAAGGCATTTTTCTAGGTTACTCATTAACAAATCATGCTTTTAGATTTTTCAACTTGAGAACTAACATTGTGATAGAGTCTATTAATGTTGTTGTAGATTATCCAAGTACTAGTACCTCAGTTACTGATGATAAAGATGAATCTTTCAGCATAAGCTTACCAATTGAGGAACAAAATGATGAAATACTTGACATTGAAAAGGTAGAATTTGAGATAGATGAAGAATCAACCTTGGATGATGATGATGCCATTCCCAAAACTTAAATTTAGAAGCCAACACATACTATCAAAAATGACTCAACTAAGAACATCATTGGTGATCCAAGTGCAAGCATTGTAACTAGAAGAAGACATGTAAGTGAGGGAACTCATCTTTGTTATGTTTCTCAAATGAAATCAAAGAATGTTAATGATGCCTTAAAAGATAAATTTTGGATAAATGACATGCAGGATGAGTTAGCTCAGTTTACTAGGAATGATGTTTAGACATTAGTAGCTAGACCTAATGACAAAAATATCATAGGAACTAAATGGGTGTTTAAAAATAAATTTGATGAACATGATGTGGTAAGAAACAAACCTAGACTAGTTGTCCAAAGATATAGATAAGTTAAAAGAATTGATTTTGATGAAACATTTGCTCCTTTACCTAGGTTGCAATCAATTGAGATCTTACTTGCTATTGTATGCTTTATGAAATTTAAACCTTTTCAAATTGACGTAGAGTACTTAGTGAAGAAGTCTATGCTGAATAGCCTAAAGGTTTTGTTAACCCATGATATCCCAAGCATATATATAAATTCAACAAGTTCTTTTATGGTTTAAAACAAACTCTTAGACAAATATTTCATTGGTAACTATATTATTATTTTGATTATTATTATTAAGTGGTATTTTACAAGTATTCATATTTTTAAAAAGTACATCTTTCGTAAAAAAAATATTTTTATGCACAAAATAATGAAATTTTTTTTATCATTTTAATTTTTTTTCATCTTTTTCTCTATTTTCATTATCTCTCGTCGTTTTCTTTTTTCATTCTTTCTCATCTTTTTCTTAAATCTCTATTAATTTACATAAAATTATCTTTCTTTTTTTACTAAATCTTGAATCCTAAACCTTAACCCAAAAATTCTAAACTTTAATCACAAATACTAAATATTAAATCCCAACTTTAAACCCTAAATTTTAAACTATAAATACTAAAAAATAAATATTAAATCTTAAATTTTAAACTATAAAACTAAACATTAAATTCTAAATCATAAACACAAAGAGAGAGAATGGGAAAGAAAGAAAAAAGAAAGACAATGAAAAAAGTGTAATAAAAAAAATATTTTTTTAAAGCCTAAATATATTTCAAATTTTTGTTCCTATATTTTTTTTTGAATAAATAAATGTTTTTTAAATAATTTAAATCCTTTTAAAATACCGCTTAAAGTGAATATTAAAAAAAATTAATATGGACCTCTCCCGCTCTCTCGCATAAACCAGTTATAACTAATCATTAAATTTCTACAAAATTTTATTTTGTTTAAATGTCCTATTTTTATACTGCTCGATAATATCATATATTTCTACTTTAATTCGACCACGCGATCATCAGAGTAAGAGAGGTTTTATTTTTATCAGTTTTAATTTAAAATATTAATCAAATTAAGATTTATTAAAATTAAAAACCAAAATTAATTTATAAAATATCAAATATAAAATATTTAAACAATTTATTTATGTCGATTTAATTTACAAATTTTGATATCTTATCGTATCTTGTACCAGTTAACTTTTATATTTTTAAAAATAAACTAATCTATTTAAGCATATAAAATATAAAATTTGATAATGAGTTTCAATAATAAAAATTGATTTATTATGTCCCGACGATATGGACAGAAACTAGGTTATTCATATCAAAATGTGCTTTGGCATATTGTTTGAGGAATTTTTTTTCTCCAAATCAAAATTTTCATGTTACACACACGTGAGTTTTCTAAGCATACATGTAACCAAAAACTTTTGATTACACGTTCATATAAATTTTCTACCTAATTATGCAAATTTTTTTTTTTTTTTGCCTTGTCTCTTCGTCTCCAAACATTACCGGATTATAAATTTCACAAAACTTTAACTACTTTATGATTAAACCTATAACTAAAGTCTATATGGTTTGATTTTCTTTAAAAATAAGGCTAAACTTTTTAAGCTTATAATTTGGTTCATTTATATTTCTTAACTTACAAAAGTTGTATTTTTGTCCTCATATTTTTTATAACGTAGTTTACTTAAATAATATTTTTGATAACAGAAAATAATTAATTAATTAATATTTATTTACATATAACAAATTAAATTAAATAACACCTACGAATCTCTTAATTTGAGTTGAGATTTTAACATAAAACTCAGTACAAAGGTAGCTGCAATAATAGTTTGTTTGATTTCCATTAGTGGGATGGATGAGTGCAAAATTTTATAAAATTGTCACTTATATTGGAAATTATTGGCTTTAATTAACATGTCTGAATTAACTTTGTCAATGGCCAGAATAAAAGAAAGTTTCTATAGTGTGTTGATTATAAAAGTGGAGGGTCAGTTTAAATAAGATATTACACTTTCTTTTTCTTCTAGTTCTACCAAAACAAACTAATATTTAATCTTATTTAACTGTACTAATATATATATATATATATAATCTAACTATGAAATTTCTTCTTTTTCTTTAGTTATTTATTTATTTATGAGATAGTCATTGTCTTAACTACTCAGGCAGCTTGGCTTCTGGTTTAAGTTCTACCAAGTGGAGCATAATTTTTTTGCTTGAAATTGATCTCTAAGGCAAGCTATTGAGAATATTCAATTGGATGCTATTATACTATTATTTTAAACATGTAAAAAATCTAGAGTTAGTGTATTAGTTAAGAGGACGTGAATAACGTAATTATTTAAAAATATATATATATAATAACTTTTTAACATTTTTTTCCTATCAACATATATAAATTTTATTCGTTAATCTAGTAACATGATAGTAAAATTTATAAGTTCTCGTTTTAAAGTACATATTCAAATTATACTAAAGTATCATTTAAAATGTGTTAACATTTTGTGTCATTTATTCGCTCAGATTATAAAATATGTTTTTTAATCTTAACTTTTAAAAAAATAGGTAAATTACAGATAAATTATATTATTTTAATAATTTTTTATTAAAATATAATGTTTTCATGTCGAGTGATTAAAACACCGTAAAATACGGACAATTATCATAGATAAAAGAATTTAATATGAGATTATTTAAAAAATAATTAACAATAATAATATTTTATCATAAAATTATTTAATACATTTTCTTTTGTTTAAAAAATTAAAAATCAATAAAATATTTAAATAAACATTGAGACAATCAATAAATATTTTTAAAAAAATCCATATTAAATGTCACTTTATAATCGTCAAAGGATCAAGTTTTAATTCCCTTTTAAGTAATTTACATGAAAAATAATAAAAATTATTAAAATAATATTATTTATCTTTAATTACCTTTTAAGTAATTTACATGAAAAATAATAAAAATTATTAAAATAATATTATTCATCTTTAATCAACTTCTTTATTAAAAATTAACTAAAGTTAACTAATAAAAAAACACATTTTACCATCTGAAAGAATAAACGCACACACACTTAATTTAAGATACTTAGCTGATCTTTTTCTAAAAAAAAAATAACATTTACTCTTTATATGCTCACATTTTGCCCAAATATATAAAAAATAATAGACTCCAGCTGTACAGTTGTACAATGGAATAAAAGTATACATATAAGGTGAAAAAAATTGTGATTTCAATGACACTCTTTGACCTAACGTGAAATATGCAAATAAGGAAAGTTCAAATTTGCTTCTAAAAATCCCAATTTAAACTGAAGCAAACCTCAATACAGCTCTTTTGATCTATTACAAAGTATAAGGCTAGCTAGTGGGTGTACCAAATCCTTATTATGGTTGGACTACGATGTTTTGATAATCTTAAGTGTTACTGTTAACTCAAAACCTAATTTGTCAATTCATAAGTTAATTCTAATTAAAATATTCAGTTTACTATTCCCTCTCGTCCTAAATCTTAAGTATAAGTAGTTGCTCTCCTTTGTGCTTAAACTCAAACATAACCACTAAAGCTTCATTAGCTTGAGGCTTTAGCAAGCAATGGAAGGTTTAAGAATGAGTGTGAAATCAATATGTTGTTTCCTCTTACTTGCCTGTTTTATCTTCCTATCTTCTTTTGCTCACCCTGAAACCCACTACCATGAGTTTAGTGTATGTCTTCTAATTCATAATTTGCTTACTACTCTTTTCACTCAAATGTAGTAGACTTAGGGTGTTTGTTTAGGCCTTTGAGACTGTAATAGTGTTTCTGATAGGAGGAAAAAAAGGTTTCAAGATCAAATAAGAAAAAAATTATCAAAAATGTTTTCAAAACTTGCTGACAGAAGCAAATTGTTCGTATTTTTTTCTTTCATAAAATCACTCATATTTGAAATCACTTTTAACAAAAATACAAGAAAACGTACAATTAACCTTTAAACTTATGCTTGTTTTAATTGTATTTATGAACTATAGGTTCAACAAACACCGCTAAAGAGGTTGTGCAGAACTCAAAATATAATCACAATCAATGGACAGTTTCCAGGACCAACATTGGAAGTTAGAAATGGAGATTCTCTTGTGATCAAAGTTACTAATAGAGCACAATACAACATTACCATCCACTGGTAAACACCATTCTTGTAATTACCTTATAACTCGTTTAAACTATGGGTGACAATTGTGTCGTGTTAAACATGCTGAATTCACATGTTTTTTTAACTTCAATGTTTATATCGTTTTTTATTCCAATTCCAAGTAAAAATCATGATGTTTTCAATTAACACTAAGTTCTTATGTGATTCATCTAATAATTTGGTAGTAAAATTTACTATTTCCTATTTCAAACCACAAATTTAAATAATAAGTATTTTTTGATCTAAAATAAAACATTAAGCTCTTATGAAATAGATAAACTTGAAAATCTTATTGGCATTATAGTATGCTTAAAAATGTCATTTTATATCATTTTTGATGTATTTTACCATGCAATGAAAATCTACAAGTCCATGTACCTTTTATATATGGCTATTACAACACTATTCATCATAACTCAAGTAATGTAATCAATTCTTCAAATTTTATGTTGATAATTGATAATTGGTCTTATTTATCAGGCATGGAATAAGACAATTGAGGAATCCATGGGCAGATGGACCAGAGTATATAACTCAATGTCCTATCAAACCAGGAGCAACTTACACATATCGTTTCACCATCATAGATCAAGAAGGGTCCTTCTGGTGGCATGCTCATAGTAGATGGCTAAGGGCTACGGTTTATGGAGCTTTAATTATTTATCCTAAATCGGGTTCTCTATACCCTTTTCCTGTGCCTAAGATGGAGTTTCCCATTCTTCTTGGTAACAATTGCAAACTTTATCTTAGTTTACGGTTGTTCTTTTCCCCCTATGATAGTATATTTTCTTCTCGTTCTCGTACTACTACAATTATAACATAATGACATGAATTTATAATAAGTTTCTAATGATTGATAGGGGAATGGTTCGATCGAAACCCTCTTAATGTCATGAGACTGGCACAATTCGCAGGAGCAGCACCAAATGCATCTGTCGCATTTACCATAAACGGTCAGCCTGGTGATCTCTATAGGTGCTCCAGCCAAGGTTAGCAAAAGTTCATGTGTTTAAAATCATTCAGATTTTGTATGCTCTACTCTACTACCAGATATTTTAGATATTGGATATCACTTTCGTTCTCCCACTTAGGAAAATTATATGCTTTTATCACATATTGATAGCATTAGGATGATCTAAATATTTTTAATAATGCAGACACCGTAAGAGTACCTGTGAAATCAGGGGAGACAATTCTCATAAGACTCATCAACTCTGCACTAAATCAAGAACTTTTCTTCACCATTGCCAACCACAAATTGGTTGTTGTGGGTGTTGATGCTACCTACACGAAGCCTTTCACAACAAGGATTGTCATGGTAGGACCTGGCCAGACAACTGATGTCCTTATCACAGCTGATCAGCCACCTGCTTTATACTACATTGCTTCACGTGCCTATCAGACTGTGCAAAATGCAACCTTTGATAACACCACTACCACTGCAATTCTTGAGTATAAATCTGATGGCCTTGGTTCTAAGAAAGGGCAAGGGCAATCCTCAAGACCGATCTTCCCACCTTTACCAGCGTACAATGATACAGCAACCACAACAACATTTGCTGCTGGATTAAAGAGTCCTTCCCAGGTTGAAGTCCCAATAAAGATAGATGAGAACTTATTCTTCACAGTTGGTTTAGGACTAATCAATTGTACAAATCCTAATAGCCCACGTTGCCAAGGGCCAAATGGAACCCGCTTATCTGCAAGTATCAACAATGTTTCTTTTGTGCTCCCAAGGACCAATTCCCTTATGCAAGCAGCCTATCAAGGCCAGCCCGGTGTCTTCACCCTCGACTTTCCACCTGTTCCTCCAGTGCAATTCGATTATAGTGGCAATGTCCCTCGTGGTTTATGGACACCAAACCATGGAACTAAACTGTACAAGCTTAAGTACGGTTCAAGCGTACAAATTATTTTGCAGGACACAAACATTGTCACAACAGAAGATCACCCAATGCATCTTCATGGATATCATTTCTATGTTGTTGGATCAGGTTTTGGCAACTACAACACAATAACAGACCCTGCCAAGTTCAACCTTGTTGACCCACCTCAGAGGAATACCATTGGAACACCTCCAGGTGGATGGGTAGCCATCCGATTCGTAGCTGACAACCCTGGTAATATTCTTTATCTTATTTTCTATTGCCACAATATGCATTAAACTATGCAGCCAATTTCACATTTTGGCAATTTTCATTGTTCTTAACAGGAGTTTGGCTTTTGCACTGTCACATTGATGCACACCTTAGTACTGGTTTGGCAATGGCCTTCCTGGTTGAGAATGGAGTTGGACAATTACAGTCTGTGATACCTCCCCCAGCAGATCTGCCACAATGTTAAGATAATAGCAGAGAATCAACAGAGATAAAATCAAATCATAATAGATGTTTCCCACAATTTACATGTAATTGTTTGGCTTAGCTTGCGTTTCCATTCCAACTGGATTTATTTTCCAGTAGCAAGTTCAAGCTTGGCCAATGCTCCATATAAATCTTGATGTATTACAACCTTAAAGCAATTCATAATTTATATTTTGGACTATTGTTGTTTGTGGCATGCTGCAGGCATTTGAAAAGCAAAATACAATGTTAAAGCACAAAACTTAGCTCCATATTTCAAATGAACTTGTGTCAATTGGAAAATACCCTGCTAAGGGGGTTACCATTAGCCACAACCTTGAACAATCATGCATAAGAACAAGGAAATGCCATTTCTTCTTTAATCGTTTATGAGACTCTCTTTTGCTCTCTTCTAGGAGAAGGGGGGGGGGGACATAAGCATGAAATTTCCCACTCACACTTCAAATAAAACCTCTACAATATTGTCGGAATCAAGTCACATAAATTTACAAATGTCAGTTTGCTTCAAGCCCTAAAATGATCAGGCAACAAACTTCAGACAACGAGTGTCATTATGTATGTTCTGGCAACGGCGTGCACAGAAACGCATCCCACACCTTACACATGCATAGTTGGCATAAGAACCACAAACAGTACAGAAATGGCGACGAGATGTGGAGCTTGGAGGTCCAACTGCAGCCTTCAGGTAGGTGGGAACATGAGGTGGTAAAGACTCCAGATTTGCCTGTCTTGTGGAAGAAACAATTTAGAAGAACTATAGAGACAGATTAAAGACACGAAATTAAGCAGGCAAGTTTTTGAGTTTGAGATTCTACCTCATGTAGGAGCTCAAGGAATGTTCTTGGGGCCTTTCTGGCCTCAAGAGCTTTTGCCTGCCGCGTTTTACGCTTCATACTCTTTGAGTTCTTTTTCTGCGAGTATACTGGTTCACGGGAGTAGCGATAATTCAAAAACACAAATAGAAGAAAGATTAATGAAAAAAATACTACATTGACCGTGCAACCAAAACATCCAATTGAAGAGAAAGTAAGCAGAGATAAATTTCATATGATTTTAATCAAGTCTACTGGAAATCAGGAACTAGTGATCACAGAAAAATAAAATCTGAGAATAGAAGAAAAACAAAAGGAAGTCAATTTACAAAGCATAAGTAAGAATCCACTTTAAGAGAGTAAGAAAATGGCAAAAACTCCACATCATTTTATCAACATTTGTACATCCATCTAATACAAGCAATTCAAAACATGGAATTGCTCTTCCTCACTGTTAGAGAATAATTAGTGCTATAGGATATAAGTGATGAATGTTCAGATCCCCTTCTAATGGAAGGGATTGAGTATATATAGATATGCAACCTTACACGTATCATTGATCCATCGATGAAGCTCTACTCGAGGTGTTGTAGAGATTATCTTGTGTAAGAGCAAGTCATAAATAGACATGACATTACATGATGTACCTAATACTTCATGTCGCTTAAACTCGTCGCATTAATTAGGTCGTATCTACTAGGTAGCGTACTAGAAGTCATCTACCTCGACTGGACAAACTCCATCCAAGCTGTGCTCAACATATCACATACTAGATGTTGCTTGTTCTAGGCCATATGCTTTAGGTTGCATACTTAATAGTCTAAGTATTCCATGGGTACTAGATTATACCCCATTTGCTTGTCTCATATGGCTAAGATGATGACCAGGTCACAAGGATATATAACTCTGTTTTACACAAAAGGGTCACTCAGGTGGCTAAGTCTACCACAGGGATAGTACCAAACATTCACAGATACAGATAGTTTTAGCTTTTTAGAAGGGAAAAATCATTAAATAAAGTTGAGTTATACCAATAGTCATAATCTAGTTTGAATTAGTTTTATTTCACAATATGTTTCTCTCACTTCATTTTACTGTTTACTTTCCCAATTTTAATATCTACACAACTAGCACATAATTGTGTGAAAATTCCACATTTGTAATGTGTTACAAGTCTCTGTGTAATTTTCACACACCTTTATAAATCTGTGTGAAAATTCTACACATCCATTTAACTTCTCTTTATACATTGGTATGTAAAAATTTAACTCACCCAAATACTACATTAAAAAATTCGCTTAACTCATTTTTCTTTGTGAAATATGTTAAAATTGGAACTATATGGGGTAATTTCTATTTTTAGAAACCTAAAACCAAACATTTAATTGATTTGTGCTACAGAGAAAGACAAAGGAAGGGCCATATGAATATGGATTTTCTCCGTGCATAGAATAGATACCATAGTCAATCTATACCTTCACTATATAATTCAGTTTAGTGTGCCAAACATATATGCTTGAAGAATAAGTTAGAAATAGAAGGGAAAAAAGAAAGAAAGAAAAACTGACCTTGATCCTCATCATCAAAAGAAGCTTCATCATCATCATCATTGACTTCAACCATTTCAATACCCGCATTATCATTCTCCAAAGCTTCAAGGCGAGCAAGAGCTGCCTAAACCAACAGATTGACTATAGCTTCAATGAATAGTAACATCAACCCCAAACGGCCAAACTCATTCATGATTTATCTAATGAAATCAACTCACATATTGGGTGTTATTTGAGATAATTTTCCAATTAATTTTTGGTATTAAAAAAAATACCTGAGTACGGTTATCACTACTCGCAAGTGCAGCTACCATCTTAGGAGCAACTTTGCGGGTTCGGCTTGACATGCGGCGTAATGGGTTTGATGTATCATCATCCATTTTTGCTGCAAATATGTAGCTGTATCAGAAAAGCATATACATATAACGAAAGCTGCAAAAACCCACATCAAGATTTCAAAATTCAAATTAAAAAAATCCGATCTTTTTTGTTCAAATGTAGTACATAAAAGTATCGACTAATTATTTCTTTACACATTAGGCAGGAAAACAAAAGACAGGGAAATTTGTATGGAAACAAAAATATTAAAAATTAAATAAGGAAGAACACAGTAGATCTACTTCCTCATCACCCGTCAATAGATTCGATTAGGGTTCAAGGTAGCCAAGATTCAAATTTTAGCCACTTTTCAGAAATCCAAAAAGTACCTCTTGTTCAAAAAAGAAGAAGCGTCGAAATTAGAGGAGTTAGAGCTGAGGAAGTTCCGAAAATTGATTGAGGAACTTGGGGTGGGGATAGCTGGAAGGAGAAGCTCGATGGCCTTGAGCTATGGTGGTTACGGACTACGGAGGCAGAGATGAGAATTCAGGAAGTTTCTTTGGGCCTCTTCCGCTGGGCTTTACTAGTTGGATCTAATTTTATTATGGGTCCTTTCGGGCCAAATTTAAAGTTGTGTTTATCTAAATCAGCCCATAAATTTGTCAACGTATGTTCATAGTTTGCAAAAACAAATAAACGAGTCTTCCATTATTAAAAAAAAAAAGAATTATAATACAGCACCGATAATATCATTATTATATATATTTATTAAAAAAATTATATTATAAATTATGATATAATTATAATTGATATATTAAATAATTATTAATTAAAATAATACGAAATATTTTTTAATATATAATTAAATATCATATATAGTATTAATAAAAAAAAAACGAAAATGAGAAGCATGTGAGATGTTTACGCTACTTAATTGTCAACGTTCAAGATTTTTCAATTAATCTCGGGAATAGAATCTTTAGAATATATATATATATATATTTTTTTTTTTTTGTGAAATTGTATTCAATATCCTCAAATCTTTTAACTTAAAATCGAATGAGAGTTAGTACTACACTAGAACATCCGTACCACTTGTAAAACCGTTTAAAAGGAAAAAAAAAAAGGAATAGTATTACTTATGTCAGAAAATTTTCATTGGATGGAGAGTAACAGATTCAAAGAAATATACATGGTTAAAATACTTAATTTAAAGAGGTGAGCCCAATATCAGCTTTTCATTTATATTATATCAAGATTATTATTTATACAATCATATAAAAGATAATTATTAATTAAAAAAATACACAACTTAAAGTAAATATAATTTTTATATATATTATAACGTAAATAACTAATAAGATACAAAACTCCTATCCTGTTAATGCAAAACTTTCTATGATCACATTGAGCCCAATTTTAGAAAAGCTGAGGATATAGAAAAATAGAACTATATAAATTGAGAAGTAACAAACATGTATGATGAGGTAAATACAGTATATATACACACACAACCAATTATATTTGTTAATATATACAACATGTAATTCTTCCATCTGAGAAGAACCCAGAACACAACTTCCTTTGCTCTCTCAAAACTTGTTGTTGTACTACTAATACAGAAGCAGTACTTCCGAAATCAAGAGAACTAACATAATCTCCAATCATTCCCAATTCATGATTCTCACTCCAATGTGATAACCCTTCAAGAAGCTGTGGATTTATCCCATGTTTCTTTCCCACAATCCAAAGATCAAAAGTTTCCTCATTTAAAGCTCGAATTGCTGCTACTGTTTGTGATCCATCTTCAACAACTACCTCTTTGTATTCCACTCTCTCATTTCTTTCATTCTTAACCCAAAACGACGTCACAACCCCATCGTCCAATTTCTTCTCCAATTCATCATCTCCTTTACTGTTATGAGAAAGAAACCTTATAACAGTCAAACAAACATCAGGATTTCCAACCATTCTATCTGCTAAAGAAAGAGCTTCTCTAGAATCAGCTCCTCCCAAGAACAAAATAGCAAAATGATAAACATTGTTCCTAAAATAAGGAAATCCAGGCAATAAAGGAGCATGAAAATAACCCTTGTCCACCAAAATTCCAACCGAACAAGGAGCATGAGCCAAGACATTAGAGTTGACAGATCTTATTCCTCCATGATTTTGCAAGCATTCTTTACTAAAGGGTAAGATAACAAATGTAGCTTTTCTGCGAAGAGCAAGCTCACAAATATCTTGGTACATAGTTCTCCTTGGTGCTACACTTGTATATGAATGGATTTTGACAGCTTCACCTCGGATTTCTTGGTATCTTTCTAGAGCATTGTAGATGGTGTCACCTGAATATTGTGGAGGAGCTTCTTGAGTCTTATGGTCGATGAAAATCGGGGTAGCTCTGCCAACAAGTTCGATTAAGCGAAGAGCATAGATTGAGAAGGGACTATTTGTACTTGCATTGGAGGCATCAACAACAGTTATTAATCCGCCAAGGCTTTCTGGGTCATGAATGCATACGACTGTGTCAAGTTCTGCGCCTGGAGCAGTGTGTTGGATTGTTCTTCGCTTGTTGGCCATGTATGGTCTCGTTGGATCATAAAGGATGCTGATCAAGGGTGAACAAACTGCTGTGAACAATGTTGTTAAGAGCACCATCAAAGTGAAACCTGGTGCCTTTACAATCTGGAAATGCATTATTACAACAAATTTGAGCAAAAGAATGAACATTATAAATTGCTTCTCTTATTTAGATGAGTATAAATATAGCTAAGAAGAGATTAATTTGAGGATCATCACCACTAATACAAACAAAGGTGTTCTTATCCTTATAAATATCCAGAACATACATAAATAATCACCTAATTAATGAAACATTGATACACTAGTACATATAAATTATAATGAAGACACATTATACATACCTTTTTGTCCAACCAATGAATAAATAATATAAGCTCCACTTGACCTCTTAAGCTCAAGATGAGGCTAAGAGTGAAACTATCTCTAACTGGCATTTGAAAATAGAGAGCAGTTCCCAACATGGCAACAAATTTGGACAAATAACCAGTCAATGTCATAGCAAACAGAGGCATCAATTTGGACCATCCATCAGAAGTCATTGCAGGAACATCTGTAAGAAGCCCAACAGTAGCATATGAAAATGGCAACAGAATTTCGGAGACAAGCGTATCACTCTTCTCCACAAGTGTTGAACCCAATGGAGGTCCATCAGGAATAATCAATCCCAACCATAATGGTCCATTACAAATGGCTACTCCAAAGAAGTCAGTTAGAAAACCTAAAGCCAATACAGCCAAGAAAATCCAAATAATAAAGTTTTGTTTAACTGGTTTCCCTTCTGGTGTTTTCTCAGCAATCCATTCCATTCCTATTCTAACAACCACAGCTACAAAAGTCGCCAAGCATGTAGAAGAAATCAGATACCAAAGTGCATTCCTAGGGTTATTTTCCCCTTGTAAACTTGCTTCAAAAGCAACAACAACATTAATCGCAATTGCATCACCAATTATAGCAGTAGACAAAGCCATTTTTCCAACCTCAGAGCTTAATAGATTCAACTCTTGTAAAACAGGGTGAAGAACAGGAAATGATGTTATAGCTAAAGCTGAAGAAATTGCACCGATTGAGGTAAATTTTGCAAGATCTTTATCCATCGATTCGCGAAAGAAAAATCCAACCCCTGTTACAGCTATTAATGGAACAACAAATCCCATAAAACTAATGTACAACTCTTTCTTTCCAGATTTTTTAACCAAACCCAAATCCATTTTCACTCCAGCCACAAAAAGAAAGTACATGAAACCTATTAACCCAACATTTTTTATCACAAAATAAGCGTTTTCTGGGTACATAAACGTACTAAAATCCTTATTACGACCCAAAACACTTGGTCCAATAATTATACCACCCTAACATTAATTAACAACATAAAGCATATTAATAATTAAATATTAAGAACCCAATATAAAAAATGATAAAGATTATAATAATAAAAAATAAAAAAACTTACAAGTATCTCGGAGATGATTCGAGGTTGTTTGAGAGGCTTGAGACAATAGCGAACTAAGCGAGTTATAATAACAACTACGCTAACTTCTAACAAGAAAATGGGGAAACAGAACTTTGAAGATTTGATATCGCTATAGAAAACACTAAATTGTTGATTATCATAAGGAGGACCACATGACATTGAAGTTCCAGAATAGAGAGTGGTAAAAGCATTTTCGGCCTTAACGACGCCATAAGCTTCCAAAGGAGACTGAAAGCCATATTGTTGATCTGAATAATTTGGTTGCCTCCCAAAGGAGGAGGCATGTGAGGGATTGTAGATTGAAAATGCCCCAACCATGCAATTCAAATTGAGCTAATTAATTGTAATTTGAAAGCTATGCAGAATGAAAATCTAACAATGCAATGAATATGGAAGAAGAGAGACAAATAATAGTTTATGTGAAAGGAGCTAAAAATGGGAATGTGGACATGCGTTAGTTGGGGATATGAGAGTACCATCTATTATTAGAGTTGTGGTTGAAACAGGTGCTAGTGTTGTGAGGTTGATAGTATTGTCTTCTTCGGATTTCATGCTAAATGTAAGCTTCAAGTATTGGGAAACTTAATTTTTCAACGAATTCTATTCATAATTTTTTTTTTACTAATATTAACATAAATATTTTTCTTATTTTTTATAATAATAATAATAATATATTAATTTCATGAAAAAATAATATATATTGATTAATATTATTATATTTACCCCTTATTTTTAGAGATTGACATTTAGTTATAATTTAGAATATTATTTTTATATCGGTTAAGTTAAAAGTTTGGAATAAGTCACTTCTAAAAAAATTTAAGAAATTATATAAAATTATAATTTTAAAAATAAAAATAATATTAAATAGATTAAATTATTTGAATTTCAATATAGTAAGAGTTTAACTTAAGTAATATTTAATTGGTAAAACATTAAAACTTTATTATTATTTTTTGATAAAATTATATAAAATAGATATTATTTTATTAATAAAAAAATATTATAAATATTAATTTTTAAAAAAATTTTAAAATTAGCTTTAGAAAAATACTAATTTATTTAATAAATTATAACTAGTTATGTATAAAAAATATGGTTTAATGTATCAAATTTATTTAAATTTATATGAGTGATGTTAAACTCTATTTACTTTTAAAAAGATTAGAGAGCTCATAAATTGACTGATTTATTTTTCTAATAAATAAAAAATTAAAAATTAAAAGATATTTATAATTTTATTTATAGATAAAAAATATTATATATATATATATATATTATATTTTTATAAAATAATAAAAAATATAAATAAATTTTTTTAATTAAAATATTTTATAATAATATTATCATGATTATAAAAATATCTAAATTAATACTTTTAAAATTTATAACGTATAAATAACATATTAATATTAATTCATCAACCGGTAACCTTCTAAATTAAAATAATAATACTTATATTTATTAATATAAATTTTGAATGTTAATTTTTAAAATATTATTATTAATAAGTATACTTTTTCATAAATTTATTATAATTTATAAAAATATAAAAATATTTATTTTATTATAATTATATTTATAATATATAAATAATAATAAAAATATATACAATAATATATTTTTTAAAAATTATAATTATATTTAAATGTAATTATTTTTAAATTAAATATATTTTAATCGTTATCTATGAATTAATAAGAAAATAAATTTTGTGAATATTTTTATAAAAGATGATTTATTGTATAGATTTTATATTTATTTTAAAAATAATATTTAAATTTTATTTTTTTTATAATAATTTAATCTCGTATGAAAAAACGATTCAATAAAAATATATGCTTTTATTTATTTGATTTTTTTATAGTTTATTAAAATAAAAATAACTTATATTTAATATAATTAAAATATAAAAATAATTATTTTAATATAATAATAAAATTTAAATATTATTTTTATAATAAATATAATACGATAATCATATTTATCTACAGAGTAATTAACCTGCCGGGTATTATTCGCAACAAATATTGATATAAAGAAAATAAAAATAAGTCAAACGAACTTCGTCCTGAAAACATACGATTTCTACTATAACTCGAGCTTCTCCGTTTTAAGTTTTCAGCCCAGCTCTAACAAGTTTGTTTATTATTCAATCAGTGATTCTTCTTCAAATTGGACTTATAATTTCGATGTCGATAGAGATCAAACTTTCCCGAAATAGTCGTGTGTATCGCCCTTCTGTAAGTCGTCCTTTCCTCTGTATGATAGTGATTTAATTGTTGTCGTAGAAGACGATGTTTATGATTTTGGGGTTTCAGGAACCTCTTGAAGGCAGAATTGTTGTCAAGTCTCCGTCTTCAATCTCCCATTATGGAATCCGATTCACGGTCAATGGATCCGTCACCATGCAGGTTTCAATCGAATCTTCTATTTGTTTCCAGAGAAAATATCAAAGTAAAATAAAAGCTAAATATTGAATTCTAGTACTTATTAATTTACTCGTCTAGCCTACATACATTTAGGCACATTTACAGAGTTGGAAATTGGAAGAAGAAGAAAATACAGTTAAAGTACTGAACCTTAGCAAGTCCATTCCTCCTGCTTTGCTGTGCTATATGAGATAGTTCTGATATAAATTTCCTCTTTTTCCCTCGGCTAATCAATGGGGTTAGCTTACTTAGGAGTATTGAGTTTGCATTTTACTTATCTTCTGTGTTATTTATGTTTGTCACTTCTATTGATTTGATTTATAATTATATTTTACCGATTAAAGGTTCGTGGGGGATCAGCAGGAGTTATAGAATCTCTATATGGTGTTATCAAGCCTATTCCTATTGTGTAAGTTAAATATCCTGTTCATAGTTGTTGCCTTGTTGCAAATTTTTCCTGCATTTTTGTAGGTTTGGCCATTCTGGCTACGGCACACAACAGAACACACATTTTTTTGTCAGATTTGAATTCTAATTGTTTAGTTATTGTTGACATTATTTTTTCTTACTATTATCAATATATAGTTTGACATAAAACAACTTAATTTTTTCATGAACAACACGACACAACTGTCATTACTACATTTTGAAAAGAACATATGTAAATTCGCCTGGGATCCCTCCATTTTAATGACTTTATATGCTCCATCAATTATTTGGTAAATGATTATTTCATGAATATTTGATAGTCCGACCTTAAATAGTATGTACAGTTTATACATGATGGAATTGAACTTAAAATAGTATGTTAACTGTACATATGTACATAAGCTAATGTATAATGCATAAAGTTTGTAATTATACCTAGATATGTAAATGTGTACAACAAGCTTACATGCTATTTTGACATCTTAAATCAATATTTGGTGTATTTTTATTTTGTTTGGATTTTCATTTCAATAATCAAGTAGTGGGTTAGATATTTGAAAGATAACAGGCTGGTCAAATCAATGAAAACCAACTTTTGGAAAACGTAGTCTTCTATAAACTTAAACTGTATCTATCAATTAAATAGGACATTTTTATCAAAGGGGAATGAGAATGAAAGAATGTGGTTGATTCCAATTGAGCTTGTTCACTTCACTTTTTGTGTTATAAAAGGAAAAGAGAATGACTCCAATTTATTATTATTATTCCCAAATATGGCCAAAATTCATTCCACTCCAAAGGGTAGTTATTAATTAATTCCCTATCCTGATGCTATTTTTTTTCTAATTTCACATCATTATCAAATTACCCTCCATAAACTAATACAATTTAAAAAATTGCCATAAATTAAAGATAAGTAAAGTGTGGAGTAGTAGTACCAAATTTACTAGCACTCTATAATATAATAATTATAAGAATTTATTATTAGAAAAAAATACTATAAAAGTCTCTTAGATTAGATCATTTGTGTTGTTTAGTCATTTAAGTTAAAAATATGTCACTTAGTCTCTTAACTTTGTAAAAATGGGTCAATTAAAGACAAATCATATTATTTTAATGATTTTTTATTAAAATATTATTATTTTTCTGTTAAGTGATTAAACGCGATTGAAACTCGAGTCTTTAACAATAGTAAAGTCACAATTAATATAAAAAATTTCTCAAAATATTTGTTTTTTAATATTTGTTTATTGCTACTATTTTATTAATTTTTAATTTTTATGAAAAATTAAAATATATTTAAATAACTTGTTTTTAAAATTTTATTATTGTTTATTTTTCTTAAAATATTTCATATTAAATTTTATTTTTATCATTGTTAAAGACTAGTATTTTAATCGCATTTTAATTATTTAATAAAAAATAATAATATTTTAAAAAAAAATTATTAAAATAATATAATATGTCATTAATTGGTCCTTTTACAAATATGAAGAACTAAATGATACCGTTTCTAATCTGATGGACTAAAGAGCACAATGACCTAATCCAAGTAACTTGTGTGTCATCTCACCCTTATTATCAATGTCAATCTGATTTTGATTGATTTTTATTTCGAATTAGTAATGGCGTCCTTAGACTTGTTCTTTACCGAATTTAGTTTGTAGAATCAGCTTATACTCTTGGTGTATTACTATTCTTTAAAATAACCAATTGTTCAGTTTGGAGCTGACAACACATAGATGGTAAGTTTAACATTATTAATACCGTTGCTTCTTTATTCACACTCTTCACTTACTAAAGGTGATGAAGAATTAACCCTGTAAAAATTTCTATAGATTGTTAAGTGAGCATTTCTTGTCATAATATTTGAGTTTGAAGTAAAATTTGCTTAATGGTTGTGTAGAATGAGAAGGCATCATTGTGGGAGAGAGTGAGGAGAATGGAGAATGACTGGTGGGAGATTGGAAAGGAAAGGCTTACAAAATATGGATTTTTGTTGAGGATGACAAGTAGAGAATAAAGAAACAACCTCAATAGTGAACAATAAACATTCAATATCCTATTATGCCTTTATTTTGAGGATACTAAGAGAATCCTGATCCGAAAATAATAAGACCTAAGTATCCTAAATTACTAAATTTAACAAATTAATATTAATAGATTTATCTAGTGACATATTGAAGATGAAGTGAATGTTGTGATGAGCCTCGTATATTTTGAATTTAAGCTATTGTAGTAATTAGTCCGGTGTACTTTATTTCAGCTCTGTGTTATCCCAATGCTTTGTTCTAATTAACTTCCTATTTATGATCCTTGTTAGTTCTTCCCATATGCTTAGCTGTAACTGACAATTGTACCATTACCATTAACTTGTTCTAACTTGAAATCAGGAGCAAGAACATTGAAGTTAAACCTGCTGGAAAGATCGCTTCAGGTACAACAGAGGTAGTATGTAACTGGTGAAACAGTAAACTTTAGTGTTGCTTTTTGATTTAGAAACAATGTTGTACTATTTGACAAATATTCCATATACCATCCATTGGCAGTACCAGTGTTATGATAATCAATGTTTTAACTTAAACAGATAAATTATAGAAATTTAAGTTTTATGGAGAGTGATAAATTTCATATGATATGAAATATGTGAATACTGTACTTTGATACTTGAATGTTTTCCGTACCCCCGTTATATGCTGTATATGAATCATTTGTAATCATGAGATGCCCTACTGTTGTCATCTGGGGATCAACGCTAGCAAGTTAATTCCACGTAAATTAACATCAATGCGTGGCAGGAGGGGGTTGGGAACCTACTCTGATTAGTTTTTTTGTAGCTATTATCCTAGACATTTAAGATTTTTTTTTGGGTCATGAAATAACATTCCTATCCTAGTCAGGTTTTTCACTTTACCTTTTTTTTCTTATTTCGTTGGAACTTACTTTAAGATCTCAGTCATTCTTACCTTCCTGGAGATGTCTTAATTATGCTGTATGAAAACCTTTCAGTTCTTGGAGTATTCATACTTCCCTATTTATATTCTTATGTAAGTTACTTTTTTTGAGCAATTGTTTTGGAAGTTGAGAATTGTTTTGTGTTTATAGCTGTTATTATCTTCCGCAGATACCATTTTCCATAGACCTCAGGAAACCAGGAGAACAAAACATGGGAAAATTCTATGAGACCTTCCATGGAGCTAATATTAGCATTCAGGTAGATATTTCAAACATAGAAATTTATAATCTTCACATGGTCATTTGATTGATGCCTGTTTCTTATTTTTTTCCTCTTAAAATAACTTTGTTCATTTTTACTGAGATGTTTAGTGACTAAGAAATCTTTTGATAGTATTTGTTAACTGTAGATTTAGCGAGAGGATACATTCATAAATCATTATCTACAACTTTGGAATTCATAGTTGAAAGTGATAAAGGTAGCCTTTTGTTCTATTGATTAAATAATTTTTCATTAATCATTTCATTTTAATGTCATCTAGATAATTTGTTTTCCTTTTTCTGTTGGTTTGCATTTTTAGCCGACCTTCTCGAGCTACCTGTTTCTCCAGAGATGGTGATCTTTTACATTACTCAGGACACCCAAAAACATCCGCTACTTCCTGAGTTGAGATCAGGTTTGCTATTTACGTCCTATTCTCTACCACCCTCTTTGTTCCAGTGAACTTCCCTTGTTAAAAGTAGTGTTATGATAATTTTCACCCATCTATTTTTAGGAAAAAGGTACTACAGGTTCTATAATTATGTGATATATGCACATTAGTCCTACAATTTATGGGTTAGGCACTACATGTCCAATGATTTAATGAAGTTATTCCTGTTAGACCAATTAGGTGCATAATCCAAGTTCTCTTAGAATTTATAATGTTTGAGAAGCCACCAAAATTGTTCCAACTCAACGGGTAAACGCGGGAAACAATTAGAAAAAACCCCTGAAATGAAGACCGCGTGTCACACACGTCTTATTTCTAGAAGATTTAACAAAGTAAATGAAATTTGAACTAAATTGACTAACTCTAAAAAATTCCACAAATTATGGACAATATAGAAGATTCACTTCACACATACATTGGTAGGGATGTGTAAAAAATCCGATCACCCGATTAATCTGATCAATCTAATCTATTCCGTTAATTTTTTTACGATTTCAATTCGACCATTAGATCAGATCAGATGAAAAAAAAAATTATTCGTTAAGTTCGAATCGAATGGCGGATTTCACTATGATTCATTTGATCCCATCCGATCCAACCGAAATTAATTATATATATTTAATTAATATATATTTATTTAGTTTTTTAAGGTTTCTTTTAACTCAAATAATTTTATATTATGATTTATGTGAAAATTTAAATTTTTTATTCAAAATACCAGAAATAGAGTTAATTAAGTTTATTGGTCGGATTGATCGAATTGCATCAAATTTAAAAGGTGATCGGATCGGTTGCGAATTAAGATGTTTCAATTCGATCGGATGGTCGGATTGGATCGGATTAAGATAAAATCAACAGATTCCATCCGATGAACACCCCTGTGCACTAGGAACACGGCATAACCATACCCCTTATAAATAACAAGGAGGTCATTGCTTGGCTATTTTCTTAAGTTAATTGGGTTAATAACTGGTGTGAACCAAGAAGGAAGAGGTGGAAGCTAGATTGAAGCTATGGCCAGTGCCAAAGTCAAGGTCTTTTTAATTATCGTACGATTTTTTAGAGAAGACATGGAACGATATTCCGCTTCGGTAGAGGATCTAGAGAGATGTTCCTACTTTTTGCATTTTCAAGAAATGGAAGAAGAACCTAGGAACATGTACAACTAGTGGTGGATCGACGAGAATCAAGACAACCTGCTCCGTCAGCATGTGCCTGATTTAAAATTTTCAGAACTGAATTAATAATTTTTACAAATAACAAGACCATTGCTGCGCCAACCATCATTTTTTTGGGTATAATTTCACTAATACTGTTAGGGTTTTAATTATTTTTAAGGATGTCCTCAACCTATTGAAAATGTCAAAGATGCCATTCTAATTGAATGGTGTTAGTTTAAGTTAGATAAACAAGTAAAATTTAAGGGCAAAAAGGTAGTTTTGTGATTAAGTGAGAAAAAATCACCAAATAGTAGAAGCCCTCTTCTTTGTCATCATCGCAACAACTTTCCCCCTCCTCCTTCACTATTGCAACAGAGTCATCTCTCTTAAACTTTCCACAAAAGAACAAAAAGGGAAAATGCGCAAAGAAAAAAAAGAAAATACAAAGAGAAATAATGGTGGTGAGATTTTGATATTTCAAATTTTGCTTGATATTTATTTTTCATTATCTTCTTAAGGGTGCGTTTCTTCATTTTAAAGAGTTGATTCATCCACTCTTTAAATTTATACGTTTTCTATTCACACGGATCAAGATTTTGGTTCCTTTTTTTTAACTCAAATACCCTAGTGTTGGAATGGCTATGGTTGTCGATTATTAGTCCAATTACAATCCCTTTCTTCCTCTTCAATCTCCCCGAGGTCCAAAATTAACCAGTGATGGCGGCACTATTGTTGCCGATAGTCCCAAGTTATGGTGAAGTAAACTGATGTGCTCAAGTTGTTTCAGGGTGAGGTGGAAACTGTTGGAGATTGCTATAAAGCTCCTTAAATTAAGGAGCAAAACAAGGAGCAATTCAAGGAATCATTAATTTAGGAGTGAATTTTCTTATAAATAGATGTGTAATTGTAATGAATTAATCAACCAAGTGTTCATTCCAATTGAGAGAAAAGCATAGAGAGAAAAGCTTTTGTGAGAAAATTGAGAGTAATTTTCTTGGGTGTAATTGGGTTGTGAGTGTTGTAAACACCTTGTGTAATTTCTCCCCTATCAGTAAAAAGATCTGCAACAGGTCCGGAGACGCAAGTAAGATTAGTCGAACTCCGTTATTAAATTTATATGTTATTTTATCTATTTTGCTTTCTCATAAATCTGGCTTATCGAAAATTTACGTAATTTCCCAAAAACTGGTATCAGAGCTTTTGTTGACGATATTTTTTCGTTGACGGAGGTGTTCTAATACACGATGGTTTTCAAAAATAGTCAAAAATGATCCGGAGAAAGTCATATATGAGTGGGAGCAATGGCTGCAAATGAAGGAAAGGTGAAACTCGAGAAATTCAATGGTATAGATTTCGGGTTTTGGAAAATGCAAATAGAGAATTATCTGTATCAAAGAAATATATATCAATCTCTTTCAGGGAAGAAGTCAGAGGCTATGAAGGAAGAAGATTGGAATCTTACAGGCAGAATGCAAGCCACCGAAATTATTCGATTACTTATTTATCGTAATGTTGCTTTCAGCAAAAGAAAGACCACGGTGGGTGCTTAACATGGTAGCTCTACTCCCGATATGTATGAGAAGCCGTGATCTTAAACAAAGTGCACTTGATGGGCGTTTGTTCAATTTGTGGATGACGGAAGTCGCGTCGGTAGCTCGACATCCCGATAGACTCGGCACGGTCATGACCAGGTTGAGTTCGGTGGGAGGTGGTCGATGAAGAAGTACTGGCATTGATACTTTTGTCTTACTTTGCAGAGAAAGGCCCCGGAATACTTCTTGGCCGTGTGAGTAGCTCGTCGGGAAAGCGATAAGTTGAAATTTGACGATGTTCGTGATCTGGTTCTCAGTGAAGAGATTCGACGTAGAGAGTCAGGTGAATCGTCAACTTCTTCAGTTTTGCATACAGAATCATGAGGAAGAAATTTAACTAGAGGGAATGAACGTGACAGAACAAACTATCAAGGTAGATCAAAGGACAAGAGGTCCAAATCCAGGAATTCTAATAATTCTCATAGCTCAAAGACTATTGAGTGTTGGAATTGTGGGAGAACCAGGCACTACAAAAATCAATGCAAGAGTCTGTGCAGAAGAGACGAACAAATGAAGGCAGAGGCAAATGTTACTTCCACCTCAAGAGGAGATGATGCATTGATATGCTCTTTGAAGAGCAAGGAAGAATCTTGGGTGTTAGATTTTGGAGCATCGTTCCATGCTACTTCACAGAAATAATTTTTCGAGAAATATGTCCCCGGAAACCTTAGAAAGGTATATCTTGGCGATGACCAATCATGTGCTATTATTGGCAAAGGTGTAGTAAAGATTAAGTTGAGTACGTTTGGGAGGCGAAGGATGTCGAGGCGTATTCGGAGCCTAAGAAGGAACTTAATCTCGATGGGCGCAATTGGCCGGTGGGGAAATTTCTGTACGATCTTGTGATGATGATTGGAAGATTTCAAAGGGTGTAATGATGAGTTGCTCGAGGCAAGAAGAGTGGCCTTCTTTACATGACAGCGAGCGTGTTGTTCGATCGCGATTGCGAAACGTGAGCAATGAAACACCAAATTTGTGGCAGGAGACTAGACCACGCGTGAGTGAAAAGGGGATGAAGATTATGTGAACTCGAAGGGAAAACTTTCGGAGCTACGGTCTGTGAGAGATAAACGTGTGCGAAGATTGCGTACTTGGAAAGCAAAGAGAGTTAGCTTTCGGACAAGTGGTAGAACCACACAAGAGAAGGAAAAGTTAGAGCTTATCGGCTACGATGTTTGGGGACGACAATGATGCCATCCATTGGTGGGAAACACTCTTGCATTGACTTTCATCGATGATCGGCTCTTGAAAGGTATGGGTTTACTTTCTAAAGAATAAGTCTGAAGTATTTGAGGTTTTCAGAAGATGGAAAGCTATGGTTGAAAATGAGACAGGTTTGAAGATCAAAAAGCTCAGAACCGATAATAGTGGTGAATGTGAAGACACCATATTCAAAAATTTCTGTTATGAGCAGGGGATCAAAATGGAAAAAAACTGTGTCAGGCACGCCTCGACACAATAGTGTAGCTGAGCTCATGAATCGAACGTTGACAGAAAGAGCCAGAAGCATTTGTATACAATCAGGTCTACCGAAGCAGTTCTTAGCAGAAGCAGTCAACACGGTAGCTTATTTAATCAATCGAGGTCCATTTGTTCCATTAGAACATGGAATACCAGAGGAGGTATAGAGTGGAAAAAGGTGAAACTATCACATCTAAAAGTTTTCGGCTGTATAGCATTTGTGCATATTAGTGATCAAGGCAGGAATAAGCTTGATCCCAAATCCAAGAAATACACATTCATCGGTTATGGTGAGGATGAGTTTGGCTACCGCATTTGGGATGACGAAAACAAGAAAGTGATCCGTAGTAGAGATGTGATTTTCAACGAAAGGGTGAAGTATAAGGACATGCATAAAATAGATGCCAACAACTCAGAGCAGAATGAGTCAGTATTTGCAGATGCAGATGATATCCCAAATAGTTCTGCAACGGAACCAATTGTAACAAGTCCTCAGACAGAGAAACTTGTTGGACAGAGCAGTTCACAACAGTCCGACACACCACAACCTCCTACTCTAGCTCCTGTATTGAGGTCTTCTATACCTCATATGCCTAACAGGAGATACATGAACTATATGTTGCTGACTGATGGAGGGGAGCCTGAATGCTATGATGAAGCTTGGCAGACTCGAGATTCCAACAAGTGGGAGCTTGCCATGAAAAAAGAAATGAAATCTCTCATCTCCAACCAGATAAGAGAACTAGCTGAGTTACCTATGGGAAAGAAGGCACTTCACAACAAATGGGTGTATCGGGTGAAAGAGGAGCATGATGTTTCCAAGAGATATAAAGCCCGCCTAATTGTCAAAGGGTTTCAACAGAAGGAAGGAGTTGACTACACTGACATTTTCGCTCCCGTTGTGAAGCTCAATAATATCATATCAATATTTGAGTATTGTAACCATTGAAGATCTTCATCTTGAAAAATTGGATGTGAAGACTGCATTTTTTCACAGAGATTTAGATGAAGAGATATACATGTACCAGCCAGAAGGTTTCTCAGAAAGAGAGAATGAGAACATGATGTGCAGACTTAAGAAGAGTTTGTATGGCCTGAAACAAGCCCCGAGACAATGGTACAGAAAGTTTGACAGCTTTATGCACAAGGAAGGTTTCCAGAAGTGCAATGCTAACCATTGTTGCTACTTCAAGAGATATAGGCCCAGTTATATCATTTTACTACTTTATGTTGATGATATGTTAGTAGCAGGTTCAGATATGGATGATATTAGAAGGTTGAAGCAGCAATTGTCAAAGGAATTTGACATGAAAGACTTGGATCTAGCAAAGAAGATTCTTGGAATGCAAATCACAAGAAATAAGAAGAAAGGATCCTTACAGTTATCTCAAGCAGAGTACATCAATCGTGTTTTGCAAAGATTCAACAAGGGCGACGCCAAGCCAGTTAGCATACCCTTGACCAGTCACTTTCACCTATCTAAGGATCAGTCCCCTCAGACAGAGGAAGAAAGAGAATTCATGGCTAAGGTTCTTTATGCCTCAGCCATTGGAATTTTGATGTACGCAATGGTCTATACGAGACCAGACATTGGCCATGCAGTAGGAGTTGTTAACAAATTTATGTCAAACCCAGGGAAAACTCATTGGAAAGCAATCGAGTGGATTTTGAGGTATCTACGAGGCACCACAAAAAAGTGCTTGTACTTTAGTAAAGGAGAGTTAAAAGTATAAGACTACGTAGACGCAGACTTTGGAGGTGAAGTTGATCACTGAAGAAGCACCACCGGTTATATATTTATTATTGGAACTACAGCTGTTAGTTGGATGTCACAAATACAGAAAATTGCCACTCTATCCACTACAAAGGCTGAGTATGTAGCGGTGAATGAAGCTAGTAAAGAGATGATATGACTTCAAGGTTTGTTAACTGAGTTGGGATTCAAACATGAGAAGAATGTTCTACACAGTGATAATCAAAGTGCAATACATTTGGCGAAGAATTCAGCATTTCATTCTAGAACCAAGCATATTGGATTTTGTTATCACTTCATCAGATCTCTATTGGAAGATGATGTGTTAATACTGGAGAAGATTCAAGGAAGCAAAAATCCAGCAGATATGTTAACAAATGTGATAACTATTGACAAACTGAAGTTGTGCTCAACTTCAGTTGATCTACTAGAGTAACAAGACTAAAAAAACTGCTGCATTGATCAAGGTGTGAAGACAGATTAAAATCAGTCTTCAAGTGGGAGATTATTGGAGATTGTTATAAAGCTCCTTAATGTAAGGAGCAAAACATGGAGCTTAATTCAATGAATCATTAATTTAAGGAGTCAATTTTCCTGTAAATAGATATGTAATTGTAATGAATTAATCAACCAAGTGTTCATTCCAATTGAGAGAAAAACTTAGAGAGAAAATCTTTTGTGAGAGAAAATTGAGAGTAATTTTCTTGGGTGTAATTGGGTTGTGAGTTATGAGTGTTATAAACACCTTGTGTAATTTCTCCCATTTCAGTAAAAAGATCTGAAGCAGGTCCGGAGACGTAAGCAAGATCGGTCGAACTCCGTTATCAAATTTGTGTGTTATTTTATCTTTTTTGTTTTCTCGTAAATCTGATTTATCGGGAATTTGCGTAATTTTCCAACAGAAACAATCACAACCGTCTGTTAATCTCTTGGTTCATTTTCTTCATCGTTGTCTACTCTAGCCACATCGATGCTGGATTTAGCCTCATTGGAAAATTGTTCTACTTCAAAGGTAGCTGCTTTTGTTGCTCCTTCACCTCTGTTGATTAATTCTGCTGCCGATGAAAAATCCAACTCCCAGAATGCTTTTTTTTGTGGCTCTCTGCCTACCTTAATAGTTAATCAAATTGATTATTATTTTATTGATGCTAATATAATAAAAGATGAATTTTGAAGTCAAACATGGATGACTTGGAATGGATTCCAATATCTTTAATAGCAAATTTTCCTAGTAAACATACAATATCCAAGTGATCTTAAATTCGTTAATAGCCTCTACTATCTTGGAAGTACAAGATGACAAGGTGAGGAGGTATAATGAGCGGAAGAAATGGCTACCAACCTCTAAACCTCTTCATGACAATCAATTGAGTTAGGTTCATTATCCCCTGACAACTCTGCATCCATTGTAAAGGTCACAGTGGAAGAACAATTGTTGGCCATAATAGCGTAGTACAGATACTAAGCCTGAGATTGTCTCAGAAAACTGTTCCACAGAGCCAATTACCCGGCCAGAATTTCCCAATGGGGAAACTTCTCAGAAAACTATTCATATGGAGAGGAATATGAGGACGGTAGAGAAAACAAAAAAGGTAATTTTGTGGTAAGATTATTTTAAAATGTTGTGTCACTAACAGGTTTACTAACTTCCTTTATAAATGGGGGCATCCTTAAAGATTCATTAAAAGTTGAGGGTATTACAGCTCCTCTTTTAAAAGTTAGGGACATATTTTTTGAGATCCTCCTTTGTTGTTTTTTTTAGTATCTGACAACACCATTTTAAATTTCGTATATGTGGTGTAATTTTATATGTATTGTTAGAGATGATATGCCTCTTATGAGAGCTATTGCTTAATAGGTGGATTTCGGGTGACTGGAAGAATGTCGACTCTCTGTTCTTTAACAGATGCCATTAATGGGGAACTGACAGTAGAAGCATCTGCAGAGCCCATTGCTTCCATAGATATATGCTTGCTTCGTGTTGAATCAATTATTCTGGGAGAGAGAATTGTAACTGAAACATCTCTTGTTCAGACCACTCAGGCAAGCCATATTTTTATATTGTTTAATAATATCGTAACCCAAATTAGATCTTAGTTAACATTGCTTATTTTCTGTTTCTTTTATTTGTGTTTGGATAATAATATTCTTGTTTTCATTTCTTAGATAGCAGATGGAGATATTTGTCGCAATATGGCTCTGCCCATTTATGTTTTGCTTCCCCGTCTTTTGACATGTCCAACAATCTTGGCTGGGTGAGTTATATATCAAAATTTTATTGCTCATTCGATTTTGTCCTAGTTATTTTTGTCTAGATATTTTGTAGTGTGAACTTTCGTGTTCTCTTTTTGTGGTTGGGGACCATATACAGATGGATTTTGCATATATATTGCTCTTGGCAAATCATTTACTCTATTGTTTGGGATTAAAAAAAATAAAATAAAAAATTACATATTACATGCTCGTCTGCCTGTACAAATACGATGGTTGATACAACTCTATAAATATATTATGAGATAATTTCCTTGCATACCCACAGTTTAACAAAAATAAAAATAAAAAATCTTACATACCAACTTTTTTTCTCATACGAATGAATACCTTAGTTGAACAACTAGTTGTAAAGCTGTACAATTGTTTACAAAGTAGGCACGTGAAAAAAATAGGGATATTGAAAGAATAAGTCGATGACACTCTATTTATTTATTATATTTTTTTGTGCAGTCCATTTTCTATTGAATTCAAAGTTACTATAGTTGTAACCTTTCGGTCGGAGCTTTCCAGGTTACACGCAAAATCGGATCCAACAACTCCTAGGTTGTGGGTAAGTAGAAGTTCAAATTCAAATTTTGAGGTATATATTTGCCTAGTCTAAAAGCTTATCTATCCAAATCTCAGCTGGCAATGGAAACTTTACCACTGGAACTGGTCCGGACGAGATAAGGTGAGAATTGCATAGATTTAATATGGAGTGCTTCTAAGATTACATGGTAGATCTTTTAAATGACAGTTGATGCATCAACTTATCAGCTATTTTCATGTCTGATTGTATCCTCTGTGTGTAACTTGTTACGTATATATGTCAGAAATAAGACATTATTTACATAATCTGTGTTAGTTTTTCGCTGAACTTGCATTACTTAGTTGATTTTCATTAATTCATCTTGGAAGTCTTAACCCTTAAACTTTAGGGGTGTGTAAGGTTGGGTGGTTTCGTTTTTGAACCAATCTGAGCAATTAGAGGTGTAAAACCATTACAATTGGTTTGTGTAATTTTTGCACACATACCTCTAAGGAATTAATGTCGAACAACATACTTTCTTTGATTTTTCTAAAGTTGAAACCAATCCAACCCAAAGTACCGACACAAGTGGGTTATGTTAGTTTGGATTAATTGGTTTGTGTAATTTTTGCACACATACCTAAGTAAAATTCTATTTATCACAGGTTTTTTATAAATCATAAATAATGTGTTAAATTATTATTTGTAATTACAATCAGATTTTCATAAATGTATCCAATAAAAAATTATCATATTAGTTGTGATTATAATATACAAAAATATTCTTATTATACAAATGAGTTAGTGGTTGGAATTATTCTCCTCATATTGCTATTGCTAATTTAGAAGTCCCGGATGAGGGTTTGTTTTCTTCACTAGAATTTCTAGGAATCCAGACATCACAATTATTACAAATCTCAAATAGGAGAACATGTTATTCGGTCACATATGATTATTATATGTGTTTGGGTCAACTTATAAATATATTATTAAATTATTATATTAAATTAAAGTTTCTCTGGTTTCTATTCTCGAATTAAAGAAAATGTTTCATTCATAGTATTTTATTAATCTTTCGTCCATCTATATTTTTAAAAATATAACATTTGTTATTCATCTTCCTTACCAAACCTTAAGTAAATAACTCTCTAATGGCAGAAGTGAATCGAATTCATAATCCTACTAATGGAATAAATTCGTTAACAGATTTTATCTGTAATCCAATTGAGTTTTGTGACTGGAATTGCAAAATCAATCTTAGCGCCATAAATTTCACATTTGGCAATCTCTGTGACAGGAATAAAGCTTAGTAAATCATACGCTATCATTGAATACGAGTTTCTTCCACTCGATTCAAAATTAGCAAATGGAAATTGAGAACAATCAATTGCTTTCACAGTTGAACTAGACTTGGTTACGTTTTTCCAATTCAATGTTTATTTTACGAACCTATTTTCATATATAAGGTTTGAGCTCAAAAGAAGTCATGGTACTGTAGCTGCTATAGAATTTGATAAAGCAAACATTGAATCAACGACAGTAAATTGGGTAAAGATGGTTGATTTCTTCGCAAATATCAATTCATTAATAGGATTCTAAATTTCATTGAAATGAATTCGATTGGGATATTTGCTTAAAGCTTGGTAAGGAAGACGATGAAAAATGAATTTTATGGATTTTAAATTATTTTTCTTTATTTTTAATGGGTACATGAACAAAAAATGCACAGAATAATATGAATACAACACTTTTTATTTTAACTGTAGGAATAAGATGAAATTTAGTTCATGGTATATCAAAGAAATGTAATAATTTGTTAGTATATTTGTAAATTTATCCCATTTGTTTTTTGTGGTGAAAAAATTACATCAAACACCTTGGGATTTTTGCTTTATATATCAAGAGCCCCTGAAGTTCAATATAATTTCAGAAACACCTTTTCAGGCTATCAACAATAGACATTATGAAATTGTGAAAATAAATAAATATTCGAAATATAAACGATGAAATGTACCACCTATTTTTGGTGGTGGTGGCACTCTAATCACTCGAGTAAAATGGGGTTGGGTTCAAGCAAATTATGACTTGCTCCAGTAGAATTAGGCACTCTCGGATGGGAACTGGATGCTAGTTGGTATCTCGCTAGAGGGAAATTATGACTTTGCTTGAGCAAAACTTTCATAGCCAAGTAAAGCTGCGATGGCTGGTGGTATGATATTATGATTCACTATTTCCTTATTTTATTTTATAAATTCGAAATACATCAAGTATAATTTAATTTTAAAAAAAACAATGATACGTGAGGCTTGAAGGACTTTTGTAAATGGAGAGAGAGAGAGCAATAATTAAATTTGCAAACTCGTCCATGTCTACGCTATTAGCTAACTAAATGCACAATATTACGTTTTAAATATCATGCTTCGATGAATTAAAACAAAAATAATAAGATAAGACACTCTCAATACAATATAACAATGCTAGTTGTTTTCTTACACTATATAAAATTACACTATATAAAATTTAGGTTTGTTAATAATTATGATAATGTATTGATATTATTTATATTTTATATTACTAATGTATTGATATTATTTATATTTTATATTACTAAAAAATTTTGTTTTAATATCTCAGTTTACATATTGATATTCGTTTTAACCATTTTTAATAGTTTTTTAGGTCAAATTATATCACTTGAATCTTATACGTCAAATTGAACAAAGTTATTGTGAGAATTTAAGAAAAAAAAACAATATTAGAGTTATGATTTTTAGGATTTTTATTTCCATCTTCGAATTTCATTACTTAAAACATTAAATCCTCTGTAAACATTAAGGTTGATAATTTACAAATATTTAACAAATTTTGGAATCAATCTCAAATATTTTGTTTATGATAGTCGAATTAATTTAACTCGATTAAAGATTAATTCATTTAATAAGAATTTCTCTTCTATGTATGACTCTAATACTAGAAAGATGGTTATCAGAGTTTGATCATTTTATGTTTTTTCTTAAATTTTTACAATATTTTTATAAAATTTACCATATAATATATGTGTAATATAATTTGTAAAAAAAACACTATTTAAAATAACTAAAAAGAATTTTAATACTTAAATATGAAACATAAAAGATACGTAGTATTAGTACGAGTACTCTTAAGGAACTAAGGAATTATGATAGTTATTCTCTATTTTATGAAAAGGTGATGAAAATGGACAAATAATAATTTTTTTATATTTTATTTATTTATTTATTTTAATTTTTTCAAATAGAATTAATCAATTCCAAACGGTTCTTATCTAGTTGAAAAAATTAAAAATAATTTTTTTTCACGTGCAATCATTTTCTTTAATAATAAGGTTAAATTACAACAAAAAAAATACAAAATCTAAATTAAATTCTTGTAATAATTAAAATATTTTGAAATATATTTAAAAAAGTAAAAATGTTTTATATTATAAATTTGTGATGTTATTAAATTACATGTCAATTTGTGATTACTTTCTTAATTATTTAATATGAAAAAATAGGGAAAGCATATGTACTCATTTATATAAGAGTCAATAACATTTTAACACATTATTTAGGACTATTATCACAAATACTCTTGAGATTTTGTGTTTCTTTAAAATTATTTCTGAGTTTTATTTAATAACAAAAATATCCACGAATGTTATCAACATTATATCTCCGTTTAACATTAGAAGTAAAATGGTAATTTTATCCCTATACATATATCACTCATGTGGGAAAAAAAATCAAAAATACTCCAAAGTTTTTCAATATTTTCATAAATACCCTTAATGTTTAAAAAAAACTACAATACTCCTGAGGTTTAAGGTATCTTCAAAAATACCCTTATTATTTAACGTAAGTATCAAAAAACTGTAAAAAATCACATTAATATTAGAAAAAAAATTCTACTCTTGACTATATAGCTTTTTGAATATTGACGTTGAGAATATTATCGCAAATACCCTTGATGTTTTGTTTTTCTTCAAAAATACTTCTGCTATAATAATTAATTTAACTTTATCAAAAATACCCCTGCTATAATAATTAATTTAATTTCATCAAAAATGTTCCTACTACAATAATTAATTTAACTGCATCAAAAATTCCCATACTATAATATTTAATTTATTTTCATAAAAAATACTCATATTTCTCAATAACACGATATAAAATATTTTACAAAAATATTTAACTTGATATTATGTGCTTTGTTAACTTAATTTATCTTTAGGGGTATTTTTCAAAAATATTTTATATCGTGTTATTGAGAAACATGGGTATTTTTGATAAAGATAAATTAAATATTATAGTAGAGACATTTTTGATGAAGTTAAATCAATTATTGTAGTAGATGTATTTTTAATAAAGTTAAATTAATTATTATAATCTCAAAGGTATTTACGATAATATTCTCAAAGACAATATTCAAAAGGTTAGATATTGATGTCATTTTTTACGGTTTTTTTATGCTTCTGTTAAATAATAAAGATATTTTTTAATATACTTTAAACCTTAGTAGTATTATAATTTTTTTAAAAATATTAAGAGTATTTTTAAAGATATTAAAAATCTTGGGATATTTTTTATTTTTATAACTATAAATCCATGATATACATTAATATTCTTTTATAAATTATAGTTTTTGGTGGGGACTGGGGAATGACAATTGGCAGTTGGCCGGTTTTTCCTTCTTTTTCAAAGCGACCTTCAACGTCTTCCTTCGCACACTCCAATAATAACACCAAACCTCCACTTTCCTACTTTTCTCATAAAATAAAAATCAAAGTTTCAAACACCTATTTACGTTAACGAATTTTAATATAATTGTTACTAAATAATGTCCCATTTAACAATTTGAGATTATTATTGAAAAATATCAAAAAATAAATCTTTTTTCCAAAATTTTAAAAAAAATTCTTAATAAATTATTAATTAATATATAATTTAATTTAATAAATATATAAATTAAATAAATAAATATAATTAATTTTAAATACGATTATATATGTTTATCAATATAATTGTAATCGAATTATATTTACCGGTTTTCGAAATTTATCGAATAATAGTTTTTTTGCCTTTGCTCTCTCCACTCCCTCAATTCCTCCGATTCTTCCTCGTTCGGCTTCAGAAATGGAAAGCGTTGCTTTGGTTCTGGAAACATTGCTCGATCTAAGGTTTTAATGACTGTTGCAGTTGGTTTGCAGTCTGTGGTTGACGATTCCTTGTTCTTTTTTACAAGCCCAGTATTGCTTTTTCTCTTCCCGATTCAAGTAAGCTACTCAACTATAAAGTCTCTAGTTGACATTGATGCGCCTGAACAATTTGAATACGACTCTGGAATATTATAATTTGATATGAGAATTTGCTATGAAATGTTCTTCTTTTTGAAATTTAATTTAAGAAAGGATACATTATTCAAAAATTGATACACTAGACATTAGTGTTACGATTAACGGAAACATTTGGCAGATAGCTCTTCCTTTTAAGAAGTTTAAATCCTAAATGGGGCATTATAAAAGATTAGATTTACGTATCAAAATTTGATATTTCTGTCAAATTTTGAACAATATTGTTCTAATTTTTACCGAACTAAGTGTATATCTGCTGAAAGTCATAACTAGTAGACATGTACTTTTTAGTGAAACTGAATTTCCTTATGCAAAAAGCATGCCTACTCTACACTCTTCGGATAATTCCAAATCTGCATCACAAAGCTCTATGCATATTCTCTCTTAGTTGACATCAACTTTATCTTGTTCTCTCAATCAACCTCCCAGTAAATATTCATCTAATAGATATAATGTGCATACTGTTTCAGTCTCTTTTGAGTCTAGTGTGCCTTTAGCTCATGACAGGTAACTTTCTTTTGTTTCATCCATGGCTAGTCCTTTAACCTCTCATTTATTACCTTGTGTCTCTGATGGTACAAATGTGCCTTCTTCACCACAACACATATCTTTTAATTCTGGTGATATCAATGTTTCAAGTAAAACTCAATCAATGTCTTCTACCTCTTCTTCATCTATTGAGATTTCCACTGTAGCAGAAATTTGTTTGGAAGTTGTTCTTCCTATGTCTCATCCTAACCATCATCCTATGCAAATGAGATCCAAAATTGATCGTTCCAAACCAAAAGCTTTTCATAATACGCCTAAATTGCTTGTTGCACCCAAATATTTTAAAGATGATGTTGGTGCTCCTGGATGGATGGATGCTATGAGTATGCAGTTTTGCTTAAAAATGGTACATGGAATCATTGGTAGCTTATGGGTGTATAAAACAAAAGATAAGTCTAATGTTACTCTTGATAAGTACAAAGCTAACCTAATTACTTAAGGGTATTTGCAAATTCCAGGTTTGGATTACTCTGAAATATTTATTCCTTTTGTCATATTGACTTCAGTTAGAATTGTTTTGTCCATTGCTTAATATTTTGGTTGGGAAATTCGATAATCAGATGTTAATAATACTTTTTTAAATGGTGATCTTGAAGAGCCTGTTTATATGATGCAACATCAGGGTTTTATTAATATTTTACATCCTACGAAGGTCTATCTTCTTAAGAAATTAAAACATGCTCCCAGACCTGGTTTCATAAGCTTCAAACATGGTTGTTTCAATGTGGTCTCATTGGTACACAAAGTGATACAAATCTCTTTGTCAAGAGATCTGGTACTGATGTTGTGATGGTATTAGTTATGTTGATGATGTCTTGTTTATAGGTTCCAACTCTACTCAACTTAAACAGTTTATTTCTGATATAAATAAACAATTTGCTTTGAAAGACATGGACCTTCTTAACTGCTTTCTAGGCATAGAAGTTGCGTTCACTTCTTAGGACTTGTAGGACTTCTACATAAGTCAAGTTAAATATGTTAAGACCCTTTTAGACTGGTTTGGCATGTCTTCTTCTAAAGTTGCTTCAACTTCTATGGCTTTAAGGGGAGTATTGAGCAAACAAGATGGCACTATTTTACAAGATCCTTCAACTTATAGGAGCTTGGTTAAGGCATTGCAATATTGTGTTGTAACTCGTCTATAACTTAGGTTTATTGTAAGCAAACTTTGCCAGTTCTTGAGTGCACCAATTGATGTGTACACATGGTTGTTGCAAAACATGTGCTAAAATATCTTAAAGGAATTTTAGACAGTGGGTTAATGTTGATGAAATCAAATGAGTTGAGTTTGATTAGATACACTGATACAAATTGGGTTAATTGTGATGATGATGGGAGAAGTGTTAATGGATATTGCATATTCTTTGGTGAAAAATTGGTTAGTTAGTCCTCTCCTAAACAAAAGGTGGTTTCAAGATTATCTTCAGAATTAGAATATAGGACACTTGCAAGTGTAACTGCCGAGATGCTATGGATTCTAACTTTTATAAAAGAAATTGGTTTTAAGATCACAGGTAAGCCAAAGTTGTTACGTGACAATCTAAGTGCACAATATATTGCAAAAAATCCTATTCAATCTGCTAGAACTAAACATATTGAAATTGATATCTATTTTGTTAGAGATTTAGTGTTAAAGAAGCAATTGAATATTTTGTATCGTGAATCAGATTCACAGTTAATAAATGTATTAACAAAACCCTTAGTTAGTTCACCATTTCTAAAGTTTAGAAGTAAACTAATGGTTCTAAACAAACCATCAGGGGAGTATTAACTGTGATATTGCAAAGGTTATCACATGTATAATGTTATCATACAGAAGTAGTAGGTATAACTAAATGTAAAAGTTGTTCAAGTTATATATATATAAACAACTAAACAGCACATGAAATAATAACGAGAAAAATTCATTTTCAGTTTTCTTTCTTTCCCACTTCTTCTGCAACAACTCGGTACTTTTTAAGGAATTATAACAGGCATTGGATAGATAGTTCTGGTTTGAGGTAACATGCAGAATTACAGATTAAAATTTCAGCTTCACTCATCTTGGAATTAATGTTTGAACCAATTATCAGGTTATAGCTGGTATTGTCAAGAGAATGGATAAAGGGGCAGATCTAGAGAACATTTGTGCTCGAGGGGGAGACCAGAGGGTAGCTCCTTCCATGCCTTTCCTGACACCATCTGTAGCATTTGGATGTACTCATAAAATATGGGCAGAGCAGAGGTTACTCGTGTCGACCAACTTAAGAAAGATGCTAGTTAATTTTGAGTAATTATTCTAGTTGTAGATTTTTGCAGTGATACAAATAAGGAAATTTCTTATACTTTGAAAAGGTAATCGACTTCAGATAAAACGGTTTATATAATAAGTAAATTCCAAAATGTGTATTTTATATAATCATGATGAATTATTTGTTGGTATTTAACAAGTTGATGTAATTTTCCAGATAAATCAATATGCAAGTTTGTATCTCTGGCCATTTTCTCCCCCTTGATTGATTACGACGCTTCATGTAATTTTTTCCCATTTCTTAATCTACAATATGGTTGGAAAGTCTGAACTTTGTAGTTGTTCGATTTGCAAAATTTAAATATATCAACATGGGATCATTTTATCCTAAGCTTAGACATATATCGATTGCATGTGATAATTAGATTTATATAGGCAGCGGTTGGTAGATTATGAAATCTTTAAAAGATTGAAAATACTATAAATAATATTTTATAACTAATAAAAATGAAATTTAATATGAAATTATTTAAAAAAAATAAACAATAATAATATTTTAATAAAAAATTATTTAAATATATATTTTTATTTAAAATATTAAAATAAAAATAATTATAATAATTAAATATTAAAATAAAAATATTTTGTGTTACCTGTCATTTTACATTTATTAAAGAATTGAGATTTAATCAAATAATGTTTTAATAAAAATTATTAAAATTATATTATTTATTTTAATCGACGCATTTTTAAAGCTAATAAACTAAATACACGTTAAAATATAATCTGTGTGAACTTAGTTGAGACATTTCTCTTTATTATAAGCTAATAATATCACGTAAAGTATTCGGTAATTTGCAGCTTGAAATAAACTTAAAGAACAAAATGCAAGGCTGTTCATTACATAAAGAAATTCGAAATTTCCCTTAAAAAAAAAAATCAATCCAATTCTAAACCTGCGATGACTGCCTCAATCTGCGAAGTCGATCCATCCATCCATCTTCAGGAACTCGCTCCACCCAAGCAGGAGTTGTACCACCGAATGAAATTCCCCGCATAGCTTCCCTAATTCTCATCGCACTCTCAGGCGTTAATGGCGCCTTTCTCCGATTCTCGTCCTCCATAAAAGCTCTCATTATCGCCGAATCGGGAGCCTCGCTAGTCGTCATTATTTCATCTTCTTCATCTTCGCTACTGCTCTTACTCTGCTCTGTGTCGTCGTTTAAATCAAGCGATGACATTCCATTCTCTGCTACACAGTCATGACCGTTGGATAGCTGCAAAGATGAATGGTATTCAACGGCGTCGTTTTGGTCACCTCCATAAGCTTCATAGCCGTTGCTGTTGATCGGCTCCGAATTCTCATCCTCGGAGTCATCGAAAGCTGAGATTGTTTGGTAGTACTCCGGAGTATCGTCTTCATTGATGTTGGTGTCCGTATCGCTACCATCTACGTGTTCTGAAACATCAAGATCAGAGAAGAAATTGAGGTTTGACTGAAAATTTCTCTTTAAAATAATATGAAATTAACTTTGCTAAGTTTGAAGTGAAAGAAAAAAATCAACTGACCTTCCATGAACTCAGTAGGATTGATGGGTGTTGCGTTCTTTGCCGGAGATCTCGATAGTGTTTACAAAAGACGAGAAGGTAAATATCGAGCACACTCAATCTCACTAACTTCACAATTATTTAAACATGTAAAAATGGGAAAAGTCAAATTAAAACAAATTCGTTGCACCAGCCGGGAATCGAACCCGGGTCTGTACCGTGGCAGGGTACTATTCTACCACTAGACCACTGGTGCTTCATGGAAGTGAAGCTGCTCTATTAATATTATATTCTTAATATACATATTCGCACTCGAAAATCATCAAACTTACATTCGGCCATTCGTTGAACCTATCAAAGGTTGGGTTAGGTATAACTAGGGGTGACGATTGTGTTGTATTAACTATCTTCACGTTGTATTCGTTTTGCATTATTAGTACATTATTTTGTTATTAATCATATCAGATTTTCGTTTTAGGATACGAAAAAAATTATTTTACTTTTTTTTCATATTTTTTATTTATATTAATATTAAATAATAAGATTTTTAAGGATACGAAAAAACCATTAATCAATTTTTATTAAATTTTTTATACATATCATGTTATGTTATCATGTCATGTCAGACATTATCATTCTTAACCATAATTTACATGAGACTTAGAGGACAGAGAGGAAGTTATGAAAGCTATTTTTTGGTTGTTATTTTTTCTTTCAGAATTTTAATGTTGCCTTATGTAAGAAAAATTATTGGGATGTAACTTTAAAAGCATGGTTAAATTTAATTTAAGCTTACAACTCCTTATGATGACACTCTTCTATTTTATTTACTATCCTAGTTTGAAGATTGTGAATTTGTAAAGAAGCTGAATTGATGTAATGTTTGAAACGTGTATTGAAAACATAGTATCTAGATTTCTTTTCTGATACGAAAATGTGTTTATAAATATAAAGATGAGCATATGTTCATATCAGATAATAACTGTAAAGAAAATGTGCTTGAATACATGTTAAAAATCACGAACAGATGTCTGACGCGTTATGAACACTGTGGTTGAGCCAACTTGTGGCAGAAAGACCGTGCCCCTTTCACTTGATCGAAAGCGTAATTTTTTGTAGTTTGCATGTCTATTCAAATCCCCCAATTAAAACGAGAAATTGAATCAAACTGTCATCATTTTTTAAAAAAATGGGATACTATTAGTATTTTTTTTAAGATAAAACCATTAGTATCCTAGTTGAATAAGAAAAATGCAAAAAATACATAAATTTACATCTACTTTTGTACTCATACTACTTAGATTTTGAAGTGTGTCAATATTATTTAAAAAATTAAATCATTTCTTTAATTTTTAGACATAATATAAATGATATTGGTACAAAAATGTATGCAAAATTGTGTAATATATGTGTACATATATGTATGTACGTGCATTTTTTTGTAAATGAACACTATATTAGTACCCAACCAGTTTCACTTGATTGTTTAGGTTTGTTTAGTTTGAGGATAACTATAGATAGGGACTACGTTGCTTGTACAATCCCTAAAAATTATAAAAACATCTAATGAGATGAGATTGATCAAAACTCTTTGAAAGTAAGAATCAGTCACATAATGAAAAAAATTAAATACGACATTTGTCAACAATTTGCATCCACCTGCTGGGGAAGCGGAAATCAATAACTAAAGAGACTACTTGTGATAACAGGGGGAAGGATCTTTGCCGTGTGCTTATTAGAATCAAAGATAATGCACTATGGAAAAAATGATCAGCTTGAACTACGATCATACAATACAAAAAAATTGAAATCTCACCATTTAATCCAAATAATGCCAACCATTGAATTAGACTGTGGTCGTGTATGAGCATTGCTTTCTTGAAATGCAGATGTAATTGTCGTTTGTTTTATGTGGTTGTTTAAGTTACAGTGCTACTGTCGCTGCTACCATTGAGTTCTTGGAAGAAGGTTTTTGAAGCTTCATAAGTAGACCAGCAGATAGCAGCAGCAGGAGCATGAAAGAGCATCCTTGGAGCCCATCCTCGGATTAGTCCTCTATAACCATCCTTCTTCAATATTGTTCGAACAACATCTCTGATTGAACCATTTTTAAACCTATCGCATCCACAAATCCCCTATAGAAAGTAGACATACATTATATTTTGTCCCAAGTCATCATTCATGCCATCAAATACCAATTCATAATATTGGAAGAAAGATCATTTGTGAGTGCATTTACTTCCTAGTTCTGGCAACAGCACCTTCCTCCTACTATATAACTATCCATACTTGTCCAATAATTCAATCAATGTAAACAGGAGATGGCATCAGTTTGAAATTAGATACACAAAAGAAACCAAAGACAATCATGATCACATGAATCGAGACCAACACATGAGATGCAACTAAGGCCATATGTTACTAGACTCGTTCATAGAAATAGGTATTTGTGGTTAGATACAACAGGGAAGCTCCAGGAATACTTGAATAGTATGCAGCTTTTACTTTTAGTAAAATAGACAATTAAAGATATATATATATATATATATATATAGATACTAGCCGGACTTCTAACTTTAATTTTACAATAAGGTTAGTACAAGGCTCCTCTTAGCATGTTACTCTGTTTATTACAAAACACAGTATTAATAGAGATACTCCACAGATGCTTAAGTTACTTAATTTGATGATAGTGGCAATGCTTGAAATCTGCTTAAGTTACTTCATTTGATGATAGCGGCAATGCTTGAAATCTTAAGTTACTTCATTTGGTGATAGTTGCAATGCTTGAAATCTACTTAAGTTACTTCATTTGATGTTAGTGGCAATGCTTGATCAAGAAACAGATCAAAATAATGACTTTACAGAACGCAAATTCTATGTGTAATTTACTTAAATCCAATGGCATCATCATGTATCTATATATTTCAATTGAAACTAAAGATTGCTTTTTAGCCTCATTACAAGAGTAAACCTTCTTTTTTTCTTTTTTTTGGTGGCTTCAATCTAGTTGTCTATTAAATCAGTAGTTTCTTTTAGAGAGTGGGGTTAACTGACTGGTCTTGTGTCTTGTCTTTGTTTTCTTTGTTTTGTTTATCCATTGCCTCAAGCAGAAAACTTTAAGATTCGTTTTTTATTCACAGATTGCCACTATGATCACACTTTTAAAAGATAGATATACTAATTTCAATGCACCAAAGCCTAAGAAAATTTCTCCTCGGCAAAGAGTTCAGTTTGTTCAAACAAAATAGAAGTTTTACCTGACACTGTAATTGAGTCTTAACCACATCAAGTGGTGTAGTCACTGCAGCTGCCAAAGCCCCAGCAGCAGCTCCTGCAGTGGCATGAACAACCAAACTCTCATCACTTGCACTCTCTGGTGAAATCTCGGACAAACCTGTCTTCGAAGCCTCATATGTAGCGAAATGTACAGCAGTATAAGGAGCATTCATCAATATTGTAGTCCTATAAGATGCATAAAATGCCTTAAAACCCTCTTCCTTCATTACCCTCTTAAGACAATCCCAAACTCCCTTATAAGGACTATTACTCAACTGCAATCTCTGCTTCACCATATCCATTGGCGTAAACACGGAGTCACTAGCAATGGTGGCAAACACCCCAGATATAGCATGAGCAGCCGAATTGTTACGATTCCCACCAGAGAAAAACTTCTTTGAAATCTCATATATGGTAAAATACACAGCATGGGCAGGTCCAGCACCTAAACCCATAGCCCCAATACCTCTATAGAGTCCACTTGGACCCTCTTTTTTCAATATGGATTGAAGGGCTTGTCGAATACTAACCGATTTAATTGGGCAAGAGCCTAAAGCTTGCATATGGGTCTTGATGGTATCAACTGGAAACATAGCCATGTGCTCAATTGAACCGGCTATTGAACCGGCGATCATGAATTGCCAGAAGTGAAGACCATCGTGGGTTGAAACGGTGAGTTCTGGATGGAAATCTGGAGGCTGAGGGATAGGTCTAAAGTCGGGGTTTTGAAACTTGGTTGTGACCTCTGTGGCCATGGAGAGAATTGGGAAGTTTCCGAAGGAGACCAGAGTCTTTGGGATTTTGAGACAAATGAGTAGTTAAAGAATTGGGAGTCCGAGATTTTTTTGGAATGGAATTGATGTGAGAGACTCAATGTATTTGGTTCTGGATTGAATTCAGGTGGTTTCTTGCCATAAACGATAATAATAACATAGAGAATTTGGGTTTTTATCTTTAGCCAATAGTAAGGGCATATACGGAGGAGATGTTTCTCAGTTGTTTAGGAGCTTTGAGTGAGTTAATCAGAAGACGGATTGGGAAGATAACATAGGGCTTTTCGGTTTTAACGTAGTTAATCGAATTCCAGGAATTTGGGAATTAGGGTTTTGTTTTTTATTCATTTATTTTCGAGTAAATTAGGAAGGGTGTGTTGCCGAATTGATATACTAGTTTTGAGTTATTAAGATAGAATACTAAAATTCCATAATGTTACATTTTTTTTTTACTTAATTAAATAGCAATAAGTAATACAACAAAATTATGTGATGTTTGAAAAATGAGATATTAAAATCTCATTAAGCTTTAAAAATAAGACACCAGAATTCTCAGCGACTTATATTATAGCCTTACTTTTCAAATTTAACTAAGTTTTAGTATATCGTCTAAAAACTAATGTCCGTAAGTGTTCAATTTACCTTACCAACGGTACTTGTAAGATATTTTTCCATGAAAACTTGTGTCTAGTTTTTTATTTTTTTTCTTAAAAAATAAAATATTCTTTTAAAATTTATAATTATAAATATAATACTTTTTATAATCGACTCATACATAATATATTATTTTATATTAAATATCATTTAAATTAAATTACGATCTTATATATATATTTTAATTAAATATCGTTTAATATTATTAAAATATTTTTTTATTATTATAAGTTTTAAATGTGTTATTTTTTACTATTTGTCTTTTCATTATAGAAAGAGGGGTGAGGATGGAAATCACATTCTTCACATGTTTTCTAAAATTATATACCTTATTTTAATAAATATATAAATTTATTTATATTCTCTAATTTTTTTTTATAAATTTAATTAAGTTGAAACTAATATACATATTTTTAACCTATAATTTTCTATATTTTTAAACATTATTTCATATTTTATTCTAAAATTTTGTTACATTGTAAGAGATTTTTGTATTTTATAGATTAATAAGCATTTTAAAGAATCTAGGATTAAAACAAACAAAAAATAGTAAAAATAGGGTGTGAAATGAAAACTCAGATAAGTCAAAATGAATGACCATCAGGCCACTAAAATATTCTTACGTGTTGTGACCCGAACTTATGCATATCATGACGAGGCCCTCTTAGATCTGATTGCATGGAATTGCAATTTCGTCGTGTGTCGAGTCACATAAAAATGCATACTATGGCGATCTCTTCTTGGGTTTCTTCTTTGGGGTTTATTTTCATCTTGCGTCGCAACTCATAATAAACTATGTTACGTCCCACGTTCATTTAAGGTTAGAAACTCGTCTCTTTGTCAAAAATGCATCTTCTTCACTCTTTTCTAAAATCAAACCTATAAATACATCTTAAATTTTTTAAAAAAACAAAACCAGTAAACAATTATCATTTTCTTCCTTTACACAACACAAAAACTAAAATAAAACCTCAATTATTGAAGCTTTTCTATGGATATGGAAAAGGAGATCAATAAACTTTAAGGGTTTTAGAGATAATAGATCAAATAGAGTTTTTTTTTAATGTTATATTTCTTTTTTCTCTAGGTTTTTAGTGTAGTTTTTGCAATAAAATTAATAAATATTGATTTGGTTATAAGTGATTAGTTTTTGTGTATGTTGTATAAGTTATGTTTTCAAGAGTGGATGAACAAATTGGATGATTTTATTTAATTGAAATAGATTTATTTTTTGTTCATAGGTTTTTATATCTTTGTTTATAGATTATTATTGATCATTCTAATTTATGAATAAAGTGACTATTTTAAAATAAAATATTAGATACATTATATGTGTTTTGTTGTGTATTTATGAATAAAAATTTAATTTAATTACATTGATTTGCATTAAATTATATGATTAATTTATTTCCTTTGAATTTGTCAATTAACTAATTACAAGTTTTATCAACAAAGTAATTGATTAAATGAAATTTGTAAGGTTGAATATGACTATTGGGAATTCTCTTATTTAAAATGAAAAAAATCAATAAATCTAATTTTTGAAATTAAATTATGAAAAATATTTGATTCATTCTATCCATAAATATATAATTAATTAATTTTTAATATTCATTCATCATATTAATTCTACTATAATTTACCTATTTTATTTTAATTGTTTAATTAATTTTATAATTTATAATCTTTCTTTTCAATAATTATTAGAATGTTTAGGATTATTTGTTTAGCTAATTAAGAAAACAAATAACATTTAAAACTATCACAAACTCTTTTAAATATCAATTTTGGGATAAATTTACCATTAATTTATTAGTAATTTATGCACTTATGATAATTAAAATTTATGCATCAAGTTTTTTAGTATCGTTATAGGAGAATTTAACTTTTTAAATTGTTTGTTTGTTTATTTTTTTAATTTCAACGTTTTTTGTGATTTTATTAATATTTTTTGAGTTATTTTAATTATATTTATTTCTTGTCTATTTTCATTTATTTTATTATTATTTTTAATGATTATATAAATGTATGTACGTCCGCAACCCAAATTGTTTTTATATAATGTATAATATATATTATATTTTATTTTTAAGTTATTTTTATTCTTTTAAAATATAAGTAGTTTTTCTTTTAAAAATGTTAATTAATTAGTTAAATTTTAAAAATTTAAAATAATATAATTATTTATAATTTATTTTTATTATTTAAAACTAGTTTGTAATAAAATTTCATCAATACTATTTATCATTATTTATATTTTTTTCCTATCATATAAATATTGATTATTTTTTATTCTATATTTTCTAGAAGTTTTTTTCATTTTTATTATAAAATTTTATCATTGGTTTAATTTTTAAATTTTTCTTTATTAATAAAAATGAATAGATATAACTTTTTTTAAAAACAATAATATTTAAAATATTACTTAATCCTCATTCTTCGTTTCGAATCCACATTGCACTAAAAGTCTCCAATATATATCTGCAAGCAAAGATTTTAAGTAGAGAAAGAGTATAAGTTCTAAATATGGGATGGAATACATGGAGGGGATTTCCGTCCCTAACTTGTGTCACTTTAACAATCTAACTCTTCCATAATTAGAAAAAAGATATAATTTTATCCCTCTTCTCTCACACAATTTTATCGTTGCGAAGACCTTATTGGATTAAGGTCTTTACAAGTAGTGTAATTCTTAAAAATGTATAATTTAATTCTCTATTTTTTAAAATATATATCATGAGTCATGTAAGTTTTCAAAATATACACTTTTGTTATCTATTTCTTAAGTTATATATTTATAGCTCTCTAACTCTTTAAAAATTTCAATCATGTTTAAATAGTATTTTTATAAAGATAATTTTAGAATTTTGAAAAATATTACTAAAAAGTAAAAAAAATCAAAAATTTCAAAATTAATATTTTTTTTTGAAAACACTAAAATTTAAAAATAATATATAAAATAAAATAAAAGTATTCAATTTATATTTGGAATTAAAAAAACTAACTTTTTGTGTTTTTAAATTTTTTAATCTTTTACATTTTTTTCATAATTTTAATTTTTTAAACTATGTATTTTAAAAATATAAATTATGTCTTTTAAATTTTTTCAATTACTTTTAAAAAAAAATTAATATCCATATAAAAAAATATTACTTTTTTCTATTTTATTTTTCAAAAATTAAAGTTTATCCTTAAAAAAAATTATATTTGAAATTGATTGAAAATTTTAAAGAATTAAAATATCCTAGAAATATACCTAAAAAATAGAGAAATAAAGTGTATATTTTAATGAATTGCAAGATGTATACATTAAGGTGGCTTTTAATTCACAACATGGAATCCGAATTGAATGGAATGAAAATGAAATAATGTTGTTTGATTTGACCACTGAAATCGAAAAATAAATCAATATTATAGTGTTTTGTTTGCCAAAATATAAAAAATTGTAAATTAACTTAATACTTTTATATTCAATAAAGTTTAAATAATATCATTTAATTATTATTTTTCGTCAGATAAAATATATTATTAAAATCATTATTTTTTTAAATAATTATTACTTAAAAAAATATATTCTTAAAATTATTATTTTTCTAAATAGGGTTTAGGGATTAGAAGTTTGGGATTTAGAATTTAGAGTTTAGGGTTATATTTGTGGGTTAAGTTTTAGGGTTTTTAGATTTAGAGTTGAGGGATTAAGATTTAAGATTTAGTATTTAGTGTTTAGGATTTTTGGGTTTTGGGTTTTGTGTTTTTGGGATTTAGGGTTTTGGGTTTTGGGATTTTGGGTTTTAGGTTTTGGGATTTTAGATTTAAGGATTTGGGTTTTGAGTTTAGGGTTATATTTAAGATGGGGTAAAAGTGAAGAAAAAAAATTGAGATAAAAATGAAATCATTATTCCTGAAGAAGTAGAAGAAATTGCGATTCATTCTCCTTTAAGAATCGATTACATTTCTAACCTATTTTTCAACCAACCAAACACATAAATATAATGAATCAATTTTAATTTTTTTTATTCTCTACAACCAACACACAACATAAAATATAGAAAACTATCGTATACATTTTGAAAAATTACATAACTTATAAAAACTTATCCTTTAATATTAAGTAAAATGTAATATTATTAGATGAATCACAAGAAAATAATAACTTAATAAAATAAAATAAATTTTAAATTATAATAAAACAAACCCAAATTATATATATAACAAAATTGACTCTGGCTGTGTATCCAGAGTTTTTTTATTTTATATATATCATAATGAAGTAAAATAAAATTACCATAAAAGATTATAAAGAAACTCAAACGTTGAAGGGTTTAACTACATAAAGATACATGCAGCTTTGGCATTATTATCATTAAACATAGAAATCTAAAACCTTCTCTTCATAATTTTGTACGATTTTCTCAGCCTTTTTTTTTAATTTCGTAATGAACAGTAAAAAAGGGAAAAACTTTATTAAATCTTGATATAATTTTAAATATAAACAGTATCAAAAATAAAATTTTTAATGTACGTTTAATGGCAAAATATTTATATATCGAATCAAATAATCACAATCCTAAAGTAGTTTTGAATTGAATCTATAATTTTAGGAGAAAATTACAATTAATTTTAAATTTGATAATATTAAAATAAAAAACATTAGATTTGAAAAAATCAAAAAATATTAAATAAAAAACAAATTTAATTATTAATGATTTAACATGAATAAAATAAAATAAAAACTCCCATATCACTTGCTATGATAAAATAACATTCGGTGAAACTATTGCCTAAATATTTAACTAACTGAATTTATAAAAAAAAGTAAGAATTAAAACAAAAAAGGTTAAATATTAAAAATAAAAATAAAAACAACAAAATGGCGTACGTAAACATATGCCTAGCTATAGCGAGCACCAGAGTATATTAATTCAAATTAAGAGTCAGCCTTACGATCCCAGCCAGTCATTAACCTAGTCGTCCTTCGTTGCCGTCGTCTATTGCCACGCCTGCTTTGCACGCTGCTACCTTGTCCTCCATTGTTAACCAAATGTTTAATAATATTACTGTATACAACTAATTTCAACGCGCGTCCTCCATTACAATATGTTTATGCATAGAGTTATTATTTTATCAGTGACAGGAAAAATTAAAAGATGAGAAAATCAAATTTTTGTGTAGGTTAAAATTTAAATACTTTTTTTTTAAGGTTAAATTCTGATTACTTTTTTTTTTTTTTTTTTGAGAAATAATAATAATAATAAAGATCTGGTTTTTAAATTGTACATTTTAAATTTAGAAAATGTACACTTTTAATTGCACGTTTTACACAATCGATAATTTTTAATTTTTAATTCTATTTAGTTAAAAATTATTTTTACTTTGAATATTATCTTTTATTTTATATTATATATTATTATTTTTAAAATAATATTTAAATAAATTAATACTTAGTTTTATTTCTTATCGATTTTAATAAACATAAATAAATGAAATGAATCATATATATATATATATATAATAAATAAGATGAAAATATATATCTTATCAGATATATTTACTTATATATACGTGCGTATCAATATGAACAAAGTATAGGAGTTTTTAAAGATTTATACTCCAGTCAACTAACTACTACTGATTATATAATAGTTTAGATGTGCTGCTACTTTTGTTTGCAAAAGTATTTAGATTTTATTTATTTAGGTTTTTTTATAACTAGTTTTGTTTTCAAATTATGTTTTATTGTGTTTAAAATTAGTTTTTTTTCTTAATTTATTTAGGAAAAAAAACCTATATTTTCTCTATTTTAAATGTTAACTACTGAAATATAGATTTTAAAATGGATATATCTTGGATTAACAAGGATAAAAAATCATTAGAATATTAGGAGGGATTTGAAGAGTATGCAAGCAAAAATAGTATTAATCCTAATATTATTAAATGTCTTTGTCATAGAAACCCTTTAATTTTATATATTGACTCATATTTTTAATACTTTTATCTAACTATTTATCACATATTACTAATATATATAATGACACAACAAAAATGAAATAAAAAAAAAGTTAAGACTCTTTTTAATTAAAATTTTTAATTATAATATTTAAAATTTAAAATTTAAATAAAATATAATTTAATTTTTATTTTATGTAATATTTTATTTATAATTTTATAAATATTATATATTTTTTTAATTCACACGATACTCTCCACATCCATGAATGCATCCGCCTTTTGGTTCTACGATTATCTTGTTTTTGAAATTCTTAATTATACAATTATGTCAAAATCATACTGTATTAGTACGTACGTTATGTAGAAATGAATTATACGTATCATGTCAAAATCGTACAGTATTGCTTGTGATCGTGTGATGTTTTTTATGTTGATACTCTTAATACGTACATTATGTATATATTAATATTGTAATAGAAAAACAAACAAAGAAACGTCGGTTTGGCAAGGGGGTGTGTTTTATGTCGATAAGACGGCTGCATTAAGTCCTAGCTGAATTATGACTTTAATTTTTTATAATCCTTATTTATATTTTATAAAATAAATAATTTATTAAAATAATAATTTAAAGATATATTTATTTTAGATGTGATTATATATTTAGTTTAATATTACTAACAGATATATTATTACAACACAATTTTTTAATTGTTATTACAAGATTGCTTATTTGATAATTATAAATAATTACACTTAAATAATATTTTATGGGTGGTAATAAAAATAATTTAAAATATTTTTATATTTAATCAGTTAATTTAGAATTAAATATACAATATTCTAACATCATTAGAAAAACTCATTCATTCAATACGTTAAAATGATCTATTTTCTGCACATTTGTATAACCATTTTTTTTTCTTATTTATCTTATTTAAAAATAACATAATTATTTTATAACGTTAATTCATATAATATTTTATAAATTTATTTAAGTTATTTTCTTTCCGCCACTCAAAAAATATAATAATAAGATTATTTTTATTTTTATTATGTTTTTATATGAATTAAATATAACCTTAATACTATTATTATTTAGTAAATTTATTATTAATAAATATCAATTATGAAAATATCAATTTATATATTTTAAATAATAATAAGAAAGATGAATATTTTATTAACACTTTTTAGTTTTATTATATAAAGAAATAGGTTATAAGAAATTTAGGCAAGAGATTGTGATATATAACAAAAAGTTTTTGATAAAAACTTGTTTTTCAGATATTTTAATTCAAACGTAACCATAACGGAATAAGTCAAAAAAGTAAAGGAAAAAGTATATAAAGTCATGGATATTTTGGCACTCTCTCTTGCAAAATATCTCCTTATCCCGAAACTTTCTTCATAAAATTACATCGTAGTCCTTGGGTTGATAATTAACTGTAACAGTATATATATATATATATATATATATATATATATATAAGAGTATAAATTTTTTTTTTGGTATTTTAAGTTAAATATCTGTATTTTTTTATCATTATTTTAATCATAATAAATTTTTTTTTTACCTAAAATACCAGTTTAATATTTTAATGAAGGATTTTTACTTTTTATGCAAATTAATATAATTAAGTATTAAAAAATATAATAATCTAACAATTTTATTGGTATATAATAAAAATATTTTTCATAACTACGGATAACAATGAAAATATTTATATTAATAATGTTTTCAGAAAAAAGAACTTATAAAAATTATAATTTTTTTTACTTTTTCAAGGTACGGTTAATTCTTAAAAATAAAAAAAAATCCTTCTTAAAAATACTAAAAGGATATTTTGGATAATTTTTTTTTATTATTTAAAAATTATAAAAAAAAGTACAAATAATTGAATTGAGATAATAAAATAAAACTTTTTAATAATATAAAATATTTAAAATATTAATATATTAATTGAATTATCTATAAAATATCTAAACATATATGTATGTTTTAAATAACACAACAACTTATAGTAATAATAATTAACTTAGATCTTGTAATTTAATTACGAAAATGAATATATATATATATATATGTGTAAATGAAATAAGAATTTAGATACTTTTAATTTAAAAATTCAAACATTTTTCTATAAAATATGCCAAAATTTAGGTAACTTTGATTTTTTACTTTCAAATTTAATTTTTTATAATTCAATAAATATATGTTTGATATATCTTTATAAATATATTAAATATATGTTTAATTTCTCTAACATTTTTAACGTAAATATCTTTATTTTATAATATATATTTTTATATTTTATTATTAAAAAATATTTATATCAAAAAATTAAATTTATGTTTTATATAATAACATTTATTTAATTTATAAATTATCATATAATTAAAATTGATGTGATATATAATTATTTATTAAAATAGTTAAATTTATTTCTTTTTTATTTATAATTAATTATAATATGAATTACTATAGTATTACAGATAAAAAATAATTTTTTTCTTTATTTAAATAGGGTGAAGTATGAAACACTCAAATAATGACACATGACGTATATAAAACGGAAAAGTATTTTTTTTATTTTATTTATTTTTCTTGATCTCATTTATCCTAAGTGGCATCTTATCATCTTCTTATTGGTTGATTAATGGGCATTTTTGCTGTCATTGGTTGAAAGACTCAGCTTGGGGAAAAGGAAGCTTTGAAGTGCCCAATAGTGCTCCTTTTTTGCTCATGAATATGACCTTTATGGATTCACATTGTATGTGACAAAAGAGTATTTCATAAAGAGTGAATTATAAATTAAAAAAATTATATTATATTATTTTAATTAATACTTATAATATAATTATTATAAGTACTATGACATAAAAAAGTGCTACAATATTAATGACTCATGGGGTTTTTCGGTAGTGTAAAAAAGAAGAAAAAAAGAGTAGGGTTTGTTGTTGATAACAAGTCGAACTTTTGAAGGTATGAACAGGCAGTTACCTTTTCCTTGCCATTTGGCTTCCGCCTTGCTTTTTTTTTTTTTAAGTTGATACAAATTTCAACATTGAATTAAATTTAAAAAAACCTAAATAAAGTTATTAGATAAATAGTATATAATTGATTTTAAATAATTTAATTGAACTCCACGCACTTTCTTTATTTTTTCTATGTTTGATGTTGTACTAAAGAAATATTTGGAATAATAACAATAAATTATAAATTTTTAAAATTTTAAAATTTAAATAAATATTTTATTATAAAAAGTTTGATTTTAAATATAATTAAATCTATATAAAAAAATTAAAAACATTAAATTTTTATATATTTATTATAATAGATTTATAATTTATTAGAACGTTCCTTAACTACAACCGATTAATCTAGTAGGGATAATTTTTCAAAAATACGAGAATTTCAATTTTTTTTAACGAAACAGGATAGTTTTTTTAGCAATGTTCAATTAATTTTTTTTTATCAAAGATTTTATTTAATAACATTATAAAACTATTAAATCCATCATTTTATGAGAAATTAGACATAATTTAATTGCCCATAGAAATCTGCAGATACATGAGTTTCCCCAACTTTGAATAAGGATTTCAATAATTTATTTAGTCAAAAGACTCAAACTTGATAGTTAAATTATGTCAAAAATTTGAAAATGATCGCAACTGTCATAATAAGTTAGCGGAAATAGCTTACCAATCATCACTGTTTTCTTCTAACCCCTAGTTTACTTCATCACCCACATGCAAGGGTTGACCCGTAAATTCATTTCCTTTTTATTTATTTTTTTTTATTTTACCCTTTGCACACATCTTTCTTTTATGTATCAAATAAGTTAAGTTAAATTGTATAACTAATTTATGGATAAATTTTTATTTTTAACATCCATATATATATATATATAAAAAATATATATTTTTTAAAGATTAAAAGCAGAAGTAGTTGAATAACATGTTAATATAAAAATATAAAGTAATAAAAGGCCAAAAAGTTGAAAGAACTTTAATAATAAAGTAGAATTAATATATATTGAATGCTTCAAAAAGAAAAAAATAATAATTTTTTTTTAATAACTCACACATTAATACTGACATATAAAATGATGGATTCGAGCACTTATGCCCTTTAATTACTTACAAGAAGTATATATCATTATGCAATTCGTGAAAAGTAAATGTTGGAAAGTAAGGTTGATATATTGCATGAAACGAAATTAAGAAATATTGGACGATCATGTCCAAAGAGACTCTCTTTTAAGAGGGTCTTGAATTACATTGCTAGAAGAAGTAAAACTGAGATATTGTGTATTATTAATGTTAGTGAAGTTATTACTATTGGACGATGACTGTGACAAAAATAGGGACTTGTTGTATTGATGATGATGATCATCATCATCATCATGAATTTGGGTTGGTAAGTCAGGGTCCTCATGTTGCATCTGGATGCATAGTAGCTCTGTCTGTGCTACAGCAAGTTGCATTTGTAATTGAGAAACTTGATTCTGTAAATACGATATTGCCCCAACACATCCATACACTGGATCTCTCACTCTTGCATTTGCCTCATACACCAAACTACCCACTGCATCTCCTCTTTGATCAGCTTGTAGCTCCTGTTGCCAATTAAACCCATCACACTAATTTTCCCACTTATTTTTATATTTTATATAATTCATTTATTCAATTGATTTCATTTTTAACCGTAAAAAATAATATGATTTGATTGATCGAGGTGTTATGATTTGATTGATCGAAACAAAACATATTTTGAGTCTCTTGTTAAGTTAGTGGTTAATCTACAAATTTAATTTTATTTATAATATTATAAATTTTGTGATTATCTATCACTACTCATACAGAAGAAAAAACGAATCACGTACGTGAATACGTACAAAATCATAAGAAAGAATAAGCTAATGGATCATTAATTTACCTGCAACATTTTGCTGACATTGCTAGCTCCAAAGACCTTGTGAACAATGGCAAACTTACGAGGGTCATCTGAAGGAAAATAAGGGGCAAAAATGCAATCTTTGGCGCAGCGACGCCGTAATAATTTGCAAGAAGCACAAGGTGATGAACCTCCCATTTTTACTAAGAATTCAAGCAAGAGATTAAGATCTCCTTTCGTAGTTGGTTATAATTAGAGGAACTTTGAACCTATGAAGCTTAAGGAAAATCTTATTGTTAAAGAGAACGAAGATAATATGCATATTTATATTAGTTTAAGAGGTGATAGCTAAGATCAGAATGGTTTCACATACGGATAATTTTTTTTTTTAATTTTTTAAAGAATTTATCAATATTTTTTTATTGACTTTAAAGTCTTATTATTTCTTATTATGATACAAAAAAAATCAAATATTTTTTTATTTATTTATTAACTAACACGAATAATATTTCAACACTATTAATATCAACACATGTCACGAATAATACAAAATAAACACAAAACACTTTACAAACACCAATAAAATAGCGTGATTTTCACCCCAAGTTTCACATGCTTCCCTATTATAATATAACAAAGATTTACGTTATTAATTTATTGAAAAAAAAATAAATACTTGAAAAATATTCTCAAGGGTACGTAGAAGTAACACTATAATTTAATATAATATCACTTCCTACTTGCTTTTACGAATTTGACCAAAGAAATAATATTTGGAGTGTTATTCTACGGGCAATTAGATAAAATAGAGAACAATTGGATTTGATCTTCGTGAAAAACAATGGCTCAAGGTTGACCACTTCGCTTAGGCGTGTGATAGGTTGGCATCGATCCATGCAGTCGGTGTAGTTTTCAAGTTCTAATTGTTTGACTCTATTTAAAGGTTTTAAGATTATTTTGTCATTTTATATTGTTATTTTTATAATATATTTATTGTTAATTTTAGATATTATTAAAAATATTTTTAATTAATATAAAATAAATACATTAAATAGAAAAAAAAAGATACTATTGGAATAATTTTAAAATTTAACAATAAATATCTTATAAAAACAATAAAACAAAATATGACGATAATCCTACTCCCTTTTTAAATATTGCTTTTTTATATTCTTGTCGGAGTAAGAGATAAGAGAAATGTTTTAATTATTTTTAATTGGAGTCCTAATATACCGTTAGAAAAAGGAAGTGAGCATTTAATAGTGCATCTTCGGCAACACTTTTAGTGTATATAAAGTATGCATCACAAACATGTGTAATATATACAAGTTTCAATTGAGTGATTTAATCTAATTTAAAGTTAATCGATTAAAGTTATTAGTTGAAAAAAAAAACGTTTTGATTAACTTATAAGTTTAAAAGAAAAATTTCGCTTAATTCATCTCATTTAATAATATTATTTACTAAAAGGTTTAACATTTTTTTTTACCCAAACAATAAACTCTTTTTTTCTTTCTTAAACAATCAAAATTTTCATTCATAAAAAAACTTGAATTATTAATTTTTTATTTAATCAATTACAATATAAATATCATATCAATATATAACATTTAAAACATTAATATCATAAAATTTGTAAAAATGAGTTTAATAAAAATATATAAGTGAATCTATTCAATATCATAAAATTTTAAAAAATTTAAGTAAGTTAATAAATTTCAAAACAAGTTTAATAAAAAAAATATGATTGAAAAAAATATTAACTGAACTTTTCATATTCATTTCAGTCCAACTTAACTCATTTAAAAGTTAGATGAATTGAATTAAATGAAATAATAGCAAAATAAGATTTTTGTTTACTTATTTGTGGTATATGCACTAGTAGACCGAAAGTTACACAAGTGATTTGAAGGCTATTGCACAGAGGGAGACTAATTGGGTCTAGGGTTTAGTAACAATGTCAATTAGGGGTGTATAACAGTCATGTCCGGTTTGATCGGTTTAAAAATTATTACAAATTGAATCAGACCGTTTGATTTATAAAACCGTTCGATCCGGTCTAATTTTTCAATTTTATCCTGTCCAAACCGGTTTATGAACACCTCTAATGCGAACTATGTGAAACCCTAATCGAGACAAAAGAGTCCGAAAGAAATGAGTTCGACCTGAATGTTTGTTTGCGAACGATATTCACATTGAAATTTGAAACAGACATCTTTCCATTTCTTTGCGAAGGAAAGAAGAAGAAGAAGAAAGCAGCATACATCTCTCTGTTCACACACAACCCCCGTTTAACTAACGTGCACATACCAATACCTAATTGTATAGTAGATTTGATAAATGTTCATGTACCATCTACGACTTTAATATTTCTACTTTGAACACTAGGTATTTTTCTTAGATCATCACATATACTAATAAATTATTGATTGTTTGTATTAGAATAATAAAGTTGTTCACGTTATTTGCAGAATTTTGTACATATTGTTACGCACATATATAAATGTTATATATAATAATATAAATTATTTTTACATCTTATAAAACAATTAAAATAATTTTGATATGTGATATAATATAAATATTATGCCAATAAAAATACATAATACTAGTTAATGCACGTAACAATTTGTGTAATTTATTAAAAGTTATTAAGAAATTAAATTTCTCTCAAAATTTTAAACTCTTTAAAGAATAATTAATTTTATTTTTATACATTTATCACTCATCCATAAGTGTTGTATTATACACCACGTAGACAAAAAATTTGTAACTTAACGATGACTTCAACTCTAATATCATATTAAAAATTAACGTGAAATCAACTATCTCAAAAATTTAAACTATTATAAGAAGTTTTAACATTGTTTTTATACACAATTTTACGTACAATTAGCATTTCTCATTGCTAAAAAGATGGTTCATGTTCATCGTATATAAATATATACATGACGTGTTTGGATATATTTCTTTTAAAAGTGATTTCAAGAAAAATGGTTTGGTAAAAATAATTTTAAATAAGCATTAAAGCATTTGTCATAAAATTACTAGAACTGATTTGAGTAACATTCTATTTATCAATTTAGTAGACAAGTATATATCCTAAAAGATTATCAAATACTCTTAGATAATTTGAAACTACTTTCAAATAAAAATAAACAAACATTATAATCAATATAAAAGAATAGATAAAACTGGAACGTTAATGGCATAGAATATTCCTGGTCAGTTCATTTCCAGAACAACCAATAACACAATGAGATACCATATGGCTGGTAGCCTGAAGGATTGTAGATTCATGATTCGACGTTTGGTGATACTACTCAAACCAGAGTGGCATGTATATGTTAATTTATTAGGTATTGGTAAAAACATAAAATTTAAAATAATTAATGGAGAAAAAAAATTATTTATATTGTTTTAACATAAATAATTTTATTTAAAAGAGATAATTAATTATAATATAATAAATTGGTCAATGTTTTAATTAATAATAATAATTTATTATTTAATTGATAAAAAAATTAAGATTTAAGATAATTAGTTTATATTAATTATTTCAGATAAATAATTTTGTATAAGAATTATAAATAAATTATATAAAGTCAGGTTTTATCTATAAAAAAAATTAAACCGTAATATATATACTGTAGATAGATATTTTTTTATGACGGATAAAAATCAATCACAGTCTCGTATACAAGTTTGGCTTCATTAGATCTGAAAAAATTAAAGATAATATTTTTATGAAAACATTATAATGATGCATGTATATAGTACTCTATTAATATATATAATGGAAAATTATTTTGTATTATGTTCATTTATGCCTTAATACATTGAGTCGTTGACATCAATTCCAATACAATATTAAAATTGTTATAAAGGATTGTTATAAAGCTCCTTAATTTAAGGAGCAAAACATGGAGCAAAACATGGAGCAAAACAAGGAGCAAAACAAGGAGCAATTCATGGAGCAAAACAGGAGAAATTTTAAGGAAGCGAATTTAAGGAACTATTAATTTAAGGAGTAATTCAAGGAGTGAATTTTCCTATAAATAGATGTGTAATTGTAATGAATTAATCATCCAAAGTGTTCATTCCAATTGAGAGAAAAGCTTAGAGAGAAAAGCTTTTGTGAGAGAAAATTGAGAGTAATTTTCTTGGGTGTAATTGGGTTGTGAGTTGCGAGTGTTGTAAACACCTTGTGTAATTTCTCCCCTTTTAGTAAAAAGATCTCAGCAGGTCGGAGGCAGTAGCAAGATTGGTCAACTCCGGATTATCAAATTTTGTGTTATTTTTCTATTCTTGCTTTCTCATAACCGGCTTATCGAGAATTTGCGTTATTTCCCAACAACCGTTTATTGGTAGTGATTTACTCCAATTTTCGCAAGAAATAATCGAAACGATCGAGAAGAAGTCGTGATTTTAGTGGGGACGATAGCCGCCGGATGAAGGAAGAATGAAACTCGAGAAATTTGATGGCACGATTTGGGTTTTGGAAAATGCGCATAGAGGATTATACGTATCAAAGAAATCTATATCAACCCTCTCCGGGGAAGAAGCGGAGGTATGAAGGAAGAAGATTGGAATCTTACAGACACAAGCCCCTGGAGTTATTCGATTGACGTTATCCGTTAATGTTGCTTTTAACATAGCAAAAGGAAAAGACCACGGCGGGTCTTATGGCTTATTTCTCTCAATATGTATGAGAAGCCATCGGCCTCAAACAAAGTGCACTTGATGGTAGCGCTTGTTCAATTTGGATGGTGAAGGTGCATCGGTAGCTCAACATCTCGATGAACTCGACACGGTTACAACCCGGTTAGGTTCGGTGGAAATTGTGGTCGATGAAGAAGCATACGAGCATTGATACTTGTCTTCTCTACCGAGAAACTGGAATGCCATCGTCACTACCGTGAGTAGCTCGTCGGAAGCAATAAGTTGAAATTTGACGATGTTCGTGATTTGGTTCTCGGTGAAGAGATCAGGACGTAGAGAGACGTGTGAATCGTCAACCTCTTCGATTTTGCATACAGAGTCGAAGAGGAAGAAATTCAACCAAAGGAAATGGACATGGTAGGCGATTACCGAGGTAGATCAAAAGACAGAGGTCCAAATCCGGGAATCCTAATAATTCCATAGCTCGAAGCACTATCGAGTGTTGGAATTGTGGAAGAACCGGGCATTACAAAATCCGGGTGCAAGAGTGCACCGAAGGACAAACAAGTGAAGGCAGAGGCAAATGTTACTTCCACCTCGTGAGAGACGATGCATTGATATGCTTCTTTGGAGAGCAAGGAAGAATCTTGGGTGTTAGACTGCGGAGCATCGTTCCACGCTACTTCACAAAAAGAATTCTTCGAGAAATATGTCCCAGGAAACCTTGGAAAGGTATATTCTTGGTGACGATCAACCATGTGCTATTATCGGCAAAGGTGTAGTGAAGATTAAGTTGAACGGATCCGTTTGGGAACCGGCGATGTCGTGCATATTCTGATCTCGGAAGGGAACTTAATCTCAATGGGCGATTGGCCGGTGAAGGCTACACTACAATCTTCCATGGTGATGATTGGAAGATTTCAAAGGGTGCAATGACAGTTGCTCGAGGCAAGAAAAGTGGCACTCTTTACATGACAAAGAGAGGCACGTTGTTCAATTACCGCAGCCAAGCAATGAAACACCAAATCTATGGCACCGGAGACTAGGTCATATGAGTGAGGGGATGAAAGATTATGCACTCGAAGGGAAAACTTCCCGGTGCTACGGTCTGGAGATAGACATGTGCGAAAGATTGCATACTTGGGAAAGCAAAAGAGAGCCGGCTTTCGGACAAGTCAGAATCCCGAAGAAGGAAAGGCTAGAGCTTATTCACTCGATGTTTGGGGACCAGGCAACGATCTCCTCATTGGTGGGAAACACTACTGACTTTCATCGATGATCACTCTCGGAAGGTATGGGTTTACTTTCTAAAGCATAAGTCGAAGTATTTGAGGCTTTCAAAGATGGAAAGCTATGGTGGAAAATGAGACGGGTTTAAAGATCAAAAAGCTCGAACCGATAATGGTGGGTGAATATGAAGACACCCGGATTCAAAAATTTACGCTATGAGCACGGGATCGAATGGAAAGAATCGTGCCGGGCACGCCTCAATACAATGGGTGTAGGCGGCGTATTAAGCCGAACGTTGACAGAAAGAGCCGGAAGCATTCGTATACGGTCGAGGTCTACCGAAACCTCGGGCGAAGCGATCCCAACACGGCAGCTTACTTGATCAACCGAGGCCCATCTGTTCCATTGGAGCATAGAATACCGGAGGAGGTATGGAGCGGAAAAGAGGTGAAACTATCACATCTAAAATTTTTCGGTTGTGTAGCATTTGTAGGCATATCGGTGATCAAGGCGAATAAGCTTGATCCCAAATCCAAGAAATGCACATTCATGGCTATGGTGAGGATGAGTTTGGCTACCGCATTTGGGATGACGAAAAGAAGAAAGTTATCCGTAGCAGAGATGTGATTTTCAACGAAAGGGTGATGTATAAGGACATGCATAAAATAGACGCCAATGACTCAGGCAAAATGAGTCGGTATTTGCGGATCTGAGCATGATGTCCCGTATACTTCGACGGTACCAATTGTAACAAGTCCTCGACGGAGGAACTTGTTGGACAAAGCAAGACACTGACATTCCGACACACCACCTGCTTTACTCCAGGCTCCGTATTGAGAGGTATGTCTTCTCGACCTACGTGCCTAACGGGAGATACATGAACTATATGTCTTGATGGAGGAACTCGAATGCTATGATGAAGTTTGTCGGACTCGAGATTCCAACAAGTGGGAGCTTACTATGAAAGAAGAAATGAAATCTCTCATCTCCAACGGACATGGGAACTCCATTTGAGTTACCTATGGGAAAGAAGGCACTTCATAACAAATGGGTGTCGCAGGGTGAAGAGGGAGTACGATGGTTCCAAGAGATACAAAGCCCGCCTGGTTGTCAAAGGGTTTCAAGCAGAAGGAAGGAGTTGACTACACCGACATTTTTGCTCCCGTTGTGGAAGCTCAATACTATCGGATTGAGTATTGTAGCCATCGTGAAGATCTTCATCTTGAACAGGTTGGATGTGAATACCGCATTCCTTCATGGAGATTTAGATGAAGAGATTTACATGTACATAAATGGAAGGTTTCTCGAAAAGGGGGAAGAAGAACATGGTGTGCAGACTTAAGAAGAGTTTGTATGGCCTCGAAACAAGCCTCCAGACAATGGTACAAAAAAATTTGTGACTTATTACCGCACAAGGAAGGTTTCAAGAAGTGCAATCTTGATCATTGTTGCTACTTCAAGAGATATAAGTCCAGTTATATCATTTTACTACTTTATGTTGATGATATGTTAGTAGCGAGGTTCGGATATGGATGATATTAAAAGGTTAGGATGAATTGTCAAAGGAATTTGACATGAAAGACTTGGGTCCAAAGAAAGAAGATTCTTGGAATGCAAATCACAAGAAATAAGAAGAAAGGATCCTTGCGGTTATCTCAGGGCAAGAGTACATCAATCGTGTTTTGCAAAGATTCAACGTGGGCGTCTGACGAAGCCGTTAAGACACCCTCGTCACCGGTCATTTCGCCTATCCGAGGATCACCCCGTGAACGGAAAGAAGAGAGAATTCATAGCTAAGGTTCCTTATGCCTCGGCCATTGGAAGTTTAATGTACATGATAGTGCATCGTACGAGACCGGACATTGGCCTACGGTGGGGAGTTGTTAGGCATTTATGCCAATCAGGAAAAACTCATTGGGGGCCGATCAGTGGATTTTGAGGTATCATGCGAGGCACCGTAGAAAAGTGCTTGTACTTTAGTAAAGGAGAGTTAAAAGTACAAGTGCGTGAGCGCGACTTCGAGGTGAAGTTGATCACCGAAGAAGCCACCGTTATATATTTCTTGTTGGAACTACGTTAGTTGGATGTCACAAATGAGAAAATTGTCACTCATCCACTTCTGGCCGAGTATGTAGCGATAGCGAAGCTAGTAAAGAGATGATATGGCTTCAAGGTTTGTTAATTGGAATGGGATTCAAACAAGAGAAGAATGTTACGCATAGTGATAGTCAAAGCTGCAATACACTTGGCGAAGAATTGACATTTCATTCTAACAAAGCATATCGACTTCGTTATCACTTCATCGGATCTACATTGGAAGATGATGTGTTAATCGAGAAGATTCAAGGAAGCAAAATCCAGCAGATATGTTAACAAAGGTGGTGACTATTGACAAGCGAAGTTGTCAGGCTCAACTTCGGTTAATGGTCTCACAGTAACAAAGACTAGAAAGGCTGGCTGCATTGATCAAGGTGTGAAGACAGATTGAAATCAGTCTTCAAGTGGGAGATTGTTATAAAGGATTGTTATAAAGCTCCTTAATTTAAGGAGCAAAACATGGAGCAAAACATGGAGCAAAACATGGAGCAAAACAAGGAGCAAAACAAGGAGCAATTCATGGAGCAAAACAAGGAGCTTAATTCAAGGAGCAATTTAAGGAACCATTAATTTAAGGAGTAATTCAAGGAGTGAATTTTCCTATAAATAGATGTGTAATTGTAATGAATTAATCATCCAAAGTGTTCATTCCAATTGAGAGAAAAGCTTAGAGAGAAAAGCTTTTGTGAGAGAAAATTGAGAGTAATTTTCTTGGGTGTAATTGGTTGTGAGTTGTGAGTGTTGTAAACCTTAGTGTAATTTCTCCACTTTTAGTAAAAAGATCTGTAGTCAGGCCCCAGGCGTAAGCAAGATTGGCCGAACTCCGTTATCAAATTTTGTGTTATTTTTCTATTCTTGCTTTCTCATAAATCTGGCTTATCGGGAATTTGCGTTATTTCCCAACAAAAATAACCCTAATATCATATCGGAAACCATTCTCAATATTAACGGTTTAGTAATATAATTTTTAATTATAATTAATTCTTTTTTAAAAAAATCACTCATTAATTTAATTTTTTATTTTTATTAACGTTTTTATATTTAAATAATTTCATTCAAAAACAACACTAATTTATTAATTTATTTGTATAAACTATTTATAATAATCCGGTATATATATATATATATATATATATATATATATATATATATATATATATTGTTTTAACTATATACTCAATATGTAGCTTAAAGAATAGGCGTTCTCTCTTCATCTTTTTTTTCTTTGAAAACCAATATGGAAATGCTAGCTAATCAATCAACTTAATTTATCAATCTTAGGCACACAACAAAGTCAATTACTTCTGAAAAACTATTACATAATTAATTAATTCAGATATAAATTAATTACTAATTAATTAGAAAAATAAATTACAACGGCCTCCAGCTTGTGGATGACCTGTATATATCACAAAGAAAACCTAATTTGATAGCAGATAACCTAACTTTTCATATTCCATTAAAGGGATAATTTTTTTTTTAAATAACATTTACACATTCATACCTCTATATATATTAAACCAACGCTCTTGTGGTTAATTATTCCATTAAAATGATTTTTACCAATACTCTTAACACAAAATTATTCCATTAAAAATTATTTTTATTTTATTTTTATCAATTTAATAATCATTATTGTTTATTGTTAAAGATAATCTAAAAAATTGATATATTAATAACAATCAAAAATTATAAAAAAAAATCCTTATACTATCATTAATTTTTTCAAAACAATTGGATAAAACTATTATTAAAAAAAATATAATAAAAGAATTAAAATTTTCTTCTATCATAATTAAGTTACTTTTGGTGGCACACGTTAAAAAATAAATAATAAAGTACAATTAATTTATAAAAGAATTAAAATATTTTTCAACCATCTTTGTAAATTTAATAATAATCAATAGAAAAATAAGCTTGTAAACAAATTAATCAAATATTTATCTATAATTTAATATTATTATAAATTTGTGATATATAAGATTCAAATAGGGCGACAGGCGCACATGCAAAAGATGAAGCAATCTGAACCTACATTAATTAAATATTTCCATAATATTTTGGAGGCCACTAATGAAAAAATATATATATCCCAAATTGCCAGGCTAATATAAAGAATATAGCATTAATTCTATTTATAATAATCTAAGATAATTAAATTAATTATTTTTTAATTTATTATTATAAATCACATAACTTGTTAATATATAATTAGTTATTTTAAATAATTTGTTTTTAAAAGAAATAACATTTGATCCGAGAAAAAGAAGCGTCACAGTACAGCCAATAAATAACTTTTTTTTTTTTTGGAGGAAAAATCTTAATATCCAGGCAAGGATTTAACGTGATCCGAATTACTCCAATCATTTAATTACATTTGACTTTTTACTCTAATTTTTCTATTAAAATTAATGTCACTACGACAAAGTTGTTCTGTGTGACGGTGAATAAATCTTCGCCAGTTTTAAAACCGACCGAATTCTTTTTTAGTTTTTTCGAGTATATTTAAAAACCAACAAAAGTTTAAAATTTTAGAAAAGTTTAAAAAAAAAATCAACAAATTTTTTTTAATCAGTTTAAAAACACACAATTTTTGGGCCGGTTTATAAATAGATGAATTTTTAAATTTTTGGATAGATTTTAAAATCAGCGAAATAAAAATTCCAACTTTTAAAAACATGGTACAAAAATTTAAATTTTCTCCTGTTTTAAAACTAGTTTGCAATTATTATTTATAATCTTCAAAAAATTCATAATTTTAAATTTAAATATATTCAAAAGTATTAATTATCTATCTTGAATAACACGGTAACAAGAAATTAATATTAATGTCTAAAATATAGAAAAAACATATTAGACACAATATATGTATAAAATAAAAACATTTCTCATGAGTAAATAAACAATTTCACTTATTTTTTTGAACGAAAAAAAAAATACAATTTAAATCATATATAATTCAACACTTAGTTTATAAATTTCATAAATATAATAATCCAGTCATTTCCACAATGAGTATGATGTATAGCATTTGAACTATACCATTAAATTGACACATGTGAACAATTATAAAAAACATTAAAAATTTACTAATTACAAATCAATATTACTAAATTTACTAATAGTAAGTAATCTTACCGACTTATCTAGTAGTAATTGTGGCCATTTTTATATCTTTTGATATAATTAATTACACAAAAGTATATTAAAGATAATTTTTTAATTGTTTTGGAGACTACCATTAAAAATAATAAACAATTATTATGCACACTTATACACACAAATATATATATATATATATATAATTAATAATTAAAATATATAATTATCTAGTCAAAACATTCATAATATCCCCGATTTCTAAAAACCAAAAACAATGGTAATTTAGATCCAATACAATAAGATAAACAAATCTCATTAATAAATATTAAAAAAAATAATCTATAAAACAAACCATATAAATTATTGAGAAATAAAAACTAAAACAACAAAATAAACATATTCTAAAAGTTACTGTAAGAGTCATCACTTACTACAATAATTATTATCCAATAAAACTTTAGCTATATTTATACTTGGTTTATCTAGATAATCATTCATCAAATTTGGATCAATAAATGAACCATCAATTAAATTATATTAATCTTTATTTTTTTTAAGTTGTAATAAGAGTGCTTACAATAATAATTCATTTTTGCATGTCCAGTAACTCCACTTTGCACCTCATAATTATTTAAAGAATATTTTTATTTGAAACAAGTTATTATTAACAATAATAAAAAATATTAATTAAAAAAATCGAGTTTTTTCCTTAAAATGTCATCATGTAACGTAATAATTTATTATTTTAAATAAAAAAATTCTTATTCAAAACCACATCTTTTCCGTACTATGTTATAAACAATGATATTTATAGGTATTAAATAGTGATTTTGGATCCACTTAAATCATAAATAATAATTCGATATATTATTACAATTTGTGTTGTATTTATTACTCATGTTTATGTATATATATATATATATATATAGTCCCAATCACAAAATTAAAATTTCATGTTGTTCATGTCATAACTCACAAAAAAAAATTATATGGCAATATTAAAGCATCAACCATTTAAATAAATATATCTATAATAATTCATTAAATTTTATTAAAATACTAAAAATTATTAAAAGTGTGACAAGAAAGTAGTAGTAATGTTCTAAAGGGTTTTTTATATTCAATGTTACTGGCATTGCTTTCATATCATAAGAACAGCACAGGAAGAAATTAATGTGAAGCAGTTATCGAGATTCGACAGGAAGCAAAGGCTTAAGGATTATAAAAATTAGAAAAGGGAAATTAAAATAATAATATATTAAAATTTATAATAAAAAATAATTTCCTAATAATTTGATGTTAATTATAGATTATTTAATAATAAATAATTTTAATAATTCTCAACGATAAATAAAAAATAAAAAATTACTGTATAAATTCTTTATATCAAATTAAAAGGATCATTTAATCCCTTAAAAATGTGTTATTTCATACTTTATTTTTGTTAAAAAAAATAATAATAATTATTATTTATTATTAATATTCTAAATAAAATATTATTATTTTTAAATATTTTATTTTATTGATAAATAAGAAGATGATAAAAATAATTTTTTATTATGATATATATTATAAAAATTATTAAAATATTAAGTAAATATGATGTAAGAGAATAAATAACATATTTTATAAACTAAGGAATCAATTATTACAAATCTTCTAATATAAGAGACATTTATGATATCTTGTCCTATAAAACATTGTATCAATATTTTTTTAATAATAGAAATATATAAAACAGATATAATAATTGGTGTAAGGTTATATTGATTTTTTTATTTATACAAAAAGTTATTATTTAGTTTCTTAACTTTAAAAATGTGACATTTTTTTCCTTTGTTTATAAAAATTATATTAAAAAGAGACATTTAATAATTTTGATTTTATTTAAAAAAAATTATCAAGAGTATTTCAATCATAGGTGCGGGTAAAAATGATAATACCTTCACCAGTTATATTTGTAATTTTTTTGGATAGACAAGGTGGAGATAAATGATGAAAATATTTTTATTAATATTTATTTAATTTTTTTATAAGTAAAATGATTATTAAGTATTTTTTTATAAGTAAAAGGACTAATTAGTGTAATTTTTTTAAATAAATAAATAACAATTACATTTTTAAAGTTAAAAGATTAAACAGTGATTTTACTAAAGAAAATAAAACATTTTACTTATAATAAAATTTTATTTTTAAAAAGAAAACTAGAATAGAGAGAAAGATTGAACTAAAACGTACTAGAGTTGGAACCTCCGAGACTTCTTTCTTCTTCGTAGCATGTAATGCCTTTCACTACTTGTGATGACATATTCACGTATAAAAGATGGGAGGTTGTATGATTTTTATAAAATAAGTATATTAATTTTATAATGATACACTAAATTTTTTATAATTTTTTAAATTGAACATTTTAATTATATAATTTATGAATTAGACATTATCCATCTTATAAAAGATATAAGAGGTTGTATGATTTTTATAAAATAAGTATATTAATTTTATAATGATATAGACACTAAAAGATTTATAATTTTTTAAATTGAAAATTTTAATTTTATAATCTATAAATTAGATATTATTGATCTTATTATTATAAAAACTAAATACTTTTTAATTATATAATTTATTAAAATGCATCATTTTTATCCATTAAAAATATGAAATGTGAAAATTTATAATACTTAATTTTCATAAATAATGAAACTATAGATGACAAATTCAAAAAATTACAAAATTAAAGTGTTAATTTGCACATAAGAATCGAACTATTGTGACATTTTTCTAAAAAGTATGGAATTTTTGGTGGCCAATACAATAATTATGAGAACAAATTATTTAAATTAAATAATTATGAGATATCTGATACCTAACTTCCAATGATATATTAGGTTATTGATCGATATTATTTTATACATATATTTGTACATATATCTCTACATACTTATGATAAATTAATGTTACTTATGCATTTTATATGTTTATTATACTATTATACATGTATTTAGAGAAAAAAAATGAATAAAAGTGACAAAATATGTATTTTGAACACTTAATCAATCCAACTTCAATCGAGATCGATCGAGTAAGAAAACAAAGATAAAAAAACAAGCTTCAATCAATCCATAAAAAGACACTAAAGATCGATGAGTCAATTGATCAAACTTTGATCAAGCTTCGATCTAGTATTCTGAGGTTAAAAATCATCTAAGATTAGATCGATTGTGCAGTCCAATCAATACTTAAATATGATATTTTTAAGTATCAATTTTTAAGCTTAAACATTCCATCAAACAAATTTTAATACACCTTGTTATAATATATGAAATTTGTTGGAGTATTTTAGCGACTTATGCGAATTTTTGCGTAGGTTTTTGGGAGAAATTCACGCAAATACTTTGTTTTTTTTTTCTCAATTTTATTTTTTTGAACGGGGGAATATGACAACCATATTAAATTTGAGATGAGCGAATAAGAGAAGAACAAGAAATAAGGATATAAGAAGATTTATTAAGTAATACCTGCAAAGGAAATTAAGAATTATCAAGTGATATTAGAACGCAAAAGAAACAAATAAGAGGAAAACACAATATCTGCGTAAGAAAACCAAACAGAACTGCAAAAAGAAAACAAGATCAGTAAAGCAAAACCATAAACACATGCAAAAATAGGGCTGAAGAACACAGGTTAATAATAACAATAAAGACAAAAATTTCATTTCCAAGTTTCTATAAAATTAAAGACTTGAAAAGAACAAGTAAAACCATTTGTCAATATAGAAGATGTTAACAAGAATATATTAAGAAGCAGTATTAAAAAGAGAAGAAATAATCAAAGAAGAACAAGAAAAAATAAGTACGTACTGATATTAAAAAAACAACAGAACCAGAACTGCGCGATGCGCACAAGGAGAGAGGAGGCATACCGCGCAACGGTGACGAAGCGGCGACTAAGAATCGGATGGCAACGCACCGCAATTGGGCAACGGACGGCGACTGGGCACAGAGAAGCTGGGGAATGGGTGATTAATTTAGATCACGATGTGAAAAAGAAGAGCAGATTGGTGTATTAATTAGACACAACATAAAAACCCAAGCAATTTTTTTTTCCCTGGATTTTTCTTCCCATGCAAGTATTTTTTTTTATAGTGTTTTTTACTGAATAACACACGCAAATTTTACATATTGTAGTAATGCCAATTCAGATACTCTACATAAACAACCATTGAAAGTTTTAGCATGTATTATAACTTTTTTGTACAAATATAAATTAGTATTAAAATTATACATATATATATATATATCATTTATACCTTATTTTATAAATGAATACACCATTAATCTTTTTTCGCTAATGTTATAAAAAAATTAAAAATATATAAAATAAAATTTACATAAGAATTGACAATGACAAAATAATAATTTTACTATTTTTTTAAAAATCATTATTCATTAATGGTTTATATTGGTTAAAACTTAATCAATCTAATTTTTTTATGGTCATTTTTGTTTAAATTGTACTTATTTTAAAATAATAGAACTTTTAGTGTAATAAAAAATATATAGTACTTTTGTGTATTTTTCTTAAAGCTATGGTAACACTTGGTACACAACCACGCCTCTATAAAGAACTCAAAAGATCTTCAAAAAATAACAATTATAAAAAGTAACAAGAGAAATAGAATTGCATATCTAGAACAACTTGTAGAGGTGATCAAAATATTTTCATAAGCTTTCCTTATTCTTTCTCTATTTAGTTTCTATGATAATAATGTTGATTCTTATAAATCTAACTAATTTAATTATTTGACTTATGGTAATTTCAAGTCATAAACTATGATTTAATTAATTTAATGTTATGGTAATTTTAATTTTAATTTCAATTATTGATTATAGATGTGTTTAATCTAAATTAAGTATCTATGAATTAGAATAATTAATTAGTTTATTGCATGAATATGTTAATATCTAATCTAAGATGTTATTATGTAATTACTAATATTCTTATTTAAAGTGGTACTTTGTAGCTGATATCACAAACAAGATTGAATACATTCGTTGAAAATTAAACGGTTGTTGTAATCTTGTCTAGTTTATTTATCATCTTTTTATATCTTAATACAATTAATGAATTATATCTAGTAAGTATACCTCTAGTTTGATCATGATTTAGCTTGGTTAATAAGCAGATATTTAATCAATTAGATGATAAAAAAAGATGAAAATTCTTAAGCGGACTTAGATTTCTAAAGCTTATAAAATTAAGAACTCAAGAATGAATTTAAATTGTGAAAGTAATTTAGAATTTAAAAAATTAATATACATTCATGATATATTTAATAAAATTATAGACTAATGACAAGGATAATCTTATAATTATATGTCTCTCGTCATTATTGTGCAATTTAATTTTATTATTTTATGTTATTCTTTTCAAAACTAATCCAAAACCTTTTTTGTTCACGTTAACTAACTTACTAACTAATTAATAATTAGAAGTAAATATTATTACTAATGCTAGTGAATAATACAATAATTATTTTTAAATTATTTATTAATTATATATGATGGTCAAAAACAATGTATTTTTTTAATTTATGGTATCAGTTATATTGTCCATTATATGATGGTCAAAAACAATGTATTTTTTTAATTTATGGTTTAAATTTTAAGATTTAAAATTTATGATCTAGGTTTATAAAAAAATACAAAACGCCTAACATTTAATCAACAACGTTGCATATATATATTGAGTCCATTTTGATGATAAATTATTTAGACAAATAATATTGATAAATTATATTAGTTTTTGGATAAAAATATTTAATGATATAAATGTTAATAAATATAAAAATTTAAATTAATGAATAGTAAAATAAAAAATATATTTAATTATAATTAAAAACATATATAAATTTAGATTATATCAATCAAAAGTTAAGAAAATTCGATAAAATTATTTATTTAAAATATTTATATTAAAAACAATATATATATATATATATCAACTTAAACTAACAAGTAAATGTTTTCCTGGACCCTTATCTTATATAAATTAAAAGGGTGAATTATACTTTTTGAATTATATTTTTCATGTATTAATTTTATCATTTTTAATATTTTGATTATTTAATAAATATTTTGTAATTTTTTATAACTAACTTTTAATATTTAGAATTTTGGATCAAAATTAAAGATAATAGACTAAAATGTTAAACATTAAAATTAATGGAGTAGATAATTCAAAAAAAAGTTAAATATCAATTTTGAGTGATACAATATAATTTAATTTAATTTTTAAATTTGAACTGAAATTATTAAATGTGAAAAATTAGCGAATAAAAAGTTATGAAAATTTTGTTAAGAGATCAAAAATATATTGTACAATAATTACAATTAAGAGTGAGCTTTTTACTTATTTGAATTTGATTTGATCCAAATCAAATTTAAAGATTTTTAATCAAAATCTAAATATGATGTTGTAATAGTTTCAAACTAATTCAAATCTAAAATAATGGAATTTGTTTTTGGATTAGATATGGTCGGATTGATGTTGAAATTTATTTATAAATTATTATTGTTATATATATAACAAGATATACATAACATCTAAATTTTAAATTGGTGGATCCTTAGTAAAATTTATTATTTAAAGTCAAAATTAATAAAATCAAAAGAAGAAGAAAAATTAAAAAAAAACATGATTAATATTTTTTAAAACTAAAATAATAATTTAATTAAATTGTACTATTTATGATATTTATGTATAACACATTATAAAATAAAATATGTATTTATTTCTAATTTCAATAAAAATTCATTTCAAATCGTATTATACGGATTACAAAATATGTCAATTCGAATCCTATCTTAATCTAAATGGATTCAATACCTTTCAATTCATATATGCTTTGATTACAAAATCTTACAATCCAATATAATTTCAATCCAACGTATTAGATCAGATTTATCAATTTAAATATATTGATTAAATTATTTGTCCAATTCTACTTAATATACCATAAAAACAATGTTGGAGTCTCTTGTTTATCGTAAAATGAACTTTAGGTCCTATATGTTTTAATAATTTAATTTTATTGTTATAAAAAGTGATTATATGATAATAAAGTTTTTTTAATTACATTATTTAGAAATTTTTTAAACTTAAATAAATTATAATTGGAAAAATATTTGAAAGAAATATGGTATAAATTAGGAAGGTAAAAAACATATAAAAATTGACATTTTTTATGGTTACTTTTTTAATAATAATAAAATTAAATTAAAAAAAAAACCTTATTTAGCTCATTATCTCACAAAGCTTGTATTTTTTTATTTATTTATGATATGCTAATTTTTTTATGTTTAAGTTTTCAATTTTAAGTTTTCAAACCATTAAGTTCATGTTTGTTTTATAGAATGAAAAAATAATACAAATGATTGGAATAAAAAAAAGAATTAGTCTTATACAATTTGGTTTACGATTGAAAAATGGAACGAAAAACGTTGTATGTTATCTCAATACTTTTATGTTTAGTGAAGTTTAAATAATATAATTTAATTATTTTTTTCATAAAAAATAATATATTATTAAAAATTATTTTTTAAAATAATTATTACTTAAAATATTATTTAATTTTAAAAAATTAAAAACAAGAAAAAAATTTAATAACTTTTTTCTTCCATATTATTTACAAAATAACATGCAAGTATTAATATGTGTTAGTAAAGTCTTAATCTTGATCCATCATATCAACACCTAATATCACATAATGAAAATAATTTTTTTAGTGTTTTATGATTTTAGGATTTAGGGTTTAGAATTTAAAGTTTATGATTTTAACTTTCTAGATTTACGATTTATGATTTAGGAATAGAATTTACAGTTTAAAGTTTAAAATTTTAGAGTATTGGGTTTAGAATTTGAAGTCAAATTGAAATAATATATTTTTATACAATATGAAAATGAGTGGAATAACAATTTCTAAAAGTAAGAGTGCAATAACATTTCTATGTCATTTAGAAATTGTTTTCATTCCCTTTTATGTTTATGAGAACCAAACATTGAAATATTTAGAAAGATTTTTATTTTTTATTGCATTCATTCCAACCAAACGTGAGATAAGCTTTAAAAAGATGAAAAACTTGTATATTTTAGATTATGATTTTTTCTATACTCCAAATTACGTGCTCTCTCTTAGAGAAAGTAAGAAAATAAAAGAAAATAGATGAGAATGAGAAATAGGTTGGATTGATAATACACAAGCAAGTAAGGGTGGACGTATTATGAGTAGGTTGGTTATTATATTATTTTATAAGTTAATTTTATTTTAACGGTATTGAAAAATGTAAAATCTTAACCGACCTTAAAAATTAATTTTTAAATCAATCTACAGGATTACTTTAAGGGTAGTTGGCTTGACGGTTTTGGATCAATATAAAAACGTCATCTAATTGAAACAAAAAAAAAATATCATATAATTTTCTAAAGAAAGAAAAAAGAAAACAAAATAAATAAATATGTTCATTAACATAAAAAAAACATTAACATTTATTTTAAAGATTACTTTAATGTAACTTAAGGGTACTTTATCAAAGAATTTGTTAATATTTACGTGAAATATTAGAGTTGTATATTACTTAGATAACACTCTAAGTCGTGTTTTACTTACATTTTTATTTTCACGCATATTTTAAATAAAAATATTAATATAATTATAATTATAATTTAATAATAATAGGTATTATAATATATATAATAAGTAATACTTTTAAAAGAAAATGTTTAGTTTTATACAACTGTGTTGGTTTTTTTTATTTTGAAACCTATAATAAAATCTAATAATTCGATTTATATAATTTTCGAATCAATAACATCTAAAATGAGAAGTATAAATTCAATTCTACCATATACATGAGTTAATTGTTGATTTTAGAAAGAAATTAATGACCATCCTAGGTTTATGATTATAAGTTTATATATTTTTAAAAAATATTGACTTTTTAGTAAATGTATTGTAAAAATAAAAAAAAAATTATAAAAGTTAGACAATTTGGTGCTTTCTTTTAACTAGTATATTTGAAGAATGAATAAAATAATATATATTTATTCTTCGTTTCAGACTTAATTTTTTATTTTTATATGCAATTCCCAGGGCTCCTTAATGTAAATAACAAGTTACTTAGATAATGTAAAAGGTGTCAACTAAGTTACGTGTTCAAAATTTATCAAATTTAAACGATTTGAAAAAATTCATTGATTTTTTTATTTTTTTATTGAGTTAGATTAGTTTCTAAAATTTCAAAATCAATTTAAAATCAGTTGAATCAATTCTTTATAATTAAAATCTCATAATAACATATCCAAATGAGTTAAATTGTTTTATTTTATTAAACAAATATTTAAAAATATTAATATTTATTTAATATATTTATTTATTTTAATTAATATATGATTAATTAAATTAGACTTAAAGATAGCATAAAAACACGTGTAAATTTTATTAATATTTATTTAATTACATTATCATGTTTAAATTATTTATTTTTTAAAATATATAATCTATGTTTAATTAATATAAAATTTAACAATAAATTTTAATCTATACTCTGTTTAGTTATAGAATTTGCAGTAAAAAATGTTGTTAATTTATTATTTAAAAGTAATTTATTTCAATAGTTATTTTATTATGGAAAATAAAAATAAAAATAAAAATAAAATTTGACTTTGACGGAAAAATAAAATAAAATCAATATATCAAACCTAATTCAGACCGATCCAAAAGTTTCCTCGATTTTATATATTTTTTATCATATCAAATTGATTCTTAAAAATAAAGAATTAATTTAAAAAAAAAACTACAAATTTAATATCCATAAAACTTATAATAATAAAAATAATATAGAATGAAATTAATAAAATATCTCTTAAAAATAGATATTTTAACTATAAATAACTGAAATTATAATTATGTGTAAAAGTTTAAGGATTTTTTTCCTAAAATAATCATAATCAATAAGATGTGTGATTGATTCTTATATCTAAACTTTGGTTAATCAAAATTAGACATATATTAATATTATTTTTTATATACATATATAATTACATAAAAAATTATATTTTTAATAATAAAATACAAAATACTTACAATAATATACATATATATTTTTATTTTACTTATAAATATGTATTAAAAAATTAAAATTAATATATAATATTTTAAACAATGTAATAGAATAAAAACAAATTTAACATTTATTTTTTCAAAATTATATATATATATATTTAAATAAATATTAAAAAATAAAAAATTAAATTAAATTGTAAAAATTACTACCAATTTATAAACAAAGATTATTAATTAAATATATTCGAAAACTGAATTAAACGATTCCCACCCATCCCACACAATAACTATAACCATTTCTTACGTCCAACGTCCATTCTTATTTTTAATTTAAGATAAGAATACTATTTTCACAATTATAAATTTTAAAAATTTTATTTTATTTTTTTTTTAAATTTTATTAATTTGATTTTAATTCAGTAACACAATCCATAACATGCACATTTCTAGGACTAAGCATATATTAGTTTGTTTTAGTAGATTTTGTATTAGAATATTATTTTCTGCTACATAATTAAATGCACTTAAAATATTATAGCTTTTAATACAACATGAAATTATATAGACGATAAATAAAAATAACAATACTTGTATAACAAAATTTAAAATGTATTATAATATTTTTAGAAATAATAATAAAAAATTAAATTTTAAAATAAAATGTAGTAATTGACATTTTATTATTTAAATAAAATTATTACAAAATTTTCATATTGATTTCAAGAATCACGTTTTATTATGTTTTTTAATAAAAAAATTATCAAATAACAGAATTTGTTCTTACAAAGCCTCTCTGTCTCGGGCACAGTCGTGGTAGGAAGTAGGAAGGCGGAGGACACATGGCGGGAAGAAACCCCAAACACCGCAATGGAACCCCAAACACCGCAATTCCTGACTCGCGTCTCGTCAATCGCATTGTAATTCCTTCAGCCTCGACCTCCGCTCGAACCCAATCCTCAACGGCCCTCGAAGACTGCATAGACTTTCAGCACCGTGAGATCCAATCCCTTATCGTAGACAACCAACGGCTTGCAGCTACCCACGTTGCACTGAAGCAAGAATTGGCCGCCAAACAGCAGGAAATCCGAGCCTTATCGGCGGCTGCGGCTGAAGGCAAAGCCCAGAGAGATGCTGAGGTCAGAGAGGTCTATGAAAGGTCTCTCAAATTGGATGCTGAGGTTCGAAACATCGATGTTATGAGTACCGAGTTGGCTCAGGTCAGAGCTGATGTGAAGGAACTCGGGGCAATACGTCAGGAATTGGAAACCAAACTGAGGGACATTGATGATGAACTTGTCAGATGCAGAGCTCGATCGGATACGAAACATGTGCCGGAGATTGTGGCTGAGATTGAGACCTTAAACCTTGAGATTCAGAAAGGAAGGTAATTTGGTCATCAATTTCACTCCTCCCTTTTCTTAATATTTCTTGTTCGTTTTTTATGAAATTTGAACAACATTATTAGCCAGTGTGCGTAATTTACCAGCATTAGATTTGAAAACGAATTAGTTTGAAAAACACATTGGAATTACTGACAATGGAAATGGAACGCAGAATAAATAAGAATCGCTTGGGATTGTTTGTTGAACTCAAGATAGTAGAATTACTACAAACTATGATTGTACATACTCTCATTGGTCATGTTTGTTTTATTTGGTTTGTACTTGAATAAAAAAGATGATCAAATTGAATAAAATATATATTCTTTTGAAAATGTGTAACATTGAGGCGACAAAACTTTAATAGGATCGAAGAAAAAAAATGAGACCTCATGGTAAGTTTAAAATTTGATATTTTCATGATCATCTCTGAAATAACATTCTGGATGTGTATTGAACTAACAGGTTTAGGAAATTTTCTCACATAAATTGGGCCATGACTTTATCACATAATTTATAGAAGCATTTGACTGAAAAAAAAAACATTTCTCAACATTTTTACAGTGACAGTTGCTAATCTAAAGTTATCTTCAACAATTTGGAAGCATTGTTTATCTGAGTTCTGTTATTATAGCAATGCTATGTCGACATGCTAAATATTTTGAGAAATTACAAAAAATCACACACCTAAATAAGAACAAAAATAATTCCCTAATAACATTAAACGAATCTAAATGAACTGGTACAATGTGAAATGATGTGTCATTTTTTTTAATAGTGAAATGTATAAGGTAGACATTAGGGATGTATTTTTGTGGTTATAAGCTCTAAGGATGATATTTTTGTTGTACTCCCAAATATATTTTCATTTTTCTGTGAGTTATATTTCTGTATTATATAACTGCAAAACTAGTTTTATTAAATTGCTTCTCTTTCATATGATGAATCTTAATAGGTCTGCAATTGAATTTGAGAAGAAAACGTGTGCTAGTAACATTGGGCACAGAAAGAAAATGGACAAAAACATGGACATCATGGCTCGTGAAATTGAAAGACTACAAGCTGAGCTTGCTAATCTGGAGAAACGAGCAAGGGCTTCTGCTGCAGCAGCAAACCTCAGTAAGTCATCTCCATTGCAACTTAGTTTTAGTTTCTCCAATTCTCAACTTTCTATGATTACAGAGTGAAGGTTTGCTCAGTAACTTTGGGTTTTTATGTGACTTTTAAATTCAGATACTGGGTACGCTGAGCCTTACAGAAATCCTGATATGGGACATGGCTGAGAACCATACAACTATGCCTACAGCTTGCATCAGGTATTCAAAAAGATCCCTGTGAAGTGTTGCTTGCTTTTCAGTAACTTACTATCATATGAAGGGAAATTATCCTTCTATTACCTTCTTAAAGCATGACGTGGAGGAAACTCATCATTATACATTCTCTAGTACATTATAAAAGAAAGATAAATGCTAGATGCAGGTACCCTTATTTTTCAGGCGGTACTTTAGTGATATACATATTTAATAAAAGGTATTAATTTATGTAATTTTTTATTTTATTAGAGATTTTTCACACTTATGTTACACATATGCATTTAATGAAGGACATTTATGGTATTTTTTACCATTCCCTCAATTGGAAAGTTAATAACTTATTTTCCCACCATTTTTGAGTTTTTAAATACATGTTTTAATACTTTATGACTCATTTTACACTCTCTTCGAACTTCACTTATATTTTTTTCCCTTTATTCATCAGCTTAAATTTAGATTTTTTCTTCTTCTTATTTTCTTTTCCTTTTAGGCATTTTTTATGTTTCTAACAATGATAAAAGGTTTTGATTTATTCAAGTTTCAAACAAAATAATAGCTTTACAAATTTTATGATATTAGTATTGCTTGTAATAGTGGGACTACAAGTTTGATATATATAACTATATATTGAGTTATGCGTATAAACAATTTTTTCTATTAGGTTATCTAATTTTTTTATATAAATTGCAAAAACTACATACTACATATTATTATTCTATTTTTAGGTATACAAAATTCAAAAACTGTATATTATATTCATAAAAACAGAATCTGCATAACAACTATAAAATTTGGATGAATATTAGTAAACAGTATACTGTTATAAGTGAAGTTGTTGAGCTTTTAAATGATAGGGGAAAAAGAGATGTTGAAGAGAGTATAATATGAATCAAGAAACATTAAAACATGTATTTAAAGACTCAAAAATAAAAGAAAAATAAATTGTTAGTAGTCCATCGGAGGGAATAGTAAATAAATACTACAAATGCTCTTTATTAAACACATATGTGTTGTTGCAAAATCTCCAATAAAATAAAAAATTATATTAAATTAGTACTTTTTATTTATTCTGTATCACTAAGGTACCATCTGAAAAATAAGGGTACATTAGTCAACCTTTAAGTGCACACAAATTTGCACATTGTTGTACACATATTAGTTACGGTTTGTGGCAAAATAAATTTGTAAAATTTCAAAGTTGTACATTTTTTTTAGATAATTTTTTCAATGGTGTGTGCGCGCTAATTTGTGTCTTTAGAATTTATCTAAAAGTAAATAGGATGATGTGGAAATGCCATCAGAGTGTTTTCTTTTATGGATGCAGACATGCGCAATAAATGATTCATAGAATCTGCAAATTTTATTAGGACAAACAAATACAAGACCTTACTGGAAAATAATGGCTAATAAAACAAGTAACCATATCATTGCCGTGGACATGCATCTCAATTCTCAGCTCTAGCCCAAGATTTAATGGCACAAAGGATCTGTTTGTTTCTTATATTAAAAATGGTTTTAGAATAATTCTTTTTTCAGGAAGAACAATCATTTGTGCTTCAAATGGTTTTAGTATAAATCTCTCTGGAAGAAACAAACAGAAGCACAAATATGTTTTCTGAATCTTGAAAGTACTTGTGACATCTTTTCAGAATCTTTGACTAAATAAACTGGAAAGATGAGATTTAGTTACCAAAATAATTTTAACATGTAAAACCATGGCTTGCAAGCAAGACCCTGATGCACTTATGATTACACTTAATATATGGCTTTGATGCTCAGGCTCAGGCTGATGTTGAACCTAGTGCTCAGTATGGATCTACACCAATGCTACAGACTTCCTTAGACATGAATATAACAGAGCAGTATTGATAGATCAGAACTTATTGTAAGAACCACTCTTCTTGAGTCGCACTCCAAGTTTTTGACCCCCAAATTCTGTTGTTTTTTTTTAGATTAAATGCTACTTAGTGTGGTTTGAACCGGTGACTTCAAACTGGGGAAGAATGAGTCTTACCACGTGATCACTGAGTGAATTACACCCCAAATTCTGTTGTTAACAGCAACTATGAATGTGTTTAGGTAGAAAGTACTTATAAAGTAGGTTTTGAGGAATTATTTTGTTTATGGTTGTTGTTTGAATGATTTGCTTCTTTTTTTGCAGGCTCTTTCAATCCGTGTAGCACATCATAGTTTGTTAATTTATGATATATCTTCATTAATTTATTCGCCACTCTTAAAATCTGTTGCTAGCTTCCAGAAATTTTCCTGGTTGAAATGTTGTGTCATCGGGAAGCTTAATGCGACTAATTCACATTCCATAATTTCGCAAAGCACATGACTTTGCATATGACTAATATGCTTATATGCATATCAATAGTATAAAAAACTATATTGCAATGTAAATGGTTTGGGCCATGTTTCATGACACGAAGCTATATATATTATACATAATTAAATTTATTTTAAAATAATATATTAATTTATAGTTATACAAAAAATATACGGTGGTGTGTACATAAATTCTGTTTTTTTTTTTTTTGAACCTCTTTTGTAAAGAATATTTTCATGTATTACATTAATAATTGATATAATATTTCTTTATTAAATTTAATTATATTTTATCTATAATATTATATATCATATTATTTACGATGATATCAATTTGGACCCATTCTAGTAAAGTGAAAACATTAATGTACATGTTTGCGACCGTGTTATACATATCTGTAATAATGTTCCATATTGTATACATACGTAAGAGAGAAATCGGGGAGACAAAACTCAATGGAAAGACAGAGAATAAATAGAGATTATGTGTAAAGAAAAAGTAAATTTAAATAGAAAAGAAGGGTAAAATATGTTATCATAAATGAAACTCAATAAATAAATAGGATCATCGCAAAACTTAACCAACCTAAAATATAAATAAACTATATATTACTAACATATTATTTAAAAATCAATTTAATTATATATATAATCATGATATTTAAAGCGCAGAATTAATATAAAGAAATATATATATTAAACAACATATATAAACCGAAAATGTTTTAATAATCTCTCTGTGTATGGCTTAAACCATTGATATCAATTTCCAGCATTCCATAAACAGCCAGCCAAGCACTTCTAGTACTTTACTGAACAATCAACAATCTATAAAAATCGCTACATAATTTACTTAAAATAATACTTCTATTATTGAGAAACTAAATTCCAAAAACTAGATCTATAAAAAAAAAAAAACCAAAAACTAGATTACAAAAAGGCCACATAGTGTGTAAAAAAGAGAAATAAACAATCAGTATAATATAAACGATAAATCAATCAACAACAAAATACAGAACCAAAATGGGTAATCATAACTTTGTCTTATAAGAACACTTTTGATCCTCAACGCTTCTGCTAGAGACATTAATGGTAAAATTACAAGTAGTAGTTGAGCTGACCTTGAACTTAATGAAACCCAGAAACGTAACCTTGCCGGAGATTTTTGTTAAGGTGTTTAGAGGCAAAGTACCGGCTAAAATGTCTGAATAAAGCTGGGACTTTGAAAGCAAACGGTCAGCCCTTATAGTGAGCGTGAGGTTCATAGCTTTTGTCTCATCGGCCGAAATCTTATCGGTGGGAATAGAAGCCTCGCCGACCAAATCACCTCTGTAGTTCAAAAGGGCAGTGCTATTTTTGTATTTGAAAGAAATCTTATTAGGGTTTTTGATTGATAGATCTACACCCAAAGTTACATTTAGATCCACACTTAATGTCGCTATGCTCAAACCCACATCTAGGTCTTTAATGGAAATTGAGTTAACGGTTATTTTGGGATGTTTGGGTTTGAAAACTGTAAGGGCTAAGATAACCAAAATTAGCACTATAAGCACAATAATGGCCAATATAGCCAACCAGATGTTTCTACGTTTGTGAGATCGATGAGGTTGAGACCTCCCATCTTCTCTACCACCACCATCATTCATTATGGGTTTGTATTGTCTCCCATTTCTACGGGGTGAAGATGAAGTTGAAGCTTCCACATCCATCTAGGATCATCAAATGGAAATAAACTTCAAATGGGTTTCAAAATCTTTATGAAAACCAAAAAAAAAAAAAAGACAGAAAGAGAGAATATAACAGGATTCAAAAGAGATATAGAGAGAAAGATAGATAGAATTAAGTGATTTGTTTGCTGGGTTTTCTAATTGGAACAGAGCTTTCTTTCACAGAAATACTTTCTACATTCTTCTATTCTTTTTTATTTATCTTTTTTGGGTAGAGTTTGGGAAGATTGTTGAGTGATTGTAGTGTTAGGTGTTTTGGGTCATCACAAAGTATGTGAGCAATAAATAAATGTTGCATAAATATAGAGATGGGTGAGAAGCCTTTAACAAAGGCGAGCCTAACTGTAATATTAGGGATTTAACGCAAGTTCACAACTTTGAGGGTTTGCCTTTTTCTCTGCCTGAGGAATAGGACTAGGACTTGGAGATGGCAGTTGTATTTTGATTTTTATGAATACTCATATTTTTCAATTTCGAAATACATCATTATGTTATCAAATCAGGTTTTGCTTTCATTTCTTGGTATTTAATTTCAAACTAGTTGAAGTCATTTATGATACCAAATTATTTCATATTTGTTATTAAACGATCAAAATTAAATAAAATTGTTAAATTTATGATTTTTTTTTTAAAAAAACCATAACTTCTCAAATTTTTATTCAAAGTTCATCACAATACAGTTCATTTCATCTTATCATCAATACGTTGTAAACTATCAATTGACTCCAACAAAAATGTCAACCTCAATCAAGTGTCGATAACCTCTTTGTTACTATGAGTTAACCTTATTTACCATACATACAACCTAACTTAATTAATGTTAGGAATTAAATAGAATAAAAACCTCTAATCAATTAAATTAGGTTGATTTTTAAAATTTTAGGATATATATTAAGTGTCAGTCTAATTATTAAAAAAAAATTGACTGATGGGATTATTTTTGAAAAATATGTTCACCTTATTAAAATATTTTCATCTTGTTTTAACTAAAAGAAAAAAATTATCAAATTAAGAAATGCTAAAGATTATGCGGTTGCGTGCAACGTTTTACTCCTCCAGGTACTTTCCTTTTCTGAACTTTCTAATTTTTAATTTTGATTGATTATTATAAAAGAGATATATTATTTATTATTTTTAGAATATATTTTTTTATTAATATAAAATAACACATATATCCTGTGAATAATTCTTTGAAAGATTTGGTTAGGCTAAATTTGATTAATAATTATTCCTTTTTGAAATTTGAATATAATTATCATGTATTTTGACAACCTAGCCCGCGGATGGATATAATTTACCGTATTGATAAAAAAGTTATTACAAATTATACTATTAAAATTTATAATTATAAAAATATTTAATACATTATTTTATTTTTATAAAATTAGTTTATCAAGTTACTTATTGTTATGATCGATTAAAAATAATATTAGTTTTGTTAGTCAAAATAAGAGGTGTCTAATTTAGAAAAAAATTCATGAAAGGTGGCTTAACATATTGTCAAAGATGGAGGTGACTAACCTTGTTTGAATAAAGAATAGAAAAATTAGGTAGCCTAATTTTGTTGAATGAAGAAATGTTTGTCATATGAAATGAGAACTTAAAGGCTATAAATATGGCTTCATTTCTTTATTGATAATCATCCAAAAAATAAAGAAAAGCTTGTATGAGAAGTTCTTAAATGAGAGAATTTTGTGGGAAAATTCTCTTGGGCTTGTAATTGCTCTTGTCTTTTGGGTGTATGAGAAAATTACTGAGAGTGTGGTTGTAACAATTTTTCACATAGTGAATTTTTCTCTGATTGTCTTTTGACAACGAAAGTGGTTTTTTCTCTAATTTGGAGTTTCCACTATAATTCTTGTGTTGTGCATTATCTATTTCTCTATTATTTGATATTCTGCTAAGGAAGATCTTGGGAGGGAGAATTTGTGATTATACCATTTTATCCAAATTTCCTAACAACTGGTATCAGAGCCAATTTCAAAGAAAGAAGGAGAAATGTCAAGAGTCAAGATTGACATTGAGAAATTTGATGGGAGAATCAATTTTGGCTTATGGCAAGTACAAGTCAAAGATTTGTTGATCCAATATGGGTTACACAAGGCGTTAAAGGGGAAACCAGCCCTTGTTACTGGTATTGAGTCTAGTAAAACCAATATAAGTGATGAAGATTGGGAAGATCTTGATCTAAGAGCTGCAAGTGCAATTTGGCTTTGTTTGGCCAAAAATATTCTTGCAAATGTGCATGGAATATCTATGCCCAAAGAACTCTGGGAAAAGCTTGAAGAATTGTATTAGGCAAAAGGTGTTTCAAATCGGGTGTATTTGAAAGATCAGTTTCATACTTTGCGTATGAATGAATGAATTATTATGTCTGATCATCTAAGTGTTCTCAAGGGTATTGTCTCTGACCTGGAAACCATTGGAGTTAAACTTGATGATGAAGATATAGCTTTAAGGCTCATCTGGTCTCTTCCATCTTCTTATGATCACATGAAACCTATCTTGATTCATGGAAAGGAGAAAATAATTTTTTTCAGAAGTTACTAGCAAGTTGTTTTTTGAAGAAAAAAGGCTGAGTGGTGAAAGAAATGTTTCGCCTGAAAACTTAGCATTGGTAGCTGACAACCGAAAGAAAAAAAATTTCATGAAAAAGAAGATAGTGTGCTGGGAATGTGGACAATCTGGGCACCTCAAAAGAAATTGTCCAAAGGGTGGAGCTGATCCTACAAGAAGCTCAAATACCGACGGTGACGCTAATAGTATGTCTGTTTTCAAAGACTATAGTGATGCTCTTTGAAAAGAGTGTGTACATCCTCATGGCATGCCGATAGTCTCTAAATATTACCATGAAAGATGGTGTGTTACTGGTAGCGGGTCCACAAGTTTGCACACGGGCATTGGCTTGGTATAGATGCAAGGTGTGTGGTGGAAAGGATGTCGATGGCTGATGAACTCTCGGGAAAACCAAGTGTGAGAGTTGCACCATAAATTTCAGCAAGTTTTTTTTTCGACATGAGCCGATGTGAAATTCTTAGAATTGGTGATTAATTCTAAGTGTGTGTACTCTTTATGGTGGAGTATGATAATTCTCGGTGTAGAGAATTATGACTGTTGGAATAGACAGTGTTGTAGTGGTAACCATGTTTATTTTTAATCAAGGTGGAGATTTTTATGATTGATTAAAAATAATATTATGTTTGTTAGTCAAAATAGGAGGCACTAATAAAATGTATGCTTTTGGTCTCGGAATTTTAGCCTCAGTTATTTTAAAAACCGAGGTTATAGGGTTTTGACCACAGTTTGATAAAAACCGAGGCTATAATGTATACATATAGCCTCGGTTTTATCAATAACCGTGACTATAATTTAATTTACAAAAACTATATTTAAATATATATATATATATATAAACATTTATATAGCAAAATTATTAAATAACTATGATTAAATTTAAAATAATATAGAGTTTTTAATATTAAAATACTATGTAATTCATTTAAAAAAATACAAAAATTATTTTATAATTTTTTTTATTTTTCTCTATTATTAATCTTTTTTTTCTTTTATCATACATATATATATTAAATTTTTACATCAAAATTTTTGCACTCTTAATTTATTTTTTACTCTCTTTCTTTTTCCTTTTTTTTACATTTTTTTCTAATTTTAATATTACACTAATTAAGTAATATATATATATATATATATATATATATATATATATATAATATTAATAACATTAATTCCCCAACTAGCTAATATATAAGTAATATATATGTATATATAATATTGCCAGCTAATGCGTTAAGTTATAATATATATATAATATTAGTTAATATATTACCTTAATTCCCAGGCAATTTCACGAGCCCTAATTCCATAACCATTTTTCTCAAGCCGTGTCTCAGCCTCAGATCCAGCGAGCCCTAATCTTCCATAATCATTTTTCTAAATCAGCGTCTCACATCCAGCTCAAATTGCATGATTTCTCTCCGAGCAATCCACGTCACGCCACGCCACGTCTCAAACTTGTTGGTGATTTAGCTTCAGGTAAGTATAACCTCTCTTCTCCTCTTCTCTGACTTGTTTCTGTTCATATTCTCTTCTTTAATTTGGCACTGACAAACAGACTTGTTGAATAAATTGTGTTATCAAATAAAATTTTTTGCTTTAATTCGGTCCTGACAAGCAAAATTGTTGAAAAAATTCGTTTGTTATATAAGAAATGACAAGAAATTTGTATATTGGTAAATTGAATTCCATGTTCAAATTAATAAGAAGCTACGAATACCGAGTGATGATTTTCATTAAAAAGCTATCTCAGTGACAAAACAAAAAAAATGCTAAAATACATATTATAAAAGTAAAGAAAAAGTTCATCTCTTTGTTTGGCACACATTATATACCTAACAATTCTTCATAGTTACAAATGATAAGAAATTTATATATCGCTAAATTTTATTTTTGTTCAATAATAAATACAACTTTAGTCTATTTTAATGTTCAATTTTTTCTTATAAAATACAGTTTTTTTTGTGTCAATTATCTTAAAGTATAATGATATATATAGATTTGGGTTTAAACTATATGTGTGTTTGTGTGAGTGTAAGTGTGTATATATTATTTTAAAAAGCTCCAGTAATTCATTTTTTTTAATTATTTCTTTGTTTAGGTTTGAGCTACTTGATATATTCTTTCTCTGTTTTCATGTTTCTTGGAAAGAAGAAACGAAACCAAAAAAATGGAAAAAGAAAAAAGTTCTCAAATAGGGCACTAAAAGACCAATATCATATTTAGTTTAATAGATTCCATCATACACCTCATAATATACATCTAACACTTATCAACCATTAGATTTTTAAAGCAATCTCATCTACGTAATTGATTTTAAAAATTATATATATATCTGTATACTGTAATAAGATGTGCAAAACTAGCAATTATTGTTATTAATTATTTAATTAGGTTGTGATTGCTTGTAATTTCAAAGTTTTCAAGCTGTTAATGTAGGGTAGCATATTGAGATGCATAAAAATTTTATTTGATTGCCATAATCCTTTCAATCCAAGTGTATACTTGTATTTTTTCCTTCTAATATGTTTTTCTAACCAATACATGTGTTGTGTCAATTGGAAAAAGTGGTAATTATTCAAAATTTTAGATAATATGTTATGCTTAATCGATTACATTTATGCTTATTATTTTATGTGTGAATTGATGTAGAGTAAAATGCAAGATAAGATTGATAGTGGTGAGATTGAAGAAGAGATGGGTGTCGATGCAATAGTAATGGCATTGGGGAAGGATAAATCGTCAATTCGTCTTAAAGGATGCTACGATATACTGACATCTACAGAATATTTTGGCATGCCTAGAAAGTGCACTAATTATCGATCCAATGATATGGTAAATATCTTAAATGAGATGATGGAAATGAAAGAAAAGCTTGCAAACTTTGATACGATGAAGAGAGAGATAGATGCCTTTACGAGCCGAGGTTACGGGGAGATAGGGTGTAGGACATTCAAGTCATTATCAGAACATAATAATCTAATTTATAGTTCCAATGTGACTCCTTGTACAAAAACTATTACACCTACATCTACACCACACATCGACAAATTGCCACTCTATGCGATGTGCCTACCTTTCATATGGGATTAGTTGTAAGTAATCTTCAATATTCCTTCACAATCGTAATTTTAATTTTGTTTTGTGTGGTGTTTAAGTTATATTATATATGTTTGTTCTAATACTATATAGGGAAGAAATTGTTTGCTTGCATATGAGACACCATCTCGTATTGTGGCACGTGGGAGGGTAGGTGATGCCTCTAGTGGTGTTTGTCATGGACAACCTTTGAATGCCTCTAGTGGGAGGGTAGGTACGCCTGCTTTGGTACCAACAAAAAAACCAATTTCATATACATATGACCAAACGAGTGGTTTTCCTAAGCATGTTAGATTTCTTATAGTTGCATGCTCATCTGCATCTTCGGTTAATGATCTTGCTGTTAAAGTTCCAATGGAAGTTCAAATCTTAGGCAATGAAATGCCTATTTTTCTATTAGTTGAGTGTGTAGAACAATTTTATACAAAGGTGGAGATTGGCTATTCAGTTGTTAAATTGTGGATACGGTTAGTTAATTTGATTTTAATTTATTTTTTATTTTATGATAAGTTAAAAATTACTCACTTGATATTGCAATTTGATTGTTATTTTGTCATTAACCTTTTAAAACTTATTTTCACAAGCGTGCTATGATGAGTTGAAAAAGAAGCTGATTGAATGATGTGATTAAATTTATTGATCCAAGTTGGTTGTATGTCATTAAGAAAAAGAGAACACGTACTCAATTGCAAGATAAGTTTTTGAAAAGGATGCAAAATACTCGAGGGAGATAAGTGGATTATTCCATATAATGGAGGGTAAGTGGATATAAGTTGTATAACATTTACGAAAATTATGTTATGTAATCAAATGCATTTACCAATATATATCTTACTATAAATTGATGTAGGTACCATTGGGTCTTAATTGTATGCGAGCCATTCATAAATACCATTTATTATTTGGATTCAATGTGGGGTGAAGTGTTCTACGATATTGAAAACATCATGAATGAGTAAGTTCTATTTTCAAAATAAAATTTGATGTTCTTGTAAACATTAAGTTCAATGTAATCTTCCTAGTAACTCTTATTTATTTTCTTATGTATCTTCACAAGTAACTCTTACTTATTTTTCCTTCTTTATATAGAGTTCATATTATGTTGATAGTAAATCAAAATCGAAGGTCTCAAGGTTTACCAATATGGTATAGAATGAGAGTAAGTTATAAATGCATGGTTTAATAAATTAATATATTTTTAATTAGATAATATATATTAAACTTACAACTCAATTTTGTTCTAATGTCTGATTAATCTAAGCGAGATGATTTGGTAACATGTGGGTATTATGTCCTTATGTATATGAGGATAATTATTGTCGATCCAACTTGTTTCTATTATTGACTTAGTAATAATTTAAGTAATTTTGTGCATTTTCATTTCTTATTTTATTCATGATTTCAATTAATTAATCAAAATAGGTGGTGAATTAATATGATATGTTAAAATGTGTGTATGCATTCTGACTTAATCATGAAGGAACTTACAGATATTGAAGTTGATGGAGATGCGGAATGAGTGGGCGAGAATTCACAAATCGATTCTTCTGTTATAACTCACCCGTATAGTTAAATAAAGCGGCTAAGGTGAATGATGTGGGATGTTCATGATTGGTTTTTAAGCGAAAATTTGAATTTCTTGTTCATGTTGTATATCATGCTATATTCATATAATCTGGATGTTGGTATGCTTTCATTATATAGTAGATTCTTATATTCACAGGTATTGTCCAACCTTGCAAGGATTTTTTCTCTGTCACTCTGTTGTGCGTAATTGATATGGATAATACTAAATAATAATATTATTGTCATTGATATGGATAATACTAAATAATAATGTTGTTGTTATTGATATCGGTAGTACTAAATAATAATGTTGTTATTATTATTGATATGGTTAGTACTGATTTCATTGAATTATGGATCATTTGTTCTTGTGTTCTATATGCAGGATTATATTAATGGAATCTAGATGTTGGTGTGCTCGATCATACTAGAGGATGTTTTTTTATGAGAAAATTAATGCATTCTATCAAGGACAAAGATTTTGAAGAACAACATTACAATGGGACAAAATATTTTTAGATTGATTTACATCATAGGTAATTTGATTAGTTAGTGGCATTAAAGTTTTTTAATGTATATTTTTATATTTTTTGAACACTTTAATTAACTAGTTTTTATTATATATGTTTTATTGTATCGAACTATTAAACTCTTAGTGTAATATCTCTTTTAAATGTAATATAATTAATTTAGTTTTTAATTTATATTTAAAATTTAGCTTAATTGATATTTATATAATCACGATTTAAATATTGTAACTAAAATAATATATATATATATAATTTTGATTTCAAACTATGACCTCGGTTTTTCGATAGCTTGAGGCCTTAAGGTATACCTATGGCCACGGTTATTAAACCAAGTAACCATAGTTACCTCGCTTTGGCCTCGGTTATCGGAAAAACCGAGGTCATAGGTAACAACTATAGCCTCGGTTATTCTCGAAACCGATGCAATAGTTTAACCACTTGACCTCGGTTATTATAAAGCGAGACAATATGTCACTCTTAGGCCTCGGTTCTAATCAAAGCTAGTGGCGTATGTTGACCTATGACCTCGGTTAATAAGAGCCGAGGTTATAGGTATACCACTATGACCTCGGTTAAAAAGCGAGACCGTAGGTTGTTACCTATGGTCTACCAAGAGGCCTCGGTTCTTGGCAGTGGCCGTAGATCTATGTTCGTGGTTAATAGCAGCGTAGAGTACGTATTGTAGTAGGTGCCTAACTTAGAAGAAAATTCATGGAAGATGGCTTACCATATTGTCAAAGATGGAGGTGCCTAACTTTGTTTGAATAAAGAATAGAAAAATTAGGTAGCCTAATTTTGTTGAATGAAGAAATGTTTGGCATATGAAATGAGAACTTGAAGGCTATAAATATGGCTTGATTATCTTCATTGATAATTATCCCAAAAATAGAGAAAAGCTTGTATGAGAAGTTCTTAAGTGAGAGAATTTTGTGGGAAAATTCTCTTGGGCTTGTAATTGTTCTTGTCTTTTGGGTATGTGAGAAAATTACTAAGAGTGTGGTTGTAACAATTTTCCATATAGTGAATTTTTCTCTGGTTGTTTTTTGACAACGAAAGTAGTTTTTTCTCTAATTTGGAGTTTCCAATATAATTATTGTGTTGTGTATTATCTATTTCTTTATTATTTGATATTCTGCTAAAGAAGATCTTGGGAGGGAGAATTTATGATTATAACATTTTATCCAAATTTCCTAACAATTATAGTATTATTGTGTTACAGATTAATTTTCAACTTAAAAGTAAATGTAACGACACATTCTTGAAAAAAGTTGCAATGACTGTTCCAAGGCTTCCAAAGGTTGACCTGACCTATACATGTGATAAAGATAATTGTCCACATATGATAATGATAATGATCAACACAAATGCTATTGGTGCATGCAATTGCTAAAGGGAGGTTATATGTAAGGAATATTGTTTCTAAAAATATGTTGTGTGGTTTAGACAGTTATGCCAGCTAACATAACAGCTAGTATTGTGTCGATCAGGCTTGGGTTGTGATATTTTCATTTCATTTTAGATATTTTTCTCTTTCAACTGTGTATATATATATATACATATTCGAAATATCAATTAACTTCTTGATACAATACTACTACAATAAATTTATAAAGCATGATGTCTCTAATTTTATTAATTGTTTATTTGTTTTTAGTTTAACTATACAAATTATCCATTTATTTCATATATTATACACTTTGTTTTGGTTTTATTTTTAAATCTTATTTTCAATTTTATCTCAAAGTTTGGAGTAGAATTAAAAAAATAAAGAGATCAAACTATAAAAATAAAAGTAAAAGTATTAAACCCTTTGTCTTTTGGTCTTTTGAGTTCTCATGTTTGTTATTCCAACTTCTCTTTTTTTTTTATTACGTGAATTATAATTCCATGATAGTTGTTCAGGTTGTTGGAGAAAGATACTTTGCTTATTCTTTATCTCATTGTTTATATATATTTATTTTTAAATTTTAATAATCTATTTTACATCAATACATTAAAACTCTTAGTAACACAAATAATATTTTAACCTTAAATTAAGAATATATAACTTATAGTTTACAAATAAAAATAATAATTAACCTATAAGCTCTTATCATATGTATCTACTAATTAAAGGAACTTTTCTCTTCTATTAAAAAAAAGAAGATGAAGAAGAAGAAGATAATTGTATATATAAAAGTATTATTCACTTTTTTTTTCCTTGTATGTTACTTAATTACCTCTTAGCATACACTTACTAAGCAAGTATTGATTTACACAAAAAAAATAGGATAAAATTTTGTTTAATGCATGCTTTTCGATAACCTTTTTCTACCCTTTATTAATAGTGTGTAAAAAATTCAATCGCATGATTAATCCAATCAATTTTGTTGATAACAAACAATGATTAGATAGAAATTTTTATAATTTGTTAAATAAAATTGTCTATAATCTATCCTAATCTGATTCAAATTGACAATAACATAAACAATATTTTTTTATTTACATGAATAACTTTTTTATTAGTTATTAGCATATATCTTAAGCTTCTTCTTCTTCTTCTTTTTTTAACATATATTGTCATTGTAATAAAAACTCAAAAATAACATTATAATTAAAATTATAAAAAAAAAACCTAAAATTTTATTATAGATTATTTTGATTGAATTCAAATGAAATAATTCAAAAATTATAATGGGTCGGATCATATTAAATTATAAATTGAATATAGAAATTTTTAAGTCCGAACGAATGGCTAAATCAACCACAAACTTGTGGGTTAGAACCGCTGCACTGTATAAAGTAGTGTTTGAGAGCATAGTATCTATTCTTTTAAATGTATTGCAGTATGTAGGATTTTAACGTGAAGTTTTTGAAAAAAAAAATGTGAAGCCTTACAAACCGTACTAGAAGGTTACTGGCATGAGAGAGTATCTATTTTATTAAGTTGGTTTCTTAGAATTATATTATGCCCAAGAAAGTTAGGGTCTAATTCACTCTAAAAAAGTTTTCAAAGAGAAAGAGTTATCATGACCTTATAACTAGCACTTTGATGGTTTTTTTGGTCGATGTAGGACTCCTCAACACCCCTTTCACATCGGACGAAGACACCGTAAAAATCGATTGACCATGAAGTTGAATGATCGGGGTTGACCGTGTTGGACACATCAATTAAACCCAATGACCTGCTTTGATACCATGTAAAAAGTCATAACTTAACTCCCTTTAAAAGAACTTTCAAAGAGGAAGGGTTACGTGACCTTATAACCAGCACTTTGCTAACTTCCTTTGTTGATGTGTGATTTCTCAACCCCCCTTATATCGGACGAGAACACCACAAAAATTGATTGACCGTGAGTTTGAATGATCGGGTTTAACTGTGTTAAGCACATCAATTGAATCCAAGGACCTGCTCTAATACCATGTAAAAAGTCATGGTCTAACTCCCTCTAAAAGAACTCTTACAGAAAAATGATTGTTATGAGCTTATAATCAATACTTTACTAACTTTCCCGATCAATATAGTACTTCTTAATATTATCAATTATAATTATCTTTTATTCTAAAATATGATTCATATCTTGCAACAATACTCACATATCTCACATTATAAATAATATTATTAAGTATAGTTTAATCCAAAAAAACTTCATCAATACATAAAATAATGATACTAAAGTTTTTTGTGATATATGTAATATAAGATACTAGAATTGTGTAGGAATTAATTTTATCTAAACTCAATAACAAGATACCTATATATATATATATATATATTATTTTTTTGTAAAAAAAAAAAACTTATTAGGATAAACCATTGTCTGTATTATCCTAAATTTAGTATCATAATATAATTTTTTATCCATTTATTAAGATTTTTCTTTTATAATTGCATGATAAAAATATTATAATTTAGTATCTATATATATGAATTAAATCTAGACCAGTCCTGGAAAAAACATGTGAACTTGCACCCTCACGCTGAATGCTTTAATGTTATTGACTTGTATATGAGATATAGCAACCTTCAATTTGTATTTTCTTTACCCTGCAATAGAAAGTCTTGAATTATTAAGGGTGAAATGGTAATTTGCCCGCTCGATAAGAACAACATCAATTGACAATTGAAAGTATCATTTTGCCCTCCCTTGGTAAATCTTAGGTATTGTTAAGGAAGTACGATTCTCTCATCGTTTTTTATTAGAAGTAACATATAAGGTTGGAATTGAAAAAAATATGATAAAATCCAAGTCTATCGTTATTAATGCTTCATTTTTGTTAAATATCATTATTATTACACATCGATTAGGAATAAAATAGTAAAAATGTTTATAAGTCTATATAATATTTAATTCAATGAGATCTTATTAGATTAAGTTAGTCTTAGGTTTCTAATACGGTATCAAAGTTTTATTCATATTATTTATTTATTTAGATATTGGGTTCTACCATAATTTTATCATAACGCTTATTTTGTCCGTCGTATGAAAAGAAACTGTTAAGTATTTTTATCTCACATTAACTAGAAATAATACAATAAAATTACTTAATAATTTTTACTTTAATTAGATCTTATTTAACTAAGTTAAGTTTTTAATAATTTTATTAACTATTGATTTGATTCTTTTTTCTACACATTTTATAAAGAATCAACTATTATGATTAAAATTATAATTTTTTTATTTATTATAAGATTTGATATTATCATAATTAATTATAAATTAAAAAAATAAATTATATTATTTTAATTAATAATTATTTATTATATCGATTATGATTTTATAATAACTTACAACCGCGGTACCTACACCTACACCAAAGTCAAAATAACTTCCACTCATTTCCTTTATTCACACATAATGGATGGCCGTCCATACTCCATAGGCTCACAAAATGACAAAACATTAATTGCAGAGGATCATGTGTGGAATGCTATAAAAAAACAAAGACAAAAGATATACAAATTTTTTTAGATGAGAGAGATTACATATGACAAGAAATTTTATACATATCAATTACATAAATATTTGATATATATTATAATTTTAATAAAATATTATTAACATTTATCATTTATTTGTAAATAAATACATTTTTGTAAAATAATTAAGGAAAAGTTCTCCACATCATCCATGAGCCTGGTTAGCGTAAAAGTCTATCTTTAATAGAGTTTTATCATTTGTCTTTAATATCACATTAATAAAAAATATCATCTAAATTATTAATTAATAATAATATATATAAAAAATAAAATGGCATCCTAACAATTAAATATTTTGTATAATTTAAAAATATATAAGAAACCTTGTCAAAGCTCTAAAATACCACTTGGCTCTTTATTAAAAAAAACGTTTTTCATGATTTTATTAAAAGAATTTAGTGAAATATATTTTATTTATATGTTCTTTTTAACTTTTATTTATTTTTCAATCTTAAATTTTTCAATAAATAAATAACCATACATATAAAAACATTATTAAAAAATAATAAAAATAACACTATTAAAACTTATAAAAATAGCAAATGTTACAATTATTTAAAAAAAATCCTATATTTCATAATTTAATTTGTTTTTATTAATAAATGGTTAAAAATTTATTTTATTATATACCTATTACCTTTATATTTAATCAATAATTAATTATTTTTTAATGTATATAATAATTTAATAAATATAGCAATACTCTTACTAAATTCAAACTAACGACGGATTCAAATGCGCCTAAAAGTTATAAAAACCCATTTAGTACAAAAATCACCCTGTAACAAGATAACTGACAGCCATTCGGCTAACAATTAGATACGACTTTAGACACCAAAGAGAAAAACCACTTCCAAAAACAAACATACATCTTTAATAAACAAGCCAACAAACTTTGGGATAAACGACATGAAGTTCGAGTCGGTCTTAATTACATAGTTATTTAAAAGAAAAAAACTTTAATAAACATGAAGTCAATAACTTTATTAAGCAATGAATAAAGAGGGCACTTAGGGATCCTAGTCTCTCGTTTCCATTGCATCTTACACAACATAATAGATTCATACTGAAAATACAAGCCAACAAAACAAGAACAGACACTTTATTCAAACCAAACAGCAGCTCAGCTACAGCTACTGCATTATGATGAGATGCTACTAGAAACATAAACAACCAAAAAAAAAAAAGTACACTCACATATAACATAGCATAAGCAAAAGAACCCAAATGTCAACTCTTTGGACCCTGATCAAAGCCACCACTGGTGTACAGCAACTCCCTCATCTCTCACCATTCCATACAGAGCCAAGCATTCCCAATAAGCCCTTTTGCTCTTATTATCCTCTTCAATTTTCCACCAATGGTTATTGCACTCCATAAACAACTCATCCACCAAATGGATTGTCCTCCTTTTCAGCATCTCCTCTACTACATCTGCTTCTGCTTTCATCACAACAAACTCTTCTTCATTAACATTCTTTGTTAACCAATCTGAAACACCACTATGCTGATCAGGTAACAACTCACTTTTAGCTTTTTTAGACATTGTATTTAGGTTGTAAACCTCAAAGTCATGCTTCTTTTTTGGATAATGATTTTTGAACCATTTGATCACAACGCTGCTCTCCTCGGGCGAGCCAACGTTAACGAATACTCGACGACGAAATCCTTCAAGGGAATAACCCAACAAGTAAGGAAGGAACTTGAATTTTCTTGAGTACTTTTTCGAATTTCTCAGAGCCCATCTTGGAGGCTCAAGCAATGCATCTTCTAAACCTCTCAAATCTGCTTCCTTTGAATCTTTTTGGAAAAGCCGTCTCTTTGTAGAATAACTCTCCCCCAAAACATTACCATCACCAATTTTCTTCATAGCCATAAAAGTAGATGCATATCTACGAAGATACACAATCTTGTAATTGGGGTTTTTAGTTAAAGCATTAGAGCTTTCATTGCTCAATGGAACAGTCAAAATGCCACCAATTTTCACAACATGATCTACAAGCTTAGCATCAACTGTAGAGAAAACGAAATCAAATGAATCCTCAAAGATCGAGCTTACTTGCTCCAGACCCGAAACCATTACTATTTCCATTTCGCTTCCATTAAAATCTTTAAGATTCTGAAACATACCCTCAACATCAGGGCAAACAATGAGAAGTTTGCTATTGCTTTTAAGAAGTCCCTCATTAGCCAAATCATGGAAAAGCCAATCCAATTGCTCTATAGCAAACACATCAGATTTGACATCAAATACAGTGTTTTCTGACCTATCCAACATGGAAGCAATGTACGGAAATGTGAAAATAACAACAATCATAAACATTGATCGAGAAATTATACGAATAACATGTGAATCAGGAAGCTTAATTATCAATTGGGTATTGGATTCAAATCCAATTCTTCCACTCTGCACATTATTTCCCTTGCTTCCGACCTTCAACCTGGACCCAGCAGCTAAGTCCATCTTTGTCTCACCTTCGATTTGTGAGATCTCAAACGCATCGAACAAAAGAACAGTAGAATGTTCAATAGATCAATCAATCTTTCAAACCCAGATATAAAATCTTGAATCAAATTTGTTGGTAAATAAAAAAGAGAAATAATAACAACAACTGGTAAAGAAATGAGTTTAGCGAGTACAAAACCTAGCGGCGGTGTGATTCCCACCCACAAGGGCCACACGATTGCTTTTGATTCTACACCATAGAAGTAACAAAGCACTGATTCTCTCAACTTCCATAGCTTTTTTCCTTCCTATCTTCCCTCTATGTTTTTCACAAACTCTGTCCTAGTAATTTCAATTCTTACCCATATGATGATCCGGATCCGAGTTTCTGAAATTGAACCAACATGATGCAGAAATTAGAGAAAAACCATCAATAGCCGACAGTGGAAATAAGTGAGAAAGAGAGAGTAGTAGTTTAGAAAGAAGAAGGATTGGAAGAAGAACCGAAGAAGTACCCCGCAAAACGCAAAGGTAAGAGAACGTAATATACTGGAGATGAAACTTTGCGTGTCACGTGGTTGCAAAGATTCTATTTTTTTAATAATTATATTTACACTATCTTCATAATTTATTTATTTATTTTTATTTCAAGTAATTTGAGTCATAAAATTATTGTATTTTATTTTTTTAAAAATATTTACAATCACTATTTACTTTTATATTAAAAGAATTTAAATCAAACATCATGCATTAAATTTTATTCAATTAAATAATATTTAAATTTATTACCTTTTGTACTTATATTTTCTTTCTCTATTAATATTGAGTCTATTAGAAGATAGATTCTTTATTTTTGATATCCGGTAGATATTTAAATATAAATCAAAGTAAATTAGAAATTATTTTTTTTCTTACCTTTGATATCCACACATATTTGAGTATAAAATCAAAGTAACTTGGCATGTCACGTAATTGCAAATATTAAAAAAAAAAATCCTTTTTTTTGTTTTTGTTTTTTTTACATACTTAAATAGATTGACTCAAATTCATTCATTACTGATAAAATTTGGAGATGATGAGAGAGCTAATGCAGATAAATCCTTAATTGATAAAATTTGGAGCAAAATAAGAATTAAGAGACATCATGCATATCGAAACTTTCACTCTTCTTGGAGTCCTCTGGGTAAGTTAGATGTCATTGTGGTTGATGAGGAGTTGAATACTTTCAAATTTACATTTCAACTCAAAGAAGATAAGGAAAAAGTGTGGAACAAAACTATCTGGAATATTGATGGGTCTTTAATGGTTTTACCTGAATGTAACCCAGATTTCTTAACTGATCGAACAACATGATTTTAATATTGTGACTTTTTAGGTCCAAATTCATGTTATACCTAGGCATCTTATGTTAGCTAAAAAATTCACAAAATTGCATGTAGCATTAGTGAAGTGATGGAAATGGAATGCATGCCACAAAATGAAATTCTTCATGGAAGTTTGCTAGAGCAAAGATTGAACTAAATGTTCTAAAATCCATCCCAATTGGGAAACTGTTGAAACAAACTCACCCTAATAGTAAGCCTGCATTCCGGATTCAATGTTGTTATATAAGATTATCTGAGTATTGTCACAAATGTGGACTTCTCACCCATTTCAAGTTCCTAAAATCATATGTGATAAAGTTGATGCCTTAGTCAGAAATTTTTGGTGGAATTCCAATATGTTTGTGCTCTTACAAATTGGAAAGACATTTTGCAAACCAAAATATGTTGGAGGATTAACGGGACTTGAGTCTTTTTTTCAACATGAACAGAGCTTTATTTGACAAAACTTGATTGGCATTTGGTGTCTATTTTGGCTGGGTAAAAATTCTCCAACAAAAATATTGTTAGCCTACGGATTCGATTGTCTAGAAAGGAATTTGCGACATCATAAAACATCTAACCATAGGGCTTATGTATACAAATTGGAAATGGAAGTGAGGTTAATGTGGCTCACAATCCTCGGCTACCGGGCATGCCTAATTTCAAGACTAGAATTATTTGATACCATAATGGATTATGCAGAATAATTAAGTCTGAAATATTTAAGTGATGAGAGTGTATGGAATTGGCCATTAATCCATTTACTTTTTTTTTATATTAATACGAAAAATTCAATTAGGAGATTTAGATTTTCAAATAATTTATTACATAATAAATTAATTTGGATTTTAAATAAGTCAGTTTTTTACTATTGGTTATGCATATTTTCTAATAATAAAGAAAGACAGATACATAGGACTTTTGAATATGTGAAAATTGATTTGTACAGCAAAAATTCATGAAAAGTATAAATTATTCTTATTGAAATTTGGCACGAGTTATTTAATAAACACATCAATAAAGAAGGTCCTTTATGTAACATAGGAATTGAATCTATCGAACATCTTTTTTCTCAATCAATTGTGAGTTAATACATATATATGGTATGGTATGGTATGGTATGGTATTGTATGGTATTGTATGGTGTCATGAATCTTAGTAAAAGATTGAAATTGAATCCATTGAACATTTTTTCCTCAACTGTGAATTAATACAAATATAATGGATTATTTTAGAAATACATAGATAAAAATAATATCATTTTGTCTAACTTGAATTGATATATGAAAAATGTTAAGATAATCACAATTTCAATACGAATTTAATCAAGTTCTAAACAACGGAATACCTTCCATCGGAGCACTTGATGAAAGCTTACTAGAGAAGGAGAAATTGAAAAAATGTTGTTAGTTTTTTCTGGTGCAGTTGTTGTTGGGAAATAACGCAAATTCCCGATAAGCTAGATTTATGAGAAAGCAAGAATAGAAACAATAACACACAAGATTTGATAACGGAGTTAATGCCCGATCTTACCCTCTCCTGACCACAGATCTTTTTTTTGAAATGGGAGAAATTACACAAGGTGTTTACTCACAACTCACAACCCAATTACACCCAAGAAAATTACTCTCAATTTTCTCTCACAAAAGCTTTTCTCTAAGCTTTTCTCTCAATTGGAATGAACACTTTGGATGGTTCACTCATTACAATTACACATCTATTTATAGGAAAATTCACTCCTTGAATTACTCCTTAAATTAATGGTTCTTTGAATTGCTCCTTGAATTAAGCTCCATGTTTTACTCCTTGTTTTGTTCCATGTTTTGCTCCATGTTTTTCTCCTTGTTTTGTTCCATGTTTTGCTCCATGTTTTTCTCCTTGTTTTTTTCCATGTTTTGCTCCATGTTTTACTCCTTGTTTTGTTCCATGTTTTGCTCCATGTTTTACTTTCCTTGTTTTGTTCCATGTTTTGCTCCTTAATTTAAGGGCCGATGTTTTGTTTCTTAATTTGCTCCCTTAAATTAAGGAGCTTTATAACAATAATATCTAACAATCTCCCTGACTTGAAGACTTCATTTCAATCTGTCTTCACACCTCGATCAACGGCTTTTCTAGTCTTTGTTACTCTAAGAGACCAAGTGAAGTTGAAACCTGACTTGATTGTCCAATAATCACCACCTTTGTTAACATATCTCTATTGGATTTTTGCTCCCTTGAATCTTCTCCAGTATTAACACATCATCTTCTAATAGAGATCCGATGAAGTGATAACGAAGTCAATATGTTTGGTTACAGAATGAAATCTGAATTCTTCGCCAAGTGTATTGCTTTGACTATCACTATTGGTAACATTCTTCTCTTGTTTGAATCCCAACTCGGTTAACAAACCTTGAAGCCATATCATCTCTTTACTAGCTTCGCATCGCCATACTCACCTGTAGTGGATAGAGTGACAATTTTCCTCGTATTTGTGACATCCAACTAACAACGTAGTTCCAACAAGAAATATATAACCCCGGGTGCTTCTTCGGTGATCAACTTCACCTCCAAAGTCCGCATCTACGTATCCTCGTACTTTTAACTCTCCTTTACTAAAGTACAAACACTTTTCCGTGGTGCCTCGCGGATACCTCAAAATCCACTTGATCGCTTCCCAACGAGTTTTCCCGGATTCGACATAACCGCTAACAACTCACCGTGGCGATGTCCGGTCTTGTACGGACCGTTGCGTACATCAAACTTCCAATGGCCGAGGCATAAGGAACCTTAGCCATGAATTCTCTCTCTCCTCCGTCCGGGGGTGATCCTTGGATAGGCGAAAATGACTAGCCAAGGGTGCGCTAACCGGCTTCGGCATTGCGCTTCATGTTGAATCATGCAAAACACGATTGATGTACTCACTTTGAGATAAGCATGAAGGATCCTTTCTTCTTATTTCTTGTGATTTGCATTCCAAGAATCTTTTGCTTGGACCCAAGTCTTTCATGTCAAACTCCTTTGACACCGATGCTTCAATCTTCGATATCATCCATATCCGAACCTATTTACTAAAATATCATCAACATAAAGTAGTAAAATGATATAACTGGACTTATATCTCTCAAGTGAAGTAGCAATGGTCAAGATTGCACTGGGAAACCTTCGCACATGCGTGAAGCTATCAAACTTTCTCGTACTATTGTCTCGGGGCTTGTTTCGGGCCATACAAACTCTTCTTTAAGGTACGCACACCATGTTCTTCTTCCCTCTTTCGAGAAACCTTCGGGCCGGTACATGTATATCTCTTCATCTAAATCTCCATGAAGGAATGCGTTTTCACATCCAAGCTGTTCGAGATGAAGATCTCAGAATGGCTACAATACTGATCACCGATCCGATAGTATTGAGCTTCACAACTTGAGCGAAAATGTCGGTGTAGTCAACTCCTTCCTTCTCGTTGAAACCACTTTAACAACTAGGCGTGCTTTGTATCTCTTGGAACCATCACGCTTCTTTCACCCTAAGACACCCATTTGTTGTGAAGTTGCCTTCTTTCCCACAGTAACTTCACTAGTTCCCATGTCGGTTGGAGATGAGAGATTTCATTTCTTCTTTCGCAAGCTCCCACTTATTGGAATCTCGAGTCCGACAAGCTTCATCATAGCGTTCGGGCTCCCCTCCATCGCTTAGCAACATATAGTTCATGTATCTCCGTTGGGCATATGAGGTCGAGAAGACCTTCTCAATCTGGGAGCCGGAGTAGAGATTGTGATGTGTCGGAATCGCCGTGTACTACTCTTCGACAAGTTCCTACGGTTGAGGACTTGTTACAATTGGTTCGTTGCGATAAACTATCATGGGGCATCATCTCGCTCTGCAAATCTTGACTCATTCTCGCTCGATTCATTGGCGTCATTTTATGCATGTCCTTATACATCACCCTTTCGTTGAAAATCATATCTGCTTTACGGATAACTTTCTTGTTTTCGTCATCCCAAATACGGTAGCCAAACTCATCCTCACCATGTAGCCGATGAATGTGCATTTCTTGGATTGGGATCAAAGCTTATTCCTACCTTGATCACCGATATGCACAAATGCTAGAAAACTTTTAGATGTGATAGTTTCACCTCTTTTTAGCTCCATACCTCTCTCCGGTATTCTACGTCCACGGAACGAGATGGGCCTCGGTTGATCAAATGCTTGCCGTGTTGATTGCTTCACATGAGAACTACGCGGTAGACACCGTATACGAATGCTTCGCTCTTTGTCAACGTTCGGTTCTGCCCATACGCCCGGTACACCATTGTGTTGAGGCGTGCCCGGGATTCTTTCCATTCTCGATCCCGTACTCATAGCAAAAATTTTTGAATACGGTGTCTTCATATTCACCACCATTATCGGATCCGAGCTTTTTGATCTTCAAACCCGTCTCATTTTCCACCATAGCTTTCCATCTTCCGAAAGCCTCAAATACTTCGACTTATGTTTAGAAAGTAAACCCATACCTTCCGAGAACGATCATCGATGAAAGTCACGAAGTATTGTTTCCCACCAATGGATGAGACGGTTGCTGGTCCCCAAACATCCGAGTGAATAAACAAAGCTTTTCCTTCTGGGTTCTACCACTTGTCTCGAAAACGACTCTCTTTTGCTTTCCAAGTATACAATCTTCAGACATGTCCATCTCTACGTAATCGTAGACCCGGAAGTTTTCCTTTTGAGTGCATAATCTTCATCCCTTCTCACCTCGTGGCCTAATCTGCCGTGCCACAGTTCTCGTGTTTCATTGCCGCTACAATTGTGTGATTGAACAACGTGCTTCTCGTCATGTAAAGAGTGCCACTTTTCTTGCCTCGAGCAATTGTCATGCACCACTTTGAAATCTTCCAATCATCACAATGGAAGATCGTAGTGTAGCCTTCACTAGCCAACTGCCCCACCGAGATTAAGTTCCTTTCCGAGGTCGGGAATATGCGACATCGCCCCACAGACACCGTTTAACTTAATCTTCACTACACCTTTGCCAATAATAGCCATGTACATGGTTGATCATCACCAAGATATACCTTTCCAAGGTTTCAGGGACATATTTCTCGAATAATTCTTTCTCGTGAAGTAGCGTAGAACGATGCTCCCGCAGTCTACACCCAAGATTCTTCCTTGCTTTCTCCAAAGAGCATATCAATGCATCATCTCTCCTCGAGTGGAAGTAACATTGCCTCTGCTCTTCGCTTGTTTTGTCTCCTCGATGCATTCTTGCACCGATTTTTGTAGTGCCGGTTCTTCCACAATTCCAACACTCGATAGTCTTCGAGTACGGGAATTATTAGGATTCCTAGATTTGGACCTCCCGTCCTTTGATCTACCTCGTAGTCGGCTCTACCACGTCCATTTCCTTTGGTTGAATTTCTTCCTCTCGATTTCTCGTATGCAAGAAGAGGTTGACGATTCACGCCTCTACGTCGGATCTCTTCACCGAGAACCAAATCACGAACATCGTCGAAATTTCAACTTATTGCCTTCCCGAGCTCTCACCCGGTGACAAGAGCATTCCGCTACGGTAGAGAAGACAAAAGTATCAATGCGTCGTACTTCTTCATCGAATTCAATTTCCACCCGAACTCAACTGGGTTATGTAATCGTGTTGAGTCTATTGAGATGTCGAGCTATCACGGCGCCTTCCGTCATCCATGAATTGAACAAGCGCCTCATCAAGTGCACTTTGTTTGAGGTCACGGCTTCTCATACATATTGGAGAAGTCGCCATAAGACCCGCAGTGGTCTTTTCGCTGCTATGTTGAAAAGCACATTACGGGATAACGTCGATCGAATAACTCCGGGGGTCATGCGTCTGTAAGATTCCAATCTTCTGCGCCTTCATACCTCTCGGCTTCTTCCCCGAGAGGTTGATATAGATTTCTTTGATACGAGATAATCCTCTATCCGCATTTTCCAAAACCCGAAATCTGTGCCATCAATTTCTCGAGTTTCACCCTTCCTTCATCCGCGCTTGCTCCCATTTAAAATCCGACTTCCTCGGATCGTTCTCGACCTATTTCTGAGAAAATTGACGGAAATCACTACCATAGCTACGATACGAGTTGTTGGGAAATAACGCAAATTCCCGATAAGCTAGATTTATGAGAAACGAGAATAAAACAATAACACACAAGATTCGATAACGGAGTTCACGAATCTGCTTACGATCTCCTGGACTGTGAGATCTTTTTCTTACCGAAATGGGAGAAATTACACGAGGTGTTTACAACACTCACAACTCACAACCCATTACACCCAAGAAAATTACTCAATTTTCTCTCACAAAAGCTTTTCTCTCTAGCTTTTCTCTCAATCGGAATGAACACTTTGGATTGGTTAATTTATTACAATTACACATCTATTTATAGGAAAATTCACTCCTTGAATTACTCCTCTAAATTAATAGTTCCTTGAATTTCCTAGAATTAAGCTTCATATTTTACTACCTTGCTTTTGTTCCATGTTTTGTTGTCACGTTTCTTTCCGTGTTTACTCCTTGTTTTGTTGCATTTTCTTTCCTTAATTTAAGCGACGTTGCTTCCTTAATTTGCTCCTTAAATTAAGGAGCTTTATAACAATAATATCTAACAGTTGTTGTTTTGCTACACACATTTTTTTCTCTACTAATTTTCACTTATATCAAACAATAAATGAGTTTATTAATGAATCAATATAATGACATAATTGTCTCATTCTTACTTTATGGACTTTTAAGTAACGTGTAATTCACTTTTACTCTTTCAAATTAAGAAAAAAAATGACACAAAAAATGATAAAGCTTTTTCAATTTTTATATACATGTATGAAAATTTTGCACTTGTAACTTATATTTTACCAGGTTCTAATTTAAAATATATGCTCTAGGTCATCATTTTTTTTATTATAAAATATGCTAAAATGTGGCCTTAAATGGGTAGTTTCTTTATATAAAATTGATCTCTTGAGTCACTTGTATCAGGCGACAACTCGAGTGCTAAGCGACATGGGTAATTATTGGACGTGTAATAATTGCAGTTAAAAATAAATAAATAAATAAATAATAATTTATATGACTGGTAGATCCAGTGATAAGGGAAAAATATATAGAGAATTGTACGTGACCAATGACCATTCAGCCACCGAATTGAAGATTTTATTATTATTATTATTATTTTATAACCATTTTTTAAAAGTGATGGTCCAATTAGAATAATCATCCATCCCACTAGGCCATATTGGACATGGACAGCGCCGACAGATGAGTACTTGTATAAGTTCCAGTAGATATCACTACCACTGAAGTGGTTCGTGCCAAGAAACATTTTCTTTTTTTGGAGGAGTGAGTTGGGTTTAAAAAAAAAAACCATTAAACATTTATGGTATTAATAATACATTGATAAAGTCATTTGTACTCTTTTGGAATGGATTCCATACAATTATTTGTACTCTTTTTTAAAAAAAATCCTATGTTCGAATATGACAATACCATATCATAATTGCAAGAAATCTCTGTACATATTATCGCAAAAAAATAACACATTGATGGTTTGATAAATTGGTTAGGCTATACATACTATTATAATTATGTTTTTTTAATCATAAATTTATCAAACACATTACAAATAAAATGAATTTGGGTAGGATATCGAAACTATTATAATTATGTTTTTTTAACCGATAAATTTATAGAACATATTACAAATAAGATGAATTTAGGTAACGTTTCGCTTGATATCTCTACTTACAATTATCTTAAAAACAACTTACAAAATTTCAATATAGAAAATGAACTCTAAGGTACCAAACTAAGATGACTTCTAAGGACAAAAATATACTTCCATAAATAATCAACATAATATATAAATATCAATATATTGTTATTGTAGAAAGGAGATTTTTTTTTCTATACTCTTTAATAACATGGAGAGTGAGTATCTCTAGGAAGAAAGATAGACTTATATTGAATTTGAGAAGGAATGAGAAAAGTAAGGACCATAGCATTTGAGTCCATCGAACTAAATTCTAAACTTTTAAAATGAAACTCATCAAACTAAATAATCACAAAACTTATAAGAGATATTTTAGATGACTGCTCATTAATAACAATCATCTCTCTCTCTTGATAGAATAATCTAAATAATAACATTCACGGGAACTAAATAATCTTTTATTTTTATTTCCCCCGAAATCTAAATTTCTTATTAGGGTTATATTTCAGTGAACATGTATGCAATTATTCTCTCCTTTTCTTGAAACTACCTCATAATGTACAAAGCCAATACATATGAGAATAATCAATGCATAAAATTTTGTTTTATGTTGCTAAGAAAATCCCATTGAACTAGTCTACTCAAAACTTGACTGAATTGCAAAACACTTTTCTCAGGATATCTGATCATATTGATTAGGCATCCATGAATTTGTAATGGTTTTAGGATCTCCATCCAAACCATGAATAGAAGTAAAAAAAAATATATAAAAAAGGTAAGGGATTGTGATTCAAAGATATAAATTAGTTTAATCTTGTTTTTCTTGCCAGACAATGGTGGATACTACTTACTAAATCTGACTCACTTCTAGGTAATTTACTTTGTGTTAAGTACTTCAAAGATGAAGATTTATGGAGTACCAAGGGTTATCACAACCCTTTTTGGAATTAGATTAGCACATTAGATACTAGAAACATTCTCTTATACGGAGTGAGATAGGAAGTACGTTCTTACTTATCTCTTAATATTTGAAAAAATAATTAAATTCTATAATTTAATCCATTTAAACTCATCACACACTCAAAGGCTACTTATGTACAAGACTTGATTGTTTATATGAATGAGATAGCTACTTGGGATGCTTCGAAAATAACAAATGTTTTTTGGGATGTTGATAAGTATATTCTTAAAATTGCTCTTTTTATTATTGATGACGGTTGATTTAATATTTTAATAAAAATGGTAAATATTATGTGAATTTTAACTATATAGTGACATGCTCACTTGTCGAAAACAACTCTCTCCACTTGATTCCTTCTCACGTTTTATCAAAATTTCTACTCATGTAATTATTTAGCATCTTCATCTTTCCTAATGAATGTCTTGTTAAAATCAATCTTAGCAAAAAATTAATAATTTAAGAGTCAAGTTTTTATCTTTTATGTCGCTAAATGGGTGAGCCAATTAACCATTTATTTTATTTGTTGTATTTTTATAAAATCCTATTTACACTTGAGCATATATGATTTTTCAAAGCAATGATTTCATCTTAACTTAACTCATTATTATTAGAACATTATTTACACTTGAGCATATATGATTTTTCAAAGCAATGATTTCATCTTAACTTAACTCATTATTATTAGAACATTTAGATGGATGGTATGCCTAATGATGGGTTGCAATCAATTTGCATATATGGAAGGGCGAAATGAAAAAAGTATTTAAACAAACCACCATGTTCCATTCCCAAATATTTATTTAAACAAACCACCAAGATTTTTTAGTTAATATGCAATTTTATATTTCTTAGTACTTGTTTGCAAGTTATGACATTGCCTTAAACTTATTATCTGTAAAATATTACTACACGTGCATGTTTTTTGTCTTAATTTCAAATCATTATTATAGTCCTACTTCTCCATGACTTCTATCATTGGACTTCTAGGTGTGTTTTCTTATTGTCAATGAAAACTTTTATTCAGTCAAAAAACAATAAAGGCATATATCATAGATGCACCCAAGATTTTTTTCAAATATCAAATAGGTCCCAAATCACAAAGAAATTTTAATTCATGTGATTGCCAAAATATATAATATATAAAAAATTAAATTAAATTAATAATAGAATACCTCAAATATATCATGATTTTAACCCAAAGATAATTATAAATATAGGTAAAACCAAATATATAAAAATTAATTATTAAAAAATAGCTTTCTTTTAATTATTTATTTTATTTTTATTTATTATTTTTAATTTGATCAATCATTTTTTTAAGTATAAGCTTTATTTTAATGCAAAAATGATATAGTATGACATTTTAACCCTTTTTAGGTTTTTGTTTAATAAATTATTGTAAATTGAGTGTTGATATTTTTTTTTAATCTAAGACCAATATAATATTTGGAAAAACTTCAATAGTGCATATGATATTTACCCATAATAATAATAATGTTGTTTCAGTGGCTACACTGTACTTCCCTTTAGGTATTCGGATATTTTTGTAGAATTAGAGTTTACATTTAGGTGTCAATTGACACGAAATACTCCAGTAACACATACTAGAACCTAATAATTTTAAGAACACACAACATTATCTCAGTTAATTTTGTGAGATGTTGGATTAAGTCAAAAATTAACTCTTAGAAGGCCAAAATTAATCAATTAAAATTTTAAAATACACATGAATAATAATACATTACATAATAATCAAAATTGTACATCGTGTATGTTGATTTTTATTGATAACCAACTAGCATGTTACAGGAGGAGCTGAAAAAGTGAGATTTTTTTCAGAATACCACATACATAACTTATAATGGAGATAAATTGCACGGGTGATTTAAATATATCTGTTGTACCTAGGGTAGTTTATCGAATACGGAATGTACCTTTTGAATTCAAATAACTAAAAGAATAGTAGTTAATAAAATAAAGAACAATGCGCAAAATCGAATAATTTTTTAAGTAGCTTAACAACTGAAACTAGTATACTAACTGCCAATATGAGATGAATTTTTCGAAGGTGAGGTGGAAATAAATCATCCTAAATCCACCTCTGATGGGGAGGGGAGACATGATACTAAGATGATATATCTCATTTATATCAAATGGGCCTAAATGCGAAATATAAATATAAAAATACAAAGAAAAAGAATGAATCATAACTATTTACAATACGAACGTTTAATAAAAAGAAAAAAATGTTATGAAAAAAATGAAGGAACATTATTTTCAAAGTGATGCTTATTAGGTTTACGATCTATATTAGATTATATCTATTTTATTTGGGATGTGACATCTTTGAATCATAACTCCATTGAAGACATTAAATGAGATATGTAATAATGACAAACAATTTATATCTCTACCCACACTCTACATGACCTAATGTACCCTTTAATGAACCACAATAAAATTAGCAAGTACGATTCTTATCTTTTGCTCTATGAATTTAACTTTAAAGTTCAATCCATGAGATAAGAACAAATAGGATCCACTTTAACACTCAGTTAAAAAATTAATTAATCCTACATAAGAATTGACACTATAGAACATGTACGACTTGCTAGTCCAAGCCAAATCCATACAAAACAGGCACAAATCGGATTCATTTGATTCTAACCGTGAACTCGTGCTATAAAAGCTTGTATAACCATTCATTTGATGCTGCGAAGCAAGCAAATTAAATGGTGCACAACAACTGAAAATTTGCAAAGAAAGCCAATAAAAAAAAGATCATGAAAGTGTATCCACTCACCTGAAACTATTAACCTACCTTAGCAGCAAGCTTTTTGGAGATTATCCATTTGCGCATTCTATAAAAACATGTATTGGTTAAATCAAACTCATGTCTAGAATAGAAAAACCCCTTCACATTGTAATTCAAGTAAAGAGCATAATAAAAAGGCATTGTTTGAGGTAAGTGAATAACCTACCTCTTTTATAATTCTCCATTTCAAGAACTTTTTGAATGAAAATACAAATTCAGATCATAATTCTCGATACATAAAACGCTTGATATGATGCACCCTCAGTAAGGTCGTGAGCGATTTCCACCATGTTGATGTCTATCTGGTCCATCCCTGCGCCTTTCTCCACCACCACCATATCCACCTCTACCGCCACTGCCAGCACAGAACAAAAGTTAAAAAACAGCTCACATAAATTTGAAAAAAGCAGAAAACTTGTAATAGAAATTAAAATACATATATAAAAAAATTGAACCAGTTTTTCCATTATTAACAAAAAATCAAAAGAGAATAGAATCACACTGAGCAAGTTCATATATTTCTATATTCCCGTAACTAATCACTTAGTACTGTAGTAGAAGCCATTTCATATACTTTTTTCTAAAGCCAGTAGCATTAAAAGCTATTACATTACTTTACTGCAAGAAATTTCAGTAGTAGCATGTTATTTTGCATAAAACTTATTTCATATTAGTGATAAACCTCGCCATAGCACAACTGAACATTGTTGGTCAAATCTAAACAAAGCAATATCTCATGTCATAATACATCTAAACATATATTAAGAAAAACAAGAAAACAACAATCTTCTACAGTAGAAATAGCATATTTATTTCATAAAACAATGGTTCAAATTTGCCAAATCTTCTACTTGCATAACAATATAGATCACTAAAAAGACATAGGATCTAAAGAATAACAAGAATATTGGGAGCTAAATAATAGAAAAAGAATACAGGTAACGAGAGAACATATCTTACAACATACTATATACTAAATAGACTAATACCAGAGTAATTTTCAAAGATTATTATTAAGCTAAACTGTCTCATAAAAACCATTACTTAGAACTAAGAAATGCCACAAGATAAATGAAAAAAGCTCATATGATTGATACCTGTGGGCAGGTGGGGCCCTTGGTGCCGACTTCTCTGCCATAGCAACACTGATTTTATAACCTCTCAAGTCATAATCTGTGAAGCAGAAGTCAATGGTTAACATAAAGACAGCTTAAGATATATCACAATGATATGAATAATGGTCAGTGAATACCGTTGTAAAAGCCACCTGCAGAATGTGCTGCAGATGGGTCTTCATAGGCTAGGCATGCATCACCTTTGTTATTTCCATTTTCATCTGTGTATATCTTGATATTATATGGCCACTGGTCCTTGTATCCACGTTTCTGCTTGATTCTACCTACCTGTAAAAACATATTACACAGCCGATCAAAATAGGCGAAAGAGCATTTTTCACAACTTTCATATTCCTTTCATTCTGTCATATTAAGATGACAAAAAATTGGAGAATTCCAATTGAATAAACGACAAAGGTTACCATATAGATAAAAAACAGTAATTCAAGATAAAGTAAAATATTCTGTCAAATAAATAAATAAATAAGATGCCGAGCATTTTGTTCTAAAGGAAAGATGTAGATTTACTTGTCCAATGCCTCCAAAGAGTTCCCTCAATTCTTCAGTAGTAACATCTGGCGGTAAATTGGATATGTAAATTCTAGAATTGTCACAAGTATCATCACAATCATTGCCACACTGCTTCACCTTAGCTGGAGTCTCTGTAGGAGCAGAGCTATAACCACCTTGACCCCCACCACCATTATATCTCCCTGGAGGGCCACCTCGACCACCACTCCTAGCACCACCAGTACTCTCAACACCATAACCACCAGCAGGACCACCATAGGATGGAGGGTACGAATTAGAAGTAGGACCACCAGTATAGCTTGTAGGAGGAGCAACGGCCTCAGCCCCATAATTGGAATTCCCACCATAAGTATTGGAGGGTGGAGCATAGTTGCCACCAGCACCACCATAAGTTAAGGGTGCAGCAGGTGAAGGAACCTGACCATACCCCCCATCTTCTCTTCCTTGATTTCGATAAGAACCACCACCTTTATTACCTCCTCCACTTCTACCATCATAAGCACCACCTCTATTACTTCCTCCACTTCTACCATCATAACCACCACCACTTCTACCTCCATCATAACCACTTCGATTACCTCCTTCAAAGTTACCACCTCTACCCCCTCGATTTCCACCATATCCTCCAGCACCACCCCTATTGTAACCACCACTACCTCCACGATCACCAGCACCAGCAGGAGAGGAGGTACCACACTTATTACACTCAACTCTTCTAGCAAAGTTCAAATTACCACAACTATATACAAGTGAAACAGTATCAATATTACAGGTTCATCTCTAATATTAAAAATAAAAAGGGTGAACTACACAAATTGTCCCAAAATTTTTACAAATTCTACACTTTAGTCCCTTTATTATTTTTATTTTTTTCCTTATGATTTGATCCCTTTTTGTATTAATTTTCATACCTTGATCCCTTTCTTTTTCCTTACAATTTAACCACTTAATTTTTTTTTTATTTTTACACTTTAATTCCTTACTTTTTTATACTTTGGAAATTTAATTTCAAGTTGGTCTCAAGTTTTGGACTAAATGTGTGGAAATTAAATAGTAAGAGATCAAATTATGGTGTGTGTGTGTGGGTGGGTGGGTGGGTGGGTGGAAGTAAGGGAAAAAAGTGTGAAAATTAAAATAATGGACCAAATCATATGAAACATAATAAGTATACCAAAGTATATAATGTGGAAAATATGGGGACAATTTGTAGTTTACCCAAAATAAAATAACATGATCAAGAAATGAATCCTTCAATTACAAATCTTAGTAACCGATTTTTGAAAACCAAACAATTAATCCAACGGAAAACGAAAATAAACCCAAATAATATACCTTGGATTTGGGCAAAGCCAATCTCCATCTCTACCGGTACCACCACCACGACCACCTCTGTCGCCACTTCTGCCTCCACGATCTCCTCCACGAAATCCTCTTCCTGTCAATATAAACTCACATTAATCAAATCAGTTAAACAGTTTAGATTATGAAAAAAGAATAGTATGGAACACTTACCTCGTTCACCACCGCCATAACCACCTTCGTTGCCCTTAGGTCCATATCCTCCACCATAGCTTCCAGTATTTCCTCCGTATCCACCACCATAACCGCCACCACCGTACGAAGGAGGGCCAGTGTCACCGGCGTCTTGACCGTACATCCCAGACATGATCTAGACCTAGGAATCTCTTACGGCTGGTTTGAGTGAGATACTAGGGTATAGATATTATCGGCATATATGAGTACATGACTTGTAGATGTGAGTCGTATAAATTTCAATTAAAAAAAAAAGAGAAATAAACAAGAGGTAAGTCGTATAAACCATTTGACAAAAAAGAAAGAAAGAAAGTTAAAAAAAAAGCGTATAATCATTTTTCATATAGATGCATATTATCCGCGATAAAATACTATATTAATAAAATATTTATATTTAATAATATAAATATTATTGTGATATTATTAGTACAAATATTTAATGATATATTATTATAATTAATTTTATTTATTCTCTTAAAATAATTTGTTAATTAAATATTTTTATTTAATTTGTTTAAATCATTTCTTTAAGACTAGAACAATTTTTTATTTCACTTTAAAAAAAAATATTTTATAAATTATTATTATTATTATTATTTTATATGAATGCTATAATCAAATAATGATAAATATTAAAATAAAATTTATAAAATTATAAAATAATGTAAACATATTTTAGTAATAGGAATTAAATTTAATACAAATAATATTGCTATTATTATTTTTATTTAAGCAATGTAATTAAAATAATGATAAATATTAAAGTAGAATTAAATTTAATATAAATAATATTGCTATTATTATTTTTATTTAAGCAATGTAATTAAAATAATGATAAATATTAAAGTAAAATTAAAAATATACACTTTTAATTTTTAAATAAGATAAAATAATAAAAAATAATAAATATTTATACAAATTTATGATAAAAATAAATCATTATAACATATTCTTAAAAGATACGAAAAAAATGAGATCTATAGTATTATTTTAAATTAACATTCAAACTAAATACAAAAATATTCTTAATAATTTTTATTGTTATTTTTATTACTTTCAACATGACGTTAGAAAAGAATTAAGAGATATAGAATATATAATAATTTCTTATGATTATATCATATCTTTAGAAAACATATAACCAATGAGTTTGTAATTCAATACCTAGCTAATTTAAAAATATAGAATTATATAAATAAATATATATAAAAATAAATGTTATTTTCTTATAAATAATAACTTTGAGACATTTGAGAGTAATTTATAACATGTAAGGTATTGACTGTGTTATTATAGTGCAGTGATATTAAAGCTTCTTTGTAATGCACGTAAACCAAATACTAAGGTTTGATCATGTCTGTAAATTATATAATATTATTTGAAGGAAAACATTTGTAAGGTATTTGATAATACTTAAAACACATGCAAAAAAGTTTGATAATTGGGATATATATACAAGGCAATCTGTAAGTTATTCAATCTCTAAAACTTTTCATAATGTATTCAAATTATTGTAAAATTTTCCATTATAATTTTTAAGTTAAAAAAGATCTTACAAAACGCACAAAATTAAGTTGTTAAACAATTGTTGGAATTTCTGGTCAATTTCACATAATATAAATGTGTAATTTAGCAAGACTCTCGATTGATTTTTTTTTTTAAGAAAAATGATATTTTTTTAAAGACAAAATAGGTTATTAATTTTCTCAAAAGTTTAAGCTTCTTTGAGAATGGTTAACAATATTTTTATACATTTATCATTATATCACAAGTATTGACCCAATGTAATATGTAAATTAATCATTTAAAATTTAACAATTAGGGTTATTATACTTTGTAAATAAAAATTACAATTTTGTTACCATGTTAGAAATTATTTAAAAACCAACTCAAATAAAGCCTTAATCTATTTGAAAAATGGTTAACTATACTTTAACATAATATCAAAGTTTTAATTGATCAAAATAAAAAAATAAAAAACTAATAAGCCTCCTCACAAAAAGAAAGAAAGAAAGATATAAAGATATATAAGCTTTATACAAAGAGGAAAAAAAAGTGATGCAAATAAATATAAAATAGTTTAAAAATAGTTTAAAAATATAAAATATTTGGTTAAATGATCTAGACTCTTAGAAGATATATTAGAGAAAATAAAATTCTCATATTAATTAAGTATAATATAATAATAGAGTTTATAAATATTATAAATATCTCATTTTATTGGGTTAATTTTTGGGATTAGAATACTCATAATTCTTATAAACTTACACAATTGTGTCAATAAACTTGTGATTCAATAACATATAACCTAATTAAGTATATAAAAGAAAAAAGTTATTGCGTTATCAAAAGATGTGTCATTGATCGTGACATCTAACAAAATCTCAATCAATTATCCGAATTAATTATTTAATTGATTTGATTTTATTGGAGTTAAAGATATGGGTTCCAATTTTCTAAACTATATAAGAAAAGGCACAAAATTTGATTCAAAAAATACGATTTTAACGTAATTTAATATGGTTTCATGCCAATAATAGGTCAATTTGTTTGGACTATGGGTGTCCACGGTTCGATTCAGTCTGATTTTAGGTAAAAAAAAATTAACCGGACTGAATTGAACCGTTTGATTATTAAAAATATTGAACCGAACGGTTTGGTTAACTATTTTTAACGATTTGGTCTAGTTAATAATATATAAATATGATACATTTAATGATATAACTTTGATTAAAATGTGATAAATTTAATCAAAAGTTTGTGAGAAATAATATGAAAATTTTAATATATTATTAAATCAGTCTTGTCTAATCCAATCGGTTTAAAAATCAATATAATCGAACCGAATCGGACTGTTTGACTTATAAAACCGTTCAATTCGGTCCGACTGGCCCAATTTTTTGATTTTATCCAATTTGATATGATTTTTGGACACTTCTAAAATGGACTAACACATGAAAAATTAAGGTGAATTTCTATAAAAGTTTTTAAGCTTTTAGTATATATACACGGCTTATAAAAAAGCCGCACATATCTTATTGCCCGAAGTTTAATTGGTTATAAAAAATTTCATGCAGATATGTAAGCTCCACTGTGTCTTGACAGGAAAAAAAAAATAGAAATTATGACTTTGTTACATGTGTGAATGTTGAAACTTTTTAATAATTATAATGAATTTAAAATTTAGGAAGTTCAATTTGTATTTTCAAATAATCTAAGAAAATTTAGGTATATCTATTAGAATTTTATAAAAATCTTTAAAAAACTGTGTGTTTAGGTTAAAGTTTTGTGTTCTAGTTTGAGTTATAAATATGGTTTATCAAATCAGCATGTTTTATTATCAAGTCAAGTTAGGATTAAATAAAATCTAACTTGATTTACTTTCAATTCAGGCTAGGAGTAGATCAAGTAAAGCTAAAACGGATTAACCCGAATACCATACATATCACACAAATTGGCACCTAGTGAGAGATATGTAATTTGAACTTTTGCGGGATATACTTAGAATTGGCCATATAGAAATCCCCCTTTTTTTTCCTTGCTGATAGGCCATATAGAAATCCTTAAAAACATTGAACCCAATCCTTAAAGAAAGAGTTTGCTAAATTGACTCACATTTCTTGGTCCACTTTATTAAAGCTGTAAGAAACAAAAGGAACAACAACATTCACAGCAAAACACAAGCAAAAGCATTAGACTTAAATTAATTACCCTTTCAAATATATGATTGGTTTTGTTTATCAACATATATAACATATGTGATTTGAAACATGAAATAAGTTGACAAAACACAAGCATAGGCATTGGAATCCATTCTCTTGGAAGTCAGAAATGTTTTGGGTATCCAGAGACTATTTAACAATAGAACAAAATGGAGAGAAAGAAGGGAAAAAAGAAAAGAAAAGAAGAGAGTATCGTGCATCGTTTGTCAGGAAATCTAAGCTCCAGATTATTCTGTCGGCAACTTCGAATGCAGTTTGTCAAACTAGTTGGGTCATTACTTCATTGAGAAATTATTATTATTGGTTGTTATTGTTTTTTGTTTTTTGTTTTTGAAATATGTAATTATATGATATTTTATTTAAATAAAATTTAAAATTATTATTAATTTTATATAAAAAATAATACAAAGTAATATACGAAAGAACAATTCTTCAAAGAGATTTTCATTTATAATATGTTATAGTGTATTTTCATTAATATTAAGAGTTAATCATATCTTCACTTTTAATAACCTTTAAAGAGTTAATATAACTATATATTTTGCATATTTATGATTCCATTTTTAAAATTATAATGCTATTTCCTATTATTTGTTTCATTTAAACTACCTTTTTGACTATTTCTTAATTGAAAAATCATATCAAATTCTCTCCTATTATAGCTAATTTGAAAAAGATTATGTTGTAAATTAATGATATTTGCCTATTATGCAATATTGAAACAAAAATTGTGGAACATTTATTCTTGAGATGTCATTATTTTTATCTTTAAATATAGTTTAAATGTCATACCATTCAATTGTTTTAATATCTCACCACTTCGCAAAGGTCTTGATATAAGATGATGATCTTTTTCACCATTCAAAAAGGTTTCTTTTTGTATCTTAACTTGTGTCATGATGATAAAAATCTTCTACGTCTTTTATAAAACATATTTTTTCCGTGAACAAGATAAATTGCAGAAGTATCATTATTACAAATATGACATCATATAACCTTTTGTTATATGTCTTGATAAGTTCTCATAGGTAGGAAAATCATTAAATGTTTATAAAATATTTTTCTTTATGTGCATCATAAACATTTACACCATTATTTCACAACATCTTTAAATCATTTATTAGAGGCTATAAATACATATCAATATCAACTTCGAGTTGTTTCGATCCTGATATCAATAATGTTAGCATCATGAGTTTTCTTTTCATACACAACCAAAGAGAGAGGTTGTATGTTACCATAATTATTAACCAATAGCTATATCTGTTGCTAAGAGAACTGTGTGAATTAATTCCATCAGCAACAATAACAAGATTGAGATTGTGTGGGTCAGATGCAAATTGAAGGGGTAAATTATCTATTACTTCCCAATTTGAAGAATCATAAGGATGACATAGTATCTCATTATCATATCGATTTTTATGAATGCCAAGTCAACATCTTTGACGTCTTTATACTTTTGAACAACCTTTGAAAGTGAGGAATTGGAAGAAAGTACCAAAGATCTTTTATGGGCACACGTTTTCTTAGGTGTTGTCTCATTTATAGCATACTTCCATCTCGATTCTTTACACATTAAACAATCATATAATGTCTCATATTATTTTTTATAAAGAATGCAATCATTTAAATAAGTATGAATCTTATGATATTCCATGTCAAATTAACTAAGATATTTCTTCACTTCATACATTGAAGATGACAACTCATTACCCTTAAAAAAACATATTTATTAGTACATTTAGTGATTATGTGAATCCCTTATTAAAAAAACCATTTTTTCCTTCATATTGTACAAATGAATCAATCACGATATTTTAGTGTATTTCTTACACTATAGATACAACGACTTTTTGGCATCTTTTATAAGTTTTTTAAAGGTTTTGGGTATGGAGTGCCTATTCTGATAAGATATATATAATTCACTCACATCTTTATTTATCCTTTTCTCATGAGTATTATTAATATTTTCTCCATGATAATATCAACATTTATAATTCAAAAGAATATCACTACAGATAAAGTGATACTTAACTTCATCAATACCATAAAATTTTTCATTTTTACATTTAACACATGAGTATTGAATCATACTAATTTCATTATTACTATTTTTATGGGAGTAAATTCAAATAAAGTTTAACTCCAGAAATATAGTCATGCTTAATTTTACACTTTGACATCCAAGGTTTGTCCATTTTTTATTGATGACATTAAACATATTAATTACGTGTATTATTGGTCTTACATGTCAACCGAATTAAAATTACGGGTCGATTGATATATATAACTAACGCTACACATGGACTCTCATCGGTTGACGTGTACAATTAACATTAAGTTCTACATGTAGCATCGATTACTATGTCAATTGATGTTAATTTTAGATTCTTTTGTAATTTTTTAAGTCAGTTCATAAACATACCAAATTTTAAGTCGAATTTTGACTTATCACAAATTTTAAGTTGGTATATTTATGAATTATCTTAAAATTTATTATAAGTTAATTTTAAGAAAAAATCAACCTTAAATCTCGATTTAAATATTCTTTCTTATAGCAGCGTAGATTATATTTTTTATTTTTAATAAAATTTTATTTTTTTTTAAAAAAATTATCAAATTGAAATAAATAAATAAATATAATATAACGTAATAACTTTAAAAAGTACCAACAATATCTTTCTAGTAATCATCTGATTTTTATAATTTACGTTTCAACTTTTCTTTTAATAAACAAAGAGAGCTCAAGTACGCCTTATTAGGATGACCAATCACTATAATCCTATATCACGTGGGTCGCTTGATTATGTAGTTATAAAAAAAATATAATTATATTATTTTTAATAACATTTTTCAATTGACAAGACATGACTTGCACACCATAGAATGGGCATATCAATCTCAGCAGCTCAGAACCCCATTGATTTTTGTTTTTAAAAGGAATTTCTGTTCTATTCTAAAAAAAAAAATATACAGAAATATAAATAATAATATTTTATTATAAAACAAAAAAGCCAATGGAAATAGTGTTTTATTTGCATTTGTTATTAATATAATTTTCTTGCAAAGTAAAACGACGACGCTGTTTCCAGATAAAATTACATGATAAATAGAATAGAATAGTTTAAACTTTACAGGTAGGAATTGACAACTTAAATCCAATAACGAAGGCTGTAATATATTATTTTCCAATTCTCATATAAAACACAGTAACGTCATCAATTATTGGCCTTACAGCTCATATTATTTTTATTTCTCATCTTTCTTAGAAATATTAAATATCAATAATTGATATATAAAAATATAAATAATTAAATCATATATTATAACTATTAATCATATCTTATACAAAAATTTACAACTTAATTTAAATTTATTATATAATATAATTTTTTAATAAATAATTATATAATCCTGTTAATATTTATGTAAATAATCAAATATATATATATATATATATATATATATATATATAGTAAAATAGATTTAACCCAACTTAGATTTTAATGCATATCCAATATTAATACACATATATGTATCTCCAATAATATTGTAATTACATTGTTATATTTTGATTTTTTTAATTTATACAACACATTTAAAATGTGTGATTTAATAATAGATAAAAAATCACCTCAAGTTTTATTCGAAATTCATTATTGTAAAAATTTATTAACTAAAAATATATACGATAAATATTATTAATTAGACTCCGTGAGTTTTGAAACTGTTTTGATGTATGCATACATAGTTTTCTAATATTTTTTAAAACTACCTAAGTTTAATATATTGGAAAAAAATTTCCTTAATATTATCTTAAAAAAATCATAATGGTTGATTTTTTTTTTCCTTCTAAAATCTTCCGATCAATCTACTTTATTTTATATAGGAGAGGATCTCCTTCTATATTGGTACATATTCGGTAGAATAATTTTTTCCATCTTTTTTATTTTTCAATATTTTGAATAAAAACATATATTTATAATTTTTTATATAAATCTTATTTTAAGATATTTTTTTATCTATATATTAATCTCCTCCGATGATTTATTTTATGCTTATGTATGTTTTGTTGAAAATTTATATTTTTATTTATGTATTTATATATATATATTTCCTTGCTACGAACCACCTGTATATAGTTAGTTACAACAGTATGCTACCATCTTATATAAAGTTAGTACTATAGAAATCAATGTATAGTAATATCTCAGTTGATAATGTGAAGTTTTCCATTCTTAATCAGTTTGTAGATTGTATTTTTTTCTTTATTAATGAAAAATTAATTTTATTTTTAAAAAAATATTAAAAAAATATTTCTATTTAAGGTATTTTAGCTTAAACTTTTTTGTTCTTTCAAATTTTAAAAAAATTATAATAAGTAAAATATATCATTATTTTGAAATAGGAAAAATGATCACTTAAATACCATGTTTAAGTTATAGGTGTAATTTAGTATTATTGCTTACTAAATATACTTTGAGGTCTTTTTATTTACGAAGAAGGTGTTGGGCACAGCGCGTAAAGATAAAATGAATTCAATAGAGTAAAATAATGACACCGAAAATTTAACGTGGTTCACCCTTTAATTTGGGCTAAGTCCACGGGGTAAATTCCGAAAAGTATTTCTTCCACTAATAAAATTAATGGGTACAAAGTGAGAGGCAATACAACAAATTGAGATAAACCCAAAATAGTGTCATACAAGTGTTTCCTAAACTCACTATTTTGTCACTCCCTTTTAAGAAAAATATCCCAATATTTTTCTAAGATATTCTCTCCCATTTTCTTACACACAACACTATTTTTCTTCAAAAGAATTGTTCCTTTGGCTTTGCTTTGCTTCTCTTCTTGTTTGGTGTGTTGATGTTTCTATAAGGCAAAGATATTGCCTATTTATAGGCAAAATTGCATATCAATGTTATATGCACCTACCATTGGTGGTTGCACCTACCATTTGTGTTTTCTTCCTCTTAAATGTAGGAGGGACTTACAGAAGGAGCCCTTGAAATATAATTTGATTTTTTTAAGAATTTTTTATTATTAAAATTGTGAAATGTAATAAAAATATGAGATTAATTCAGAATTAAAAAATACTTATAATAAGAACATCAAAAGAAAATAAACTATCTCACTTCTTCGTATCTTTCATTAAATTACCAATTAAAAACTTAAAACTAAAAATCTATCCTTAACTCATGACATATATTAATTAAATTTATAAAAATTATGCTTATAAAGATTAATAGAGTAATCTCAATATATTGTTGTTGATTATTTCATTTATATTATTTATTATTGTTTTTAGAAAAAAATTGTTCATATAGGTTTTTATTGCTATAAGGGAGGGCAATAATGAAATTGATTGTATAACTTTTATGATACCTAATATCTGTACAACGATATGGTGTTGAGATATATATCTCATTATTTATTAACGTTTTTTTGTTTTTTAGATATTAACAATAAGTTTAATTATAAGTTTTATTTATATATTTTTTATCAATCTAATAATAGGTGTATTAGATAAAAAAAAAGAGTAATATGAGTAGTTTCAATGTAATTAGGATGTCATGGTGTATTTTTAAAGTTTGTCAGCTACAACTTTTATTCAAAAAAATCTAAACTTTTTTGAGTTCCCATCTTATACTTTATCTTGTACCGAGCCAACATATTTTGGCAAAAATATAGTTATAGATGTTATTGGTTTTAAATTCATTGTTATTAAATTTTGGTAATGCAAAACATTTTTTTAATTATTTTTAAAGAACTAGCTCTATAAACTTTTGATCAATTAAAATATATCAAGTATTTTAATAATAAATATTGTTATTGATATTAAATGTACAAAACAATAAAATTAATTCAAATTTTTTTATTAGTTTAATATTTAGAGAGAGAACGATTAGAAAAAGAAAATATTGATTAAATATAATGGAATTGGCTACAACAAAAAATTGAAAGGAATAAGAAAAAATTGATTAGATATGAAAAAAGAAATTAAATGATCCATGTACTTTTAATTTTTTTACTATATTTTAAAATATTATATCATAAATTTAAATTATCTTTGAATGATTCATTATTTATAACCTACAATCTTTTTTCTTAATTAATTAAAAGTACTAAATGATACTTAATTTCATCTCCGCTATTTAAAATATGGGAATAATTTTCTTTAAATTTGTGTTAAGTGTCCTTAGAGACTTTTATAGGATAAATATTATTTTTCATATCATTTAAAGTATACATATGTCAAACAAACTCATCAACTTAAAAGCTTTAAGTAAACTATTTTGAGAAAATAACACCCTCTGCTTGTATTGGGATGTATATATTCTTCGAGAATTCAAGAAAAGTGTGTTATTATAAGAAGTATTTATATTTTAAAAAAGAAAAAATAGTTATATTAAATAAAATTCAAGTAGATTTTTGATTAACCATGAAGCTTATTGTATAACTTTTATGACAACTAATATATCAACTTGGTGTTAGTATATCCCATCATTTACTAATATTTTTGTTTTTTCATATGTTGAGAACAAGCTTAAATATAGATTTTGTTGAGGTTTTATTTATATTATCTTTTTATCAATTTAATAGACGATGAAATTGATTATATAACTTATATGACATCCAAGGTCTATATATAGACATGGTGGTGAGATATCCCATCATTTTATTAATATTTGTGTTTTTTCTTAATTATAGATTTTGTTGAGATTTTGTTTATATTATTTTTTTATTAATTTAATAAAACTCTTTATTTATGGATTAGATTAAAAATGGTGAACTTGTTTTTAAAAAAATCTAAACTTTTTTTGAATCCCTACTCTATACTTTATCTTATGCCTAGCTGACGTATTTCGGTCATTATGCATGCATGTTATTTATCTAAAATTTATTGTTATTAAATTGTAGCTATGTAAATCTCTTTTTAATTATTTAATTAAAATATAATATAAATTTAAAATATTTTGATAATGAATATTATTACTGATATTAAATATTTGTATTATTATTGATATTAAATATTTTTAAATGATAAAATTAACTCATATTTTTTCATTAGTTTAATATCTAGAGATAATTTAGAAGAGTGACCGATGAGGAAGACTTAAAATCATCTTTCGTAACACAAGGGTATTAATAGTTTCGTTTTCACCCTTTAAAATATAAGGATATTTTTCTTTAAATTAATCTTAAGCATCCTTACTTTTTTAGGATAAATAATATTTTTCATATCATTTAAACTATAAAAATGTCAAACAAATTCGTTAACTTAAAGCTTTAAGTAAACTATTTTAAGAAAATAACACCCTCTCTGCTTGTATTGGGATGTCCATATTTTTCGAGAATTCAAGACAGGTGTGTTTATTTAGTAACTGAAAGGAGTATATTTTTCAATAACGCAATATTATTAAAAAATATATTTAATTTATATAATTATATCTCATGCTTTTTTTCTTACATAAGATATACTTATAATATAATATATAAAAGTAATCATTATAAAATATATATTTAAAATAATATGTTGTAATATTATGTTAAAGGGAATGAACTCATATATATTTTTAAAAATAAGCTCACTATAGGTGTATGCTTTGAAGGAGAAAAAAATTCAAACTACATTTTATTATGTAAGTGTGTTGAATCACCTGGGCTTAACTCTACCCCTGAAAACGCGCTTACAAGGGTGAGGATTGCCCAGGCTTATAAACCAGCTCTTATGCTGGTCCTTGGTCGATGTGGGACTCCTCAACACTCCCCCTCACATCGACTGTGTCGACGGACGGTGGTGGTCTTATGGTTGCCACGGGTGTAAGTGTAGGGTAGTTCTCCTCCACCGCCAAGGGTCCTGCTCTGATACCATGTTGAGAATAATAATAACGGCTAGTTAGTAACGGCTAGTTTAATAACGGCTAATTAGTAACGGCTAGTTTAATAACGGCTAGTTTAGTAACAGCTAGTTTAATAACGGCTAGTTTAATAACGGCTAGTTTAGTAACGGCTAGTTTAATAACGGCTAGTTTAGTAACGGCTAGTTTAGTAACGGCTAGTTTAATAACGGCTAGTTTAACGGCTAGTTTCTTCCTTTCAATGTATAAATATAACATTAGACATTAAGCCAAAATCAATTCAATATAACTCTCTCAACAAAAATCAAAGAAAATCAACATGGTATCAGAGCAGGACCCTTGGCGGTGGAGGAGAACTACCCTACACTTACACCCGTGGCAACCATAAGACCACCACCGTCCGTCGACACAGTCGATGTGAGGGGGAGTGTTGAGAGACTTACATGTGTGCTGCTAAATGGTAAAAATTACCATCTTTGGGCACGTCAAGTGACTTTTGGTCTAATCGGCAGAGACAAATTTGAGCATGTCACTGGTGAGAAATCAAAACCAAAAGCCGAAGATCCAACACACCCAACAGTTGAAGAAAGAAAGGAAATTTCAGAATGGAGAAAGAGTGACAATCTCGTCATGAGTTGGTTATTGGCAACCATGGAACCCCATATCTCTGATCTCATGACATATCTAGATACAGCTCGAGATATGTGGGTTAAAGCCGAGACAATGTTCGGAAAGAAGAAAAATTACTCTCTTATTTATCAACTTCAGCAAGAACTTCAACAGTTACAACAACAAAATCAATCACACCGAACTATTCAAAGAAAATCCAAAAAAGAATGATGAGATTAGAGTGTATCGACCTCTCACAGCCGATCTTGATGAAATCAAAAGAAGAGAGGAGCAGGATGGAATTTTCACCTTCCTCTCCAAGCTCGATTCAAGCTATGAGGGGGTACGTTCACAAATTCTTCTCATGGGTGAGCTGCCATCTGTTGATGAGGTTGTTGGGATGGTTGAAAGAGAAGAGACAAGAAGAATAGTAATGGGTACTCAACTACCTGACAACCCTGAAGCCAAGGCTTTCATCACCAGATCTAACCCTAGGCCAGAACGTCGGGGAGACCAAACACTCACTCGCTGCGATTATTGTAAGAAGGAAGGACATAAGCGCGAGGAATGCTGGTGTCTCAACCCTCATCTCCGACAAAAGGGAAGGCGAGGTGGAGGATTCGAGGGGGAGATCGGCCGACAAAATCGGGTAGAGAGCAGAGAGAGAAAATGGGTTACTCGCACAAAAGGAAAAAGAGAATATGAGTACAAACGGAGCTGAAAAAGAAATAAAAGGTGAGGTGGATATGGATCAAATGAGGCAATTGTATACACAATTATCCGTGATGTTTCAAGGAAAATCTCAAAAAACCTCTGGTATGATTACAAACCTTACTCAAAATTCTTTAAATTCCAAATGGATTCTTGATTCAGGTTCAACTGATCACATAACTGGAAATAAAAACTTACTCAATAATTACAAAAAAATTGAGACTAAACAATTTGTAATCGTTGCAAATGGTGAAAAAATGGAAATTTTAGGAAATGGTTCAATTAGTCTCCTTTCAAGAAAAATTTCAAATGTTTTGCATGTGAATAATTGTACATCTAACTTGTTATCCATTAGTAAAATCACACGAGACTTAAATTGTGAAATTACATTTACATCCAAAAATGTGATTTTTCAGGAATTGATAACGAAGAATATCATTGGTGAAGGTTTTCTAGAAAATGGGCTTTATATTCTAAGTGAAGAAAAGTGCAACTTCAATATTAAAAAAGAAGAAGAATTAGGCACTCTTTGGCATAAGAGAATTGGTCATCCTTCCGATAAGATTTTAAAATGTATTTTTGATTTCAAACAACTAGATTGTAGTAGTTGTGAAATTTGCAAATTAGGAAAGCACACAAGGTTACCATTTAGTTTATCCAATTGTAAAAGCAAAAAACCTTTTGAGATAATACATTCTGATGTTTGGCTCCCTCCTGCAATTGAGTCATTTAATGGTTATAAATACTTTGTTATATTTATAGATGATTTTTCAAGAACTACATGGTTACACTTGTTAAAAAATAAAAGTGAAGTGTTTTCTCAATTTCAAGAATTTTATAATTTTGTAGAAAATCAATATGATGCAAAGATTAAAACTTTTAGAAGTGATAATGGAACGGAATTTGTAAATCAAAATTTTACAAATTTTTTCAAGCAAAAAGGAATTTTACATCAAATAACTTATATTTACACCCCCCCAACAAAATGGTGTGTCAGAAAGAAAAAATCGACATTTACTTGAAGTAACAAGAGTACTTTTGTTTCAAAATAATGTTCCAATAATTTTTTGGTCGGATGCTGTTCTCACCGCAACATATTTAATTAATAGATTGCCAAGTGCCAATTTGAATTTCAAAAGCCCACTAGAAATCCTCTACCAAGAAAAACTCAATATCTATCATTTAAGAGTATTTGGATGTACATGTTATGTGCACAAAAATAAACAACACAAGTTAGATTATACATCAATCAAAGCTATTTTCTTGGGGTATTCATCTCAAAAAAGGGTTATAAATGCTATGATCCGATTAACAAAAAACATTACATTTCAAGAGATGTGACATTCCAAGAAAATGAGCCATATTACAAAACACTAGAAAAGGAGACTAATAACCAAGAGGAACCAAATGAATTTACATTTCCATTTTTTTATTCTGAAGAAGGAAATATAGTAGTAGAAAATGAAAATGAAATAATCAATGAGAATGAAGAGGAAGAAACTTCTCAAAATGAGGGGGAAGATGGTACTACCGAAATAATACCATTGAGAAGGTCTAATCGGACTCCACAACCTACAACTAGATTACGGGATTTTGTAACATATGAGGTAAAATATCCTATCCAAAATTATTTATCTTATGAAAATGTTACACCACAATATAGGACTTATTTGACCTCAATTTTCAAAGAAAATGAGCCAAATAACTATGAGGAAGCAATAGGCCAACTGGTATGGTGCAAAGCAATGGAAGAAGAACTTCAAGCACTTGAAAAAATGAAACATGGGTAGTCGTACAACTACCCGAAGGAAAGAAACCCGTAGGATGCAAATGGGTCTATAAGATTAAGTTTAATAGTGATGGTACTATTGAAAGGTACAAAGCACGATTAGTGGCAAAAGGTTACACTCAAACCTATGGTGTAGATTATCAAGAAACATTTGCACCCGTGGCCAAAATGAATACCGTTAGGATTTTACTTTCCATAGCGGTAAACCAAAATTGGACCTTACATCAAATGGATGTCAAGAATGCTTTTCTCAAGGAACACTTGAAGAAGAGGTATATATGACACTTCCACCTGGTCATAAAAAAGAAAACAATTCTAGTCTAGTGTGTAGGTTAAAAAATCTATTTACGGACTAAAGCAATCTCCACGAGCATGGTATGGAAAACTAAGCTCTTATTTAATTTCTTGTGATTTTAAAATTAGTAATGCCGATCACTCATTATTTTCCAAAAATTATGGTACATTCACAACCATAATTCTAGTATATGTAGATGATATAATAATTACCGGAAATAATTTGGAAGAAATTAAAAAAGTGAAAATGAAATTAAAGGAGAATTTTGATATCAAAGACTTAGGTTTATTAAAATATTTTCTAGGAATAGAAATAACACATTCACCCAAGGGACTCTTTATTTCACAAAGAAAATATACACTTGACCTATTGAAAGAAACTGGTAAATTAGGGAGTAAACCAACATCTACACCAATAGATAGTAAATGCAAATTAAATATTGAGGATGGCGAACCCTTAGAAGACATAAGCCAATTTCAAAGACTTGTAGGAAAATTAATTTATTTAATCTAACCCGACCAGGATATTTCTTTTTCAAGAAGCCAAATTAGTAAATTTATGCATACACCTAGAACACCACATTTAGGCTATACATAGAATTTTAAAATATTTAAAAGGGACACCTAGTAAAGGAATTCTCATGAAATGTAATAATTCTAATGAAGTGTGTGGCTCTTTCCGATGCAGATCAATGGTAGCTTTGATAGAAAATCAACCACCTTGGTTTTTGCACGTTTGTAGGCGGAAATTTAGTCACATGGAAAAGCAAGAAACAAAATGTTGTGGCACGATCAAGTACGAGGCGAATATCGAGCCGTGGCATCAACCTCAGCGAGCTAACTTGGATCAAACAACTTCTTTTGGATATTGGAATTAAAATTCAAGAACCAATGAAGATGTTTTGTGATAACCAAGCGGACGCGACATATAGCATCAAATCCAGGTGTTTCACGAGAGAACAAAACACATCGAAGTGGATTGCCACTTCATTCGAGAAAAATTCAAGCAAAGGAAATTGAAACTCCATTTGTGAGAAGTGAAAAACAATTGGCGGGACATCTTCACCAAAGGTTTAGATTTAAAATCATTTGAAGAAAATTTAAGCAAGTTAGGGTTCGACCGATATCTACACACCTAACTTGAGGGAGTGTTGAGAATAATAATAACGCTAGTTAGTAACGGTTAGTTTAATAAGGCTAGTTAGTACCCGCTAGTTTAATAATCCGCTAGTTTAGTAATGTACTAGTTTAATAACCGCTAGTTTAATAACGGCTAGTTTAATAATCCGCTAGTTTAGTAGCCTAGTTTAATAGCTAGTTTAAGTAATCCGCTAGTTTAGTAATTTAGTTTAATAGCCATTTAGTTTAGAATCCGCTAGTTTAAGTAATCCGCTAGTTTAATAACGGCTAGTTTCTTCCTTTCAATGTATAAATATAACATTAGACATTAAGCCAAAATCAATTTAATATAACTCTCTCAACAAAAATCAAAGAAAATCAACAAAGTGAAATTTTTTTTATACAATAAATTAAAATATAATTATAATTAATATAAATAATTATTGATTAAAATAATAAAATTTATTTTTTAAATTATAACTAACAATTATATTAAATTTTGATAATATCACGACTTATAACAACTAATTAAGTTTTAAAAAATATTACATAATTATTAGATATATTACATATAGATAACATTCCTTAAATTGTACTCTCACTTATTTTTTGTTTCAATATATAAATAATTTAGTTATTTAATATAATTTTATTTTTAATTTTTAAATAAAATATATATATTTATTTATATTATAAAAAAATAATACATATCTTTTTAAAAAATTAAAAATAAAATTACATATATATAAAAAAAATTATATCATAATTAAACCCATATATTTTCCTTTTCATCAAGGAAATTGTGCGGAACCAAAGCAGACGCATTTTGGTAGGTTTTTTTTTATGCCACGTGCCCACGTTAGTAAATGCTTTAGCAAAATGCCATTCCATATCACAATATTTCAAATTGAAATTAAAGTGATGAAAAAAGTCAGAAACCATTTTTATATTTATTGGACTAAATAGCCCCTTGAACTCAACTTACATGACATGACTGTATATAAAACGACAAAATAAGAAATTAAATGAGAAGCTATTCAATCTGATCAACATTTGGTTAGGCTTTTTGTTTTTTTGTTTTTTTTTGCTCAGAATTCTCTACCCCACGTGTTTGAGAGAGAGAGAGAGAGAGAGAGAGAGAGAATCTATGTTTTATGTTACTAATTTTTTTTGTGGATTTGTTAAAAAATCTAATCAATGATTCAAAATATTTACGAAATTTTGAATATATTTTTTTTCATTAACAAAATAAATAAATAAAAATATCATAAGTAAAGTGAATTTTACATTATTATTTCTAATAAATGTTTTGATGGAATTGATGACAACCTTTCAATGGAAGGCAAACAATTAGGTAAGAGATATTTCTTAATAATTTAAAAATTGAAAGCAAATTTGCAACAAGTTAACAAATTGTGTACAAAAGTATAATTTACTCTAAATTAAATATAAAATAAATTAGCATACATCTTCTGATAAATTAATCAATTGTATCTCTTTATTTTAATTTGTTAAATTGAATCACACAAATATTTCAACTTGCGTATTTAAATAATATAAAATTATTATTTAGTCATTTTTAAAATTTTTTTTTATATAAATAATAAGTTAGAAGATGAAAGAGAAAAATTAAAAATGAAAAAAAAATAAAGGTATAAAAAAACACTTAACAAATATTATAATAGTTGATGTAATTATTGTGAGAAGGATTAAGATACCAATATTTGTTTATGTAAATGTTGTTTTCTTTTGGGACGAAACTTTTATGCTTTGATGAAAATAACAAAGGCAAAGGAAACGTAAGTGATGTATGCATTAAACCTCGATTGAAATTGTATGTGATGCTGCTGTAAAAGGTAGATAGTGAAAGAAAAAGCTTAATGCATATGGATCTTCAAGAAATAAAAAAAATATATATCTAAATTATTTTAATTATTACGTCATCTTTAGTATGCAACATCATTTTATATTCATCTTATGAATTATTTATTAATTATATATAAAATTATTGATATGTAATGATAAATATTATTTATGTGATATCAATTTTTTTTTTATTTAGGAGTAGTTATTCAAAGATTTTTTATAATGAAAGTAATCAAAAATGGATTAATTAATATTTAAATATAAATGATATGTATTGAGTTATTAATATTTATTTTGATTTAAATAAAAAAAATATTTAATTATATTTTATTATAAATATTTAATTTTTTAAAATTAATGTGTATCAATAAATAAAATAAGATGAAAAGTAAGTTATGATTTTTCAATCTAACAATAATTATTAATTAAGCTGCATTTTATTTTATGTACTTTTAATATATAAAATTATCATGGTATCCAAGTAGTCGCTTGACAATGAGATATACAATAGAATGGAAGCAAGTGTTGGCTACCGGTCATTTTCACACTGAGCTGGTGGTTTACTCTGAAAATAAAAAAAAAAAATAAGAGCAAAGATCACACTAGGTACTATTTTTCCCCTCTTAAATATTTTATTTTCATGGATGCTTATATGTTATTATAATTAATGTCATAATTCCTTTTTGTTAACACATAAAAAGAATTGTTACTTTCAATGATATTGGAAAAAAAATTTACATATCTCAAAGGATATATTATCGTAATTTATATTTAATGATTGATAATTTATTTTTAACTCATATTAAAATTATATTAATTTTAATTCTATTTATAAAAATCATTAAATTTATTATAATTGAAATTCACCTTATTTTGCAATATTAAAAATTTATTTTTTAATAAAATTTTAATAGATGTTGCAAAAAATTCCAATTTCTTATAAACAAATTGTAGCATTAGTACCAAAATCACAAAAAAAAAAAATAAAAAATAAAAAAATTGGAAGCATTTATCTTTATCTTAACTTATTCGAAAAGGGTTTTAGTCGTGGTAAAAAAAGTACGTTAAGTTATTAATTTTTTTTAAATTAAGTTAATTATCAAAAATAAGGAGAATTAATAATAGTGCCGATAGTTATTATCTAATAATTAAGAGTTGCACGGAATTAAATACAAGACATCATCATCTTCATTTGTTATATGTCTATCTGATGTAATGTTTTTTTTTATATATATATTTTTAAATAAACTTAAGGTAAATAGTTATTTGTATTATTTTAAATTATTAATATTATAATATAATTTTCACTCATCTATCCAATTTTATTTTTTAATAATACAATTATACATACATTCTAAACATCTTAAAAAGCTGATAAAAAATCTCAAACGACATTGATAAATAAAATAGGGAATTTACTAGGAAGCACCTTATTATATATATATATATATATTTAAAAATAAATAAAACGAAAGCACCTGAAACTAAAAAAAAAATAAAAAAAAGGTGCGAGTAATAATAAAAACAGAGGATACACGTGGAATAGATTGTGCGACCAAAATGATGTAAAAAGAGGCAGGGACCATACGTCGAAGAAATGGTTTTTCTTTCTATTTATGCAAACCACTGTCTTTGAATTGATTTAATCAATCAAACATATATATACAAACAAGTATGTACTATTTGTCTCAATCCTATAAAAATAATTTGGTACTCGACTGTGAGAATAATATAAAACCCCATACTTAATTACATTATATCATAAAACAACTTTAACTAAAATCCTTGTTATAATTTTAACTTAAGATATATAAATAAGAAGGTCTAACAATAATAGATTTTTTTTTAATATTAATAGTTATATTTTGATGAAGTTTTGTATACAAACAAAATATTAGTAAAAATAATGAACATTTTTTGTGTTATTAATTTCTCACCTTTTATTAATATGCCTATAAAGAAAAACCCATCAATATTCACTTATTTATATGTTATAACCCAACTCGAAGTTGATTAAAAAAAAAACTAACATAAAAAAGCAAATAATAATGTGGTATTGCATTTACAACTTAAAATAGTTTAAGTTTTTTTTTTATAGTAGTTTTTAACCACCTTTATTAAGAGTGTGAAGTTATATGTTCAAGGTTATTTTTTTTTATTAAATTTTAAGTTTTTAATGTATATAATGAATAGAATTAATACTTGCTTTAGATCGATAAATATATAAAGATATTGTTAACTTTATTTCTAATAACTTAGATTTTTATAAAAATTATTCCAAAAATTCTAACCGTGAAAACACATGCAAAACAAATATATTATGTAAATTAATTCATTCTTATTTTTGATAAATATATACTCTCATAACTTCGAAAGAAAATTCGTTCTTACTCATAAACAAAAACAAATATGTAACATAAACACAAAGAACCCGAATTAATTAAACAGAAATTAATTATAAATCAAGAAAAAGTTTTTTTTTTTGAATAAATTTTTTTCACTCAAACAATATTGTTCCTTTGAGCCGATTCAATTATAAGATGAATCACTAGATTTAGAGTTAAACATAAACTCATAATCACAATTAATTAGTTATATTAATATAGAGCAAATTATAGTAAATTAAAAAAGAAAGAAAGAAAATTAGGTAAATTAAGTATTTAAGTAATTAATTAAACCTATATTGTAGCAGCAGCAACACTACTAGCTAGTACTACCTCCTTCTCCACCATCGCCAGCACCACTACTACTTCCACCACCAATAACTCTACTCGCAGTCTCCATCGTCTTCGTCGTCGTCGCCATCGCCATCGCCATCGCCGCGGACACATTCCTATTGGTAACGGTAGTAACACTTGGCCTCTTTCTCTTCTTCTTCTCGTAAGGAATCCCTCTAGCTTTAGCTTGATTTTCCCTCACTTCCTTCAAATAAATCCTAACCGCACGTGCTCCAAATGGGTTGGACTCTGGCCGTCCACCGTTTTCTTCATAAGCAGCTCTCAGCCGTCCGATTAACGCGTCTAGACTTCCCCAAGCTTGTTTAAGCGGACAAGCACATGGTGCAGGAGGATTCGGGTGTCCGAAAAACGGACAACCCGAATTATGAACCTTTGTTTTTCCAAATTGGTCCAAGTATTTCAAGAATTCAAGCACATGGGCCCCACTGCAACGAGTTAAAGTAAGTGGAGGTTTGTGGTTTCTCAAATATTGTAAGAACGTGTTCCAGTCTCGCCGTTTTTGTGACTCGTAACGACTCGGTGGTGTTGGTTGTGATGAACTACTCATTGGAATATTATTGTCTGATAATTGGAGTTGGGTTGACCCGGTTGATGATGGACCTTGCTCGATATTTGGATCGGATAGTGTTGGTGTTGCTGAATCCATAGCCAAGTTATAAGTTTGTTAATAATTACTTGATGATCAGCTTTGAATTTGACTTATGGATTTGTTTGAAGATTACGAGGGTGAGTTATGAGCATCTTTTGTGTGGGTTTTGTTTGGATGATGATCATGAGAAATTTTGAGGAAGAGGGTTTGAGTGAAAATGAATAAGGAGAGAGAAAGGAAGGTTGATGATGGGACGTTAAAAGTTTTAGTGAGTTGAATGAATAAGAACGGTGCTTTCTTACCTTATGAGAAAATGAAATGCAAAGATTAGAGAGAGAGAGAAAGATCAAGAAGATATTGTAATTAAAAGAGCGAAAAAGAAAAAGGTAACACTAAATATTAATTAAATGGACAAAGTAAAAATTATACCCGATATGCCGCTAAATGCTAATTATTGCCAAAGTGATGTTATATAAATTATTGGGAAAAAAAAATATTCCAAATTTATTATTTTTAATAAAAATACAATTTAATTATTTGAGTGAGGAATTGCAAATTATTGTTAAAGTGGTGTTATATAGTTTATTTGAAAACAAATTATAAATTTGTTAATTTTAAGAAAATATACTTTAATCATGAGTTTATTTGATGATATATTTTTACAAAAAAAGCAGAATAATATAAATCTATTATTTTTAAAAAGATTTCATAAAAGTATATTTTAAAAAGGTAATAGACTTATGCTATTATAATTTTGTAAAAAAAAAAAAAATAGAATACCGTAAGTCCATTATCTTTACAAAATAAATTTATGTGATCTTTTTGTACAATCATTAGATTTGTGATATCTAATCTAATAGGTATATGTCTAAAATATACTTTTAATAAAGATAATAGACTTCGAAGACTCTTTATTCTAATTTATATATTTAAATTGGATGGTGATATTGTTAGAAAAATAATTTATTAATAATAACAACACTAAGTTGTAATTAATATTAGAGATAAAATAAATATTACATATACTTTTACTATAATAACATCAAAAGTTATTGTGATAGCATGATTATTATTTAAATTAAGATTAATTTATTGATTACTTTGTAAAATAATGAGTGGTTTATCAAATTAGAAGTGCATTTGGGTTATATTATATTTTTACGAAAATTACTCATGATGTAAGAGTTATTACTATTGTGGTAGGTAAGACATTTTCTTGTCGTGGTAAGCTTTACTATCACATTGAATGCCAGTGGTAAGCCTTCCCACACCAAGTCAATACTTTATCACAAATTTTATTTTTTTTACCAAAATCACTTCAAGGTAAGGTCTATTATTATTATTATGATAAAACATTTTCTTATCGTGATAAGTCTGATCATTATACTAGATGTCAGTGGTAAGCTTTCCTATACTAGACAAATAATTTCCCACATCAAGTTAATATCTCATTACAAATTTCATTTTTAACCAAAATCACTTTGAAGTAAGTGATAAGCCTTATCTCTAAGTAATTTTGATAAATGTGACAACTTAGATTAATTTAATCTCCACATGATTATAATAAATGATTAATTTTGACATATGATATATAATTTTTTTGATTTTCTAAGCTCAATCATAGGTGGTTTATTAGAATATGTAGAAGATCTATGATTTGAGTGTTAATTAGGATGTGTGAGTAGTATAATTATTTAAAAGAATTAATTTTAATATTGGGATTCAATTTATTAAAATAAATATTACATAAAAACAAAATAATAAGTAAAACAAAGCCTAAAAATAAAAAATATACAATAATTGTAAGTTTAACCTTTCATAAAACTTGCTTATTTTTTAAGTTGCGACAATAAACTATAAAACAAGTAAAATTTTATGTTATATTATAAATTAATTTGCATGCAAATATTTATTTAATTAAAATATTTTCTTAAAATTGATTTAGTGGTTGAAAAATATAAATTTTTATTTATATCAATTTATTGTCTAACAATAACTTATGTGTCACATAATAATATGTTAAGAAAAAATGATCGATTGTCTTGATCAATAATTGAATTCAACATTAGTTATTTTTACAATATTTTTTTTTATTTCAAACGATGAGCGTTCATTTTAGGTGTGGGAAGTAGGGGTTATGAATTGAACCTTGAACTATTAACTAAGAGCACCACAATATTACCAACATGACTATCAAACCGTGTACGTTCTACAATAACTCAATGCAGAAAAAAGTACTCTAAAAATAAGTATACATCCTATTATATACTTAGTAAAACATTGAAAGTATATACACTATTTTAAAAATTTAGAGTAAATATAGACACAATGAAAAAGAAGACAATTCCTTTATATTATTTAAACATATTTCTAGAATACACAAATCAACAATATTTCTTATCGAATGAATTCTCAACCAAAATTACAACACATCATAATCTTATATGTGAGATGTAACAATACATCTCTATACTACACATAATTATAATTATGTTATTTAATTACACAATTCTTATATACTAATATACACAATATTATTATATAGTCTAATAACTCCCACAAACTAATGACTTCAACACGATTATTAGTTTGAAAAATAAAGAAAAAAATTGAATCCGCACTTGAAAATGTGGGTAACACCCAAAATCATTTTTACACCTAAAACAATCTACATTAGTGAGGTTAGGGAAAAAAAGTTGTATTAATGGATATATACCATTGATTGAACTCTCCAAAAAAATAAGAAAACAATAATTTGACTCATAAATATAGCCTTTTGTATTAATAAACTTCATTGACAATGAAATACTTATAGGGAGAACATAGGTAATATTTTGAAAAACACAACCTAAAAGTCTAAAAATGGAAACACCAACACTCAATTCATCAATAAAGTTTGAATATAACACAACTTAGACATTGGTGGTTGTGATGGCCACACATCCATAAAAGTGGGCAGCATTACTAGATAAACACCATATTCTTTTACAAGACATCACTCTGATTATTGACCAACATTATCAAAGAATTAGAGGACGTAGGAGAAAAAAAATGCATACACTACTATACAAATAGGCAGCCAATAAAAATACACACACCATAAGTCAATAAACCAAACCCAACCATACCTAACAAAGTTCTTGATGGCACTAATAAGTAGAACAACCTACAATAGAAGAAATTCACACAGGTTACCAAACAATTTGCTAGGATTGTGACATGGCTAATAAGGCCCTTGATATTCAATGGAAGTATCTCAAACATTATTATCCAAGGAATAAGTTCAATCTCTAATGAGAAGAATATCACTATAGACACAAGTCCAACAAGTGAAAGTATTCCCATCACATTATACAGGTGAAAATCTTCTAATACAATGCCTTCCATATAAAATGTGACTACGATGATAAGGAGGTTGATTGTCATTTCAACTAATAACATAATGAGAAGAAACCTTTGGCCATATTTGTCCACCAACCAAGTGGTTACAACAGTGGTAATAACTTGAATAGCCCAAAGTCCAAATGTTGCAACATTACTTGAAGAAATTCTTGGATTTTTGAGTATGTTATTGGAATAGAACAAGACACCCTTGATGATAACAATGAACAATCCTGACTAGATGATTCAACATAATAATAAATAAATCAAAATCACTAAAAAATACTAGGATAGATGATTAAGCACAATATCACACATAACGTAGGCTTATTCATTAATAAAATATAATCACAAAATATTTGATGGAATAACTAATGAAAAAAAATCCTAGTATAGTAGTTTTTGCAAAATATATTTAGAGAGAGCATAAATTGCAAAAGGTGATTTAATTGTGTTTAAAGGATTGTATCCTTTAATTTTTTTTAAATAGAAATTGGTGAGACCCTAGGTCAAAGCCCTATTACTATTATGTCCATAAAATCAATTAAAAGAGCTTTAAAGAATAAGGATGATATAGTAATAAAGCAATTTGACTTTAGTAAAAAAATTATGTTTAAAGTTGAAATTGCCACCATTCGATCGATATAAGTCAAGCTCAATCGATCATTCAAAACCCTTTTTTGATTGATCCAAGCAATGATCAAAAGATGATAAATTGATTTAAGTAAATCTTGATCAATCTATGGTATTAAAAATAAAACCCAAGACCAAGTAGATCGAATGTGATCGATTTCTGATCGATCCATTCCTCAATCGATCGAACATTAAGTTTTGATCGATCTACATCATTTAAAGATTGATTCAAGGTCTTTTTAACCAAGATAGATTGTTTTTCGATCGATCTATTTACCTTGAACGATCTAGTTATTACTCGATCAATCAAGTAACCTATATGTAAAATGTTCCTATGTGTCTGTAAGTCTCATTATACTTATGTCTGTGTGTTGGCTTCACATGTACAAAAAAAATTATATTTTTATTTACTTAGTGTTCTATCTTCCTCTGTGTAAGGTTGGTTATAATTGATAAGTTATTCGCATATGCATATAATTAGATACACTTTGCATGCAATCATGTTTACATATATCATGGGGTTGGTTTTTATAGTGTGCCTGCTAGGTTGAGAGTATTGGTTTTTGACTTGCCAGCATATAAATGAGTCAATGTTATTACTCATGGTTTTTGGCTTTTTTAGGTGTATATATTCGTGGTTTTTACTCGGTATTTTTGAAAACAAAAAAATCATATTTTCCACACATTGCTAATAAGCTCACCAGGGACCTTGCCAAAGGTGGTAGCGAGGTGGTGGTGAGGTAAAAAATTAAAGTGCTATAAATACCCTATTCATTTCTCTTCTTTTCTCTTATGTTTTTCGTTGTTAAACTCTATTAAAATCCACACTGATTAATATATTTGTTTTTGAAATCATTTTGGCAAGCATGTATTTGAAAGTGAGTCATTTTGTGAGTTTAGTAATCAAATCATAGGCTGTGTGCATATATGGTTTGATTATGTGTCTCCCATACACCATTTGATATTAACGTTGGACTATATGTCCCTTGAGAGTGTGAGTTGTTATACTTCTAATTACTTGCTTTGTGGTTTATAATCACATCACATTAGGTGGTGTTGGTTATGAAGGACAATCGGGTTTGAGTGTTGAACCAACCAGTTGTGGAAGTAGTAAGTGAAGAGCAATAATAGGTAGTTTAGAAAGTGGTCCTAATTGATAGAGATAATAGTGGTTTTACTATCATTAGTATTGTAACTTTTTTATTGCTTAATTAATTATTTTTTGCTTAGTGGTTGCCTTAAGCAACCCGAGAATGTTACTATATAGTTACAATCTCTATATGGGTTTACCTCGTTATATTGATTGTTATGCATTATTTGATATTGTGTTAGTACAATCCAAGTTTAAGGTGTATATGTTTTAATATACTATATGCTTAAACTTTCATTAGAAAGTATTTATTATTTACTTGCTTTCTGTTTGATATATAATATCTATTATAAAAGTCTTTTGCTTTTGATATTATATTTTTCGTGCTTCTACTGTGTGAGCTGTATAAGTATTTTACTATTCTGATTTTTGTGAGTTATGGTCGAGTCCTTTAGGAGTCTATATCTCCTTACCCTTATCGTATACCAGATCTTGGATTCTTTCAGTGCCTAATATAAAATCTAACGTGTATAAGAACATAGATACACCTAAGATGTGTTGTTTTGGAGCTCGATAGTTTCTTCGGTTTGAAAGGTATTCTTTAAAGACTTGTCTTGAAATTAAATTACATTTATGTTTTTTTTATGAATATTGCCAACATTCTTAAACTTTAAAATCTCTCCCTTTGGCATATTTCTGTGATAAAACATCTCTCCCACTATATAATACTCATGGGAAAAATAAATTTTACATAGCGAAACTATTTTATAATCTAATGAAACCATCTTCACTTGAATCTTGATACCTCATATGTACTTTGAAAAATAAAAACACAAACAACCTCGCAATTTGTCCTAAAAAACTTATTGTTCATTAGTTCAATGTATAAAATAATAAATAAGCAAAGAAACATTGAGTAATCAATATATAGAAGTTTTTTAATTTTAGTCTCCCTACGTGTAATATCTCTAGAAAAAAAGATTTTCAAATTAACTTTTCTTCCCTAAATTAACCCTTCTTTTTTATTTTTGATTAATACTCAAAAAATTCTCCCCATTTTTGTTAGAAGAATAAATAACAAAAAGAAAAAGATAAATACATTTATTTTTAACCAAGGGTAGTAAATTAAGTTAAACATGACTACAACAGAACATGTAAATGAGAAAATTAGTTTTTGTTGAAAACATGACTAATCATTAACAACATAAACATATGTAGACAAGACTTGTGAATATACTAACACATATAATGATATAACCATAGTCACCAAGAGTGAGATGAATATTGAAAATATCAGTATGTCAATTAGTTCATGTATGATTAGTTATGAAAGATTTAAAGAAAATAATATCACCTATCATGAAGAAATTATAGTGGAAATCATATGTGTACATCATAAATTTTTACTAACTAGAAGAGAACTTTAACCTTTTCTTTTGTATTCCTTCTCATCAGTTATTATATTTTTTTATAAGAGGGATTGGTTATTTATTTTTCTTTTTACATAATCATTTATGGCTCTTTCTTTTTGTGCAGGCAATTACATTTATATTTTTTGTTTTTCCTTTACTTTTTCTTTTGTAAAGGAATTATGCATGAGCGAAAAGACCTAGCATGATGACTTTCATACTAGTTGTGAGGTAGCCCTCTCTGCTTGTTATAATAGCTTCACACATCTTAGTAGCTAGCCCTCTCAAAATCATGGTGTCTTTCTATAGTAGCATTTTAAAAAGTAAAAGACAAAGTTCAACCATAATTTAATACTCAAGGTTATCTCAAGCCCTAAAATCTCACAATATCATTCATAAACTTCAAGCATGACATACTTATGTGTCGAGTGAATGTGAAAGTAGGTTTCATGTTGACATCGACCACTAGATGTGAAAATATGTAATTTTCATTTGCATAATATATAGTCAATAAATATGAAAGTATTTTGTAATTTTCAAGTCAATGTTAAGGTTGTCTAATTACCTATTTTTTATTTTTTTATCTAAGAAACAAATAAATAGAAAATAAAAAAATTACTAAAGAAAATTTAATCAATAGTATAGATTCCTAAGGCACTTCTAAGATATTTAAATCTTTGGATATCAAGTTCCTTAGTGAATAAATCAGCTAATTGCCTTTCAATAGGCACAAACTCAAGGGATAAAACTTTGTTTTCTACTAGTTCCTTAATAAAATGATGTCTAATGTCTATTTGTTTTGTTTGAAAATGCATAATAGGAGTTTTGGATATACATATAGAACTAGTGTTGTCACAATATCAGGGAATTGTACCTTGTTCAAAACCATATTCCTTAAGCATTTTCTTCATCCAGAGAAATTGTGTACGAGAGCTTTTGGCAGTAATGTTTTCTGCTTCTATAGTAGATAATGAGGTGGAGTTTTGTTTCTTGTTGTGTCATGATACAAGAATTTGCCAATATAGGAAGATCTATCTGAAGTACTTTTTCTTACATATGAATTTCCTGTCCAATCTGCATCTGTGTGTCCACTAATTTTACATGTAGTATCATTAATAAACCAAATACTAAAGTTTTTAGTTCCAAATACATACTTGATAATACTTTTGACATGTTCATTGTGTGATTCCTTAGTATTTGATTGATAACGATCACAAACACTAACACTAAAAAAATATAAAGTCTACTTACTGTGAGGTACACCAAGCTTCCTCTAATGCTTTTATATAGCATTTGATCAATACTTTTACTTGATTCATCCACTAAAATTTTGGAACTTGTACTTATAAGGGTTCTCAAATGCTTTCTTGTCTCAAGTCCAATTTTCTTAATTAGATAACATGGATACTTACTTTGAGAAATAAAGACGTCATCCTTTAATTATTTACTCTCGCAAGTGCACGAATCATTTCGTAGAAAATGATAAGTATACTCCCAAGGTCGATCTAAGGAAGGAATGTATGTGGTTTTTAATTTATTATTCAAATTTTTAAAAATGAAATTAAATCCTAAACATCCTGTCACGATATTTTGGGTTTTTTGTGTCTTAATCTACTTACATAAAAATAAACATAGATTCAATAATCATTTATGCAAATTTTATCTTTTATAAATAGTGGAGTATTTATGGATATAATAACTAAGTTAATTATGCTTGCTCGTATTATTTAGGTTATTAAAGATATGAATTGATATTTATTGATTTTCCCTTTTTTGTATGAATACCACCTTTGGTGAGGTTAGATATTCTTTGTTAACTAAACAAATCAATTAACACCTATGGGTGGGGTTGATAACTAATTTGGTTAATTAAATTAATTCCTTTTTTCTAAGAGATTGAAAATGAACCATTTAAATGCCACCTTTGGTGAGTTACGCTTTAAACTTTATTCAAGGTGTCCAAATTAAACCTAAGAATTTAATTATCCGAGTACTAACTTTCAAGTTTTAAAACCACTACTGAAAACATGTTGTCAATACATTTTCAGATAATAATTCTTATAAAAACTTTTGAAATAGAGCTTCACTTTAACTACCGGGCGATTGTACCAACAAATAAAAAGCACTATTCTAAATCAGACCGGATAACTAAACCTTAAAATCTAATTTTTAGATTTAAGTTTGTAATGAAAAATAATATATTTCTCTCTAACATTCTTAATATAAAATCTTGAATAAAAATAAAATCAATTCATTTTAGAGATTTTTACCTATTTAATATTTCGCAAGCATAACAACGTTATTATTACATCATGTTTACTAACAGCCAGCAGAGTTAAATTTAATCACAGACAAATTAAATATAACATGTAAGAATAAAGCATAAAAAATAATTGCAAAGAAAATAAAATCCTTACAGAACTTCGATGCTATTCCCGTAGCTGGAAAACCTCCAAACGGAATTTGCACTCCCATTTATTGAATCAAAAAAAGCAAATAAATTACAAAAACATAACTAGTTCTTCCCAAGAAGGGAAGAACTCTAAAACTAAGAGAAATTAACTAAAAACTAAGAAAAAAACTAAAAACTAAGAAATTGAAGAAAGAAAGAGAGAAGAGAATGTGTTTTGAGGTGTGGTTAGAAGTGAAGAGAAGGGGGGTATTTATAGGTGAGGATGGAGAGAAAAAGTAGAGAAAAAAATGTTAGAAAATGTAAAAACGCGGATTAGTGATTGCTGACGTCAGCATGACGGGGGCGGCTGCACGTGAAAAACGGGGCGAAACGGGCGTGGGCGCGCGCGGAGGCAGTTGGGTGCACGCGGATGAACAGTACCAGCGTGTGCAGCTTGCGCGAATGAACAGTACCAGCGCGCGTAGCTGGGGCGGATGAACAGTACCATCGCGCACAGCTTTGCGTGGATGAACAGTAGCAGCGTGCGCGGTTGGGCGCTGGGGCTCGGCGGTTGGGCGGCACGTTGGCCCGATTTTCTCCTTTTTGACTTTTTTGACCCATTTTATCCAATTTTTTCATATTTGTTGACCTTTCCTCATTTATTTATTAATATATTTGTGATGTATTGCTTCCATTATTCCTCTTTGAGTCTTTAAGTTGTATTTTTAAGCCAAAATACCTGAAAACAATAAAAATACCTGTGATTTCGAAAAGATAAATTTATATAAATATATGATAAAACATATAAATATATATATTTTTAATCAATTAATGTGCATAAAATCATGGTTATTTTAGTACTTTTTGAGCACTCATCATATGTGAGCTCACCCATCAAGGACATTTCAAATTCACTAGTCATTATGTTCATAAAAATCTTTGACAAGAGAATTAGATGTTGACCCAAAAACTAACATCAACGTATATTTGAGCAATGAATATATCCTTTTCAGTCTTTTTAATAATCTTATGAACTCCCCTTCAAACAAATGCCTTGTCCAAAAGGTAAGCTGTAAGTCTCGTACACCAAGCACAAAAAGTTTGTTTTAAACCATAAAGGCCTTTATTGAGTTTATAAATATTATTTGAAAATTATGGATCAACAAAACCTTTTGATTGTTCAACAGAGACTTCTTCACTAAGTCAACCATTTAGAAAGATAGACTTTACATCCATTTAAAAAAATTTATAAAGTATGCTATGGAAAATAAAATCTCAATTGATTTTAACCTAGCTATAGGAGCAAATGATTTTTTAAAATCAATTCTGTAACTTTTCTATATCATTAGGCAACTAGTATAGCCTTGTTTCAAATCACAACATCATGTTCATGAGATTTATTTTTAAACACCCATTTAGTTCATATGATATTTTTGTCATTAGATCTTGGTACTAAAGTCCAAACACCATTCCTAGTGAATTAAGCTAACTCACCTTGCATGACATTTATCCATAATTCATCTTTTAATGCGTCATTAACATTTTTTGGTTATATTTGAGAAATATTACAAAGATGAGTTATCTCACTTACATGTCTCCTTCTAGTTACCATGCTTGCATTATGTATGGTGTCCTCATCATCCAATGCTGACTCTTCATCTAGGTTATTTTCTACATTTTCAATGTCAGGTGCTTCATTATTCTATTTCTCAATTTTAAGAAGAATAGTTAGACCACACATAATTTCCTTTTTTTAGGTAAACAAGATCTTAAATTTGATATGTCTCATCTTTTGATGCCATAAAGAAACATAATGATCATTGGTTATATTACAAGTAGTACTAGTAGGAGGACCTATATCAATGCACTAGCAGTTATCATGTGACCTAGTTCATCTAATAACACTTTTATCTTTTGAATCAATTATGATAAAATGATTATTGATAAATTGTATACTGTAGTTTTTGTCACAAATTTGATTAATGCTAATTAGGTTGGATTTAAGTACATCATCCAACCTAGGTACGCCTTCAATCTAAATTTTACCTTTACCAATAATTTTAGATTTATTTCCATTACCAAAGGTAACTATTCTTTCATTATATTATTCAAAAGTTTGAAAAGAAAATGATCAAAAGTCATATTTTTAGATAAACCATTATCAAAATACCAGGCATAGTAGATTTAGATTTAAAAACAATATGGGCTACAAAACAATTTAAATCAGATTTTTTAACCCATCATTTCCTAATTTTTTGAATTTTGTTCTTATTTTTGGAAATATGAGTGTTGATTTTTGAATAGGATGCATGTAAATGATTAACATAGTTATATGTCATCAAGAATCCACACTTAGGTCTAATATGCATATTTCTATCACAATTATGGTATGTATGATAAAATTTAGAAGCAAATACATGAGAATTGTGTGTAGTGTGTGAAGAGTAGGGATTAGACAGTTTTACAAGCACAATTGATTTTGAAGAGGATGACATAGTGTACTCATCTATATATCTTAGTTATCTCTTATCTTCAATAATCTTTCTATAATCTAGAACCTTGTTTAACCTTTCAGCTCCAATGGTTAGCTTTTTTATAACTTCTTTTCAAGTTCTTACACCAATATATGTTTTCCTTGTTTAGGCATGTGAGAATTGAATTTAAATTATTAATACATTCAGACAATTCAAGTTTCTCTTTTTCCAACATTGAAAAATTTATTTCATAGGATTTCATTTTTTTCATTAAGTTTAGTTACTTCTATATATTAATCTATCCTTTTCCTTTTTTCATCCTACTAAATCTATGGACAATTCATTAATATTATTTGCATTAAATTCTACTTGATTAATATCTTAGTTATCTCTTATCTTCAATAGAATTTCTATAATCTATAACCTTGTTTAACCTTTCATTCTACTTCTATATATTAGTTACTTTCCTTATTGTTTGAATTAATATCAGATTTACTGGAGTGTCCACTAATTTTTACAATAAATACTAGAAACTTTTTGTCACTATTTTATGATTCAACTAGATTGTCGTTGTCACTTTTAGAGTCAATAAGTGTAACATTAAATGCTCTTCTAATTTTGTTCTTCTTGTTGGTAGAATCAACTACAAAATGACCATAACCATATAATCAAAACATTGAGGTATAGTGGGTTTAGTTTTCTTACCTTTCGAACTCATAGATTTGAGTTTTCTTTGATTATAATATTTTGTCTAACTTGATTATCCTTTGCTTTACAGATTCTTTTTGTTTTATATTTTCTTTAATCTTTTGGATTTGAGTACCAGTTATTCATCATCATTGTCACCATCTTCAATTATGGCTATTTGAGTGCAAAAAATTGTTCTTTGTAGGAGTTTGAAAGCTCATCTCAAAAGTAAGGAGTGAGCCTATTAGTTCCTCAATTTTAATGGTGTCCACATCTTTGCTTTCATAAATGATAGTGACCTTTACATGGAAGCAATTTGGTAAAGAGCATAATATCTATCTAACCAATTTGAATTCATTAATTTTCTCACCAAGATTAGTAGAAGAGTTAGCAATATCACATAATTTAATTTAAAATTCAAAAATTATTTTAAACTCTTTCATTCTTGTATTTTCAAACTTAGTACCCTTCTATTCTCATATTTTTAAAATTAGTACCTAGCATGTTTAACTTGAGTGGTGCTCTCATAGGAAACTTCTAAAGTATCCCAAGCATGGTTGGTAGTTTCAACATCAGATATACGATGAAATTTGTTGGTAGGCATGATACTGAAGATAGCATTTATACCTTTTTTATTCTAGTTATTACCAGTCTTAACTTTAGTGGTCCATTTTCTATTAGGTTTAAGAGTGACTATATTATCTGTGGAAACTGTTGGTAGTTCCTAACCATAAATGACAGAGTTTTTGAAATTCTCATATATGGGAAGTATAAAGGCTCTCATATTAGCTTTTCAATAAGGATAGTTAGACCCATTAAAGAAAGGACACATAGGTTGTATACAAACCCTTTCTCAAATGATCCATAACAAGGTCTTAGTCAACAGTAAGTGTATCTAGTGAGGCTCTTATACCAATTAAAAGTTTCTAAATTATAGATCTAATTAGCTAGAGGAAGTGAATAGATAATTAACATAGATTTTCCAAATTATGATTTCACAAACGTCCAGACATGCAATCGTCTGTAAATGAAATAATATGAAAATATAAATTGACACACAAGATTTTTAGGTGGAAACAACCTAAGCCACAATAATGACTTAAGAGGAAAACCACAGTTCACTAGACAACCTAACTATACACTATAAAGATAATGTTCAATTATAAGGCTAAGATTCAAATTACATTTCAAAGTAATGCCTCCAAATAATGAACATACAAGCTGTAGCTTTCTTTCACAGCCTCCACAAGTAAGGTGTTTGTATCCGAATGAATATTCCAACAAACTCGAGTTACACGAGTCATTGAACCCATTCAGTTGGCACCTAAAATGTTAGCACAAAAATACAAGTGCAATGTGTATCCTAGAGTGATTTAACGATGAACAATCCTAACTAGATGATTTAATAGAATAAAAGATAAACCAAAATCACTAGCAAACTTTAGAACAGATGATTGAGCACAATATCACACATAACATAGGCTTGTTAATTAATCAAACACAAACACAATCACAAAATGTTTGATAGATTAATTAATGCAAAAAAACCTAACAGAGTAGTTTTTGCAAAATAGATTTAGAGATAGCATAAGTTTCAAAAGTTCATTAGTTGTGGTTAAAGAATTGTATGCTTTAGGTTTATTTAAATACAATTTCTTAAGGCCATAGGTCAAGGGCCTATTACTATTCTATCCATAAAATCAGTTAAAAGTGCTTTAACGAATGAGAATAATATAGTAATAAAAGAATTTATTTCAAGTAAAAAAGTTAAGTTTAAAGTTAAAACCCTCGATGCTCGATCGAAATGATCAAAAGATGACTGATCGATCTAACTAAATCTCGATTAATCTAGGGTATTAAAAATAAAACCTGAGATCATGTTGATTGAATGAGATTGACTCTCGATCGATCCAGTCTTCGATCAATCTACCTCATTTAAAGATTAATTCGAGGACTTTTTAATCAAGATAGATCGATTCTCGATTGATTTACTTACTTCGATCAATATAGACATTACTCAATCGATCGAGTAACCTATATATAAAATATTCCTATGTTTCTAATATGAAATCTAACATGGATAAGAATAAAAAAATACATGAGATGTGTTCGTTTGGAGTTTGATAATTTCTTCGATTTAAAAATTATTCTTGAAAGACATGCTTAGAAATTAAATTATATTTAAATATTTTTCTTAAGAATATCAGTAACACTCATAAACTTTATAGAACAAAAACAAATATAATAATTTGATGATATTTTAGGTTTACCATTATAAATTTTTAAGCAACTGAGTTGAAATTTTAATGGTATTTAAAAATTTTAAAAATTAATTTTTTTTGATAAATTGTAAAAAATAATACTCTTAAAATTTGTAACAATAAAATAATATTGGTAATATTAAATGATATTTAATTGGACATCATTCAACAATGAGTGAGTTTAAATAATTGTAGTTCAATTTGAACGACATCTATTTAGACAACGTTTAAAATAAAATGACATATCATACTTTTTTTATTAATGAAAATGTATAAGATAAATACAAGATATGTTATTTTTGTTATTATAAATTTTAAGGGTGATTTTTTCATTTTTTATTATATTTATTTTTAATTTTCAATAAGTAACTAGTTTTTTTTTCTTTCTTTCCCTTAATAGGTAATAAGTGCGTGTTATTCATTTTTTAATATTATTAATAATTTAAAAGTGTTTGATGGTGGCTCATTTAAAAAAGAAAACAAGAAAAACACCTTTTGTAGTTGTGCTAGAACCTAATATCATAATTTTATTACTAATAAGTATGCATGAGACTTATGTTTTCACCAAATAAGAGAGTGACTTCTTAAATTCCGAAAATTAATTAATAAAACGAAGATATACAGCTCGTGAATTTTTCAAACGATGCTATTATAATAATTAAATAAATTATCAAATAATTAGGGTGATATAGCTAAACGTGAGGTATTGAATAAGAGATTATTTCATATGACAACGTACTAGAATAGGTTAATCCTTGATTATTTATTTTTATATAAAAAAATATTAAACATATGTAAATAACGTTAATGATGTCTATGATTAATAAGTATATATACATTACATTTACAAATTTCTCCTATTTAAAGTACCATTCTTTGCATACACAAGTTTTTAATGTTGTATTTTCACTGAGTAGATTGAGTCTGAATTTTTGTTTGTTTGCATTAAATTGAATATCTCATATTATTTATAAATAATATAATAATATTTTTTTAATTAATTGAAAACTTTTTTTTATATAATAACAGATTATAAGATTACGTATTAATAACGTGGATAATTATTACATTTAAATTTGATTTATTTATATGTTTATATATACATATAAAATATCTATTAAATTTTTCTTAAAAATATTAAAATACACAACTTATATGTGCACAAACTTATTAAATAATTTCTAGTTATAAAAGTATTACGTCACTCGTCATTTACTTATAGCTTCTTGACCACTTTAATTCCTTTTTCACTCAGATTATTTTAATCCATTTTTTTAAAGGAAAATGATTTTTTGTCAATATTTATTATTAATATGATTTTAAAATTATAAGATTGAGTAAAAAAAATAAAACCTTTTACTTTTTGTTTTTTTCAATGTGAGGGCATTTTAGTCAATTATTTCAAGGCGAAACAGATACAACAATTATATATTAAACACAGACCAAAACATTAGCTATGAAAATAAAAGAATTACACAAAAAAAATGAGCTCCCATAATTTTTTACTACTAAATTCACCCTTTACGGTTAAAGTTTATTGTTAATCTTATTTCGCTCTTAAGAATTAAGTTTCTTTTTATAGGTATAAGTTTCTTTTTACTACTATTGTTAATCTTGTGATCCATACTTAGAAACTTATATTGTCAATTAATAGTTGGAGGTTTTTTTTTTCATTTTATTTCTACCAAATTAACGATTATACTAAGTGAAAAGTTAGACATTCATTTTTTTTTTTTTTGAAAAAAGTCAGGTATTCATTGACATTTTCTTTATAAACAACTTACCCCAAAAAGTTCAAAATTTAAAATGTAAGTTAAAATAAATAAAATCAAAATGAAATAATAAACGAAACAAAAGTAAGAAAACAATTTACCAATTAAAAAAAAGGAAAAAAATTGACATAAGTTCTATAAAATATATTTTAACTAATTAAAAATTATGTAATTTTTTTACAAATGATAGTATTTAATTACATTAATTTTTTAACATTACAAATAACTTAGATGTATAAAATACTTTAATTTAATATCATTTGTAAGAAAAAACATGTCTTATATAAATAAAGTGTAGATGAAATTATTGTATTTAAAAATATGATAATTGATGGTCTTGTATAGTGGTAAAGTTATTTTCTTGGTTTAATTTTATATTTTGTTAATGAATGGAGTAGAAAACATGGAAGACATTTAATTAAGATTGTTATTGGAATACTAATTTTTTGTTCATTAAATGTGTAGATGAACATGAAGTCTTTGCTACCACAAGTCTTTCAAAGATGTTGCCTATAAATAACTTGTTTCATTTGCGCAAATGGATTAGAGAGCATCCATAATAAAAATAGAAAATATCTTTGTGAGAGTTATCTTGTGAGTTACTACTTAGAGAGGAAAATTTGTTCCTTTTTGGTAAGTAATATTTTCCCTATTTTTAAGAGAATTATTTCTCCTATTACAATAAAGATTATAATTTTTATCTCATTGTAACTAGAGAGAATGTGTTGTAATCTCTATTTTACAATAGTGAAATTCTCCTACACTTTCCCGTGGTTTTTTACCCCAATTTATTCGGGGATTTTTCCACGTAAAATATTTGTTTCCATTTTATTTTCATTATTCTCAATTTCATTTCAGTTGTGTGTTAGCTTGGATTCGATAATTTTTTCTAACAGTGTTATCAGAGCAATTGGTTGAGGGGTGTGAAGCAGATAGTTGTGAATGAGATGTCGACTACGACAAAGTTCTATGTTAAGAAGTTCAACGGGAGTAATTTCTCGTTGTGGAAAATAAAAATTAAGGCAATTTTGAGGAAAGATAATTGTTTGACAGCAATTGGAGAAAGTCCCGTAGAGATCACTGATGATAGGAAGTGGAACGAGATGGATGTCAATGCAATTATCGATTTGCACTTAGCACTAGCCGATGGAGTGTAGTGTGCTAGAAAAGAAAACTACGAAGGAGATTTGGGATACTCTAACAAGAATGTACGAGGCCAAGTCACTACACAATAAGATCTTCTTAAAGAAGAGATTGTACAATCTTTGAATGACGGAATCCATATTGGTGACCGAACACATCAACATTTTGAATACTCTATTTTCACAACTTACATTAATGGGTTACACAATAGAGACATCTGAACATGCAAAACTTCCACTACAAGTCTACCTGACTCGTATGATCAATTCATCATCAACCTGATGAAAAAATCCTCACATACTATCTAGTCTTCGACGAAATTACAACCGCTATTTTGTAAGAAGAAGCCAGGCACAAAAACAAGGAAGACAGACAGGCAGGTTTGCAGCAAGCGGAAGCTTTGACGAAGACAAGAGGAAGATCAATAGAACATGGCCCCAGTGGGAGTCAGAATCATAGTAGATCAAAATCAAGAAGTAAGAAGAATTTCAAGTGCTACAACTGTGGCAAAAACGAGCATGTCAAGAAGGATTGTTGGTTTAAAAAGAAGAGTGGAGTTCTTGAGTCATCAAATGCTTAAGGGAATGTGGCAAGTGCCTTAGATGATGGTGAAGTTCTATACAGTGAGGCAACAATGACAATTGAAGGGAGAACGCAGTTTGTTGATATCTCGTTATTAGACTCAAAAGCAACGTGGCATATGACATCTCAGAGAGAATGGTTTCACAAATATGAACTAATCCTAGAAGGTTCTATACATATGAGAGATGATTATGCTTTGGAGATCGCTTGTATTGGTACTATCAAGATAAAGATGTTTGATGGTACAATTTGCATTATTTAGGAGATACGACACGTGAAAGGCCTATGGAAGAATCTATTATCTTTGGGTCAAATTGATAGTCTTGGATGCAAGACCCATATTGAAAATGGGCTCATGAAAATTGTCAAAGGCGCACTTGTGGTTATGAAGGTAGAAAAGATCGAGACGAATCTATTCGTGCTAAAAGGAGAAGCATTGGAGGAAGTTGTTGTGTGTGTTGCATCAATCAACAAGGGAGAAGAGTCGATGAAGATGTCGCATCTCAAACTAGGTCATATGTCAGAACGAGGTTTGAAGATTCCCTTAGACAGAAAGCTACTTCTAGGGCTCAAATCGGTAAATCTACCTTTCTGTGAGCGTTGTGTTACAAGTAAGCACATAGATTGAAGTTTAAAAGATCTAATGTCAAGAGTAAATGTATTCTAGACTTGATTCATTCTGATGTATGGGAGTCACTAGAAATTTCCCTAGGAGGAGCAAAGTATTTTGTGTCTTTTATTGATGATTATTCCAGGATATATTGGGTGCATCCAATCAAGAAGAAGTTAGATATATATCCGGTATTCAAAGACTTCAAAGCACGGGTGGAACTTGAATCTGGGGAAAAAGATCAAGTGCTTGAGGACAGATAATGGAAGAGAGTACACAGACGGCCAATTTCTTGCATTTTGCAAGCATGAAGGTATTAAACGACAGTTCACAATCACATACATGCCTCAATAAAATGGAGTGGCATAATGGATGAATAGAAATATTATAGAAAGGATAAGAGACATGTTGAGGACTGCAGGTCAATCCAACTCTTTTTTGGCAGAAGCAGCCAAAACTGCTTGTTATGTGATAAATTGGTCGCCATCAACAACAATTGATTTAAAGACACCGATGGAGATGTGGACTGGTAAGCCAATAGACTACTCTGCTTTACATTCTTTTAGATGTCCTATGTATGTGATGTACAATTCCCAATAAAGAACAAAGTTGAATCCGAAATCTAGGAGGTGTATATTCTTAGGGTATGCTGACAGAGTGAAGAGATATCGCCTGTGGGATCCCACTACCCGTAAAGTTATTGTTAATAGGGATGCGATCTTTGTAGAAGATCAACTACTATAAATAGATGGAGATGATAGCACGTTGAAATAGGTTTTAGAGACTAAAACAATACAGGTGGAAAATATTCTGGTACATGAAACTCCATTTTCTACTGAAGAAACACCAGAGCATGAGGTACAAGAAGCATTCAAGTTCGAGGTTTCAGAAGCTCGCTGGTCAACTCGTGAGAGAAGGCCATCAATGTGGAATTCAGAGTATATTACAGAGAGCAATGTTGCATACTGTCTTTTAACAGAGGATGGAGAGCCCTCAACTTTCCAAAGAGCTATAAGTAGCTTAGATGTGTCTTTATGGATGGCAACAATGTAGGAAGAAATTGAAGCTCTACATAAGAACAAGAATTGGGAACTGGTACCATTACCATACTAGAGAAAAGCTATAGATAACAAATGGGTCTATAAGATCTTGTGGGTGTAATAATCAAGTGGAATGGTTTTATGCAAGATTGGTGGAAAAGGATTCGCTCAGAAAGAAGGTATTGATTTCAATGAGATATTTTCCTTGGTAGTTCGACTTACAAAAATCAGAATAGTCCTGGCAATATGTGCTACATTTGAATTAAATATGGAGTAGTTGGATGTGAAAACTATATTTGTTCATGGAGAATTCGAAGAAGAAATCTATATGCTCAAACCATAAGGTTTTGTTGAAATAGGAAAGGAGAACTTGGTTTACAGGTTGAAAAAATCTCTATACGGTCTCAAATAGACGCTAAGGTGTTGGTACATGAGATTTGATTCCTTTATTATTAGCCTTGGATAGAACAAAGTTAGTTTAGACCATTGTACGTATTTCAAAAGGTTTGATGGTAATAATAATTTTATTATCTTGTTGTTGTATGTTGATGACATATTGGTAGCAAGTCCCAACAGAGATCAAATCCAAGAATTGAAGGCACATTTGGCTAGGGAGTTTGATATGAAGGACTTGGGACCAACAAACAAGATTCTAGAGATGTAGATTCACCAAGACATAAATAACAAGAATATTTGGCTTTCTCAGAAGAACTACTTCAACAAGATCTTGCTCCGCTTCAACATGAAAGATAGTAAGCCAATTTATATCCCATTTCCTATTAATTTCAAGTTATCCTTAAGTATGTATCTTAGCAATGAAACAGAAAGGAGAGAGATGCCTCGAGTACTGTATGATTCAACAATGAGAAGTTTAATGTTTTCCATGATATGTATAAGACCAGACATTGCATAAGCAGTGAGAGTAGTTAGTCAGTTTATGGCGAAGCTTAGAGGAGAGCATTGGAATACTGTGAAGAGGGTTCTGAGATACATCAGAGGAACCTCAAATTCGACATTATGTTACGGAGGATCAGATTTTCCTGTTAGAGGCTATGTTGATTCAGATTTTGTAGGGGATCTCAATAAAAGAAAGTTTACTACAAGTTGTAAGTTTTGCATCTAAACTGCAATCAGTTCTAGCTCTATCTACAACAGAAGTAGAATACATGGTAGCTACATAAGCTTGCAAGGAAGCAGTCTGGATACAGAGGTTATTGGAGGAGCTCTGCATAAGTAGGAAAAGATTGTTTTGTTTTGTGACAGTCAGAGTGCTTTGGATATTACAAGGAATCCAGCTTTTCATTCATGAACAAAGCACATAAAGGTTCAGTATCACTTTGTTTGATAATTAGTATGGATATGTAGAAGATTCACATCGACGAAAACCTAGCAGATGTTATGACCTAGTGATGAGCAGAATCGGCATCGCCGATTCTTGCCAATACTTTGGTTTTATATTTATAAAACTCTCGCAAGTGCACGAATCATTTCGTAGAAAATAATAAGTATAATCCCAAGGTCGATCTAAGGAAGGAATGTATGTGGTTTTTAATTTATTATTCAAACTTTTAAAAACGAAATTAAATCCTAAACATCTTGTCACGATATTTTGGGGTTTTGTGTTTTTAATCTAATTACAGAAAATTAAACATAGATTCAATAAACATTCATGCAAATTTTATCTTTTATAAATAGTGGAGTATTTATGGATATAATAACTAAGTTAATTATGCTTGCTCATATTATTTAGGTTATTAAAGATATGAATTGATATTTATTGATTCTCCCATTTTTGTATGAATACCACCTTTGGTGGGGTTAGATATTCTTTGTTAACTAAACAAATCAATTAACACCTATGGGTGGGGTTGATAACTAATTTGGTTAATTAAATTAATTCCTTTTTCTAAGAGATTGAAAATGAACCATTTAAGTGCCACCTTTGGTGGGTTACGATTTAAACTTTATTCAAGGTGTCCAAATTAAACCTAAGAATTTAGTTATCCGAGTACTAACTTTCAAGTTTTAAAACCACTACTAAAAACATGTTGTCAATACATTTTCAGATAATAATTCTTATAAAAACTTTTGAAATAGAGCTTCACTCTAACTACCGAGCGATTGTACCAACAAATAAAAGAGCACTACTCTAAATCAGACTAGATAACTAAACCTTAAAATCTAATTTTCAGATTTAAGTTTGTAATAAAAAATAATATATTTCTCTCTAACATTCTTAATATAAAATCTTGAATAAAAATAAAATCAATTCATTTTAGATATTTTTACCTATTTAATATTTCGCAAGCATAACAACGTTATTATTATATCATGTTTACAAACAGTACGCTTAAATTTAATCACAGACAAATTAAATATAACATGTAAGAATAAAGCATAAAAAATAACTACAAAGAAAATAAAATCCTTACAGTACTTCGATGCTATTCTCGTTGCTAGAAAACCTCCAAGCGGAATTTGCACTTCCATTTATTGAATCAAAAAGCTAATAAATTACAAAAACATAACTAGTTCTTCCCAAAAAGGGAAGAACTCTAAAACTAAGAGAAACTAGCTAAAACATAAGAAAAACTAAAAAAAACTAAAAACTAAGAAACGGAGAGAAAGAAAGAAGAGAGAAGTGTGTTTTGAGGTGTGTTTTGAAGTGAAGGGAATGGGGGTATTTATAGGTGAGGATGGAGAGAAAAAATGAGTAAAAAAACGTTAAAAAATGTAAAAACGCGTAATGGAAATGCTGAGGTCATTAATGACGTCAGCATGACGTCATGGGGGTGACTTCACGTGAAAAATGGGGCGAAATGGCGTCGGCGCGTGCGGAGGGCAGTTGAGGCGCGCATAGGCGTGCGCGGAAGGCACCAGCAGCGCGCGCGTGAATAGTGATAGCGCGCTGCGGCGCGCGCAGAACTCGAGGAAGGCGAGCGCGGATGCGCGCGGACGTTAAGCCGCCGCGGGCGCGGCCGGCACCGGCGCGCGCGGGACGGGTCAAGCTCCGGCGCGATTTTCTCCTTTTTAACATTTTTGACCTTTTCGACCCATTTTGTCCAATTTTTCCATATTTGTTTACATTTCCCCATTTATTTATTGATATATTTGTGATGTATTGCTTCAAGTATTCCTCTTTGAGTCTTTAAATTGCGTTTTTAAGCCAAAATACCTGAAAAATAATAAAAATACCCGTGATTCCGAAAAAGACAAATTTATATAAATATATGAGAAAACATATAAATATATATACTTTTAATCAATTAATGAGCATAAAATCATGGTAATTTTAGTGCTTTTTGAGAAATCATCACCTAGCATATGTTTTGTGATAGTCAAAGTGCTTTGCATATTGCAAGGAATCTAGCTTATCATTCACGAACAAAGCACATAAAAGTTTAGTATCACTTTGTTCAAGAAGCAGTGTAGATATGTAGAAGATTCACACTAACGAGAACCTAGCAGATGTTATGACCAAGCCAATCAACAAGACAAGTTTAAATGGTGTAGATCCTCATGTGGTCTAGCAGAAACGTAAGCAAGCATGGATTTGGCAAGTGAGGAATGATGGAAGGATTACGTAAGTGAATTTAAGTGGGAGAATGTGATAATTGATGGCCTTGTTTAATGGTAAAACCACTTTCTTGGTTTAATGTTATATTTTGCTAATGAATGAAGTAGGAAACATGGAAAATATTTAATTAAGGTTGTTATTGGAGCACTAATTTCTTGTTCATTAAATGTGGAACACTAATTTCTTGTCATTAAATGTGAAGATGAACATGGAGTCTTTGCTACCACAAGTTCTTCAAAGATGTTGCCTATAAATATATTGTTTCATTTGTGCAAAATATAAGTGCAAATGAATTAGAGAGCATCCATAAGAAAGATAGAAAAAAATTTTTTCTTAATAACTAATACAATTCTTATGTTTTTCTTAATAACTAATACAATTCAAAAAAGACTTTTTCTTAATAACTAATACAAACCTTTAGAATCTTCTAAAGGTTTCTTAATAGTTATTAAGAATTAATAACTATTACAATTCTTGAAGCCAACTAAAAACCTTGAATAGATTCTTAATTGTTTCTAATTTCTCGATACATAACTGGTAGGTAAATTATTTTTTAGAGTAGAGAGATTGTTTTTTTCTGAAATTGTGTCCAATTAATTGAAATATGGGTTCCTTTTATAGGATAAAGAATCATTGTTTTACAATAGTAAAAAATCACTATTTATCCATATTTTAATAATTTATCTAACTTTATGCTTTTGGTTTTTGAATATAAGCCTTTCATTTCCTTTGCATGACCTACCGACTGAAAATGTGGGGTCTACATCTTTATTCATCTTTTTTATTTTTTATCGATAGTCATTTTAATGACGAAGATGATGACGTATCTTTATCTTCTTGATCTCTAATACAATAAATACATTTATAATCCTTAGTGATTTTTTGGGCATAAAACCAAAATACCTTTCTTGTTTCTTGATAAATTTTCAAGTTATTACCATGATAATTTGCCTCAAAATTACTAATTTTCTCATTATTTTTTTTCAATAAGGGTCATGATACTATGGGAAGTAATTATTACTTTACTAGTCGAATAATTTATTTTAATTTCAAAAGAATTATCAATTTTTCTTAGTTCATGATAAATTTGACCTAAGATTTGTCTTCTTAGTTTACATAATCTATCTATATTGAATTCATTTTCTAGAAGTATCCTTGGTTTTGGAACTCCTTTATTAGTGTTGGAAATCCATAATTTGATAAGATGATAAAGGCTAATACAATCTTGTTAATTCTAGTCCATAAGTGAACTGAAAAATATGAAATAGATAGCTATGATATTTTTCCTAAAGTTATTGATAACTTTCTTGAAATTTTCAAAAAATTAATTTAATTCACTTAAATTAATTCTTGGATATAAATTCTCGATTAAACCAACAAACAAAAATTGGATCAACTTTTTCAAGAATATTAATTTTACTACATATAGGAATTTTTTATGGTGTAAAATTTCATATCATCGATATATTCTTGGGTATATTTTTTAGTTAAGTTATAAAAATTCGACCATTATGGTTTATTTAAATTATTGTATAGGTCTTTTCCATCTTCAATAACTAGTGTAGTTCTGGGGGATGTTTCCCTTAGTAGTGTTGGTGGTTAGACTATATTTGTTGTTATCATTATAGGTGTTTCTCTGAATAGTGGTGGTGGTCTTACCATCTTTCCTCGGGTCTTCAACCTGCTTGGTAACTATGGTTGTTGCAATGCTACAAAGTAGCTTTGTAGCTATATATTTTGGAGTTATTAGTTTTAGTACTCTATAGTTAGCATAATTGCCTTCAGCTTCTCTTGTATTAGTGAAAGCTCTGTGAATTATTCTACTAAATTTTATAATAGCTTTACTTGCTTTAGACGAGTTGTTGTAAATTGATTTTTGGACCAATATAGACCACATAAGCTTTTTCCATTTTTATTTTTCTATTACTTCAACCCAATTGAGCTTTTTCTTCTTCTTTTTAGAGATGCTACTCTTTTTTGAATTGTAAGGTTTTTCCTTCTTCATAAGTTTTACCTTCCTTTAATGAATCTTGGATGGGGATTCATCTTTAGATTTTTTGGACTCTAATGGTTTTTTGGATTGTTAAAATTTTTCATGTCTTCAAAAAATATTTCTCTAAGTATGAAACCTCGAGTTATTTCTAAAGGATTCTTACCTATTTTTTCTTTGTCTTGATCTTGATATCAAGATATTCCATTCCTACGAGAACAAAAATAGTTAAAGGTGTTAATTCTATTGTAAGGACTATTCTTGTTTTCTTGAATATGTTTGATATCAAAATTATAATGGTTAAACCACTATTATCATCTAACTAATCTTCCTTATTTATAATCATTTGCAATATTAGTTCTTCAAAAATAACTAAAATTTTTGTTATCAGTTCTGACATTGAATCTATAACTTATTATATATTTTATAAATTCATTAATATTTTTTTACAGCTAAGTATTATTTTTCATTACATTAATAATTTAATTCTCGATTATAGGAAGATCCTGATGTATATCTACAAAGGTATTCATCTTATCATCTACTTTTACTTTTAAAATTGTTTCTTAATATTAATGTAAAACATCTGTTTCAATTATTATTTTATTATCTGGACCTGGATGTATAAAGTTGGTAAGCTTTTCACTTGTGCTTTTACCTTATCTATGTAAAAAATATCTTGTTCCGTCTGTTTTCAAACATGATCTTTTTCAATTTTGTTTGTAAATATTTTTGCATTTTTTGCATTTTTCTTAATATATACTTCAATATACATTATCCTAAGAATATTTGTAATTGATTTTTGTCTTTTAATCCACTAAGAAACCCTTAAATGTTATTTAGTATATGAAACTAGAGATTATGTTTTTCATCTTCAATTTCTAACTCTAAATACTTAATTTTTTGCTAAGTAACTACTTTCTTTTCAGAATGTACAATATCTTATTTCCTGCATTATTATAGAATATTAATAATATCTAAATAATATTTATTTAATTAATTATTAAAAATTAAAATATCATCTATGAAAACACAACAAATATTTTGTAATTTCTTAAAGATGTTATCTTATACTTTTGAAAGATACCGAGAGCTTCTTTTAATTTGAATAGTATAATAGTCCATTGGAATTGTCCTTAGAGGTAACTAAATCCATTAGTTTTTGAGATTCCTAAGCCAATCTTATTTGTCAAAATCTAATTTTGCAATCAAAACTTGAGAAATATTTCTTTTCTTCTATTGATGATAATAATTCTTCTTTCTTTGAACAAAGTATTCATTATTAATGATTTCTTTATTCAATACTTTTAAGTTTATTACTATTCTCTTTTTTTCTCTTCTTTTTTAGCTTCTTTTTCGACTAAGAATGCCGAGCTAGAATGAGTTACTTGGTATTATGACTTTTAGTTCCAAATGCTCTAAAATTCGTTTTTCAATTTCAATATTATCTTTTAGAGTATAAATCATATGTTTTACTCTAATAACTTTTTTTGGGTCTCTTAGTTTTATGTAAGCAATCATTTTAAATTTATTTTCTAAGCTTACTATTTTTAATAAATTTTTTGATAGTTGTTAAGGCTTTATCTTTATGTATTTCATTAAGAAAGGAGTTATGTTTATTTTTTATATCTAATGAAATGTTTTATGAATAAGGTTTTAGTTACTGATTTATGTCTATCTCACCACATTTTCTCTTTTTATGTTATTATTTAAAAGTTGAGTTTGATACAAGCAAAGTTTTTATTATTTTTTGACATGTAAATGATTTCACCATCTAATGTTATTAGAGTTAGTTTGTCTAAATATTGTGTAAATGGTTGATATAAGTTTAGAAAACTATTCTCTATTAATAAATCAACTCATGTTTTTTGTTGATATATTATAAGAATATAAAAAATTTCTCTTCCAATCATTATATATGCATCCTTTAAGATTTTATTGTAGTATTATTAGTAATTCTTATAATTATATCTTTTTGTGCTTGTTTTCAGAGTTCATTTGAAAATACATATTTACTAACTACACATATACTAGTTTTTATATCTATAAATGGTAACTTGTGTAACCTTTAAATTTAAATCCTACCTTAATATAAATATTGTTTGGATTTGTAATACTATATAAATCATTCACTTTATGATGGAAAGTATTCTGAACGTTCATATTCTGAGTCATTATTTCTTCCTTTGTTTCTTCCAATAGATAGAAACTATAAGTATCATTTATATTTGATCCCTCAATTGGTTCTAATTCCTTCTTAAAAACTTCTTTTAAGATTTTTGTTTTTTTATGAAATTTCATTTTCTAAATTTTTTTATGTTGAATCATGCTAAGACATTTATTACTATAATGTCATTTCTCATTGTAAATCTAACACGTGCATCTTTTTTCCTTATGAGCAATAATTTTTGTTCTTTTGTAGCTTATACTTTTTCCTTCTAAAATATCTTTTTCTAGAAGGTTATTTGTTATAACTTTTCTTATATTTTTGAAAATTCTATTTTCTAAATTTATATTTTTTTGAATATTTTGTATTTTTTTATATTTCTTATACTTTTGTTTGTAAGATTTATATTACATATATATTTTTTTATATTCTAAATTCTCTTATATCATAATAGATTTTATTATTTACTCTTATTTATTTATATTTATGTCTTTATTGACATTTAATGATTAAATAATTTTTAAGACTTCTTATTCTTCATTCTAAAGTGTCTGATATAGTTTTTCTATTTCTTTTATTCTATTCTTTTACTATAGTTTTATGTAATATTCCAAGTACTTTCTAAAAAAACATTTTCTTATAAGTTTCTTGCATGGAGGGTTGTAACTTATGATAATACATTTAATATTCACAAATAAATGAGTTTATATAATACATGTCACATATTTCTATATTTCTTAAATTGCATTTGACTTCCTCAATTTCATTTTCACTAGATTTAGTGATATATCTACCTTTACTTTCTCAAATAAATTCCTTGTATAATTCATGTACTATAATCTCTAGGTATTCTTTACTTGTGGAAGCATTCTCTTGAATCTATAAATTGATTTTCTTTGTTAACTTTGTAAACCAAAATTTAACATTTATTGTCATTTGTGAACTACTAAGACTCTACATGTTGAAGGGTTTGATTTGGTAGTTGGAGAAGTTTGTATGATTACACTCAGACCTCTATATGATTCATCTAAGTTTTTTTTCTTATCCTTTATACAATCTAAATCTAAAAGATCACATTTGTTATTTTTATGAAGTGTAAATTTTGGTGAGATGCTACCTCTAATTCTCTAATGTAATCATTCTTTCATTTTAGGGTGGTGTTTTCTTTTATAAGGAAGGGTAGGTTCTTTTGGCCTTTGCCAATTTGTTTCTTATCTATGTAGGTTAGATGTTCTTTCTTTTCTTGATAAGAAATTGGTTTCATATGATTTTTTGGGATAATATTTTTTGGTTCAGAACCAATTTCACTAATTATTGTCATATCACTTTCTTCTTTGTTTGTACAAATTTTTTCATTATAATATCTTACCCGTTCTTCGTATGTTAGGGTTAAAAAAGGAACAATATTTTCTATGTCAATATTCCCAGGGACTATAAATTGTTATTCTAATTTTTTCTATATTTCATTAAATTAGGATTATAGATTTTTTTTATATTTAGATTTTTTCTCATTCCTACGTATCAATGAATTTAATATTCTAGGTAATTCTTAGATCAAACTTATAATCTTATAATTTCATTATTTTTAAGTATGTTATTTAAATCTATTCTTAATTTTGTAAATTTTTTATATATATATGGTTGTAGTTTTTTGTTATAACTATGTTTTTTTATTTTTTTTAAGAGTTCTTTTTTATGTTTCATTATTGTACTATATTCATTTTTTTTATTCTAAAAGAATAAAGATTTCATTATTGTCATTTAGTTTTTTGATATGCTTGTTAAGTTTTCATTAATATCTAATTCTATATTTTCTAATTTATTTTTAAACATTATTAAGATAATAATATTATTTTCTTTTTAATATTACTTCATAGATTAATATTTTTCGTTACTTTAGCTTCTCATTTTATATTAGTAAAAAAAAGACTCTTACTAAAAACTAACTTAATAACAATAAGTTCTTAAATAATTTTAATATTAATTTATATTTTTATATAAAGTTAAGTAACTATCCCAAATTTTTTTCCCAATAGAATCTTCTTTTCTAATTTTAATACCCTTCATCTAACCCTAATTAACTTTAATCCTCTATTTTTATTTTTATTTTAAAACGTCACACCTATTTTACATTGAATGATCTCAAATTCACATTTTTTTAATGTATACTTAAAATATATATTATTATCCTATAATATATTTTACCACACCTATTTTTCATATCGAGGTTTTACTATTACTAATTTAGTTATAACTAGAGCTAATAAGTATCAGTATTGCCTTTTGTAATATATATATATATATATATATATATATATATATATATATATATATATATATATATATATATATATATATATTGGCTCGTTTTATTAATAAATAATTTAGATAAATAATATTGATAAATTATAATAATTTTTAGATAAAATTATTTAAGTGTATAGATGTTAATAAATATATAAATTTAAATTTATGAGTGATTTTTAAAATCAAAAAATAAAAAAAATTAATTATTTTTTTTTAAATATTTTATCACTTGATATAAATGATGCAAGTGCAAACGTGTTTAATTATGAAGTCCAATTTTGGGCTTATTATAATCCCATTCCACAAACATTAACCTCATGAGAAGCACTTGCTTTCCCACTATGCAATAATCACAATAGACTTATAAATATTAGATTGTGATTAATGGGTGAGATTATATATTATCCAAATAAATAAATAAATAAATAAATAAATTAAAAGAGTTATAAGTTCTGATTCTGTAATAATGTAACATAATGGTGGGAACATCACTAATTTATCATCTGTGTGTCAACTTTGTACAGAATAAAATCCCATTCAAATTAAGCACTCGGATTTTTTCGAATATATTATCAGAAACTTTCACTCATTGATTTAAAGAAAAAAAAAATGTCGGGTCCTTTTTCCTCTTGTTTTTTTTTTTTTGGTGAGTGGGGTAAATGTTTTTTTAATGCATTTTAATTAACTCTATTATTACGAAAATTGAATATATCTAATATTATAGTTATTAAAACTAAAAAAATTAAATTTTATAATTATTTAAAAAGATACATTTTAATCTCATTAGGGACCAATTTTTACACTAAATTAAAACATACAATTTTCATAAATAATAACTAACCTATAAATTATAAAAATAAAATATATTTTTACATATAATGATAATAATATAACTTTTATGATTTTTACTTATTTTATATTTTGCGCCACTTATCTTTCTTTCTTTTTTTTATAAATTATTTCATTTACTTTGGTATTCACACTTTGGTGTCTGATTTGTTTTTTATAGTTTAATTCTTTTAATTTTTAATTTTTTCACATTTAATTTATATATTTCAAATGTTTTAATAAAGTAACGAAGGAAATCGACTGTAAAAATTAAAATTAAAGGGATTAAATTATAAGGTAAAAAAGTATGAGAATCAAAATAAAATATAAAAATTTAAAGTGAACAATTTATAAGATAAAAAAAGAATAAGTCGTAGAATGTGACGAAAAATTTAAAGATCATGTATATAGTTCAAGTTAAAATAAATCTTTTATATTTAATACTATATTATATATAAAAATTATCAGAGAAATATTAAAAATTAAAATTTTAAAAATATACGTTTGATTTCTCATATAGAATATTTTAATTATTAATATTATAAAGACTTTTTATTAAATTTTTTTTTTCGAACTTGTCATATTATTTTTTATTATATAAAAATATATTAATATTACCTAGTATTTGAATTAAAAATACTACAATTCTAGAAAAAATTAATTGTTTTTATAACACATATATTAAATTATCTATTTAATATATATATTTAAAAGTGTAGATATGTGATGATGTAATCTTTTAATGGAAATTCATAGCACTTTTTTTTTTTACTTTTTATTGTTTTTATACTAATAAATATAAAAAATTATAATAAATAATTTTTTATAGTAATAAATACTAAAATGTTTATATAATAAATATATTTTATGAATAATTATTTTGTATAATGTAATTTTTTATTATATTAAATGTGATAATTTATGTAGTTAATGATTAATCATTTAATGAGTAAGAGATGAGTTCACTCGTGAGTATATCATATTCTTATTGAATTTTCATGTAATAAATACATTTTTTATGAATATTTATTTTGTATAATGTAATTATTTTTATCGTATTAAGAGTGATAATTTATATAGTTAATAATTATCTATTTAATAAGTATTCGATTAATTTACATATAAGCGTATCATATTTTTATTGAATGTTTATATAATAAATATTTTTTTGTGTCAAATCATATCATCTCATATTAATTAAAAAAATAATCATATGATATATATTATTTTTACACAAAAATGCCTATTAAATTTAATTAAGTTATGTTTATATAGCTAGAATTTAACTTTTTAGATGTAAGTTAATAAATTGTTATGTTATATTTTACATATTTATTAAATAAATTTATATAATTATTGTAAATATCATAATAAATTACTTATGTTTATATTTTATTTGAATTATATTATTTATAAAATAATAATTATTATATATTTATTCATAACAAAGTAGTTAACTATTTATTTTAAAAGTGTTTCTCTGAACCATTTTATAAAATATTTTAATATGATTTTTTAATTATATTAAAAGTAACTTAAAAATATATACTCAAAAAATTACTTTTTTATTTTATGAAATAAATAATTTATGATAATATTGCTTGATAATTAATATTATTATAAATTTATCAAAAAATTATTAAATTTTTATTAATTAAATAATTGTTGTTATATATTTATTTTTTATAAAAGTAAGAAATTAATTAACTATTTATTTTAAAAATATTTTTCACACATTTATATAAAATTTTAACTTTTATTTTTCATCTTGTCATAATTAAAGATTTTTTTTATTCTTAAAATAATGATCAATTAATATAATTATATTTATCAAATTTAAATAATCAATATCTGCAAATACACTGCAAATACAAACAAATCTAATGTTAGAAAATATCACTGAATATCAATAATTTTTATAAAAAAAATTGAATTTATTAGCACAAATTAATAATACTTTATTATAAAATTATTGAAGTCATTTTTTGACGTATTAAATTATTTTAATTTATTCTTGAATTTAATTTAATTTAATTTGTACACATATTTTTAAGCGCATAAAAACAAAAAAAATTTATTTTTCAAAAATATCTATAATTCATGTCATTTATGATCTAGTACGTTGTAATTGGCTACATGGCGTATGTTATCCAGGCTTGCTTTAGATTTTTTTTCAAAAGCCTGGAGTTCTCTTATAGGTTGCTAATTTCAGATCGAAGGAATAGTGTTTGTTTTTGCTCTTTAATTCTTTTTATTTGTAAAGAAGGTAAACTTTAATCATTTTATTTTTATAAGAGATATTTATATTGGGCTAAAAAAATAATATAATTTAATAATTTTTTAAATAGTAAAATATTATTTTATTTATAAAAAATTTTGAAAATAAATTTAATAAAAATAAAATTATCATTTTATTTTTTGAATTTAAACCTAAATTTAAAATGTTCAATATTTTCTTTTATTTTTTTGGTGAACCGATTTTTAAAATTTTATATTTTATGAATTTTTTTCATATTTTTTGGACACTTTCTTATATTGTATTTTTCGATCCAAACACGATATACGAAGAAAACAAGATACATAAAAGTATTCAAAAATACATAAAAATTTAATAAAATATAATTTTTTATAAAACATTTGATAAAAAATATTATACTGTTCAAATTCAGTTTTAAAATTTTTACTTCCATTAAATTCACTTTCAAAATTTTTATTAATAAAATAATATTTTACTATTTAAAAAGTGACTAAATTATCCAATTTTTATAAAAAGGGTATTCTAAATATCAATTGTGAAAACAAAATGAATAAAATATTCTAATGATACAAACAAAATAACCCCTAAGATACTTAATCATTTTTTTCTTTTTCAACTTTTATTAGATATTCATTTATCTCTATAATGTGTGAAATCTCATACATTTGACATGATTATGAAATCTCATTACGATTTATGGCCTTCGTTCTTTGATTGATGGATCAAACACAACACTTTCAAGATTTGTCAAGAACATCATTACAACTTGTGAATTTGTGTGAATTTCATTTACTCGATAAGTTTTTGAAGAAAGTACATATACCTTGTGGTCTAGACAAGACAATGTTATGAAAATTGGATTTATTCATCAATCTCTACAAGTTTCTTAAAGTAATTGATAGACAAACAAATAACACTGAGTTCTGGGTTGTTCTTGCCAAGGCATCCAATGATGATTCCCAAGCACAATTAATGGATTTATATTGGAGAATTCAATATAAAAAAGGTACTTCATCTATGAAACAACTAATAAGGAAAAGGATTTAATTGACCACATTCTTACTGCTTGTGTTTTTCTTCGTGATCGAGAACAACTTTTTTATGTTTTTAAAGGACTAGCTATAAATTATACTTCTTTGGTCACACAAATCATAGACAAAAAAAAAATTTATTTCCTTAGATGAGGTGTTTATTATAATGCTAATGCATGAAAGAGAACACAAGAGAGCGAGTTTTCTAAATTCTCAGCTTGTATAAGCAAATTACTCTCATCATGCAAAATCTTATGCTAATGCTATTAGTACAGAGTCAAAGTGTCAATACAAACCTATTTTTAATGTGAATTCTAATGTACAACAATACTTTTGAGGTCAAGAAAAAAGCATGAACCCCAAATTTTTATGATTATTTATGATAAATTTGCAAAAAGATGGATCATAAAGCTATTAGATGCTATTTTAGGTATTCTCAATCCAAGAACAATGGTCCCAATATGCTTCTTAAATGTGCGTGATTCGTCTTTACAAAAAAAATTGTCGCAAAATCAACATCCTCTGATTAAGGTATTTTGTGCTTCCTCAACCAAATGTCCAGAACCATAAGCTTAACTAGCTTCTATAACTACTAAAACCTCTAATTCTTAGAATTGGTTTATGGATACAAGTGCAACTCATCATCTCACTTCTCATCCCAATGTGTTACAACAAGCCTTTCATAACCAAAATGACTAAATGATGCCTTTTACAAGAAAAAGGATCAATTGATCCTAAAATATTAAAAAAAGAGACCAAGATAGCACAACACCTTTAATAAAAGCATTTTGTCATTTAATGGATATAAGAATTATTAATCCAAATGATGGACGATTGTTCTTAATGTCTTTTACCCAATGGGTAGGTCAAATGAATTGTTCTCAAGGGTTAAAAAAATCAATGATATCATTAATATTGTCAAATATTATCATTTTTATACATTTTGACATCGAAATATGATATCTATATTTTTTGACTAAAACATTGAGAAAATGTCAAACATTATCAACAAGATATAGTTGTCCAGAAAATATTGTAAAAAAAATTATTTTTTTAAAAATATCATGAATGCTGTGGATAATATTGTGAAATATTAGATAAAATATCGAGAAAATATCATTTTTATCTTAAATTATTTATTTTATTTTTAAAAAAATTTACCTTTAAATTTATCTGTTTGTAGTTTTTTTTTCTTCAACCAAAAGATTGTTTATTTTAATTTGGGATGATATTGTATACTTTTCTTCATATATAGTTTTTATTTATACCTCATTTTGACATTTATTTGACTAGAAAAACCTATATTTTTTTATAATTTAAATTCTATTACATACAATTGTAGTTTATCTATTTATAATAATATTACAATTGTAATCTAAATAGTTATTTTAAGTTTTAATTAAGCATTATAGAATATTATGATTAATTAATTGATTTATTTATCAAATCGAATAACATAATTTTTATACATATATGTATTAAATAAGAAAATAGTGTAAAAATATAATTATTTTGATGTCTTACAAATTTTTATAAATAAATTCCATGACTTCGATAAAGTTTTCATATTTTTATTAAAAATTTCTAAATTTTTTATAAATAAGATAATATTTTTGAAATTTTTATAAAATTTAAGTTTCGATATTTTGATCGATATTAACATTTTAAACCTTGATTATAAGATGGTTTGTATGTGAAGAAAGCTCTAAGCAAGATTAATTGAGCAAATGACGTGGGGGTATTAGATTATAAGTCAATCTCACGTTATATGCCTTCACTTATTTGCTTGTTGGTCGAGGAAGGTAGTGTTTGACAAAAAAACAAATGGTAAACATGATGGAATTAGAAAATTAGATTGCATTAAATAATTTGATTTACTATATAATTGGATCCAATTCAATTTGTAAAAGATTTAAATTTTTGAAGTGAAAACAAACCAATTACACTTTTATATAAATAATTATTTTATATAAAATAGTTCATAAGAAGCCGCATAATATGAGAGGTCATAGTCAACAAATAACTCGCAGACTAGTTCAGTCACCTTGAATCAATAGATAAGCGTTAATATTAGTTAAATATTTAACATGATATACAACTAATATTCAAACATTTAATTATCTAATAATGAGATAATCAAGTAAATAACACTAAGATATTTAAATATATGTCTACCATTATGGTTAATGGTCATCATGTATATTTTTTTCTATAAATATTAACCGTTGAGATTTATAATTTCTTCATAAATGTCTCTATTTGCATTATAAGGAGAAACATTAGTCTCTTGATTCTTCTTACAACTCTAAATTATTTAAATTTTAGAGGGTCAAAGTTCACCGTATCCTATATTAATCCAAGTTCTAAACGTTGTTTTCTCTATTCTCAAATATACAGAAACAAAATGTGTATCAATTATTGACGTCGACAAAAAAACGACATCAACAATAATTTTACTCTTTATTAACATACAAATGTGTATTAGTTGATAAAGCAAAAGTTATTCAACTTTATCTTTGGAAAGGTTCAACATGTGGTGCATCTAGTTTTTTTTTCCCCTTGAAGTGCGTGTAGTTATTTTATTGTTTTAATTGAGAATAAACAAATAAAAATACTATTCAATTGCCATGACTCAAATTCATCGTACATGTTGATAATAGAGCAGTAACCCAAAATAGCGCCAACTTCATTTGGTATTATGATAAAACGTTTTAATATATATTTGGCGTTAATCGAGTAAAATAGGACATGTTTAATTTTTAGACGCAAGTAGGGATGTACATAAATTGGCATAGATTGGATCAAAACATAAAACTAGACCGGATAGAATGATTTTATAAATCAAACAATTTGGTACGGTTTGTATTTATTAAAACTGTTTTTCAAACGGTCGAATCGGATTTAAACCGGTCGAATCGGATCGGGTCGGTTTAATAAATATATTAAAATTTTCACATTTTTTTTCATTAAAGGTGTCCAAAAATCGAACTAAAACGGAAATCGAACTAGACCGGATCAGACCGAACGATTTTATAAATAAAACGGTCCAGTTCGATTTGTAATAATTAAAACCATTTCAAACGGTCCGGTCCGATTTATAATAATTAAAATCGTTTCAAACAGTTCGGTCCGATCTGATCCGAGTAATATAAACGGTCCGATTCGGTTAAATATTTTTTTTCAAAATCGGACCGATAGACGCCCCTAGACACAAGTATTAGAATATCTATTATATATTATAGTTGCAACATTTTTTATCTCTTCATCTTTTTTTTTTTTACAATTTAATTCATTAACTTTAAAAAAATAAAAATGTAGAGTAATAACTTTAAAAGTGAGACACTTTAGTTCATATTGTTAAATTTTAAGTTTTAATTTTTTCTTAAAAAAAGTTTTAATATGAATATTTGATATTTTTAAAATAAAAATTTCAAAAAATAGAAAAAAACTAAAAAAAAAACATAAAATTAACGTTTTGATCCATGTTTATACTTTTTCAAAATTAACTAATTAAAATATCATTAAAAAAACTACTAAATTTAAGTGATCTATTATAAAAATCCACTTATCGTACTAATTTTTAAGGCTCTTATCTAATCCAGTTTGATATCTATAAACACCCTGATCTAATTTATTTAAAATGTAAAAAAATTAAATCAGATTGAACCTCAGTTAATCCTATTTGAAGGTACGTATACTATCAATATTAAGATATGAGAAAAGCTAAATAACAACATTTTTATCCACGTTAATTATAACGTGAAATGTGGCAAAATTTTATTCAAAAATGAAAAGAAAAAAAAAATCATTTCTAAAATTATTTTATCGATCATATTCATATATATGTTTGTTCATTTTGATCAGTATTACTGAAATTTTGTTAAAAGAGTAATTATCATTAGATTAGAGTGCTCAACTTTACAGAATACACTAATTATTTGATAATTTAGTGCCTAATTATAAAGAATTGATCAAGTCGTCGTTGCTTGCATAAGTTAAAAACTCAGATATGGGGGGAGTAAATCTAATTCCGTTCTTTTTCTTTTACCCCAAAAGCATGCACAAATACGATTTGACTGTTGCTTTCAAAATTCAAATCCTATACACACCATGCAATAATTCGAAAAGGAGTAGTATTATGATTTATTAATTTAATATAAAATTAAAAATATTGAATAATGAAATAAATATAAGATTATTTATTAATAAAACGTAAATTTAAATTGTGTTATATAAATTAATGTATCTATTAAATTATGATAAAAAAAAAATGTTTTCGTTTGAAAAATGACCTGCCACCTCAAGGAGGATACCACAATATTCATGTCATCATATAATGGGAAATTATTAATATATCAACTAAATCAAATAAATTAGTGATATATATATATATATATATATATATATAATTATAGGGTGACACTTACAATTCACAATTTAAATTGTTGTTTATGCAACAACTTCTCTTTATGGATCTACTGACTTTCTTAGTATTAATAGTCCTTTAGTGGTAATATTTTATAAGCTAAATTATTTCATTTGTTATTAAACTTCAACATAACTTTTTATTCATTTTAAAAAAGAACTTTTAAAATTAGATGATTTAATTATCAAATTCTTAAATTTTTTTTTAAATATATCCCTAAATTTCAACTAATTTTTAAATTTTAATACTAAAAATATAATTCCATCTACTTTAAAGTATAAATTGTATGTTAATTGTACACATGTGCAAAATGTTTACTAATTTGATAACTAAATCCTACAATTTATAAATTTAAAAATATATTTATGAAATTTTATAAAAATCATAAAATTTAAAAACCTAAGAAATTATCCAGTTAAAGATGGTGGTGACAAATATACCATTATGAAGCCTAAATTAAATCAATTCACACCGATCATTACCCTAATAATATGTTAAATAACAAAATCTCCCACCCAACACCATTACATCAAAATGGTGTAACTTTTACTCTAAAAATACTCTAATCTATCACTAAATATAACACGACGAACAGTATCAAAATAAATTTGGTGTGATATTGTTTATCGGAGGACAGGACGTTACTCGTGCATTATTTTTTTTAAATAATAAAAGATCAAAAATTTAAAAATATTGTTTTAATTTATATTTTACTCTAATTGTATATTTTTAATTAAAATTTATAACAATTATATTTTCTTATTATTTAATAATATTATTTAATTTTTTATTATAAATAATAAATTAAAATTAAATATGATACGATGTAAAAAAATTACTAAATACAAAGTAGAAATAAAAATATAATATAACTTAAAATAATGATTTAATGATAAGTTAAATAATAATTAATTGATTGAATATAATAATTATTAAAGGATTAATATACATCAAAATTAAAAAAATAATACATTAACTTTTGCACCAAAAAGAGAAATTGATGGGGGAAAAATAGTGGTTACATTTTGTCGAGAAAGTGGGTTGGTTATCTCTTCATGCACTTAATTATATTTATAATTAAACTTTATAGAAAAAAAAAGGATACGCATACTATGCTACACTCATACATTTCTTCATAGACTCCTAAACTCAAGACAAAAAGATGTCAATTTTAAAAACCCCGCGATTTTAGTTTTGCATTATTTTAATGCAATTTTATATATGTTTCGTCGGGTAGCTACAAGTCCTATCATCAGATAAAATCTAGCATAATATATCATAGGCATGGACATACATGTTGTGAAATGGCATGGTTGATTTTTAACTTTTTATTTTAATAAAAGATGAAAAAAATATAGAGATAAAAATAAGATCACATATTCATATTAATATAAAATATAAAATGTTATATCTGAATTTTCTTTTCTTAATCATTCATGGCATCTAAGAATAAAATTTGCACTAATTTCATATATATGTTTTTTTTTATTTATTTTTTGACTTAAATTAGGAGCAACTATTATATACAAATAATGATAAAGAGAAATTTGAACTTAATTTTGCAATTTTCTTTTTCTTTTTTGGTTCAAAAACTGAGAAATTTTGCCATATTAGTTGCAAGGATAGATTGATATAAGTAGTCCCCAAGATTTTACCAAATATTATTTAAGTCGTTGTAAATTAAAAACTTTGTATCAAACATCTACTCTGAGATATTGACTATTTACAAGGAAATTGTAATTCATATCAATGCTAACTAAGAAAAAATAAATTAACAGAGAAAATTAAATTAAAAAAATATAAAACAATACTTAAATATATTTTTTAATATATCATTATTTTGATAAAAACAAAGTTAGAATATAAATAAAATCAAATCAAGACATGAAGATAATTTATTTTAAAAAAAAATTGTAAGCAAATTTCGTAACTCTCCACATTTTAATGTAGGAAGGAAGTAATATGACATTTCTACCCTTCTTTGATGCGTTATTTAGCAAATTAGTACAAAAGTAGATGTCACTGACATTATTCTCAAGTTTAAGACCCACTTAACATTTAAACAAACCTCTATATGATATTACCCTTAGTTGCAATTCTCTATTTAAAAGTAATCAAATTTTTATTTTTCATAAATTTATAGTAAATTATGAATTATATGATATAATATTTTGATAAATAACATTAGGCTCACGTAAATATATATAATAAAAAATAATTACGTTAATTGTAATATATAAAAATACTATTAAAAATATGATTCTTTTGTGTTATGTGATATTTCAAATTAAATTTTTTATTAATAATTAATAATACAAAGTTTACAACAAAAACCATAAATAAAAAATAAAGAGAAAATGTTATAAAAATATCTTAAATTATGTTATTTATATCGTTTAGTATATTAGATTAGAAATAATATCATTTAGTATCTTATTTATAAAAAAAAGTGACAGACGAAGGACAACCAATAATATTTTAATGAATTTTCTATTAAAATTTTATTATTTTTGTTAAGTGATTAACTATGATTAAAATATGAGTATTCAACAATAATAAAGTGTAATTAATACAAAAAACAATTCACAAAATATTTATTTTCATATTTGAAAATTAAAATATATATTTAAATAATTTTTTGTTTGAATATTATTATTGTTGATTTTTTTAAAAAAATTTCATATTAATTTAACTTTTATATTTATTAAATACTTATAATTTAATTACATTTTAATAAAATAATAATATTTTAATAAAAAAATCATTAAAATAATATAATGTATCTTAATTGTCCCCTTTTTGCGTAGCTAAATAACTAAATGATACAATCTAAGAGATCTATATGTCACCTTACCCAAAAATAAATTAAGCATTAGAGTTAATTTTTTTAGAAAATTATAAAAAATAAGACTCCTAAAACTTATAACAATAAAAATAATACCTTAATAATGTTGAACGGAATTCAATTAAATAACATTTAATATTAAACATATCAAAATGATCGTAATTCAATTGAATATCATTTAATTAGACGACATTTAAAATAAAATGATAAAATAAACATAAATAATATTATTTTTATGAAAGTTATGTTGATGTTTTTTTCTAAATATTTTTGAGTAAATAAGTATCAAAATATAATGCTTACTATGTTTTTATTCGAGTTAATCAAATTTAAACATAAATTTTGTATTTAAACTTTTACCTTAAAAATATAAATTTAAAATTAGGTTGAAAGGGGATATAATATTTTAAATATAATTTAACTTGAAAAAATAACTAAAATTTAACATATAAAGTTATATTTATAATCAAATGAAGTGTATCAGATTGCCCCTCTCATTAATAAATCCATCCACCACTGCTTCAAATTCATGCGCAAAATATGTACCATAGAAGGTGCATGGTCTATGGATCTAGTTAAAACCTTTGAGAATCGATCGATGTTTTAAAATGTACATCATCCTATGCGAGTAGTACATGTCCTTAGTCCTTCATTTATTAACAACCACCCACCATAGATGTCACTATTCCCATGCTTATGTAGGGTATATTTCCTCGTGATATTGATCCCACTCTGTTGAGGTAATTGGTGATAAGACTCATGAACTACACATAAATATAATAATAAGACATGAATGATAAAATATAATTTGTATGATAAATGTTTTAAACATATTAAAATAATATAAATCAATCAATTTAATTTATATTTTATTTTTTATTTTTAAACAATAATATGAAAAAAAATGATACAATATAAAAGAAATTAATAATCCATCTTCTTCTTCTTCCTTTTCACAAAATAAGAATAGAAGAAGTGTGAAAGCCGACTCAAATAGCATGGTCCAAACATAAATATAATCCTTTCCACATATTTGTTAATGGATCCATAGATACTTGTAAAAAAATCTTAATTTTTCGTACGATAAGTTAATATATGTATCAATTTATATATCATAATATAATTGATCGTTATATTAGTAAGTAATTTTTTAATTATTTCATCATTTAATCTCTTAATTTTTAAATCTAATTTAATAACATGTTATTTTTTGATGCATATATTATTATGATTATAAGGGTAAAAATTACAAAACTTTCCAAACTCTCTGAAAATTGCATGAAAGATGTAGTATAGAGAAAAATAAATAAAGATTGGAAAGCCACAAGCAAATCAAGAAGTTACCACAATGAGAAGTTACCTAGCTGTTGTGTAAGAACCTGATCTACAGATGAAGACATCTAAATCAATTAGGAAATTGATGGGTCGTTTAACTTTTTCATTATTGCTTCGTTATTTATCTATTTAAGTAGATTAAGAAGATTGTAATTTTCGAGTGCTTAGAGTAGAATGGACATTGTAGGAATCAAAACTTGCCTAAGTAAGATCCAATACTTGAAAAGCGACTAGGTCTTACTTTTTCCTTAGTCTCCTTAATATAATGAGTGGTGACCTACTATTGTGTAGCCGTACATTACAACACTATACGGTTGACATGGACTTTTCTTTGAGAGCCTTCCGTTAGTCAAAGCCATTAATCCCACATTTATCATTTCCCGTTGCATGAATATGGGTTAAAAAAGTAGAGCATATATTTTGAAAGATTAATGTTACATGCATTTTAAGTAACATATCAACGATAAATTAGATGATAAATTTAAAAAGATGACCCCTTATCGATAATGAATCAATTATATTATGACATGTATAATGCTATATGTATAAGTTATAATAAAAAATATTTAAAAAAATTATAAAATTTATTTTCTTAAAATTTATAAAAAAAATAACTCTCTAATACTAACTTATTCATCTATCAATTTAAAATAATATGTAATATTTCCATTGTTACGTGTTTTAAGGATAATGTTATTTTAAGTAATTTTTCAAAATATTTACACTTTTTGAAAAATAAAATGGAAATTCAATAGAACCACTCTCTTGACTCGTGAAGACTAATAACATGGTGCGATTTTAGGATAAATATTTGAGCCCAAATATTTCATGAGACAAAGTAAATGTTTATCCAATAAAATTTGTTCAATTTATTTTATTTTATTTTCAATCAATGATAGTTGGGGTGGGGGGAATTTAACCAACCTAGTTCTCCATTTACGATTCTAATAGAATATATGTTGTTATTATTAGTAATATCAAATAAACACTACATTCAATATTGATTAATGGATTGAAAAAATCCAACTAATTTAACTTGTGAGTCTAAACGAAGAGTACAAACTCATTTAACAAACCGTATCTTCAAATAAAATCATATATTTTTTATTATTCACAAAAATATAAAACACTACCTAATTCAATACAAAATAATATGAGTTGAACTCAATTCACATAAAATTTATATGAAATTAGTTAAGTTACAACTAAGTTAAACCTAAGCAAGTTTTGCCATCAAAACTCATTTTACACGTTGTATTCAAAGTTTTATGTATCAAAATAAGACATTTAAGAAAAAGAAAAATAGTACTAAAAAGAACAAGATAGCTATTATATACAGAACTCACTTTGTTGTCTTTACATTAAGAACCAAATCGACATACTAACCAATCCTTTTGATTTTGCCAGAACAGTGTGAAAACAAAAACTTTTAGCTCAGATGTAATTCACGTTCATCATACAATGTTAAAGAGGGGTTACCGTCTATTCCAGATGAAAATCATTCAACATGGCAGGGGTGCTGCAAGAATAACAAATATTATTAGTCAGTTTGGTCATCATAGGAAATTTGTAGGAAATTTGAATCAAATGTTATAATCACAAATTCTCCTTCCCAAGGTATTCCTTAATAGAATATCAAAGAATAAAGAAATAAAAAATACACAACACAAGAATTATAATAAAAACTCAAAATTAGAGAAAAATCACTTTCATTGTCAAAAGACAACCAAAGAAAAAATTTACTATGTAAAAAATTGTTACAACTACAATCTCAGTAATTTTCTCACACTCAAAAGACAAAAACAGTTACAAACCTAAGAGAATTTTCCCACAAAATTTTCATTCAAAAACTTCTAATAAAAGTTTTTCTCTATTTTTAGGATAATTAACAATGAAGAAATAAAACCATATTTATAACCTTCAAGTTCCCATTTTATATGCTAAATATTTCTTCACACTAAAATTAAATTTTATCTCATTTTTTTCATTCTTCGTTCAAACAAGGTTAGATAATTCCTATTTTAACTAACATTTTCAATATTATTTTTAATTAATAACAATCACCGGCTTTCAATAACGTTTAAGGAAGATAGATTTAGTTACTTCATAAAACAAAACATATTAGGTATAGCGAAAGAATTTTTCAAAGGAACATCCAATCCAACAATCAAATAACAGAAAAAGGGAACTCAGTCACTTACTAGCGGTACTTCGTGGACACAAAACCAAGCTGATGCTATAAGTCCATGTATGCCGGAAGCGATCAGCAGAACGATTTTAAAATGGATATGACGACATTTTGAACTGAATTTCCATAAACGCAAACCCTTTTACCAATTAAAATGAGCTAAAACTATTCCATCGTACCTTGTGAACATTAAACTAAAGAGAAAGATGGGATTAGAGTTTTTCAAATGAATAAATTAATAGTACATTATTTCGAGATTAATCACAAGATGTAACAGAAAGTGCCACCCTCAGATCATTTGAGGTTCCACATATATACATACGATACATTTCTATTTCTTGTTGATGTACCACAGGGTCGACCGCATAGTGATTGCCACTCACCCTATCACGAGTAGAAAATATAATCTCCCTTAGTATTGGTTCATGGCCATTAAGGAGATTGCCCATGCTTAAAACTTTTCTCCACGACTGATTAGCAGTAGGAGGTACAAACATATTCGAAACTACAGTTCTTTCTTGAATCCGTACCAGTTGCTTCTTGTCAAATTCCTTGCCAAAGATAAACATTGCAAACAGTGTCAATCATCGTGGAAGATAATGCTAGGACTCCAACCAAAATTGATGCCTAGCATAAGCTAGGCCATGTATACCAACATAACCGCTTCTAAAAATTGCAGCAAAAAGTTTATTTCTGACCAAGTTAGAATCATCCTCGTTTTAGTTAAAATTTAAAACCGTACGACCAAATGAAGAGAGTTACACAGGATAGATGTTGCCTATAGTTCAGCAGAAGCAGATTCTGTTACATGAGCTAGACTGATACATAAAAGGTTTTCACAAAAAAACGACTTACCTTCTGAACTTTCTCTCCTGTAGAACTTGTTTCCATTCTTGGAAGATAGTAGCTGAAGTAGTCACTGAAAATTGCTTCAGACAGGCATGGGGCGTCCAAGAACTTGCGATGAAGAGAAGCTGCAAGTGTGAGTAACTTCTCGACATGATCAAAAACAACACAAAGCCGTCTAAGGTCATCAATAATCTCACTGTCAACAGATAGACTATTTGCTGCAACACACACAGTAAATATCAAGTCACAAACTTGCTTCCAAATAAATGTTAATTGAAAGAAATAAATAAAATGGTGCAAACCTTGCAAAGGCCTCAAAGTAGATACCATAATACGGTACAGCTGATCCATTTTAATTGTCATCTCTGTAAAGTCCCCATAACTAGTTCGGTTCAAAGTATCTGCTGATGCTCTGAAGGCAGTACAAACCATTTGCTCTAGCAACTGATGTGGCCGAACTGTTTCCAGGTAATGAAGTATCTAGAAAAAATAAAATATCATCAAGAATCAAAAGAGATCATCAATATATTGAGAAAAACCAGGTTGAAATAGAAGAGTGTCTCCCTAACTCAATACTTGAGTAAAAGGATTCCTTTGGATTCATTACAACCGGAAAAAAGTTAAGAAATAAAGATGCCTAACCTTCTCTCCTTCACTGTTTGGATCCAGAAGAGGCTTCTTCTCAGAAGCTGGCAAAGCAGGTGCATCATTCCAAATCTTTCTCCACAAATTTCTATGTTCTGACATTCTCTGCGAGAGCCTTCCTTGAGGAGGCCAGTCATCTTTTGACTCCAATTTAGAACTTCTGGATGATGCACTTTCTCCAGGATCTCCATTCTCCCAATCTCCAGGAGAATGCCACCTTATAAAATCTTCGAAAACAGCATCGGGATTTGCTGCTTTAAATGCTGACATATCTAATTCAATTTTCAGAAGTGTGTCAGTGACAATTAGATTGTGTCAATAAAAACCACATGGAAAAAGTTTCCAATAGATATGTATTCAATGTCTGTCATCACAGGTGTGAAAAGGTGGAAACAATGTGCATCACATGCATTTTTGAAATTCTGGACATAATTATACAACAGAAATAGAAGAAAGCTTTGTTAAGGATAAAAAGGAAGAGGACAGGAAGGGGTAAAAAAAACCAGACATATTTGCAAATCTACCTCCTGATCACCTCTCCAAATGACCCCAAGTCTGGGAATCAAAATTGAGTAAGCACAGAACTGTAGACTTTTTCCCCATTCAAATTATTTAAGATAAAATGGTGTGATTAAACACCATGAACTTCTAAACGTACAGAAGCAGAGCAGATTTGAGTTATCATAGTTGAAAAATGTTCTCTTTTGAATGTGTCTCTAGCTAGTAAAACGCTCTCTGATTCTTCATGCAGCTCAATAAATCACTAATTGACCTTATAATGATAGTAAATTTCTAGATACAAATCTTATTGTGAAACAATGAAATAAAAGCTATTAGAGGGTATCAACGATTTCGTGTATATCACCTGAAGATAAGATCTCCTTCTCCAACTGAGCAGAGAAGTTCTGCAAAAGAATGAATTCAAAGGTTTATTTCATTAACAAAACTGAACTCTTCAAGACTTGCATGCATAGTGAACTTCAAGGAAATAGAAGCTTCTCTACAGAAGTTCTCATTACAGTTGTATGGCAAGACACTGGAACATAGGCTTGGTTGAGTCATTAATTAAAAAACTATTGTTTAGCTTTCGCAACCAAGTAACAAATATAAAGATATTTCTTAGGGTATGGTTTATTTGAATTTTAGGGCACAATTCTGCATTTGCCATTACATGTCTGGAGCTACAACAGCAACATCGTAATGACATAGCATCTTATTTGAAGATGCATATTTATGATTTCATCAAAAATATGAAGATGCAGCTGGACCTCCACTGAAGATGGAAAAGTCCTTATGTAATGGAAGGATCATAAACTTCCTTAAAAAATTCTTAGAATATTAGATTAGATAATTATTATTTTGTTTTCTTGTTAGTTTAGGAGTCTTATTTTAGAATTAAAATTTTTGTATTACTACTCCCATAAATACACATATAATCATTCAATATTATTATGAATGGAGAATATTTAAATATTATTATGAATAGAGAATATGACTTTATTTATCTTTCTCGTTCTCCTCTCTACATATTTTGATTATCTAAATCTCTTCCGCTTTATATTTCTACTGTTCACATTTGATTTTCCTATATCATATGATAATAGACACAGATATACAGTAAAACTGCTGATGTAGTGGCTGCGGAGGCAGAAATACCCACTAACTAATGTCATGAAAACTTGAAAGACAGTTAATTGATAAGCTTACAAATGAATCACTGCAGGCTTCAATGGCCTGGATTCGTTCTTCATGCATGTCTTCTGTCATAAGTGGCGTATCCTACATTGGTTAAGAGAAGAAATTTGTAATGTTCTCCATGTGGCCAGAGAATAAATAATGATGAAAGTGGATATTACAGACACCTGTGTAAATGGCGCATGCATGCTCTGGTTTGACTTTAGAAGCTTCAAACCTACAGCACCAGCTGAACCCTTCCTAACACAATCTGAAGGCTTCACTTCTACAGAGACCACATCATCATCAGGCTTAGTGCTAGATTTTGATACAATTGATGTAGAATCTAGTAAATCATTTGGCATGGAAAAGGAGCTGCATGTAGCCATGGTAACAACATCACACATAAATCTAAAGGACCCATGGAATAGGGGGAAAAAAATTAAATCATGAATCACTTCACATCATCCAGACTTAATGACCACTTAAAACTCCAATCTTAAGGATGACCATCAAAACTAAGCATATAGAAAAAATAATTCTTCAATGGCTATAGTCTTCATAGGAGTTGCAACTGAGCCTTAGGAATTAAGGGTGAAGAAGAGAAAAGAACGCAATCCTTAACAAAGTCTTGAGGATCACAAGTGAAGCCGATGTGCCTCTCAGTCCAGGCTTATTATTCATTGCACTACTATCTTAATGGATTAATTGGCAAATGCAGTTCAGTGATTAAAAATATGTCAGAGTAACAAACCGCAAACATTCAAAAGGCCAAAAATTACCAAATTGCTTCCAAATTTCAAAGAAATAAATCATTTCAAACTAATGATTCAGGATTTTATAAAGGAACTCCAGAGAATCTCACTTGCTTAGTTCACCTGTCTCGTTTCCTTGTAAAATATTCAACTGACGTTTGCCTAATTGGTGATTCCACTTCATCTAGATCATCATCCTGCATTTAAAGTTGACAAAGTACTTAAAGGTTTAACGGATATATAGTTGGTCATAGCCAGAAATAATCCCTTAACACCACAAAAAATAAATAATCATTATGAACTCAACATTAGAAGAAGCCCAATCCTCGCTTCCAATGTAATCATGAAAATCTTCATTTGGTCGGCGCTTCCTCTCAATACATACTGCAAGCTGAAAAACAAAGCAAAATGGTGAATTTGTAACCTTCTAGCCTGAAAGCTATCATAATGTCGGAACAACATGAGAATAACGTATCACCAATTTGAGAAAACAATTTTCCAATGTTTAAAATTATGTACATGGTTCCCCCCCTTCTTTTCTAGGATACATTGGCTCTTTAATTATCGAGTCTCATCAAAGTTAACCAACACTGAGCGAATCTATTAAAATGCTTGAATTTAACAGAAAATTAATCAGTACTGAAAAAATGAACCAAGATGCTACTCATTTAAGTTACTGCAAAGATAAACTGAAAATTGTAAGTTTGTTTATCTTTGCAACTCATTAGAATGCATGTTTTCCAATCACCAAGACTCATAATATCAATCTAATATATCTGATATCTGTCAAATGAAAGTAGTAACCTAATCCTGCTGAGCATACTCGAAGGATTACCATTTGTAGTTTCTGGTTAATCAAACAAGTAGTCAAGTCAATTGAACCATTGGCTGGCATTCGGGGTAATGACTGTGACTCTTCCCAACGCCACCGAACTTCTTGAACAAATTCCATCCAGAGCAAAGAAATAGCTGACCATGCATAATAGAGACAATGGTCCTGTTATAAGGTGAAATGACAATATTCTTTGGCAAAACCAGGAAACTAAAGCCACACATACTCAAAATTAATTTAATAACATGTCCATACATGCAAACAGTACAAATCTATCTTTTATACATACCACGTACGTTACAGTTTCCAAACCAAAGAGCATGCAAGCAAAACTGTGAAAAAAGGGATTGAAGAGGTGCGCCTTTAATAGCTCGAGAAATTTTGTGCTCATCACCACTAGAATCTGGGAGTTGGACTCCTACAATGATAACCGAAGCATAGTAAAATCTTGTCAACCTTCCTTCCAAGTTTACAAATATATTGTTTCCTAACCAATTATATATGCAAAATCAAATGCAACTTCAAGCAAGGATGCAAGGTGGGTGTTTTCTCCAGTGTTTCATACAATTTGAGGACAGGTCTTTTTCAACACTCTTTAATGAACTCATTATCTCGGAAGGACTTTAAAACCGAGCAAACTGCAGTGAATCATTATGGAAGGCTTCCAGAACTCCAATACGTTTATTACATATTTTTACCTCATCTTGAGAGAGAGAGAGCTTACTTGTTCCATTCAGTGCAAAGGAAACTAGGAACTATATCAAGAAAATACAAGGTATATGGGAGAAGTTTTTGAGCTCAAGACATACGAAGTTCTATTACCACCAATATCAGAAGAAGCAAAAGTCAGGGCAACGGAAATACCCTCATGAAACAGCTCTTTCAGCACATGATCAACAACCGTAGTTGGAGGTATAACCCTTGAGGTCTTTGAATTATCAAGATTTGGGTTTTCAACTGTCACAAAAAAATGGAAGGAAAAAAAGAAGAGAATATCATGAGATCTCATGTATTCTATCAAAACGACTAAAACAATTTGGAAGCTGTAGTTTTGTCAAATAGATGCTTCAAGTTTGTATTCAACATTATCTTCAAACCTGACACAAAATCTTCCATAAATTGAGCCTTGAAGGATGTAGCCAATGCATCAATCAAAAGAAGCAACTGGGAAGAAAAACCAATTTGGTTTCCCTCGTAACCATCATTCCTAAAGAAAAATAAATCATTTTCTTTCTGGAGATGAATACAAAAAATATAATATTGGCCATCATTCAATGAAACAAGGACAATGAATACAAATCAGGACAAGTTCTAGATACATTAGGATTTAAAGAAATTCAAACTTTAGGCTTATGACAAAACTAACATGCTATTCATCTAGTCATTTTAACAATCAAATGGAACCCCCAACCAAATTTCGAGTTTCAAAGTAGGGCATCTGCATTAAGGTTCAGCAAAATGGAGAGACAAGTACAAAATAACTAAATAAGAAAGAAACGCAAACAAGATTTGAAAATATGCATGGAATGTTGAGTAAAATTTAGAATGAACAATTCTAAATTTACTAATATTATATCCAAACAAGTAAACAAACTACTTGTATTATATTCACTATAACACCTTTGAAAGGCAACTCACAAATTGAAGAGAAATACAAACACTCAAAGAGAAAGCTCTTAACTTACACTCAAACTAAGAATACAAAGACTTATTTGTTTTTGATGGAATGATTAAACTAAATGCATGTAGGCTATTTATAATTATCACCATGCAATCTACACCACACAAATATAAAACTAAGAAATAATCTATACAAATCTTATCTACACACTTCTATTTTCTACAACCTTCAACCACTTCATTTATTTCTACAACCTTCAACCACTTCATTTATTTCTACAACCTTGACCAACCACTTCATTTATTTCTGACAACCTTCAACTACTTCATTTATTTCTACAACCTTCAACTACTTCATTTATTTCTCTACCTTTCTTCAACCACTTCATTTATTTCTCTACCTCTTTAATTATTTTTTGGTGTTGATTTTCAACACTCCCCTCAACACCAACTCTTACTATTTTCTTGTATCAAGTGTGAAACATTTCGAACTCTGCCAACGCTTAAGCTTTTTGTGAACAATCGCAACTTGATTATCTGTCTTGATTTGTCTCATTTCAATTTCTTCGTTAAACCTTTTCTCTAATAAAGTGATAGTGTATTTCAACATGCTTAGTTCTTGCATGACGAAGACGGATTCTCTGTAAACGCAATTCGATTGATTGTCACAATACAAGCGCATCTTGCATAATTTACTAATTGATGTAGATTATTCATTAGTTGTATCAACTATGTACATTCTCTTTTGCCATTGCTGGCCGTCGATACTCCTTCGGTAGTTGATAATGAATCCATTGGTTGTCTTTTGCTACACCAAGAAATTGTTCCGCAACCCGGCTTAAGCACGTATCCGGTTGTTGATCTTACGGTGTCATGATCTCTGCATAGTACACGCATCGCGATAACCCAGGCCCAACTATTTGTCTCCACCTTTCTTGTACAAAAGACCATAGTTAATTGTACTCTTCACATATCTCAATATTCGTCGGCTAACCGTTCCAAATGTGGCTTTGGATTTTGCATGTACCGACTCATTACACTAACCGCATAAGAAATGTCGGGTCGAGTTAAGGTTAAGTAGATCGATCGGCCTACCAATTTTCGATACATTGTCACATCTTCTAAATCTTTTCCTTCATGTGCACACATGTTGGCATTTAGCTCCCTCGGCGTCGAAATTGGTTTGCATTCAAGCATTCCGAACCGTTTTATCAAATCTTTAGAATATTTTCCGACAAAGAAATATTCCTTCTTGTGTGCGATCAACCTCTAAACCAAGGAAGTGCTTGAGTTGGCCAAGTTCTTTCATCCGGGGAAACGAATCGACAAATTCTCCTTTGTTCGAAGAATTTACGCCTCATTATCACCGAGTTATGATTAAGTCATCCACATACACCAAAGACAATAGCTAGCTTTCCTTCATTGGCTTTAACAAACAAGCTAGAATCTGCGAGTGTTACTTGAATAACCACTTTGTGTTAGAAATTCAAGAATCTTACCATACCACGTACCCTGGGTGCTTGTTTTAATCCGTAGAGTGCTTTCCGTAGCTACACACGTATTCGGGATGATCGGCTATGAAAACCCATTGGTTGGATCATGTAGATCTCCGATCCAACTCTGTGAAGAAAAGCATTCTTCACATCCATCCGCCACGACCTTCCAATCTTTGTTTGGCTGTCAGTGCAAGTAGGACTCGAACGGTTGTAAGTTTCGCCCCTTTGGACTAAACGTTTCATCATAGTCTAGTCCATGTCTTGTTGAGAGAAACCACGAGCTACCAATCGTGCCTTGTATCTCTCGATTGACCCATCGGTCTACGCTTTATCTTGTAAACCCATTTGCAAGATATGGGTTTCACATCTCTTGGCTTTCGCACGATCCCAAGTTTGATTTTCTTGAAGTGCATCGATCTCTTCTCTCATACCGCTTTGTCATCCACTCGGATCTTTGCGATGCGTCTTGAAACGTCCTCGTGTTCTATCGCTTCTTCAATTATACTGCGCATTGGCATATTTGGGATTGGCCTTCGTGTTCTTGTTGACTACGTAGTTGAGATTGTGGAGTTGATTCTTCTATTTCACTGGAGCACTCCACCTTCTTCAGTTGTTTGATATATGCCGCTTTCCAAGGATTCCGAGCTCTTTCTTTGTTCGGCGCCGTAAGACCATCATCGTGGATCTCTCGGATTCATCTAAACTTGGTTGGAATTGAATAGTATGCTCCTCCATCTTTTGTTGCTGACTTATCTCCCAAATTCTCTTGAGTACGGCAAGGCTTCCTTCTCTGAGGACCACCAAGAAGATGCTTCATCAAACACCAGATCTTGTGCAGTGTAGCCTCATGCACTCGTTGGATTACAACATTTCCACCTTTTTCTTTGACTGTCGTATCCCACAAAGATACATCTAATAGCTTTCTTGTCAAATTTGCTCCGTAAATGATCAGGAACAAATACATAACATACACAAACGAATACTCGAAAGTAGCTAATCGTAGGTTTCATGTTCCATAGTTTCTCAAAGTGGTGAAACAAAATTCTAACCTTGGTTGAGGAAGTCTCATTGATGACAAAGTGCATAGCTCATCGATTGACCCCAAAGAAACCTCCGGTACATTCTTTTCATGTAGCATACTCCGACAAATTTCTCGCAAGATGACGGTTCTTTCTTTCTATTCGCTACACCATTTGTTGTGGCGTGTTGTACAAAGTACTTGATGACGTATTCGACATTCCCTCAGAGTATTGAGAGAACTCCCCGAGCTATATTCTCCGCCGTTGTATCGTGCGCAAACAACGAATCTTCTTTCCAACTTCTCCTTCGGTGACTCTTTAAACTCTTTAAACTTTGATAATACGTCGATTTTTTCTTTCATAAATAAAACCCACGCATACCTTGAGAAGTCGTCATGAATGTCACCGTATATCGCATACCGCTTGATTGATGGTTGCTTAACGGACCGAATACATCGAGAGTGAACTAACTCCATGGTTCTTTTGCTTTAAACTTCGATTCTCATATGGCAATTGGCGAGCTTTACCATATTGGCACCTGCACGCACCGTGTTCGTACGTACGTCTAGTTGAGGAAGCCCTTAAGCATCGACTTCTTCACCATCACACTTAGCTTGGAATAGCTAACGTGACCTAACCGCGTATGCCATGCGATCTTTATGCTCATTTCTTCGTCTTTGTCTACATACGGTCTGCCGACATCACGCATCGATTCCAATCGTTGCCGCTTCCATTGTCGGTGTTTCTAAGATTTTTGAGATCACGATACACCTTCACGTCTCGGGGACCGAACAAGACATAGTGGCCTCGATGATGTTAATTGAGCCACGCGTAACTGACAAATTTTTCTTCATTCCGATGTGGCTGTCGGTAACCTCGAGTTGTCACACCGTTACCACGACCTCACTTGTACTCGCATGCTTTCCAACTTCGTTTTATCATTGTCATATGATTTCGAGCACTCAGATCTATGATCCGGTCATTCTTGTAGTCAATTTGTTTTGATGTTGTCAAGAAGAGCTAATTCTTCTTCCTCGTAGCGAATAATGCTGGCATCCCAACCATCTTCGCTATGTTCCTTAGAACCGGAAGTAGGCTGTATTGCTTTCAGCCATGTGTTTTTTCTTACTCCAACAATCTTTTGCCATGTGACCCATCTTTCCCGCAGTTGTAACATTCACCGTCAAATTTTCTATTGTTATCATGCGGTTCTTCCAAGCTCCCTGGACGAAAAGCCTTCTTTCCTCGAGGAATTTTTCCTTTATCGCCATCATTTTTATATCCATTTCCATTGTATCGCTTGAAAGTGCCTTTGCTTTTGCTAATGTGTAGCGCTTTCTTCACCCTTCAGTTGGACTCCTCCCATTTGCTTAGCATGGCCTTGGCCATCGATTCTCAAACTTCAACGAAGATGGTTGTGTCCATCAGATATGGGTAACAAACCCTCGATATTAGGGTCTCAAAGCCATGAATAATTATTTTCTTTATCCTCGTTTCCCCAATAGGAGCTTTTGGATCTAACTCGAAATTTCGCGGCATAATGACTTTACCTTATGAAAGTATTGGGAAATCGTGTATGTCGCGTTAGCCATCGATAGTAACTCATTCTCCAGAAGTTGCAATCTTGTATCATTCTTCTTCGAAAAGAGCGTAACAAGAGTGTCCCACGCCTTTCGCTTTGGTGTTTTTGCATCCGAATATGCCTGATTTCTTCTTCAATTAGTGGTCTTCAAAGCAAACATCGTCACCGCTTTAATTTTCCACTCGCAAGATCTTTGCATCTTCCACTGGTAGTTGTGTAACTTCATCACCGCCAACAACCTCCCACAATGATCTTGACCTTGTAGATAAGACTCAGTACATGTTGCCCACGTGTGTTATAGTTTTTGTTGTTGAAGCTTGAGTTCTCCAACTACTTGAAGATCACCCATCGTGTCGGCAGACTTCAACTATATCGAACAAGCTTGACTAATAAACTTGCAAGTACCAAACTCCTCACAACTCAAGATAACTCCACCAAGAGCGATCACCGTCCCGGCCTCGATACCAATTGTTGGTAAAATTTAGAATGAACAATTCTAAATTTACTAATATTATATCGAACAAGTAAACAAACTACTTTGTATTATATTCACTATAACACCTTTGAAAGGCAACTCACAAATCAAGAGAAATACAAACACTCAAAGAAAGCTCTTAACTTACTACCAAACTAAGAATACAAAGACTTATTTGTTTTTGATGGAATGATTAAACCAAATGCAAGGTAGGCTATTTATAGTCCTCACCATGCAATCTACACCACACAAATATAAAACTAAAATATAAAACTAAGAAATAATCCTAGCCATACAAATCTTATCTACACACTTATTTTCTCTGACCAACCTTCAACCACTTATATTTCTACAACCTTCAACTACTTCCTTTCTTTCTACAACCTTCAACTACTTCATTTATTTCTACAACCTTCAACCATTTCATTTATTTCTCTACCTCTTCAACCACTTCATTTATTTCTCTACCTCTTTAATTATTATTTTGGTGTTGATTTTCAACATGGAATACAAACATTAACTGCATATTAGCATACACCTAGCATGATTTTAAATCAAATAGTTCTTGATAACATCCTAATAAAGAAGCTCCTTACATGTTTGGGTATAATATCCACTTTTCAGCGTCATAAGGGGATGAATTTTCCAGTTCAGCCATTTCTGAGGAACTTTCAACCATCTTTTCTGACCAAACGGCAACTAATTCAAACCCTGCTTTCAGTCAATCCATCCAAAAGAAACAAATCATATCACACATGGGACGGGATACAACAACAAAAAGATATGATCGTTTTTAGCCACTTAGAGAAGCAAATGATACATGAATAAATAGTAAGTTATTATCCATATACAATTATTCCGGAGAATAATATAATTATTTACTCATGCAAAAACTTTATTTTTACCTTTTACTGGGTCTTCTGCAGAATACCACTCACTCCATGGACAATCATCATCCCACTGTCTTCTGTTGTGTATCTCACCTGTAGGGCTTCCCCCATATTCATTATCAGCAAAAGCTCCTTGGACATCATTGTCATCACATGGAAAGGTTTCGTATGTTAGCTTCATTGTAAAATGGACTTTGAAAAGATGCACAGAAAAGTCCATTGTTGAGTAAGCCTTCAAAACCAAACAAAATTTATTATAGTTGTGAAAAACAATAAAGTGCCAAGTAACCTAAAAATCAAATACAAGTTCATGGCATTTGCTGCCAGCACTCAAATATCAGGTACAAAACATTGGAAGAAAGAACGGAGCTATGGAAAAAATACAACACCACAACAAATTACTTGCAGCTGAAAAATTAAATATCACATTTTCAGACGTTTTCCCCCACAAAAAAAAAAGTTGCCTTTCATAATTAGCTTATGAGGAGAAGGTTTGGCCTTTCCTGCAAAGCATTATATGAAGCCCAACTGACATTTACAAACATTCAGTTTTGTATTTCACTTCGGACATATTAGAAGAATTATGAGTGATGCATTGAGAGGACCCAAAATGAAAGAACATTAACAACAATATAAACACAAATGAGTAATCAATTTCAAACCGTTCACAAGGGGAAGTTTTGAGTCCAGGCTATAAATAAAATAAAGAGTTAACCTTTTAGAAATTAAAAAAGACGTGGATACTTACAAATTTGGAAACGAACAGTTCATACAATCCTTCCAAATGCATCAGTTTGACTGGAACCTGGCTACCTATATAATCTGCCTCAAATCTTTTGGTAAAAACTGTTCCCATATTTTGGATACCAATATATGCTTTCCGAGATGGATCATGCACTGGAACAAATGCTGGCCACAAACTGGAGCGAAAATTTAAAAAGAAACCAGACTTCTTTATAAATCACTAAAATATTTAGCAAGATATGCATCCAAAAGCATGTTATAAATTTAGGAAAAAAATTGTTAATTGAATTTGAAGGCAAGGACAACAACAATTTGGTTATGATCTCAAAGGAATGGTAGCATTGATCAAGATGTGATAAAACTAGACATTCTTTATTCTTTAGTAATAAGAAACTATATGCAAAAGTTCCACAAAAACCACACCTTGAACAATTTGACAAGGCAATTGCAACTGCACTCAACAACTTGCTAGATTCAGGTGCATCAAGAACTACACCACTGGCACTTTGAGGAGCAATCAGCTGACAATAGACACAACGAGCATAAAACCAAGTATAATGAACATGGTGGTATACAAGGTAAGAGGCTACAAACAAAATCATACCAAAAACTCTTTGACGCCAAAACACAACTGTATATCATGTGATGTGGAATCCCAATTTAATAGCTTTCCTGTGACCAATCACCAAAGTACTGGCTATATTAGACAGCAAACCAAGTGATTGACAAAAAATTATTCAGATAAGTTCCAGAATACCATCATCAGTTGTGAAGTAGTATTCCATGCAATAACATTTAGTGACATCCTTTAGATCAGATTTGACCTTAAATAAATCATTTGAAGAATCCATCTGAGCAGCATTTTTTTTCTACAGCCAAAAAGATACAGTATAGTTCTAGATTAAACATATGTATATGAATTGAGCGAAAATCACATGTTGAATCAATGGAAAATTTAATGCTTTATCAACAGAACAATATTAAAAAACAAACTGAGGTAGGAAAATACATCTAAAATTCATGTTTTTGAAGCCTCAAGAAAAATTCAGGAAAATGAATAAGATTGCCAAAATTATTAGCATGCATATATAGGTGCTCTATGACCAGTACACGGAAGGAGGTAAAACTCCACATTTTCGTGTTCAGAGCATAAAATTATTAAATGAAAAAACATTAAACTATCACATAGGAGAAGCACCTGCATGTATCCTTGTAATAAAATCAGATTAAAAAAGTATCCTGTAAAATAATTAACTTTTCCATTAGAAATATTATTCAACTAGCAACTTCCTGTATCAAAAATGTACTCCGCTCACTACACTTTCTTTATATCAAACGACACTTTGGTGGGGTTCGAATATGTCACTCGAACAGGAAGAGTGAATTTTACAGCCAGAGCACTAAATGAACCATACTTCATTCACTAGTTCCATCAGAAGATTGGAGCTAGACGGTCCAAAAATTTATATTCTCAGCCAAATTAAAAAGATGAAATAGGGTTAAGAGCAGCAAAAATAAAATCATACTCGCATGCAAATAAATGATCAATAAATACAGCAAAAAGAGAGAGATATAGCTTCACTAGAAAAGTAGACTAAGAAACGTCAATGGTGATGGTGATGATGATGATGATGAAATAATAATGGTAAGTTTTTCTGACAAAAGAAGAATGTACCAACAGATTCTTCGGACCATCGGCCGTCCACTGTCTACAAACTGCCTCTATATCAGAGATGAACCTACAAAATAGAAAATTACAAATCAATATAATTTTTTTCATCATTGTAATTTATCTTTTGTCACTCATTTGTCCAACAGTCATTTCGTCTCCTTTAATCGGCTTGATCCAACAGATATTTAGATACGAATAAATTATCTTTTCTCATAAATAAATACACCTGCATACAATATAATTATAAATTACCTTTCCCATGAAGAAGCGAGAGTGAAATCATCGAAATGCTCAAGCTGCACATATATCATAAAAAATAGAATATCAGTGTTATTCCTCTCTTCAATCATTTCGATTTTCGCTCATGCTATTATTATTCATAAGCTAAACAAAATTCACATTTTATGTAAACATGTAAGCTGAATCATGATTGTTTGGCCTAAATGTCACTGCACTGGCTAAGACAATCCGATAAATTATTTACCAGAAGGAGAAGGAAAAAAATAGCAATAACCTAGAATATGCAACCAAATAATTTAAAATTGAAAATAAGGCAATTAATAGATGACTAACCTCCTCGTCATGAGCTTCGTCTTCTCCATCAGATTCTATTTTGCTATAAGAAGCCATGATAGATCAGAAAAAGGTTGAAGAGTGTGTATGTTGTTTGATTAAACCTATGGTGCAGTTTGGTATTTTGATTCTCTTAAGAGTCCCTCTTTCTTAATTTGGAAGAACTCGAATTGAGATCTGGACATGCGAAATTGGGATTTCCTACCTCTCTAGTGTTTTTTTATTTCAATAGAAAATAATTCCATTTGTTCATAAAGAGAGTTCCACAAAGTACATACTGAATAAAATAAAATAAGAAGATGAAGGCGGATGTAGATTCAATTTAACAATATCGATTTAATTTTTGAGTTAAAGAATGATCCATTTTACCATATCATTAATACCACATTAGTGTATTTGTAAATCAAGATATAATCATCTGACCTTTTTTTTAAGTTAAGTAATTGGACGGGTTCATGAAAGAAATGTTCTTGACATTCATCCACTCTATCAACTCCATCAATACACACTAATAGTTAATTGCGACCTGTATTCTTAGGCGTTGTCATGATTGATGACAGGAGATGTAGATGGTGAATATTTACAAAGAAAATTATCATCTTGACATAAATAGTAAAATCTATAGCGGTTGATCGGGTTGATCGGATCGAAATCGTTGATTTTAGTGTTATTCGATCCGATTCGAACATCCGTTCGAATTGAAACATCCTAATCCGTAACTGATCCGATCACCACTTACATCCGTTCAATCCGATCCGTAAACTATTTGGATGACATCCGATCAATCCGACCAATAAATTTAATTAATTCTATTTTTTGTATTTTTAAATAATTTTTTTAAATTTTTACATAAATCATAACACAAAATTATTTTACTTAAAAAAATTAAAAAATTAAATAAATATTATATATATATATATTTAATTTAATAAATATATATATATATATATAATTAATTTCGATCGGATGAATTGTAGTGAAATTCGTCATCCGATCCGCACTTAACGGATGGAAAAAATCTCCATCCGATCCAACCATCGGATTGGATCGAATTGATTGGATGATCGAATTTTTTGTACACCCTAATAAAATCCATGAATACTAAATAGAAACTAATAAAAATTACATAAAAATATTTTCTAAGGACTATGAGTGTTGGCTATTTTCGTGGACAAAATATTTACTTGTAAATTTGGTTTTACCGTATCAGTTTATCGAAAAGTGAACAAATTTTCAAGTTCGGATATTCTTGGTATGTTTTTTTTATAACTACGATACATAAGATTGCATTCATGCATTTAATAACACATTTTCATAAATCTGAAATTATATTTTATGTTAAAATATTTATTAAAACTTTAATTAATTTATGAAATTATTAATTAAATATTTTTATAATATATCTTAAGATAATATTAAGTTTTTGTTTTTAATGGGATTTGAAAAATTAAGACAAAAACACATTTAACCTAACCCTAATATCATTAAACATTATTATTATCTATATATACATATTAGGGTTAATAAGGGTTGCGGAAAAAAAAAGAAAAGCCGCCGAAGAAATAACTCTGCATTTGTAAAAGAAAAAAAAACTGCGAAAGCAAAAAGAAGAGAAATTAATCCATGGAGGGCCACTAAAGCTGTAAACATATTTATTCAAATAAAGTCATATTCACCTTACAGCAAAGAGATGCATCATTAATGAATGTTCCGTTTGTAGTATTAATCTAAAATCACACAGCACCTTTGGTAAGAGAAATTCTATTTCTTTTTTGTTTTTGTTTTTTTTTGTTTGTTTCTTTTTAATTAGATTTTTTAAATCAAATAATTTTATATGTGATTATGATTATTTGATTTAATTATTGAATTTTGAAGAAACAATTTTCATTGAATTTTGAAGAAACAATTTTCATTGAATTTATGCTTAATATTTTTGATCTAGAATTTGTGCTTAATATTTTTGATCTAGAATTTGCTAATTGATTTAATTTAAATGAGATATGTTTTTTAAATCATCTAGTTAGGATTATTCATTATTAAATCTATTCTAGAACACATACGGGCACTTGTGTTTCTTTTTGTGCTAACCTCTTTGCAGTTGATTTGTGAACGATCTAATTAGCGAGGAGCTTATTGGAACGTTGGTCTGGAAACCGTTCATGCTAATATTGGAAACTATGAAAGCAGTAAGGGCTCATAAGTAAAGTATATTGAAGAAGATTCTAGGAAAGATAAGACCAAATTTGTACTTGAACATTTGATTTTCATAGTGGAAAGTTAGGTGGTCCCGTGGACTGGTGCTTTTCCTCTTAGGTCATGGTTGTGGCCTAGGTTGTTTCCACCTAAAAATATCGTGTGTTATTATTTTCGCACTTTACTCTTACACACGATTGCATGTCTGGTCGCTTTGTTTATGTTATTAAATTATAATTTGATAAAACAAAGTTTTATTTCAAAAATAGTAGCTACTTTTTTTACTTGACTCCCTTTAGGTTAATCAGGTCCATATTTTATAAACTTTCATACTTGATATTATTTTTTAAATTTTAAATTGATAATTAAAGAAAGCTATCGTCCTAATATTTAAAAAACAAAGTTTTATTTCAAAAATGGTAGCTACTTTTTTTTAAAAAATAAAATAAAAAAGTAGTTATTTTGTTGGTTAAAAAAATAATGTTTATGGCCCCAAAAGAAAAATAGAAAGATAGGAACAAAAGAAAACTAACCTTCTAATTGATCGACATCATGTTTGACTAACTGGAGGGGATATGGTTATCACGTGATAAAACTGTGTAATTATAAGATATTTTGAATTTAAATGTAAAACATGATTAAAATATATTATTTTTATAATATAATTATTTAATAAATAAATTAGATAATATTAAATATACTAGTAGATTCGACATTAATGTCATTTTTTTAGTGTTTTATTCATCATTTTTTACTATTAAATTGATAGACTTGTATTGATTTTAAAAATCGATTTCAATAATAAGAAAATATGAGACGAAGATAGGGTCGATAATACACAAGTGAATTTAAAATTATAAATTTATATTTTTTTAAATTAATCACTTTTCACTATTTTAAAAATATTTATAAAAAATTCAAAACAAAAGACATTTTTTGAGTTAGGAAAAGTTGGGAAAATAAAATAGTAATTACTTAATTCAACTTAGAACACAAGTAAGAAAAATTAGAAAAAAAATTCAAAAATTAAATTCTTACATTGTGAAGCATGATTAATTATGTTTTATATTCATAATATATAGAGTAATTTCTAAAAGTATCTAAAATATTTATTTTATTGCAAATATATCCATAATATATGTACAACGATAAAAACATGTCTAATAACATGTGTTTAAAATTATAATTATGCTCATATGTATGAATAATAATACAATTATATTTAAAATTGGATGTGTTTTTTTTTTGTTACTTATACGTTGTGAACATAATTGTAACAGAGTAAACGTTTTAAACATTTTTTTATAAATTATCCATAATGTTGGATCCTTAATTTAATATTGAGCTTATATGTGAACAATTGTGTATTATAAACTTTCATATAAGATTAAGCTTATTTAAGAGTGATTTATTAAGGTTTAAGTAATTTAAGTTTTAATGTATTTAATAAGAAGTGGATCTTTAATGTGTAGAGAGTTAAAGATAATGTCTATTTTAATGATGTGTTAAAATAAATTTTCGGTTCTTAACTATATATATATATATAGTAGTTGTGGTTCTCAAATCATACATATTTTTCTTTTTATCTAATATTACATCGTGAGAAAGAAAAGAGAAAAAACTAAATGACTTTTTAAAAAATACTTGTAGATTTAGAAAATTAATTATTCAACTATGGAATTAATTAATGGTTATGAATATATGTACGCTTTCAAATATATGTCTTTGATTCTTGGTGATATAATATGAATGTTCTTATGTTATTTGTTGAGTGATAATTTTTATCAAATATTATTTTATTTTAACAAGTGATATCAAAGATTTTTCATATTAAATCATTAAGAGTTGAATTTATTTTCGATCTATGATTTTTTTTTTGTATTTTTAAATCTAATAATTTTAATTTTTGTATTGGTAGATTTAAAAATAATTATAATTGTCTTTGAAAATTGAGGTTTTAAATCTAAAAATATTTTATAATTGTAATTATTTAATTTTGGATATGAGAAATTTTTCGCCATTAAAATATTTGAGAAGATATTTTATAATTTTATTTATTGGATTAATTAAATAAAAACAAATTTTGACTAATAAAAAAAAATTCAATTGACCAGTGAAAAGAATATTATTTATCAGCGGCAAAAGCTAATATTTATTAAGGTTTCCTCTGTTTTGTGGTTATTAATACTATATTTGGCCTATATAATTAAAAAAAAATGGGTCTTTGAATCTCTATTGCTATACTCTGATTATAAGTAAATATGGGTTCAGTGTCATATACATATATAATGCAATGAAGATCAGTTTTGTTTTTATTAAGTGTATTACATGAGCGGCGGCAGAGTTGTTGTTAGTTCGGCAGCAGTCTTTTATCAATTTTATTTAAACCGCCGTTGGTACTGGTTGTATACACTCAGCGGCTGGCTATGTGTGTACATATATATTTGTTACGGTTAAGTGCTTTTTTTATTGTATTTAAGATTTTTTTTGGGTATTATAATTAGAATTTTTTTTATTATAATTAAGATTTTAATTAATGTATAAAAAAATCCCACAAATATTATTTTTTTAAAGCCTAGCAATAATGTCGACCATGAATAATTACAACTAGGATTTCATTTGTGATTCTTACTTAATATATCATATTAAAATCTATAAGTAATTATTTTAAAAAACCTAATTTGTTTTAAAACCTACAATTTTTTTAATAAGCTTAAAGATATGAATTTAGATTAATAGGTCAAAATACAAATATGTGTTTTATGATCCGATAAGTTTTGATAAGTAAGAATTAATCTACGTTTTGACTAGTGTTAATAGTTGATTTTGATTAAAAAAATTGATACAATTTAAAATTTAAATATTAATATGCTTTAGATATATATAAATTGAGATAAATTAATTATATTAGAGTATAAATAATTGTGTTTATGCTACTTATGTTAACATTAATTGACCTAAAAGAAGATTATTATTTAACAAAATTGCTTGTACAAGTGTATTAATAAATTAATCGACGTGCTCTTATTGTTAGTGGTTGATTACTAGATCATGATATCACTTAGAAGTTAATATTGTTATCCAAAAATAAAATATTAATAGTGTCTAACATCTTCAGAGTGGCGTAAATATCACTACACTGGTTAAGATTTAAGAATAAAGTTAACTTTAATATGTAATCACATATCACAATTCTATAAATTATTTATCAGAATGAGAAGGAAAAATATATTAATAACCTAGAATATACAACCAAATAATTTAAATTTGAAAATAAGGTAATTAACAAATGACTAACTTCATCGTCATAAACTTCTTCTTTTCCATTAGATTCTATTTTTCTATAAGAAGCCATGATAGATTAGAAAAGGTTTAAGCGCTTAAGACTACAATATATATTCTTAATAGGTTTTTAACTAAAGCAACAACCAAAGTACCTTATGAACTTTGGAAGGACAAAAAGCATAGTTTAAAGTACTAGTATAACTAGGGATGTCCAGTCGAGGCAAAGCCTTATAGGCCTAATGAAAAGAAACTAGACTCAAGAATATTAAGTTACTATTTTATTATATATTTTAAAAATTCATGAGGTACAAGTTTTATGATCTTATATCTAAGTCAATTTTTGAGTCAAGAAATGCTCAATTTTTTGAGGATATCGAGTTTGTAAGGGGAGATACAGTGTGGGATATTGTCTTTGAAAAGGAATATGTTGATATTCATACATGCATTATTGACATTGACTGAGATCACATTCCTGATTTTGATAAAGACACAACAAATCAAGATAATCTTAAAGAATCTTTCATTGAAGAAATTGTTTCAAAAGGACAAGCTCTACCATCTCAAGAACTAATACCATTGAGGAGATCTACTAAGAAAAGGAGAAATGTAGTGCCAAATGACTACATTGTAATTATCCAAGAATATGAGGTTGATATTGGAGTGATGGAAGAAGATCTTATCAACTTCCATAAAACCATGGAAAGTCTTAACTCTCAAAAGTGGATTGATGCCATGAATGAAAAGATTAAGTCCATAAAGGACAATGATGTGTAGGATCTTATCCCATTGCCAAAAGGTACAAAATCTATTGATTATAGATGGATTTTTAAGACCAAAAGGGATTTGAAAGGTGATGTAGAGAGATACAAGGCTTGTATCATTACATAGGGCTTTACATAGAAGAAAATCATCAACTATAAAGAGAATTTTTCTCTGGTTTTTTTGAAAGACTCTTTCAGGATTATAATGACATTAGTAGCGCATTTCAATATTGAGTTATATCACATGGATATAAAGACAGTGTTTCTCAACAGTGACATTGATAAAATGATCTATATGATACAACTAAAAACTTTGTATTGGGAGACCCAAATAATATAGTTTGCAAACTTAAGAAATCCATTTATGGGCTCAAGTAAGCATCTCGATAATGGTATTTCAAGTGATCATCTCGTTTGGTTTTGAAATGAATTTAGTCGATGATTGCATATACCATGAGTTCTATAGGAGCAAGTATATTTTTCTATTTTTATATGTTAATGACATTTTGCTTACTAGTAACAATATAGGCTTATGACATGAAACTAAGAGATTTCTAGCTAAGAATTTTGAGATGAAAAATCTTGGTAACACCTCTTTTGTATTAAGCATCTAGATATTTCGAGATTGCTCTTAAAGTATTTTAGGATTATCACAAAATAGCTGTATTGAAAAAGTTCTCAATAGATATGGCATGCAGAATTGCAAACCAAGTGATACCCATGTTAATAAGGGAGAAAAAAATAGTCTCAATCAGTGCCATAAGAATGATTACTTATGTGTTTGTGTACATTATTGGGATATTTTGTAGATATTTAAGCAATCTAGGATTATATCATTGAAAGGTAGTGAAATGAGTCTTATGGTACTTACAGAGAACAAAGGACTACATGCACACGTATCAGAGGTTGAATCACCTTGAGATCGTTGAGTATATTGACTCTAATTTTGTTGGATTCCAAAATAGCATGAGATTTATGTTAAGATACATCTACCCACTAGTTGGGGGTGTAATCTTCTGAAAGAGTGCTAAATAGGCTCTTCTATCATGGTGGCAGATTTTATAGAATGTTATAAGGCATCCAATCACATAATGTTGTTGCAAATTTTTATCACGGGGCTGATAGTAAATGGTATTAAAAGACCACTTAAGTTATTTTTTGATAATAAGTTAGCAGTGTTATACTCCATTAACAACAAGAGTTCGACGAAGTTATAGCATATAGAGATTAAGTTTCTTGTTGTTAATGAAAGAGCTTAAAGCATACATGTGTTTATATAATAAATCAGTACAAAATTCATGATTGTTCATCTACTTACTAAAGGATTTCCATCCAAAATGTTTAACGAGCACATTACTCGTATGTGAGTTATGTCATTTAAGGATATTTAGTTTTAGTAGGAGTTTGTAATTTTAAATGTTTTTTTATAGACACACTTTTAGTTATTTTAGTTTATGACATTTTAAGGTTATTTTCTACAAAAATAAAATTTTATGTTTATTTACATTTTGATTTTAGTATGGTTTAATCTCACTAAAGTTGAAAATAGATACGTTAAGATCACATTGCATAAAATTTTCATACTACACATTCACATCATAATTCATATCATTCAGTTGTATTGATATGTGTGACTATTTATAGGTCAAGTTACGATAGATGTAACAAATGCCATTTGATCTTATGTTGCTATAATTTATGGATCGGATTGGTTACAGACATTTCGATAGTGATAGCAAAGTTGAGCTCATGTGGTTGTTTTTACAATGCATAATTATAAGGTTACACGTATAGTCAATGTTGGATCCTTAATCTAACATTAGGTTTATATGTGAACAATAATATATTGTAAACTGTTATATAAGGTTAAGCCTATTTAAAAATAATTTATTATGGTTTAAGTAATTTGGGCGTGAACCTTTAATATGTAGAAATTTAAAGATAATATCTATTTTAATGATAGGCTAAAATAAATATATAATTATTAATTATATATATAATGATTATGATTTTCAGATCACATGTACTTTTTTTTATTTGATATCTCATCGTTAGAAAAAACAGAGAAAAAACTAAAGGGTTCTCTAACTACTGCTAGTACAACACTGATGTTGGTTTTTCTTTTGTTCTTTTGTTCTTTCTTTCTTTTTTTAATGATTAATCAATAGATAATATTGATACAAGCATCATCACTATTGGAAACATAATACAATCCATAATTGTCAATGTGGTATAGTTCTTTTTAACATCATAATGAACAATAATTTTTTTTATCAAATCTAAATTTGTTTTTAAACATAAATAATATTGAAAATAGTTTCTCAATATGTCTTTAATGACAAAACAATTTATATATCAAATCCAAGACAAAATAATAATTATAAATTATTATTGGATTTGAAGCCATAATTTTAGAAGACAATAACAATTATTTTCAAATTTAATAATACTAAAACTAAAATCATCAGTTTAAAAAACAAAAATTATCATAAATCGAAATAAATTTGATTCTTAATAATTCAACATGAAAAAACTCTGATATCATTTGTTAAAATAAAATAACTTTTAATGAAAACCATTGCCTAAAAATAACTTAAGAATATTTATGTTATATCATCAAGAATAAAAAACAAATATAAGAAATCGTAACTAAATCTATAGCCGTTAATTAATTATATAGCTGAGTGGTTAGTCTTATAAATTTACATATTTTCCTTAAAGAATCCCTTAGTTTACTTTTCATTTTCTCTAACGATGAGATATCAAATAAAACTGAAATAATACAATTTCTCTGTGAATAGTTACTGCTAGGGTTAGGATTTTGTTTTCATTTTCCTTAATACATAGATCAATATTCTTGTACAGAAATAGAACAAAAATATATGAAACAATTGATAATTAACAGAAATGATAATATTTGTCAATTTTGTTTTTCTACGAGAGCAAATTAACGAAAGAGATAATGAGAAAACAAAAATATGTAAGTACATAAAACTTTTTGTACATTTATGTTAGATTATTTTGCTCTAATTTAACATTCAATAAAAAAGATGGATTATCTTTCCTTAATTTAGGTAAAACATACTTGGTTTAAACCTATCAATTTAAATAAATAAAAATGGATTCATTTATGGTTGTAATGTTTATTATTATTCGTATCAAATATAAAATAAATAAAATTGAGTTTTACCTCTTGTAGTCGTGATACACAATTAATAGCCTCTTTAATAAAATAAAAAACTCTAGATTTAAAATTTTGAGCTTTTTTTAGATCAAAAGGTAATTATTGTATTTGAACATATAGGAGACATTTTAGGTGAACCATATTTTGAGCCCATTTAAGTGACGGATAAAATAGAAAAGTACTAGGCGCTAATAGCATATCATCTTAATCATTCAATAAGTATGTTTAGTGGTTTAGATGATAAAAAAAGTTCAATGAAAGTGTTGTTTAAATGTAAAACTAACTTATTTCTTTAAAAATATATACAAAATAATTAATAAAACTTTAAAATTTACTTGAAATTATATTATGTATATCATACATGTTAATTCATATGGATTAAACTAGTTTAAGATGGTCTAAATTAACCTACACGAATTTGTCTAACTCTAATTCGAATCAAACTTAATTCAAATCAATAAAAATGAACACGAATATAAATTAAATATAAACATATTAGTCATAAACAATCTAAATTAATCAAAATTATCAACTATATTTTTTTAAAAAATTGATCGATTTTTCATTATATCATTAAAACTCAATCAACAAGCATTATATATTGTCAAGACTCAAGCTCTTATAGAACAACTTACATATAGTGTATTTTTTAAAATAAATGAATCATTACAAATCATAAATGTAAAATGATCTTTTTGAGCATATCTTTATTCAAAATCAAATTTATAGGTACTACTAAAAGCTTATAATAAATAATTAAATATAAAAAAAATTATAAGAGTAAAAATATCATTCAATTTAATTTCTTATCTTGTAAAGTGGTAAGGTTTTGGATATATTTTGAAGAACAAGAACTTGATAATGATATTCAATTAATAGAATATATTAATATATTTTTAATAATTAGATTTAATTGAAATCATTTAAAAGAATGTACGTGGGTGAGTTTGGATCTCTAGAGTCAATGAAAAAGAATGAGAGAGAAAAACCATTTTAATTTAACATAATTTTTTTTAAATAAACTTAAATTTTATTTTATTTCGTTCCGAACTAATAAGTAGGTTGACTTAATTCAACTCGAATGTAATCATATTTTTTTAAGTTATTTGAACTGTTTTGAACTTAATTAAAATTTAATTCTATTTATTCATGTTCTTTGAATTGAGGTCGATTTGATCTTAAATTATGACACAAATTGTCATTCTTGTGCAATAATATATCTATTTAAAAAGAACTACCAATCAAAAGTTGAAATGTTGAATATTAGTATGCTCATGCTCTTTATTCTCAAAATATTAGTATGTAACATAAAAATAAATGTAATTTCTTTATTGCAAAATGAGTTATAATAATCTTTTGATTTTAAATGATTTTTATTTATTATAAAAATATTTCTTATTTGTGGTAACACCAAATTTTTACTCTTTACATGACATTAAGTTCCAAACAAATAAAAATATTAGGGTTGTATTATTAGATCTAATCTAAACTAACATGCTATAACAGTCATGCATGTGCCATTTTTAAATTTAAATGATAAGCATCTATTTTTCGTGTTAGATGTGGGGAACGAGAGTTAAAACTCGTGTCATAATTTAGTAGAATAGAATTTGTTTGGATTAATCTTGGGTCTAAATCAGTGTCTATTTTCTTCAACATATAGTCTCTGCTTGTAACCAAAATGAAAGCCATGGTATCTTAGTTGCTGCTACTAGCAAAATGTTATGGAGAAACAAGAAAGCATGTGGTGAGAGGTATCGAGTTAAATGCACTGGTGGTATCAATCTTGCACAACAACCTTGCAAAACTTGCACAGAAGTTGAAGTTGTAATTATTGATTATTAATTGTAATTAACCTCTCTCGTGACACTTTTAACTATATTGCTAATCTTAGTGCTGGGAGGATCAAGATTCAATGCCAACAATATATTCCGAAGAATAATAGGATCTCAAATATGAAAAACACAATAAATTGACTTAGGATAGGAAGTGCACAATATGTCCCCTAATAGTTTTAAGAAAGAGCATGCTATTCCTCTTTTTTATTTTCGGTTCAATGTAGTTTTTTTAATCAAACATTAGTTGCCGTAATTCGATTTAGTGTTTAATTTTTAAAATTAGTATTTTATTTAAATAATATAGTAATTACTTATGTTTAATTTTCCTTTTTCCCAATTCTCTTCTTCTCACCCCATCTCGTAAAAAGTAAAATAATATAATATTGAAACTCCTTGTCATAATTATTAGTGTAAGAAGTAATATTTTACTTTAATTAAAAATATAAAATTTATAAAAATTATGAATATCTTTATTCATTGAGTTAACCTTTTGTGATCGAAAGACTTATAATTTTTATAGACTTTTAGATGTTATTAAAGTTTCTATTAATTAAGTCAAAAACTTTAAATCATCCTAAAAAAAGGAAGAAAAAAAATGAAACAAACATTGTAAAATGAAAAAAAAGACAAGTAACTTAAACAGTACAAAATATGTTAAAATTACAAACAATGGGTTTTGCAAGAGAAAATGATCAACACTTTGAAGAGAATAAAATTATGTTATTTTTTCCATCAATTTCTATTAAATTTTCTAGCAATTGTAAGTTTGTTATGCCATGTAGGTATATATGTGAGTTGTTAAGGAGTAAGTGCATAGCAATCATGTGATTTGTTAGGTTGTTATTTTCATTGACTTTATGCAGCATATGCTACATGCATATTCTCTACTAAACAAGTTACAAACTAGTATATATATGTTGGAAAATAACGCAAATTCTCGATAAGTCAGATTTATGAGAAAGCAAGAATAGAAAAATAACACACAAATTTGATAACGGAGTTCGGCCAATCTTGCTTACGTCTCCGAACCTGCTGCAGATCTTTTTACTGAAAGGGGAGAAATTACACAAGGTGTTTACAACACTCACAACTCACAACCCAATTACACCCAATAAAATTACTCTCAATTTTCTCTCACAAAAGCTTTTCTCTCAATTGGAATGAACACTTTGGATGATTAATTCATTACAATTACACATCTATTTATAGGAAAATTCACTCCTTGAATTACTCCTTAAATTAATGGTTCCTTAAATTGCTCCTTGAATTAAGCTCATTGTTTTGCTCCATGAATTGCTCCATGTTTTGCTCCATGAATTGCTCCATGTTTTGCTACTTGTTTTGCTCCATGTTTTGCCGCATGTTTTGCTCCTTAAATTAAGGAGCTTTATAACAATCTCCAACAATATCCCACTTGAAGACTGATTTCAATCTGTCTTCACGCTGCTGTCAATCGACGTGACTTTTCTAGTCTTTGTTACTCTAGCGAGACCAGGCGAGTTGAGCCTGACTTTAGTTTGTCAATAGTCACCACCTTTGTTAACATATCACGCTAGATTTTTGCTTCCTTGAATCTTTCTCCCAATATTAACACATTATCTTCCAATAGAGATCGATGAAGTGATAACGAAGTCAATATGCTTTGTTGCTAGAATGAAATGTTGAATTCTTCGCGAGTGTATTACTTTGACTATCGTTATACGAGAACATTCTTCTGCTTGTTTGAATCCCACTCGATTAACAAACCTTGAAGCCGTATCATCTCTTTACTAAAGCTTAGGTTACTCTACTGTACTCGGCCTACGTAGTGGATAGGTGACAATTTTACGTATTTGTGACATCCAACTACTTGGTATAGTTCCCAATGATAAATATATAAGCGGTGGTGCTTCTTCGATGATCAAGCTTCACCTCAAAGTCTACGTCTACGTACCGCATGTACTTTTAACTCTCATTTACTAAAGTACAAGCACTTTTACTGTGGTGCCTCGCGAGATACCTCAAAAATCCACTTGGCTAACTTCCCACGATGAGTTTTCCACTGGATTTGACATAAAATCTACTAACAAGCTCGGCTACGTACGCTTGATGTACGGTCTCGTACGGAACCGTTGCGTACATCAAACTTCCAATAGATGAGGCATAAGGAACCTTAGCCGTGAATTCTCTCTTCCTCTGTTTGAGGGGATTGATCCTTGAATGGCGAAAATGGTGACCAAGGGGTGTCTTGCTAACGGCTTGGCATCCCCCATGTTGAACTTTTGCAAAACACGATTGATGTACTCTACTTGAGATAACTACAAGGATCCTTTCTTCTTATTTCTTGTGATTTGCATTCCAATAATCTTCTTTTCTGGACCCAAGTCTTTAATGTCAAATTCCTTTGACTATTGCTGCTTCAACCTTTTAATATCATCCATATTTGAACTTTCTTTATAACGTATCATCAACATAAAGTAGTAAAATGATATAGCGGACCTATATCTCTTGAAGTAGCAAAAATGATCGGCATTGCACTTTTGGAAACCTTGTGTGCATGAAGCTATCAAACTTTACGTACCATTGTCTCGAGCTTGTTTCGGGCCATACAAACTCTTCTTAAGTCTGCCGCACCCGTATTCTTCTTCTTCTTTCTTTCGAGAAACCTTCGGGCCGATACATGTATATCTCTTCATCTAAATCTCGTGAAGGAATGCGGTCTTCGTATCAACATTCAAGATGAAGATCTTTGATGGCTCTGATACTCAATCTTGATGCGATAGTATTAAGCTTATAGCAGGGAGCAAAAATGTCGGTGTCTTTCGACTCGACTTCTGTTGAAATCCTTTGACAACTAGGCGGGCTTTTGTATCTCTTGGAACCGTACGTGTTCCTCTTTCACCGAGTACACCGTTTGTTGTGAAGTGCCTTCTTTCCCATAGGTAACTCGAAATTTAGTTCCCATGTCGGTTGGAGATGAGAGATTTCATTTCTTCTTTCATAGCAAGCTCTCAGCTTGTTGGAATCTCGAGTCGACAAGCTTCGTACGTAGCATTAGAGGCTCTCTCGTCGATCAATGACATATAGTTCGTGTATCTTTAGGCACGTGAGGTTGAGAAGACCTTCTCAATACGAGGCTGGAGTAAGAGGTTATGGTGTGTCGAATGTTGTGTACTACTTTGTCAACAGTTCCTCTGGTGAGGACTTGTTACAATTGGTTACATTGCGGAAGTATACGGGACATCATACATACGCAAATCTTGACTCGTTCTGTATGAGTCATTGGCGTCTATTTTATGCATGTTCTTATCCATCACCCTTTCGTTGAAAATCACATCTCTACTACGGATAACTTTCTTCTTTTCGTCATCCCAGATACGATAGCCAAACTCATCCTGCGCATGCTTGATGAATGTGCATTTCTTGGATTTGGGATCAAGCTTATTCTGCCTTGATCAACGATATGCACAAAATGCTACTGGCAAGAAAACTTTTAGATGTGATAGTTTCACCTCTTTTCATTTCAACGTCCTGGCTACAGTATTCTATGCTCCAATGGAACAGATGGGCCTCGGTTGATCAAGTATGCTGCCGTGTTGACTGCTTCTGCCTAGAATTGCTTCGGTAGACCTGACTGTATACGAATGCTTATGGCTCTTTCTGTCAACATTCGGTTCATACGCTCAGCTACACCATTGTGTTGAGGTGTGCCTGGCACAGTTCTTTCCATTCTGATCCTGTGCTCATAGCAGATATTTTTGAATCTGGTGTCTTCATATTCACCACCATTATTGGTTCTGAGCTTTTTGATCTTTAAACCGTCTCATTTTCCACCATAGCTTTCCATCTTCTGAAAGCCTCAAATACTTTAGACTTATGCTTTAGAAAGTAAACTCATACCTTCCGAGAGTGATCTTCAATGAAAGTCACGAAGTAGTGTTTTCCACCAATAGATGAGACGGTCGTTGGTCCCCAAACATCAGAGTGAATAAGCTCTAGTCTTTCCTTCTTTGGGATTCTGCAACTTGTTTGAAAGTTGACTCTCTTTTGCTTTCCAAGTATGCAATCTTCGCACATGTCTATCTCCGTAGACTGTAGACCTGGAAGTTTTCCCTTTGAGTGCATAATCTTCATCCCCTTCTCACTCATATGGCCTAGTCTCTGGTGCCACAGATTTGGTGTTTCATTGCTTGCTGTAACTGTAATTGAACAACGTGCCTCTGCTGTCATGTAAAGAGTGTCACTTTTCTTGCCTCGAGCAACTATCATTGCACCCTTTGAAATCTTCCAATCATCACCATGGAAGATCGTAGTGTAGCCTTCACTGGCCAACTTCCCCACTCAGATTAAGTTTCTTCTGAGATCGGGAATATGCCTGACATCCTTCAGTTCCCAAACATATCCATTTAACTTAATCTTCACTACACCTTTGCCAATAATAGCACATGGTTGATCATCACCAAGATATACCTTTCCAAGGTTTTCGGGGACATATTTCTAGAAGAATTCTTTTTGTGAAGTAGCATGGAACGATGCTCCAGAGTCTAACACCCAAGATTCTTCCTTGCTCTCCAAAGAGCATATCAATGCATCGTCTCCTCCTGAGGTGGAAGTAACATTTGCCTCTACTTTTACTTGTTTGTCCTTCGGTGCACTCTTGCACTGATTTTTGTAGTGCCCAGTTCTTCCACAATTCCAACACTCGATAGTCTTCGAGCTATAGGAATTATTAGGATTCTTGGATTTGGACCTCCTGTCCTTTGATCTACCTCGGTAGTCTGTTCTGCCACGTCCATTCCCTTTGGTTGAATTTCTTCCTCTTGACTCTGTATGCAAAACTGAAGAAGTTGACGATTCACCCGGCTCTCTACGTCGGATCTCTTCACTGAGAACCAGATCACGAACATCGTCAAATTTCAATTTATTGCTTCTTGACGAGCTACTCACAGCCGTGACAGTAGCATTCCAACTTTCTGGTAAAGAAGATAAAAGTATTAATGCTCGTACTTCTTCATCGAATTCAATTTCCACTGAACTCAACTGGGTTGTGACTGTGTTGAGTTCATTGAGATGTTGAGCTACCGATACGCCTTCATTCATCCGCAAATTGAACAGACATCTCATCAAGTGCACTTTGTTTGAGGCTGATGGCTTCTCATACATATTGGAGAGAGTTGCCATAAGACCCGCCGTGGTCTTTTCCTTTGCTATATTGAAGGCAACATTATGGGATAGCGTCAATCGAATAACTCTGAGGGCTTATCTGTCTAGAAGATTCCAATCTTCTTCCTTCATAGCTTCTGGTTTCTTTCCTAAGAGAGGTTGATATATATTTCTTTGATACAGATAATCCTCTATCTGTATTTTCCAAAACCCAAAATCTGTGCCATCAAATTTCTCGAGTTTCACCCTTCCTTCATCTGCGGCCATTACTCCCACTAAAATCTGACTTCCTCTGGATCGTTTCTGACTATTTCTGTAAATCACTGTGTATTAGAACACTTCCGTCAACGAACAAATATCGTCAACAAAATTTCACTATTCACGTAATTCACTATTCACGTAAATAGTAACCTTGTAGAAAATTGACAAAAATCACCACCAATAGCTCTGATATCAATTGTTGGGAAATAACGCAAATTCCTGATAAGCTAGATTTATGAGAAAGCAAGAATAGAAAAATAACACACAAATTTGATAACAGAGTTCAGCCAATCTTGCTTACGTCTCCGGACCTGCTGTAGATCTTTTTACTGAAAGGGGAGAAATTACACAAGGTGTTTACAACACTCACAACTCACAACCCAATTACACCCAAGAAAATTACTCTCAATTTTCTCTCACAAAAGCTTTTCTCTTTAAGCTTTTCTCTCAATTGGAATGAACACTTTGGATGATTAATTCATTACAATTACACATCTATTTATAGGAAAATTCATTCCTTGAATTACTCCTTAAATTAATGGTTCCTTAAATTGCTCCTTGTTTTGCTCCATGAATTGCTCCATATTTTGCTCCATGTTTTACTCCATGTTTTGCTACTTAATTTGCTCATTAAATTAAGGAGCTTTATAACAATCTCAACAATATAGTAGTCATTACATTTGTTGCCTATTCTTTGTATATCTTTTATTCTATTTCTCCTTTCAGTATAATAAGAGATATGAGGATGCAGACTAGAACATTGTTCTATGATCACCTTACCAGGTTGATAGGCAAAAGAGAGAGAACCTTGATTCTTGGCTTTCTGATGTATCACAACCTTTCAATAAGAATTCAATTTATCCATCAATAGTAAAAGCATTGATATGTGCAGGTTTGTACATACCCTAATTAATATTGCTTTCTATGAGTTTGGTTTTACCAAAAAGGATCATCGATTGTGGCATGATGGGCGAAGATAAGTTTAATTATATACACCCTTCTTCCATCAACCATCGATTAAAAGAATTTTGGTTATCCTTCTATTGTCTTCCCCAAAAAAGCCGAAACCACAAAAACTTTTCTACGAGATACCACTCTCACCATACCCTATTATGCTATTTGGTGGCTCCATTGACATTCATATGGTTTTATTAAAATTATTTTTAAAATAATTAATTAGAATTTTCATTTTACTCTTATCAAAATAATTAAAATAATTAAAAGTGAGAATTTATTGTCCTTTATTATTAAAATTGATTAAAATAATTTTTTTTGAAAAATATAGGTACTAAATAAAAATATTTTTCATATGATAGACATTGAAAAAGAAAAGTTTTAAAATATGGTTAATTTGAGATACGTTTAATAAAACATTGTTAGCTTGTAAAATTAACTTAAATTTAAAAGTTTATAAATGTTTATGGGTCGTTAACTTTTATAAGGTTAATCTAAAGTTAAATGACATATAATTCTTATTTTCTTTTTCAACGGAGGTGAATATTTTTTTGTGAGATGATTCCCTAACATATTTTTGCCCTTTAATTAATGGACTCAATCTCTAATAGTATTTAAATTTTAATAAATCTATAAGAATTATAAGAAGTCTAATCTTAAAAGGTAAATGTGTTAATGATTTTTATAAATTCATCCATTCTAATATTTTTATAATTAGTGTATGACTTCTATCTCTAACATCGTATACTAAGTTATAACCATCGAAATGATACTTAATATTTAAGGTAGAATGATCAATTATTAATCTTCTAGTGTTTTGGATTGTTTCGATTAGTAATAGATATTTTTCTTTTTGAAAGAACCATTTCTACTAGTTAATGTTAAAAAATTATCAAAATTTATTTGACCACAAATTTGTTTATGGAATATTGATCATAAAACCTTAAGCATCTAAAATCTATTATAAATTTTATGCAAATAAATAGTTGTTATCGGGTATGAAAAAAGCATTCACTAGAGTTTATTAAAACTACCATGCATACATTTTTTTTTCTTTTCTTTTTGGGGACTGAAAAATGGTAGATAAGAATAGACCAAAAATGTTTGTTTGTTTTTTTCCCCTTCTCTCTCTAAACTAGGTGGACCAAATAAAAATGGCCCCTGGCCTATACTAAACCTCCCCAAGCCTAATTAAATGTTATACTATAAAGTTTGCAATCATTATAACATGAAGTACACATTAAGAAAATGCCTGCAACCAAAAGAACAATTCATAAAAATTCATTTGAAATAATTTGGAGTCTCAGGGTTAGCTTCAGTATTGAATTCCATCATCTGCTCAATCCCACCAAAGTTTGAATCGAAGTTCACAATTGGATGCAGTGAGGATTGATTTGAGTTGAACATCAAATTTGGATGCAAAAAAGATTGAGCAGCCGATGTTGCATGTTCACCGGCATTGGTCCCTGACTTTATCCCTCCTTCCCATTCATTAGGCATCCAAGCAAGCCCTAGGTCATTCTCTTGTTGTTGTGTCATGTTGAAATGGTTTTGGTTATTAGTCTCATTAGTTGTGTTATCGTCCAATAGTATTCCTGAATATATAAATAAATAAATAAACATATAAAAAGAGCTTTTAAAAAACTGAAATAATTTAGTCTCCTATATGTAACACAATAGGAAATTTGTATGCTTAATAACATATGTTTAAAACGACATGAGTTTGAGGTAAATAGCCTTAGGAGTCCTCTAACTAAGTGAATCACATAAATTATGCAATTTTTTAGTAGACTATACAGATCTAATTGTTTTAAAAAATTAATACTAAAGTTTTATTTTATCTATCGACAAAAAACTGAATCAGATTAATTTATTATTGATCATATTATAAAATTTGTTAAGGTATTTTAATAATAATAATTTTATTAAAGTTATTATAATAATAATAAATAACTTATAATAGCCTTACAAATTTGATTACATGATTAACATGGTATAATTTGATAAAAACAATTTAGTCAAAATATGATTTTAATGTTAATAGTAATAAAACTTATATAATGCACTCAAATGCTATAAACTTATGCATTCATTTATGTAAGTTACCCTTTCATTTATTTCATCCTTTAAATAAGTAAACAATTAATTACATAATTGACTAAAAATTATTAGTAATTAATTGCAACGCTAAAACAAATTAATGAATTAGAGAACAAGAACTAGTATGACTCATTTCCAACCTTCCTACCTTTTAAACGCTTTCAGTTTTTTTCTTAAAATATTTTTTTAATTCAAAATCATTATGGAAAACCAAAAAAAAAACAGTTTTGTAGTTCTTTATAAATCACTTTGCAAACATATACAACAATAAAAAGGTACATAACCTTGTGCATAACGATTAAGATTAGTTGTCAATTGCCTCACAGTACAACGTTGTATTTTTTTTTTGTTTTTTTTGTGTGTGGATACGATATTACACGTTCAGTATATATATACGTGTGTAACCATATTTAATAATTATAGATTTGTGTTTTATTTACCTTGGTTTGAGTTCAAGAACAGAAAATCTGATCCCATTCCTGCTGATTGATTTAAAGTAGTCTGATTCATGATCAAAGGCTGTTCATCATTAAACCTCGAATTGTTAATCCAATTGAGCATTCCTGAATCCTGAAAATCTCCCAAGTGATATTGTTGTAGCTTCAAATGAAGTTGCCTCAGTCTTGTCACTTCTATCTTATTCATTTCAATTTCAGCTGCCAATAAGAAGAAGAAGGTCGACTTAATCATGATTAAAAGATCATATATATATATATAAAGATTAGTTAATTAATCACCATCTTTGAGTTTATTGGTAGTGGTGAAATCAGTCATCTTTTGTTTCAAGCCTTGGTGCTCCTTTTGCAATAATTCTTGTTGGTTTTTATACATTGAAACTTGAGGACCTAACACTGATATTTGAATCTGCATGCATAAAATAAAGAAAATAAAATGAATAATTTAATATATTTTTATTTTTAAATCTAATTATTTTTTACGTTATTTAATTCTGGAGTGAACTAATCAAAAGAAGAGTCTTATCCAGCAAACACAACGCAACAACTATCATAATTCTTATAATAAAGTGAGTCAAGTGACCCATTGAAATAGAGTGAGGAAGGAGAAACCATTGAAATCATCACCTCTAAAGCCTTGACTATCCTTTCCAATTCAGTAACATATTGAATCCTTTTCAATCTAGCCTTCTGGGCAGAAATCCTATTTGACACAACCCTACAAATAAAAATTAAAAAAATTAAATTAAATCCTACAAAATAAAATAAAATAAACCCAATAAAAATGAAGAAAAAAAAACATTTAAATGTAATAAAAACTAAAAGAAATGCATGTGTAGCAAGTTTAATCACCTTCTAAGCTTTTTGTTGTCCAAGTTAGGATCAATATTAGGTCCAAATTTGACAGTTACACCATTTATAGTCTCAACTCTAACAGGAACATTATGTCCACCAGGAGTACCACCAATAAAAATACTTAAATTTTTCTTCCCAATTGGAGGAAGACCTTCAAAGATTTTCTTCGTAATCATGTTTTCTTCATCATGATGAGGCCTAGTAATACTCCTAGTACTACTACTCTCAACAATATTGTTCATTGAGTATGGTTTTTGCCAAACCTGAAAAGAAGAATAATTAGAGTTTGTATTAAAGGGATTAATTTCAGAATTAAGAGGTTGAGACTCATAATTAGTCTTCAAATCTTGATTAGCCCTATTTTGATGCCATTCAGGGTTTATTGACTCTTGATCCATTTTGAATTTCTAATTCTAATGCCCTTTTTTTTGTTTTGCCTGAAATTAAAAGAGAAGAATCACAAAAGAAAGTTAATTAGTGTTATGAAGACTAAGATGAAACTGAAACTAAACTTGAAGAAAAGCCAAATGGAACTTTGTTAATAGTTTTGTAGTGAAAGCTACCTGGTTAAGGTTTGTCAGTAGATGTTTGGCAGATTAGTATGTATGTTTTGGCACTCATTTATACAGAAAATATCTGCGATAATTACCAAATATTATCTTGCCATTAGTACCCTTTATTATTATTATTATTTTTGTTTTGTATACGCAAGTTTTTGTTAGAATATGTTAATCACCATAACGAAGGTAACAATTTTTTTCTTAACGTAATAAACTATTACCCAATTGTGAATTGCGTGTTAATTAATGATTAATCATTTAAAATTTAACGTTGTAATAATTCAAACATACGATTAATTGTTTAAATATCGTTTTAAAATATGCTAATTAAAAATTAACGATCCAATAACTTAAACTACTGAGAAAGATTAACAACTATTCTTTTATATTCTAACGATTTTTATAAGGTAGTAAAGTGAAATTTTAATTAAATGTAAAATTGAGTTAGTTAAAATGAAAAGTAAATTTATGCAATAAAATTTAATGATCTAAAAGTAAATTTCCGAATCATAAATTTCTCGTTTGATTATAAAAATATGGAAAGTGAGATGATAGTATCATAAATTTACTAGTAAGATTGAAGAAAAGGAAATCATTTTCTTTTATGAATAAACATAATTAAAAATATGTAAAATTTAAAAAATACATAATTTCAAGTAGCTTAATTGTTTCAAATTAATGAAAGAAAAATAGATTTTTTTATCTTGGGTCTTTTAGTAAATTTATAGTCTATACTTTCTTTTTTTCTCCCTTCAAAAATTGGTACATATCTCTAACAATGGGGTTTTAGATTTTTCATTACACAAATGGTAATTAAGACACAATAATAATGAGAAAATGATAATAATAGCTGTCTCTAGTGTGAATTTTTTTAAAAAATTTAAATAATGTGTATTATAATTTAAATATATAATTGAAAATAAAAAAAAATCACATTTACATTTATAGTGAACTTGAATGCACGAGGAGGACCAGAGTAATTGAAACTGAATTTTGGCTTATGTATGGAACCTTAATCATTATATTACAGCAAATATCTCAGACTTCCTCTGCCACGTGGATTACATGAACTCTCTAAAATTTTCTTTAGTACAACAAGTTTTTGTAATAAATCATTACTAATGAAGCGTATATGTGTACTACTTTAACAGTTCAACTCTTCATAGTTAGTGTGGCTAAGTAAAAGGTAACCTAGCATGCAAATATACCATCGATAATTTCAATCATATTAACTATTTTTTTCGTGATAAATATAAAATTAAAATATCATTAATATAATAAAACATTGAGATAAATATTGTTAAAATCATATATTTATTATAAAAAATAGCATTTAGATTATATATATTTATTTTTTAAAACAATTTAATCTTATTATTATTAAAAAGTAATCGTAAAAAGATAAAATAAAATTTTTTTATTTTGTTTTTTTGTTTTTTTAAGATTCATCGAATAGAAATTATTTTTATTTGAATAAACTGAAAGAATCAAATAAAAAATTAAACAATAATAAATAAATAACATTAAAAATGATAATTTATCTTTATATAGTCACTTTTTATAACAATAAGACTATATTATCATAAAAATATAAGATTTAAATATTATTTTTAAAATAAATATAATACCTTTAAAACCTTCCCTAAAACATTATTTGTATAACTTATATATAATATTTTGTAACACTTTTTTATTACAAAAATATCATTGATGTATCATAAATTCCATTAAGATTATATTATGATACTTAAGTGTTATATTTACAATCCAATAGATAATCCAATAAACATAGATGATATGCTTATAATTTTTTTATGATATTTATACGTAAATTTATTAGTTTATGTTAAATTAAAATTAAGAAGTTAATTTAATTCTTATTGACACATTATGGGAGTGTGATTATACAAATATCTTATTTATTATAAAAATAATATTTATGTTATGTAATTATTTTTTGTGATAGTTTAATTTTGTTATGTTTTTATTAAAATGTTTTATGTTATGGCCATTTTTATATATTTATACATTTTTTAAATTTTTTCTGATATTATTGTACTTACAATTTCTTCAAGTTAAAATAGTCTCTATTTAATGCAATTAAAAAATAAAATAATTAAAATTTTCCTTATGTGATAACTTTTTAATAATAATAAGACTAAATCATCAAAAAACTAAATATAAAATCTAAATATCATTTTTACAAATAAATAATCATGTCGATATTTTTTCCTATGATTATTGGTATGAACAATTTGGACCCATCTACATTTATTTATCTACTATAATCTTAACTTTTTGATAATATTGATGTACCTTTTAGATTTTCTCACTAATTATAGTATAATAACTATGCATAATTAACCATGACAAAATGAAAAATTAATGTTAAATTTTTTTTATGTAGAAGTGTAAAAAAAAATCCCTTAAAATAAATAGTTAATTAATTTGTTAATTAGTGAAGAGTAAAATATATAATAATAATTATTTTATTAGTAAAAAGTTTATTAAATTCTTAATTTAGTGAAAAATATATACACAATAATAATTATTTTATAAACAATAGATATGACACCTTGTGACAGTATCACACAATCTAAATATAAGTGATACTTTATTTAATAAAAAAATTAAATATAATAAGATAATATATATGAATTCAACACAATAGACAAAACTTGCTCGAAATAATATGGGAAGCATGACTCCTAAAAAATCATTAATTTAATACAATTATGATCCTTAAAATAGTAATTAAATGTTATTAATAAAAATTCAATACACAATAAAATTATCACATGTAAATTTTATAATAAAAATATTTTGATGCTTATTAGTATAAAGCACAAAAAAAAAATTTAAAGCTTAAAAAAACACCAATGGGAAGCATACAGAAAGGAGACAAAAAAAAAGAACTACTAAAACATTGAGGTTTTATACATATATATAAAGAAATAACACAAAGAGGTGGACATAGCTACCAACCCCCTAATTCTAACACTGTTTAGACCAAAGCCAGAGAATTAATTTTTAGTAAACTTACGTATTATTTAAAAAAAAAACAAAAACACTTATGGATATCATAAAGATTGTACATAAAATAATTTATAGATATTTTAATTTTTAATTTTTATCGTAAAATATATTAGGTGTTGATATTGTTATAATTTAAAATTTTTATTATCACACTAATTTTTTATTAATGATAATTTTATCCAACAATAATGACAATAAAATATCATAAATTATAGAGATTCTATTTATCATTAGTGTTAAAATTTAATATGTAGTATACAAATACTTATGAATTATGCATTTTATTTGAATAAGGATAAAATTATAGCGTAGATATATAAGATTTTCCTTAATTATAGAGTTAAAAATCAATTTATAATTTTTTATTATGATATTAATAAAAAGTATTTGTGTTTTATTTCTTATTAGGAGTTTTGATTTAATTTATTTATTTAATTTTTTATCAATTAAATATTTTTTGTTGATATTTTTATTAAATTTTTACAAAATAAATTATTATATTTTTATTTGAGACCGATCCCTTCCTGCCAATTTCTATAAAAAATTCTTAAACATATTTTGTAAAATAGTAAACTTATTATTTTATTATTGTAAATAATACTTAGGTTTAATTCATTTCATATTTTTAAATATTTTTTTTAAAAAAGAAACATGTGTATACCTCATTAAAATAAAATATTAATAATATATTTATGTATAATTTTAATATTAATTTATACCATTATGTCAAAATATGTGTTTCTCTGATAATTATCATGTATATTTCATTATTATTTCTGTTCTGTTTTTTGTACAAGAGTTGAGATATATGTATACAAAGAAAACGGAAATTAAACAATAACCATAATTTCTGCACATCCATGTTTTATGGATCCACTATCATTATTGTATGCTCCATGTTTTACTCCACTGAGTCATTAGTGTCTGCCACAACAACACACACCAACACTCCTCCTCAAGTTGGTGCATATATGTCTCTTATGCCCAACTTGTCAAGTGAGTTGTAGAAGTTCCTGCATACACATTTTGCGAAGATATCACCCAATTGATCTTCCTCGATTTAACAAATGGAAGCTTAATAATCTTTTCTTCAAGATTCGTTTGATGAAGTCTCGATCCACTTCAACGTGCTTCGTGCGATCATGTTGAACCGGATTGTGAGAGATGGCAAATGGCCGCTTTGTTATCACAAAATAAGTTCATCAGTAGAGTTGTGAGCAACACCAATCTCGCTTAGAAGTTTTTCAACCAAAAGAGCTCACATATTCCCTTGACCATTCCTCAAATTCAAATTTCAAAGACTGGATAAAGCGACTACATTTTGCTTCTTACTTCTCCATGTAACAAGATTGCTTCACGAAAGTAAAGTACCCAAGAAGAGATTTCCTATCCTTCATATTCCCCGCCCAAACAGCATCTCAGATATATCTAAGGACTTCCAATCGACCATTCTTTGAAAACATAAGTCCTTTCCCAGGGAGCATTTTAAGTAACGCATTCGACGACCGCATCCATATGGTCTTCACTGCGTTGGGCACGAATCGACTCACGACACTCACGTAATAAGCAATATCGTCGAGTATAAGATAAATATACGAGTTTACCTACTAACCGTTGATATCTCTGTTTATCTGCTGGTACTTGGTCCACATATTCTCCGAGTTTATGATTTTGAACCATTGGAATATCGACAGGTTTACAATCTAGTAGTCCTGCCTCTGCTAGTTGGTCCAGAGTATATTTCCTTTGGGAAAGACATATGCCTTGTTTTGATCTTGTTACCTCAATACCTGTATATACTGAACCAAGTTGAAATACTTTCTGGATTTTATTGCTTGTGAAATTTTTCGTTTGTTTGTTTGGTTGATTGAAGATAATTTGCTATGAATAGTGATATTTTTTGTTTCTTGGATTTAAATGATGCATATCTCCTTGAAAATTTTGAATATTGTCTAAGGGATGAATAATTTTTACTTATGTTTCATTTTTACAAAGATAAATATTTATGAGCACTAGTCTTGATTTTTGAGTTGCTACGATAATTTAGAGAAGGTTTATAATAGTACATGGAATTCGATTGATATTTCAGGGTGTCACAATTCATAATTTGTTTGATTTTCTCGAGGCTTAAATTATAGATAACATTTAACTAAAAAATGATTTAAAGGCCATCTTTGAATCGCTTTGAGCCTTTCTATCTACCTTTACATGCATTATCCATAAGTATACCCTTTTTGAGCTTCAAATTATATATATATATATATATATATATATATATATATTTCTCATTACAAAAGTCTATCTAAAAAGTATATATATATATATATATGTGCAAAGAAGTGTGCGTTGTGTAGATATACCTATTGTTCTTATTCCACTAACATGTTACAATTGTTAGTAAATGTCAAGGATATATCGAAAAAAGGGTTACCGAAAAAAAAGCAGTAAAAGAAAAAAACCAATTAAAAAATAAATAAAAAAAAGTTAAATGAAAAACAACATGATTATCAGATGTGATGATAATTCCTAAATTGGGTTGTAATTATCATGATGATAGAATTATCTTTTTCAATCCTCGAATGTTACGCCGAAAAGTGTTAAGCTAAATATTATCTTTTATCCTACCTTTTACCCAAGCCATACATTACAAGCTTAATTACGTCCTATTGATTTTCAGGTTTTTGTGTTTGCTCTACATTAAGTGGAGAGAGAAATGAAAAATAGACTATAGATTTCAGTGAATTCATGATAATTTGTTTGATTTTATATTTATATAAACTGATCCGGATTGTAGATGATGAAATTTGAAAAGACTTCACACACACACTAAAATTCATCAGAAAATGTAATATACTTTTAAATTGATTTTGATACTTAGATAAAATTCTTTTTATTTCTTTGAAGTTATGTTATTTGGAATGTTTAAAAAAGAAATATTTTGAAAATCACTATTTTAAATGCGCTTATCTTTGTTTTATTTTCTTCCTTTGCTCGAGGATTAGCAAAAAACTTAAGTTTGGTGTTGATAACTATATTTTATACAGTTATTTTCATCAATTTTTGTAATGATAATTGCTATGTTCTTTTAATATTTAGTTAATTTTTGTTAAATAAATTAATATTTTCCTTTTATGTGCTAAAAATACATTTTTAATAAAATTAAATAATTTGTATCAAAATGTACTTAATTTCATATTTCATTCACAAATATAATTTATGATAATATAGTTTCTTAATTACAATTTATAAAAATCGAAAATATAATTTAAATTAAAATTGGGCTTAATTATAATTATTAAAAGTTTAAAAATTTAATTTAAAATTAGCAGCGGCTTAATCGTAATTTAAGAAAGTGCAAAATGTAATTTGGATTAAATTTCAGGTCAAAATATAATTTATAAAAGTTTGAATTTTCCGCGCAGGAAAAAGAATCGGCACTCGCACAAATCACGACGCTCATCACCCACCGTCCGGATCAACGGCCCAGATTTGGCGAAAGTACAACCAGGACGAGGCAAAATCGCGTGTAAAATTTTTCGCTGCAGTTCTAAGATGCCGCTGGCCCCACCGTCGGCCGCGTTGTGCCGACGCCGTGAAATGGGACCCACATGTCGGCCGCACGCTATTCCCCCAGGCGCATCGCCGACCGTTGATCTCTCAACGGTCCAGATTGGCAGCCGCTGCGGAACCAAGTCGGCCGCATCGAACCGCTCGCGGTAGAAATCCGCGTGCGACGCGTTATGGTAGCAAAGATGTGCATCCTCGCCTGCTGCACAAGAATCGCCACGTGTCCCATTAATATTTAAGAAAATCATGTTCGACACGTGGTATTTTACAACGCGCGCGACCGCGCCGGATCACACCCTGCTTTCCAACCGCAGGTGCTCACTTTTTCTGGGCCGCCTAATCCTGCGTACGTTTCGCCTGCAACAATGGTACCGGTTTGTTCACCCAACGATATGCTGCCACGTGGCCTTAGGGAATCTATCAACGAATGAGACGCTGACACGTGGCATGCATAAAGAATAACAATTTTTCGATACGAAAGTCGATACGCGTGATTTTTGTTTTTCGATAAAAATTATTACGCGTTTTTGATAAAAAAAATAAAATAAAAATGTAATATTTTAGATGTATTTTTTTAGCTATAAATAAGTGATGTTATGATAGAGTTAAAGAGTTTTTTTTTTTAGTTTAGAAATTTTGCAGGGTGTTCGGTTTTGGGATCGCAGAATGCGAAGCCATTTTTTGGCTTTTGTTGCGGCTCTGGCCAAATATTTCGCTGCGGATTTTTTTTAATTTTTGTGTTCTTCATCTTATTTTTCTTGAACCTGTTGTAATTTTTATTTTTATTTAATGAAGTAATTTAATTTTTCAGTGGTTGCATTTATCTAAATTTACGGCTTTGATTTTAACTATTTTTGATAGATTTATAAGACGCTCGATTTGTTTGCTCTATTTTGTACTTAATGCTTTTTGATTATTTACTTAATTTTATCAAAATGATTCTCAGGGCATAAATAAACTTGAGAAATTCATTTTTCGGTATATTGCTCGTGAATAGAATGACATGACGTAAGGATATAAATATACCCTAATTGTATGTGGCCATTTGAAAACTTAGAACTTAATGAATCTTAGTGAATTTAATTTAACGAGGTGTGTTTGTACGGAGCTCGGAAGAGATGTATGAATAAAAAAGAAGTTTTCGGTTGACAAATTAAATGTACTAAAAAATATAAATCAAAAGAAGATAATATGATTGGAGTGGATTAGTTTGGTGAAAAATTGCAATCCTAGTGTTCTTTTATTTTATTTTTAAAACTTTTCTTAATCAACGATTGTTTTGGATAAAATTAGAGAGATACAATTTTAGTACTCAACAAACTATAGTAACAAATCCACGTGGGAACGATACTTTACTTACAAATCTTTATTACTTGTGACCGTGTATGCTTGCACGAGTTTTTGTGTGTTGCAAAACACAACAACAAGTTTTTTACACGCGATTTTGCCTCGTCTGGTTGTACTCGCCAAATCTGGACCATTGATGCTTTGATCTGACTGGTGATTTAACGCCAGGATTTGTGCGCAGCGTATTTCTTTTCCTGGCAGAAAATTCAAACTTTTATAAATTATATTTTGACCCACAAATTTAATCCAAATTACATTTTGCACTTTCTTAAATTACGCTTAAGCCCTTTGCTAATTTTAAATTAAATTTTTAAACTTTTTAATAATTATAATTAAGACCAAATTTAATTTAAATTATATTTTTGATGTTTATAAATTGTAATTAAGAAAATATATTATCATAAATTATATTTGTGGACAGAAATATGAAATTAAGTACATTTTCGATACAAATTATTTAATTTTATTAAAAATGTATTTTTAGCACATAAAAGGAAAATATTAATTTATTTAACAAAAATTGACTAAATATTAAAAGAACATAGCAATTATCATTACTAAAATTGATGAAAATAACTGTATAAAATACAGTTATCAATACCTAAGAAGTATTTGAGCCCTCCCAAGTTCTTCATTTCAAACTCATTTGACTGTTGTTCTTGAAGCTTAGAGATTTCTTCTTTATCATCCCATGTAATGATCATGTCGTCTACATAGACTATATGTCTGTTATCTTCCTAATCGATGTTTTAGGAAAAGAGTACGATCAAAGTTGCTTTGCCATGAACCCATATTTCTTCATTGTTGAACTCAACCTACCAAACCACGCCGAGGTGATTGTTTTAGTCCATACAATGCTCAAGTTGTAATCTACATGCGCTGCTTCTCGATGTAACAAGATATCCCGCGGGATATTCATGTAAATCTCTTTCTTCAAGGTCACTACGGGAAGGCATTCTTCACATCAAGTTGGTGCAATGGCCAATCTAAATTTGTCGAAGAGATAACAAAACTCTCACAATTTTTAGTTTAGCCACAAAGTATAAGCTGCTTTGATAATCTATCCTCATGTTTCGTATATCCTTTTGCTACAAGCCTCATTGTAACGATCAACTAACCCATACGCTTTATACTTAATGGAGAAAATCCACTGCATCCTACCATCTTCCTCCTTTTAGGCAACTCGCTTAACACCCACGTGTTATTCTTTCCGCAATGCCTCAAATTCCTCTTTATAGCTTCGAGCCCATTTTGGATCGATAAGGCTTCTTCAATGCTACTCGAATTTGACACGAGTGAGAAAGCTGTTGTGCAAATGTCCCGATAGGTTATGATAACCTTCGAGTAGATACATAATTTGCTATTGGATACTGTTGTCGTTCTTCTCTTTCCTGGGAGTATCGATTCGAGGTTTACCTCGATTGTGTCCGAAAGGTAAAACATAACCAACAGCTGTGTATCTATAGCATTAGATTGTAAAGGTGTGATAGGATAGCTTACCTCGAGTTGTTCTCAAGCAGTGAGGACTACCGGGTACTGTAGAATGGAGTGGGTACATCAACCACTTCATCTTCTCGGAGATTCAATTACTACTTCCGCCTGGGCTCTGGAGTTCAAGCTCGAGTCTAGATACGGGCTCCTCCACATTATCGCACGATCCGAGTATGTCGACTAGTGTCTAATACTTCAACATCAAGCCAATTTCGTTCTTCACCATAACTCTCCTCCCGAAGAGTGTAATTGGATACCGTGATGGGAAAAACATTCTCGATTCGAGGAAAGTGACATCCATGGGTAGTATAGTTTCTTTTAGTAATTGGATCATAACATCGGTACCCCTTTTTGTACACCATACCCCAAGAATACACATCGGATGCAATACGGATCCAACTTAGTTCGTTGATTTTTATGTAAGTGGACAAAAGCAACACATCCAAAAATTCGAGGCGGAAGCATCAAAATAGTAGGCAAGGGAAGATGATCGATAACACCTTTAACGGAGTCCGAAATTGTAAGGTCTCAAGTGGCATTCGATTCAAGATACACACCGTAGTAACAAAGATCACTCCAGTATTTACTAGGCATATGTGCACCGATTAGTAAGGCCCGAGCCGTTTCTAAGATATGCCGATTCTTCCTTTCCGCAGTCCCATTTTGTTGTGGGGTTTGTGAACATGAGGTTTCATGGAGAATACCATGGTTGTCAAAGTATGTCCGGAATTGTTGATTAACATACTCCCCTCCATTATCAAACCTAAGTATCTTAATTTTTTTAGAAAATTGTGTCTGAACCATGGTATGAAACATGTGAAATGTAGCAAATACTTCATCTTTATGTTTGAGAAGGTAAAGCCATGTCATTCGTGTACAATCATCAACAAAAATAACAAACCAACGATGACCACGATGTAACGACCGGGAAGGTCCCCAAACATCGAATGTACCAAAGCAAACGAGCCACTTTTATTCATGCTCACAGTAGGATAAGATACCCTATGACTTTTTGCTAGGATACAAGTATCACATTTGAAATACGAATGTGTGATATTTGAAAATAAACTGGGAGAGGCAGTGCTTTAAATACCCGAATGATGGATGCCCAAATCTACGATGACATAGCCAAATCTGTCGTTCCTTGTTACCAACAAAGATGTCGTACGTGATCGCTCTTCCCGAACCGAGGTCATCCATATAATATAGCCCTCCTCTCCTAGTACCACGCCCAATGATCTCCTTGGTGAGAATATCCTCAGAAGGCAAAAGTAGAATACATCAATACTACGCGCTAAGTGTCCAAGTTGACTCGACTTACGTACATTAGTCGGTTTGACAAAGAGGGTACAAGCAAAGTATTAGATAATGATAACGAAGGAGATAAGGTCACCGTTCCAGCCCCTCAGTAATCGGATAAGCGACCCCATTTGCATTGGCAACACGGCTCCGTCTGGCCGGGTTGTATCGGAGAGATCGTTTGGGGTCAAATGTCACGTGATTTGTAGCCCAGAGTCCGTAATCCACTCATCTTTCTCACTACGAGTAGAGATGTGAAATAATTTACTTGAAATACCCGGATCCCGGTAAGATTCGGCCCGAGGAGTGCGGATAGTGAGGCATTATTGGTAGCCACCGCTGCCGCCCAAAGGGTGTCCCATTTCTTCCGTGTCAAGATCATTCCACCATTCTCGATACCCATGTAGTTTGAAGCGCCACGGTGTGTTCGGAGTTTTCGCAATGGCCACAATTCATGTCAAGAGATGGTGGATTTCTCGTGGGATTTCTTGCTACCTAAGAAAGGTCCTGCTGGCGAGATTACGTGTCCTCGACCCCTTTAAAAGCCATAACTGCTCCTGGTGTCAGATCTACACCGTGATCATCACGGCTCGCTTCGACTCTTCTCCGGACGAATCCATAGGCTTGTTCCACCGTAGGGGAATGGTTTGATATGAAGCACATCACTGAAGTTTTATCCAATCTATCATCAAGTCCATCGAGGAAGGTATACACTCGATCTTCCTATACAATGGAGTTGTATTTTTGTATATCAATCGCACACTCCATTGGATTAGGACGACGGAAATCAATTTCCCGCCACAACACTTGAAGGTCATTGTAGTATTTTTCAATGGATCCTCCCGCTGCTTCGTACGAGTAACTTGACGACGGCGAAGATTATACACTGAGACGCAACCGTCCCATCATAGTAAAGAGTAGCAACCGAATCCCAAACCTCGTTTTGCGCCCGGAATCTGGATAAAGTTTGCTCAAAGGGAGTGGTCCATCAATTAATCAACCATCCTTTGACAATGGCATTTTCAATACGCCCATCTCCTAAATGAGTGGGTCGGTTTCAACAGGTCGAGGAAAATCCCCATTAATATATCCCATTTTATCTTTGCCGTAGATATACATCTCCACCACCACCACCACAAGGCATAGTTGGATCCTCCCAACTCGATACTAATGGGAGCAATGACGCTTCATTGGCCAAGTGAGGTCAGGAGTTGATCCGAGCTCTAGTTAGAACTTCGTCATTTTCGCCACAATCTTTCAACACGAATTTGGTAGTTAAATCTCTAGATTCCGCCATGAAATCTAAATTTTTTCCTTCCGTTTTTCCTTTTTTACACTTCGCTCGTGCACTATATATAGAAAAAATCGTAGAACCTCTAAAAAAAAATTACAAATTAGCGCGACATTTTCGCTATTGCCTAACCCTAAAGCAATTCCAAAGTCGCTAGCCTTCTTTCTCACCAGATCGTGGCAAATACCGTTCCTCGCCCAACTTCTTCCTTGCGTCCTCGCCGCAACTTCTTCTTCTCGCGTTTCATACAGCCTCTCGTGCGCTTCCTTCTCGTTCCCAAGCTTGTCCGAGCTTAGAAAAATAGTATGGTTACCGCAAGTACGAGACAACACACAAAATATACGTTTGATGCGTTTCAAGTTCTGCCTACGGAGGCGTAAAACTGGTTCCACCACGCTTTTCTTCAAAAACTCGAACACAACGGCCGAGGTCGTTGCCTGCGGTATCTGCAATTGGAGTCACAGATTGTTCGCAGTCTCTCTACGTCGGTGAGTAAGTCAGACCGAACTAGTATCGAGATATCAAAAATGACCACAATCAGCAATCACAGTCATCAATCACCAAATGGCCACGTAAATCAAGGCCACACCGTAATCAATCGAAATCGGCAAAAAAATAGAAATCAAGAAACGTAATTAGTAGGTAATTCCATTACTCAAGAATAATCATACCGATACCATGTCAAAATACGTGTTTCTCTCGATAATTATCACATGTATATTTCATTATTATTTCGTTTGCTTCTGCATAAAGAAGAGTTGAGATATATGTATACAAAGAAAACGAAAATTAAACAATACAACAACACACACCAACACGTTATACAAAATTAAGATTTCATATAAATCCTTTACCCATAAAGTTATGTGTAAGGCCATCATTTTTGTTTCCATTTGCTTAGTGTATTCCTTCGGTTTACGTCGAAATCTTTATGCCTACTTTCTGCTTGCAACTCTATACACGGAAAAAAAGTATACCAGAACAATTATACGTAACAGATCTAATAAACTGTAAATTTTATTATAATGTGAAAATATTATTTATTTTTTAAATAACATTACATAATTATAAATATTAAAACTTCAAATATAATTGATAAATGATTAATATTTTTCCAAAACTTTGTTACTTTAATAAAATATAAAATAGATATCAATGAACATAAATACATATATTATTGACCAAATAAAAAACTAAAAAAAAAATATTTTTCTCTATGAAATGGATATAAAAGATTACAAGTATATAGCACTTTCAATTATTAAAAAAACCTCTATTAAAGTGTTAGAATAAATAAAATATTATTATTATATTAAGAGTTTGTTATTCTTGATTTGCAAGTGATTAGTTATCTTAGTTAGTACTACCTTTTTGTGTAATTTTTTTATAATTGTTTCCATGTACAGCTATCAATAGTGTGTATTTTCTTTCCTTATGTCCTATCACTAATACAATCAAGTAATTTTGGCATTATCTTTGTTATTTTTCTTCTCTACCATTTTTGCATTTTTCATGGTATGAGAGCCACCCTTTTCTGGCTTCAACTACTAAATCCTCTGATGATGAAAGTACAGATCATTCACATAAATCCATTTCAGACACTATTTCCTATTAATAGTTTCTCAAATTATCTATAAATCTAAACACTATGAACTTTTTATCTTTACTTGTTTATCCTATCACTTTCAATTTTTCAATTAAATTATAACAAACCAGTTATTTTATCTAAAAAGAATAACTTACACATATAATCACTATATACGGGCTTTATGCTCAAATTGATGGTTCTTAATCTATAGCACTACGTTTCATCAAGAAACAGATTCCAACCTAAATAGTGATAACAATGTTCAAGAAATTTTTCAACCAAATCTTCATTATGAATTATGAGATAGACAAGACTCTGTAATAAAAAAATTAGATTTACTCTTCACAAGTTATCTGAAGTATCTAATTGAAAACAACACAACATATGAATACTGGACAGCTCTTAACAAGGTTTTTATTAACGATTCTAAGGTCGAATTGATAAAACTCAAACAATCCCTTAGAAAAGGAACTAGAAATATGGAGCAATACATTAACCATTCTACAAATTTGATAGATCACATCCTAGTTGGTGTAGACAGCATCACTTGTTACCTCTGTAATAAACAAAAAAATGAGTACTCAATTTTGATGAACTCTTTACCGAGATGAGAATGTTAATAAATCATTAAATGGTATATTAGTTGTACGCAACTAATATACTTTATAAGCTTTATATTAGTTGTATGCAACTAATATACTTTTCCTAAAAGTACTTTTAGAAAAAGCAGATTCTCTTTTTCTATATTTATACATGTATTAATCTTCAGTGTAATCTGTACCTTGTAAATACATTCAGTGAATTCAATTTGGTATCAGAGCAGGAAAGAAAAAAAAAATTTACCGGTTTCTGAATAGAAGCGTCGCCGTCTTCTCGCCTTTGTTTGGCTCGCGGCTGCGATTGCGGTCCGTCGTCCGCGGCGTTCGGTCCACGGCTGTTCGGCCGTGTCATCCACCGCGCAGCCCTACGCCGTTCAACCCTACGCAGCCTTGCGCCATCGACATGCGATTCGGCTCGTACCCTGCGCGTTCGGCCAGCGCACTGCGCGTCGTGTCGCGCCCATGCGCGCCATTCAGCCCCACGGCCTTGCGCGCCGTTCACCCCCGCGCCCCTGCGCGCCATTCAGCTCGCGCCCGCTGCGCGATTCATTCGCGCCTCTGCGCTATTCGACAACGCGGCGTCCCGTGCCGTGCCACTGCACACTGCTGGCGTCGCGATCACTCGCCTTGGATTCGATTCTTTGGTATCGGTAGAAACACGGTGTGCAGTTTCTTAAAATTGTTTCTTATGTTTCTTAAATTTTTAGATTTTTAAAACCCTAAATATTAGCCAAAATCAGCCCTAATTATCAGCTCAATCCTAGCCCATCTGCTCCAAGCCCATCTGTTCCTAATTATCAGCCCTAATTCATGCCCATCAGTACAAACATTCAAACAACCCATTTATCAGCCCAACCCGCCAAAAACAAAAAAATCCAAAATTTTTATTCCGCTGCATAATATACTTTTTATTATTATTTCAATGGAAAATTCAAGACAACATCAAGTTTTTCAGAATTCATGAAGTTCCAAATTTTGAAGTTTCTGTTAAGAGTTCAGAAATTGGTTCTTTCGGAGGTACTAAACTTAATGGTACAAATTTTCGAACATGAAAAAAAGTTATGTGTGTTTATCTTCATGGGATGCATAAGATGGGACATGTATCTGGATCAATCAGGGCTCCTAGTCAAGATGATATAGAAGCCTATACTCGGTGGGAAGATAATGATGGCTTTGTCATGTCAATCCTATGTAGAGCAATCACTGATGATATATTACAAATGGTGGAGGAATGTGAAACTGCTGAGGGTATATGGAATACCTTAAGCGATCTATATACAAATGAGTCTAACTTTATTCAAGTTCATGAACTCATGTGCAAAGTGGCGTACTGCAAAAATGGGAAAGCAAGATATCTTTTTTTTACCAAGCTGAAAAATGTATGGGCTGAAATTGACCAGAAACGCCCATGCAAAATTAAAAATCCAGAATATATTATGTGGTACCAGAAGGAAAAGGAGCATGAACGAGTACATGCTTTCTTAAGAGGCCTTGATATAAAACATAATAGTGCTAAAGGTGAATTGCTTCAAATGTCAGATCCTCCGAGCTTGACTACCGCCTTTACATACATCCGTAAAGACGAATCTCAGCAAGAGAGTCTTCATCAGGCACATGTTGAGGTATCAAGCCTAGCCATTCAAGCTAAATCAAAGGCACATTTCCTCCAACAACAAAATTCAATTCTATTTCATCAGCAGGGCCCTCCACTAGGTTTTACCAATCACCCTCGTTCTCCCTACTCTTATTGCAATGAACATGGGCATCTTCGTGAGACTTGTTGGAAACTATATCCACACTTGAAACCAAAACGACCACATGTGCCTCGTTCTAAAGCAAAAGCAGCTGCAGTGCAAATTTTCCAAGAACCAGACTACTATGGACAGAATCATCCTTTGGAACGTGGAGGTATCCCTATAGCTTCAATAGTTGGTCATCGTAAGATTGGTATGACCTTAAATGTTTCTCACTCTGTTGGGTCTAATACTTGGATTATTGATTCTAGTGCATCTGATCATATGACTTATGATAAATCTTATTTTAATGAGTTATCTCCCCCACCAGTGTCTTATGTTACAAATGTTAATGGTGAGGCCTTTCCTGTCTTAGGTCAGGGGTCAGTTCATATCACTCCATCTTTACAGCTCCATAATGTTTTATATGTACCTGACTTATCTCATCACTTAATATCTGTCACACAGTTGAATATTGAGTCTAAATGCTTTGTAACCTTTTATCCTATGTATATGATTTTTCAGGATCTTCTTACCAGGGAAATAATTGGTTGAGGGTATATGAGGGGCATATTGTTCCGCTTGGATCAGAACTACGGAGGGGAGAAACCAGGAGCACGGGCAAGCACTGCATTGACTTATAGTTCTGATAAGCTAAGTGAAATTTGGTTGTGGCATCGCCGCTTAGGGCATCCATCTTTTAGTCTTATTAAAAAAACCATGCATACTTTATTTATTGGTGTTAGTGAGACTGTGTTGCATTATGAGACTTGTGTTTTGGCCAAGAGCCATCGTGTTACTTATTCTCCTAGTATTTCTAATAAAAGTACTATTCCTTTTGAATTAATTCATTCTGATGTTTGGGGACCATCTAAAGAACCCACTATATCAGGTATGAGATATTTTGTTTCATTTATCGATGATTGTACAACGTTATCGTGGATTTCTCTTCTTAGAACAAAAGATGAAGTTTTTTTAGTTTTTCAAAATTTTCATACCTTTGTTCAAACACAATATAATGGCATCATTCGGATCCTCCGTTCTGACAATGGGGGAATATGTTAATCATGTTTTTCAAAAAAAATTCAAAACACATGGGATTATTCACCAAATTACTTGTCCGCAAACACCGAAACAAAATGGAGTGTCTGAAAGAAAAAATCGTCATTTACTTGATATGGCTCGTGCACTCTTATTTAGTGCTTATATGCCAAAATATCTTTGGAGGGTGATATCGTACAAAGCTTCCGCCCATCTCATCAATCGTCTCCGTCTAGTCCTTAACGGAAAATCCCATTCCGTATTCTCGCATCTTACGTATCCTTATCATCCTTTCATAATCTTCCTACTCGAGTATTTGGTTGTGTTGTTTTGTGCATGTTCCTAAAAATCAACGGCCTAAATTAAATGCCCTGCACGATTATAATGTGTGTTGCTTGGTTATGGAAGTTATCGTGCGGAATTGTTGCTTTCCATCCACCAACCGTAAAGTATTATGTTACTATGGATGTTACCTTCTTTGAGGACATGAGTTATTTTTCCTCATCCGATACTGCTTTCGTCGCGGAGAATACATATTTTGAAGAAGCGTATCACGCGGTGAGGAGGCATTAGGTGAGTCACCAATCGATGTTTCAACGAGACACTGATGAGACTTCTAATTCATTGAATCCAGTAATTGCAGAAACAGATGCTTCAAGTATTCAAGCACCAAATTCACTTACAACAAATGACATTGAAGACAGAAGTGTACCCTCAGGCATTACTCCTACCCTTGATCAACAACTCCCTGGTACTAAAGGTCACTCATCTAAGGTATGTATACCTACTGATACTAATAACATCGAGTCTAATATTGGACAGTATATGTTACCAAATAGGTCTACTCGAGGTCAACCAGCCAAAAGGTATGAACTAATTATTCATGCAAAATCAAAATACCCAATAGCCAATTTCATGTCCACTAAAAGATTATCTAATTCATACAAATCATTTTTGAATCAAATATCTGGTGTATCAGTACCTAACAAAGTGCAGGATGCGTTGGGAGATCCAATATGGAGGAAGGCAATGGATGAAGAGATGGATGCATTAAAGAAGAACGATACTTGGCAACTTCTGTCACCACTACAAGGAAAAAAGATAGTTGGTTGTCGATGGGTGTTTACTATAAAACATAAATGCGATGGATCCGTAGAAATTCCAGATAAAGCTTGTCTTGTAGCAAAAGGGTTTACTCAAACGTACGGTGTGTACTACGATGAGACTTTCTTTGCTCCCGTTGCCAAAATGAACACGATTCGGGTTCTGCTTCTCACTTATCGCTAACCTAAACTGGCCACTTCGGCGCTGATGTCAAGAATTCATTTCTTCACGAGAATTAGCCAGAGGTGTACGCATAAGTCTTCCCACCGGGTATGTAAGGTTGATTCTCCCGGTAATTTTGTACGCAACGAGGAAGTCTTTGTATGGCCTCAAGCAATCCCCTCGAGCCTGGTTTGGAAGGTTTTCACAATTCATGTAAAAGGTTGGTTACAGACAGAGTAATTCAGACCACACTCTATTTCTCAAACATCAATGAAGAAGATAACAGCCCTAATCATTTATGTTGATGATATGATAATCACTGTGATGATACTATTGAGATGGATAAATTACAAAGACAGCTAGCCTTTGAATTTGAAATGAAGGACTTAGGTGAACTAAAGTACTTCTTAGGAATTGAGGTAGCTAGGGGAAGAGAAGGAATATATCTGTGTCAAAGGAAGTATATTATTGATCTGCTAACAGAGACGGGTATATTGGATTGCAAACCTATTGGCACTCCTATTGAGCAAAACCATTGTTTAGCAGAGTATCCAGATCAGATACCAACTGATCGAGCCCGCTATCAGAGATTGGTTGGACGTTTGATTTACTGAGCTCATACTAGACCAGATGTTGCATATGCAAAGAAGCGTATGTGAGTCAATTCACGCACAATCCAGTGAACCATATGAATGCTATGGGGAGTAATGTTCTCAAACACAACAATCCTCTTAAAGTACGTGGATTCACGGATGCAGATTGGGCAGGAAGTATTACAGATAGAAAGTCAACATCGGGTTATTTCACCTTTGTGGGAGGAAATTTGGTTACATGGAAAAGTAAGAAGCGAGAATGTGGTGACAATTTAGTCCGAGGCGAGCATGTAGGTATGGCTCATGGGGTTTGTGAATTCTTGTGAATAAGAACTTTGTTATTAGATTTGGGTTTTGAACTCAAAAATACTACGCAGTATGTATTGTGACAATCGGGCAGCCATTGATATATCACAAAATCCAAGACAACATGATCGCACTAAGCATGTAGAGGTTGATCGTCACTTTATAAAAGAGAAGTTAGATGCCAAACTTATTAGTTTTCCTTTGTTCCTACGAAAGAGCAACTTCAGAGATATGCTTACCAAAGGAGTCTCCAAGAAGTCATTATATGGCTCACTAAGCAAGTTGGGCATGATTGATATCTACGCGCCAACTTGAGGGGGAGTGTTAATAAATCATTAAATGGTATATAGTTATATGCAACTAATATACTTTATAATCTGTATATTAGTTGTATGCAACTAATATACTTTTCCTAAAAGCACTTTTAGGAAAAGCATATTCCTTTTTTTCTATATTTATACATGTATTAATCTTCAGTGTAATCTGTACCTTGTAAATACATTCAGTGAATTCAATTGAGAACACATGAGAGATAAATGGAACGCATGATCATGACTAATAACTCATTGATCCAAGATAATTATTATGTTGTAAAATCATCACCACCACAATTCATACAAGGAGCTACAAATGTTTCTCAAAGCAACAATGTTGAAAATAACCAAAACTATAATCAAGGTAGATGAAAAGGACCCAAAGGTAACTCATTACAATGTCAAATATGTAAGAAATTTGTCCATACTACAACTAAATACTACTTTCGATATATGAGTTCCAAAAACAATTCTCCAAACACTCAAAATGTCCTACCTAGAGACAATGGAAAACCATATAGAGGCAATGGAGGACCACGAGCTAATGTAGGTCAAGTTTAGAACAATAAAATACCTCATAGCATAGATCAAATTCATCTACCCACCAGTGCGCCAGTCTTTAACCATCCAAACAACTAACCTCAGAACTGACCTCCATCAAACTACTATCCACCATTACCACCTCAAGCATTACTAGCACTAGATGTTACATAAACAACATTAGAAAATAATGCATGGTTCATGGACACTGGAGTAACTTATCATCTCACAAATGAGTCCACGTAGATTCAACACTCAAATGCTTATATTGGAGATGCAACTATGATGCTAGGTAATATGACTACAATACCTATATCTCATTATGGTTCCATAATTTTATTCAATAGCACACAATCACTGCACTTACATAAGCTATTACTTGTTCAAAAACATGAAAACAATTTAATATTAGTAAAGAAACTCTATGAAGATAACAAAGTATCAGTTGAGTTTTTAGCTAATAGTATCCATATTAAGAACCTGATAACTCAGACTATTCAACTTATTGGAGGAACTAAGTATGGACTGTATAAGATTAGCTCCTATGGATTTTCTTTGCACAAAAGTGCAATTTAGGAAAGCTTCTCTTCATGAAGCATTATGGCATGAGAGGATAGGACATCATCATGTCTCTATGGTACAACATATAGCCTATTCTTTAAACAAAACAATTACACCAAATAGTTATCTAGAGGTATGTGGAGCTTGTCAACTTGGAAAATCTCACAGAGTTCCCTTTAATCACACATATTATATCTAAATTTTCTTTAGAAACAATACTTATAGACCTTTGGGGTCCGGGACCAATTATCTCTATCCATGGAATGAATATTTTATCTTATTTATTGATTATTGTACACTTTTCAATGGATTTATTTTTTGCATAACAAGTCAAGAGTAGCATATATTTTCTCGCACTTTGAAGCATATGTAGTAAGACAGTTTAATACCAAAATCCATCAATTATAAAATGATGATGGCACTGAACTAAAAGGACTTCACATTTCTTTTAAAGTGGTTATCATAAAAGGATTTATTGCCCTTACATAACTTCCCAAAATGGTATAATTGAGTGCAAAAATTACCATGTTATTGAGACTAGTTTGACTATATTGATTTGAGTTAAAATACATTTAGTCCATTGGGAATACAACTTTAAAATAACTATGCATTTAATAAATAGGATATCATCTAGAAAACTTAACAATACCAGTCCATATAAGCATCTGTTTAAAACAAAACTAGCCTATGACTACAAGAGGATATTTGGGTGCCTTTGCTACATACATCTTAGACCTTATACTCACTTTAAATTAGAATCACGCTCACTACCTTGTGTTTTTCTTGGATATATAGCTCACTATAAAGGATTTTGGTATCTTGAGAGTCTTTCACAAAAAGCCTATGTCTTTACTCATGTAGTGTTTAAAAAAAATGAATTTCTATTTCTTAAATTTCCATCTAATGCACACCCACTCTATCAATCAACACCATCCCAAATGTATGCTTCAATTCCTACTGTTGGTACTGGCTCCAATTCAATATACAATACATTACCATTTAATGTTCCCTATATACAAATAACAATCCAAATTCCTTATGCACCATCTCTTAGACCCCATTAACTCCCTTATTCCTCTTTGTCCATCAACTAGCAATGGCATATCCCATCACATTTTGTCTTCATCTCTAACATTTGAACCTATTCCCATATCTTCATCTACTACATCATCAGCTACTCTTTCTCGTCTGAATCTCTCACATCTCTCTACTTCATCATCTTCACCACCTATATTACCCAATAGAAATGATGTATTTGATACATCAGGGATGCATCTCACTATTGATCTTCCTCTCATCTCAAATAATTTTCCTTCCATAGTTCACACCATCCTTGATATTATCAATGTTCATCCTATGAACACTCTTACCAAAACAGTCACTTTCAAGCCTAAAGTTTTCAAAACCATTGTCATTTTAACAAAACTTAAAATAGTTAAACAACCCCTTTTGACACAAAAATGAAAATAAGCAATGAATACTAAGTACCACACTTATTCAAAAACAACACATAGGAGTTGTTCCCCCACCCAAATCATGACAAGGTCATTGGAAACAAATATATCTTTAGAACAAAACTCAAGTAAGATAAAACACTAGAGAAATATAGAGCTCAAGCTATAGCTAAAGGTTTCGAGCAAAAGGTAGGTATTGACTACAAGGAAACATTCAATCCAATAATTAAACCCATCATCATACACTACTACAAAACAGACTATTAAAGTCGGTTCAGCTAGCCGACTTTAAATTTTTATTTTTTTTAACAAAATTTACTCATTTTTTATTATACTCAAATTAAAACCTATATTCGATCACTACATAATAGCAGAAAAAAACTAAAATTTGTTTAACAAATAGTTTAAATAATACAAATAATTAAAAAATTAAATATTAATTAATAGCAGAAAAATTATCATGGTGTTGTCTTATGTTATTCAAGATCATTATATTTTTCTCCTAATGTTATAATACAAAACCTACATATATAATACAAAAAATTATATGATTAAATAATAACACATAATAACAGAAAAAATATGAATAATAAGTACGTAGTATTAATAGAAATACTTACAAGAGTAAATGGAGTGACAAAATGATGAAAATGAAGAAAACATGTTGCTTTGTAAGTGAGAAATGGGTATAAATTTTTTGAGTATTTTGCTCAAAAAAATAGGGGATCTAAAAGATAAGTTAGAGAGTAAGAAAACCCACTAATCGGCGTTGGAATTGGTGGTTGTAGGTGGCCAAAAAATGAAAAAGAGTGGATGAGGTTTTGGGTTTTTGAGAGTTATGCAACACTTGGAATAATTTCTGTCTTGGGAAGAAAGAAGAGAAAAGAAAAGAAAATATCCACGTGTGTAACGTCGGTTCTACGTGTCAATCGACGCTATCCACGTAGTTCGTAGAGTCGGTTGATGTGTCAAACTGACGCTACACGTCAACCGACACTATGTGTAGCGTCGGTTCTACACCAAACTGACTTTAAATTCATTATAAGTCAGTTTTTTCCAAAAATTGACTTTACATATCGACTTAAATACCTATTTTTGTAGTAGTGATGAGGATAATGCTTACTCTTGTTCTCTTTGAAAATTAGCTAGTTAGATAAATTGAACTTAATACAACCTTCCTCAATTGAGATATTGAGAAATATGTTTACATGTCACAACCAAGTGGTTTCCTTGATCCTATTCATTCTGATTATGTATGAAAGCTCAAAAAGACTATATAAGGAATAAAACTAGCCTTTTTCAAACAACCCAATGCTAACAACTCTATATTGATCTATAGTCATCAAACAAACATCATTATCCTTCTCATCCATGCAAATAATATCTTGGTCAAAGGTAACAATCTTTATCCCATTCAAACTTTCATTATAAAACTAAACAATATATTCTTTCTAAAGGAACTTGGAGATCTCCATTTTTTTCTTGGCATAGAGGTGGAACGTAAATAAGATAGTTTTCATATGAGACAAACCAAATACATCACTAAATTATTAGACAAAATGCAACCTCATGATACCAAAGCTGTGTCCATACGCATGGTAGCAAGGAAATTTATATCCAAATATGATGGTATACTCTCTCTGATAATGAAGCTACACAACACAGATCATTAGTAGGTGTATTCCAGTATTATACACTCACAAGACTTGATATAAGTTACATAGTTAATAAACCATGTCATTTTCTTCATGCCCCAATAACAGCTCATTTCATTGCAATAAAGAGATTATTAAGATACCTCAAAGGGACTGTGGATTTTGAGTTGATGTTGAACAAATCAAGCAGTTTGGCCCTCCTAGTCTACACAAATGTTGATTGGGCAGCTAGAATTGATGATAGAATATCAATAAAGGGTATTGTGTGTATCTTGGAAATGCTTTGATCTCTTGGAACTTTGCGAAACATAAGGTAGTCTCAAGATCATTCACTGAAGCAAAATTTTGAGCTTTAACATATGGCATCATTGAATGTTATAGATAAAATGAATACTAGCTGAGTTATAGGTTTAAATTCATGCCATTCTTGTTTATTTTGATAATGTAAGTGTTGGATATTTAGCTAAAAATCCAATACTTCAATCATACATTAAACATGTTGAGATTGATTTTCATTTCATAAGAGAAAAAGTTCTAGATGATATTTTAAATGTGGAATAAACACTTAGTTAAGAACAGATTGCAAATATGTTAACTAAGCCCTTATCTACGTACAAGTTTCAAGAACTCAAAAATAAGCTCATTATTATTCACAAATTATGAGCTTACGAGGAAATGTTAGAATAAATAAAATAATATTATTATATTAAGAGTTTGTTACTTTTAATTGGCATGTACTTAGATACCTTAGCTAGCACCACCTTTTTTGGGTAGGTTATTATAACCATTTTCATGTACACCTAGCACTAGTGTGTGTGATGTATTTTCTTTCCTTATATACGTTGTTAGTCTTATCATTAATACAATCAAGTATTTTCAGCATCATCTTTATTATTTCTCTTCTCAATAAATCTCATCTTTCTTAGGTAAGAAATTCATTACAATGAATACTTTTTAAGTTGAACTACAATCATTTAAACTCATTCAATATTAAACTCTATTTAATTCGACCATGTTCAATAGTATTATAGTGTTACTTTTATTGTCATAAACTTTAAAGGTATTATTTTATGTTATTTCCCGAAACTACTTAACATCAATATATCATTCCTTAGCACATAAAAAAGGTATTATTTAATTAGATTCAAATGGTCTTAAAAATCCACAAAGATGCTATTTTTAATTTTGAAATAGAAATAACTAGATTTAATTATATTAGATTCAAATAGTCTTAAAAAGCCACAAAGATGTTATTTTTAATTTTAAAATAGAAATAATTAGATTTAATTATATATATCATAATAAAGAGCTTTTAATTCGATTATTAATGGGTTTAAAAAAGATTTGAAGTAATTGAAATGACTTTAATTTTTAAGTCGATTATAGAGTAGAAGTTTAACGATAGAACCATCTTAAAATTTAGTTTTATGTGTCAATAGATTTAAAATTTAAAGTCGATCCTACGTACCAATCAACTTAAAGTTTTAAGTGGATTTAATAGTAGAATTGGCTTAAAATGGTATAACCCATAAACATATTTTGGTTATTTTCTATTAACCTTCCTACATGTTTTAAATCACATAATAACAAAAAAAACCAAAATATCTTTAAAATAGTTTTTAAAACTTTTTATTCACTCAAAAACTAGATATTAATTAATTACTTAAGTACTAATTTATAACAAAAAAATAATTTATATCCAATACATATATATATATATATATATAAATTTAACTTAATTACAGTATTATTAAATATTATAAGCAAGTATACATGTTTATAATATATTAGATATAAAATTACATGTATCCATTATTATATGCAATTTTACAAGATAAACACATTATAATAAGATATCTATGTTATTCATTATTATCAGATTCTTCTTGTTATATTATAATTTGAAATATGTGTTCTATTTATTCTTCTAATAAATCTTCAAAAATTAATCTATCATAGCTCGTTTTACTTCAATCAAATAAATGCGTGTATTTAAATTTAAAATAAAAATTTAATATTATAAATTCAGAAAAAATAAATATTTTTTCAATTTTTATGAGTTAAAATTCGTTTATGTACACTTCTTTCACGTACACTAACACACAAAAAGATTAAAAAAAAAATTTGCCCCCGTTTTAAATACATGTGTGATAATTGCTTACATGCCCCCCTTTTTATTTTTTAACTTTTTTTCCCTTATACGTTAACTTATTGTACAATTGTACAACAAATAATGCATTTAATTAAAATGCTGTCCTATTTTATGTAAAGTACTGTATTTGTTTTTTAATTCAATTCATAAGAAGTGTGAAGAGGAAACAATTGAACTATAAGATGATTCCTTAATTGTAATTACTAGAAATTGTACAACCAAATGTTATAAGAAAGAAAAAATATATATTAGTTATGAATGATTGATGATGTGGTAATATAAGTTAATAAAATGAAAAATAAGAAGGGTACTAATTGGACAACCAGATTGATGTAAAGAAAAAAAATTATATATTAGTTATGAATTATTGATAACTAATATTTTATTTTAAAGCGTAACTGTCAGCTACATTTTTTTTAAAATAACAACAAATAAAATTAGTTATTAATATCGCATACTTTACTCATAAATTAATGTATAATTTTTTTTTTATAAAAAATTTGAGCATAACGTACGATTGCATTTAAGAAAAAATCTGGGTTATTGTTATTAAAAAAAAAAATCAAAACGCATTTAATTTTGAATTAATGTCTACACTAAATTACCCAAATTGCACCATATATTTAAGGCAACTTCTGAGTTACCAATTGCAATAGAAGTGTTAAAGGTAATTAAGTGGATCAAACGAGGGAGAACTGATGATGTCGAGATGAAGTTCATCTACCATGGTCTTTTATAGGATTTGAACGTGTACACTAACAAATGTATAGTTAAACTTGAAGTGTTTGTAGAAATTAATTTATTATTTAATTTTAAATTTTCATAAATTTACTATCATATCTACCACTTTCATTATAAATATACTACCAAATTTCTTATAATTTTGTTACAAAATCTATCATTATTTGTTATATATTTTGATGGTAGATTTATACCACTAATAATAATTTTAGTGATAGGTTTTATATGAAAATAATAAATTCGTAATACTTATAAAAATTTGATGATAAATTTATCACAATTCAAAATTAGATGATATATTTGTATAAACTCCATAAATTCGATGGTAAAATTTTTAGATTACTCTATTTAAATTGAGTTTAATTATTTATTTATAGTGATAACAAAAATTAAATTTCTTTACAAATAATATAAATTAATTAATAATTAATTTAAATTAAATAATAATTTGTATTATGTTATCTTCTAGATTGTTTTGCATATTTACACCCCTATTTTGGATGCGTAGATGGTTGAATTTCCTTAAATTGTCTAACTCTAGTAATGCAAAATTTATTCAACCACATTCATTTATTATCTTTTAATTTAACTAATATGATATATTTTCTAATTTAATTATCACTTTCACGAAATTTTCTTAGTGAAATTTAACCAAAAAAATCATGAAAAAACATAGTCAATCTCTTCATATTTTGATAAGTTACAAATTTTTTATGTTTATCCTAAAAATAGATATCTAAAATTTACATTTTAATGAAACACAGAACTTATTTTTTGTCCGTGAACTTTGCACCTTGTTGTAAATGTACCGAAGGAAGAAGGAGAAAAAAAAAAAACTTTCTGGACATTAATGATAAAATGTGTCCTTCTCACTAATGTTGTTATTTTCACTAATAAAAAATAATTATATGTGCTAGTGATTTTATACTTTCAAAGAGAGAAAACAAGATTAATTAAATCCATTAAGATCCGGGAATTGTAGGAAAGAAATTTGAAACTATTTTTTACACATATACAATTAATGTTGGACTAAACCTATGTCAAATGCAAAGATCAATCACAAGGAATATATACATACAATCATTTTATATAACATCACATAGTGAGACATTTTATACTTCAACTACAAAATAACACTGTTACTACAAAATAAAATACAAATATGATGCATAATCATAATATAAAAACTGAGAGAATAGTAAAAAGTGTACATTCCAAAAATATGATACATAGTCACAATAAAATAATAACATAAATTTCAATAATATATTAATCATTCGAAAAAATCACCACATTACTATATAATTTAGATTAATTTAACCTTCAATATTATCAATTTTAACTCGTAATGTTTAATTTTAACTTAATTTCATAAGGAGAGTAATTGAAGTAAAACTTGCAGAATTGCTCATTTTGTATAGTATTACGATAAGGATTTAAAGGAATGAAAAGACTTTCATTCAAGTATGTAGCACTTGGGTAGCTTGAATTGAAGTTTTATCGATAAGGCAATGGCTTACAAAGGACTAAACTAGTATCAAACAATAACATACATAGATTGGTATAATTGCTTGCATACATGGAAGATTTGAGCAAATTATGCTATCATTTGATTGGTGTACAAGAATGGCATGGATAAGATAGTATTAATTGTAGATTTCAAATTGTAATAGAAGGTCAGGATTAAATATTGTATAACTAACTTCTAATTAAAGTTTCTTAACTGTTTTTCTTCCTTCTCTAGCATTGAACTTACAGTTTTCATAAATATTAGCCTAAATAATTATATCATCATTATTAAATCAAATAGAAATACAAAAATAAAAAGTATTATTCAAAAAATATAGATTTCTGTTAAAATTTAGTATAGATCATCGTTTTGTTACATGTTATCAAAGCACTTGAAAAGCTAACGCTAGAAATGGATAAAATGAATGAACATGAAGAAGATTAAAGAGAAGAGAATCCAAAAATTATTGAACAAGAAAACAGAGAAAGATGAATAAAAAAGCATAGAACTGATAAAAAATATCTCATTTCAAAGTCAAGTAACATCCATAAAATTGAATAAAGAAAACTATAATATTTGAAAAAAATAAGTGCTAAGGATCTTGTGGAGCTATGATCTTTAGGGATTTGTGTTGGGAGCCACAAAATGTCCACCAAGAATTGTGCAAGATGAGGGAAATGTTCAACGAAAGCTACGAGCCAAATAGGATAGGATGATAGAATCATGGTTGATTAGCATAATTAATGAAGAGTTTGAGAATAAGGTTTCTGACTGCGAAAAAAGTGCAAAAGTATGGACTTGGTTGAAGAGTTACTTCTTATCACACTCACGTGCAAGAATAATGCAATACAAGGCAAAAATGAGTGCTATCAGGAAGGATGCTCAAACTATAAGTGAGTATATGCAGAAGGTGTAGTCTATAGCATCTTGGTTAACATCAACATGATGTATAATATTATAGGAGGATCAAATCATAACAATCATATATGGGTTGGATGCTGAGTATGATTCTATTGTGGCTAGAATTTAAGAGGCAAATGTAACTTTACAAGAAGTGTTGCACAAGCTTCTAAATTATGAAATTAGATTAGAAAGAGGGAATACATCAGTCTATTTACTACCTAAAACAAATCTTCCTAACATGAATGCAAATTTTGGAAGACAAGTAACCTCTAATTCCATTGATAACATGAATCTTGATGGCAAGTATTCAATCTTTAACTAACATGCCCAATCATCACCCATAATGAGAAATCTTAAGCCAAGAAACCTCAATGAATATATGGACCATCTTGTTATAAATTTCAATCAGCCAATAAATCAAAGGTTATAGGATGTTTAGTTCTTTACAAAACTATTATAATGATTAAGGTTTTCATAGATGAAGTGGAAGAAAACTTAACCCTTCAAGACAACAACGTCAAATTTGTGACAAGGCTAGCCATTTTGCAACAAAATGCCGCACAAAATTGACAATAATTTTGTTTCATTCAATCAACAATCTTAATCACATTTCCTATGTCCCAATACTCAAGCTTTTTCTTTAAACAATTCTAATTCAAATCAATTTGATAATTTCCTGAATCCAAATACCCTCTTAAACTTTCAAATAACACTATAGGCAAATCATCCTAACATGAATTTAAATGTCCTACCATATACACCTTAGGCACAAATGGCCTTAATAGCACTAGTAGTAAATATGTCTCAATCGAATATCAATCCAACAATACAATGTCAAAACATCAATCCTAATCAATATACAAGCAACATTCCTAATCAAAATATACAAGCTTTTACATCTGTGCAAACACAAAATAGCAACTCTAACAGTCAAATGCTTTTTGAAACACAAAGCATATTCCTAAGTGTCATGTATACTTCTCCAAACAATGTTGGTGATCCAACATGGTTTCCCAATAGTGGTGCCTCAAACAACGTCACTTTTAACCCATTAAATCTTGTAATTATCACTGAATTTCTTGGAAGAGAACAACTTTAGATAGACAATGGAACTGGACTACCTATTTCCAATATTGGTATGAAATTCTTTACTTTCTCTCTTTCTAGTGACAAGAAGTTTGCTTTAACGAATCTACTACATATACCTAGCATAGATAAATCCTCTTAGTGTCTCATAGTTCCAATTTACTACATATACCTAGCATAGATAAATCTCCTTAATGTCTCATAGTTCACAAAGAACTATACATAGAATTTCACCTTGACTCTTGCTATGTGAAGGACAAGAGAACATGTTTGACACTGATTCAAGGCATATTAAGGAATGGACTTCATGTGTTCAACTTGCATTTGGAAAGAGCCTTGCAAAAAAATGATGCGAAGATGATACAAGGAGATTCTTATTTCAAGAAAATAACACTCAAAATTGAAGCATAAATAGCAATGAAGTCTGTAGCAATAAAGAATTTAGTTTTTTGGAAACATGGCACATGAGACTTCGACATCCATCGTTGAAGATAACCAAGCATGTAATGAATTTGGTTAGTAATAAATACAAGAATATTGTGTTAGATACATCTTGATTTTTTTGTACTGCTTATCAGTTAGAAAAGATTCATAAGTTGACATTTATAAACTTAGTAAACAAGAGGACAGAACCCTTAGAGATTATACATTTTAGCATACGAGGACAAGCCCTAATTGTATTTTCTCTTGGATTCAAATGGTATGCACATTTCATTGATGAGTACTCCAAATTGTTTTGGTTTAATTTTCTAAAAAAGAAATCAAATTGTATGAAGGTATTTGTCATGTTTAAAGTAAAAGTTGAACTGTTAACTAGGAAAAAGTTTAAAATGTTACAAATTGATAGAGAGGGAGAGTATAACAGTTTAATGACATTCTTAAGATCTCATGGAATTGAACGAAAAAATGTCTTGTCCATATACTACTGAGAAAATGGCTTAGTTGAATGAATGCATAAATAGGTTATAAAGATAGGGCTAAGTATGTTATATCAGAGTTCCATACCACTATCTTACTAGGATGAATCTTTCTATGTTATTTTTTTTCTCACAAAAAGGTATCCAACTCAATACTCAACAATACTAGTCCTTTGGAGGTATTATTTTCTGTCAAACCAAACTATCATTCATTAAAACATATGGTAGTGAATGTTTTCCACTTACCAAACCCTATAATAGTCATAAATTTGCATATAAATCCAGCCTGTGCACTTTTTTTGGGTATAGTCCCTTTCATAAGGGTTATAAATGCTTAACTCAAGATGGAAAGCTACTTATTTTGAGGCATGTCATTTTGATGAAAACATTTTTCCATTTGAAGAAAAAGCCAAAAACATGTCAATTACACATCATCTTAAGCAACCTTACCATTTATGTTTACCCGACACTGCCAAAGTTAACTTTCTTGATATGGCAATAATACATAATCATCCTTATTCATCGTGGCTCCATACATGTTTATTAATAAAAACTTATGCCAAAATTTCCCACCTCATATGACTACGATTGGAAAAGGTGAATTTTTATAAAACAAGTAATGTCAATTTTTTCCTTATCTCACATTGCTATTTTACATCACTTAAGAGATGTATAAATAGAAAAAGGGTTGGTTATTGGGTTTGGGTCCCAAGGAGTACCCACTTTTATGGAAGGGGAGAAAACTAGGCAAATGTGATACCACAGACGCGCGTGTGCGTGTGTGTGAGGTGGCATTTTATTTTTTGGAATTATTTATTTATTTATTAAAATATTTTTCCATTCAAAAATGGTCATTACCTTTTTACTCAAAAAATAGACATTATTTTCTTTACTCAACAAATGGATGTTATTTTTCTTTACTCAGAATATGGCTGTTATTTTTTCCTTACTCAGAAATATCCGTTAAATGGTTGTTACTCTTCTTTACTCAGAAAATGACTATTACTCTTCTTTACTCAAAAAAATGGTCGATACGCTCTCCACCGAGACATGACCGTTATTATCATAATGGCCACACATTTTCTGAAACATATAAATAGAGGGTCTTAGCTCTCAGTTTCTACACAACAATTTGTAAACATATCTCACTAAGAAAAAGGCTCTCAGAAAGAAAAAGAAGAACATCCTAAATTATTTTTTTAGTTTTCCGAGCAACAAAATTTTACAGGTGTAGCATTCCAGTCTTCATCAGTGTAGTGAAGTTCTAAGATAGAAAACAAAGATTCTTGGTTGTTTTATCCTGGGGACAATGAGGCTATGTTTGCTTGCATAAGTTTGGGCAGAACTGCAAAACATCTTAAAGAGATCGACCTAGTCCGCTACTCAACCCAAGAAGTTAATTTCAAGTTATTGGTAATATTAGTTTTACATTATTTTCACGTACTTGTTTCAACAACTACTTTTGGAGCATCTCTGAAAAAACCTGCATTAATATATGCTTGAGCTTTCAAATCTATATCTCCCATAATATAATGTCATTTGATGTGTAATACCTAATGAAATCAAGATTGAAAGAGATATAGAAGGTTGGAATAGATGAATACAATAACAGTCTTGAATTGAATAATACTAAATTGTACAATGTACAAATATATATAAATGACCAAAGTTTTTGATTGGTTGAAGTAGCTGACTGAGTAACTAACTTAACAAACTATTACAGCTAATTCTTTACACTATAGTGTGTGCTAGCAATGTACAACTTAACACAATCTAATAGCTCCTCTTAAACTCATGTAGGTTGAGTAAGCACGATGTGTTTGGTTTTTAAAGAAGTGAACCTTGGTTTAGGCAAAGGTTTGGTCAAAGTATTTGTCACTTGTTTTTATGAAAGAGTAAATAACACCTCTAATTTTTTGGAAAGTATTAAGTTACAAATGAGTGAAAATCAATTTCTAACATGTTTCAACATAGTATGCATGATTGGATTGGTTGATAAATGTTTTGCACTCAAATTGTTAGTGAACAAAATAAATAGCCTCTTGTACTTGCAGTTCTTTCAACAAAGACCACAACCACACATTCTCTAATGAAGCTAGAGAAATGGCTTCATATCTTAACTCGCACTACTCCTAACAACCACCTTTTACGTTGAAGACATCCAAAAGATTAGATTATAACCAAAATAGATTAAATAAGCACTTGTATGCTTCCTATCATCACTACAACTTACCTAGTCTGCATCGAAGAAGCCAATAAACCCTAAACCATCTGACTTATGAAATTGAAAGCCATGGTTTAGAAAACCTTTGAGGTATCTAAGAACTTTCTTCGCTGTTGTCCAATGGATATTAGTAGGAGCATGTAAGAATTGACATAACTTATTGAGTACAAAGATTATATTAGGCCTACTAACCATATAGTACTGGAGAGTAACAATAATGCTTCTAAAAGTAGTATGATCAAACAGAAGAGCACCATCATACTTAGACAACTTGGAACCTTAAACCATAGATGTCTTGAGTGGCTTAAAATACTCCAAACAAGCCTTTATAAGGAGTTACGTTGACATATTTTGTTGACAAAGATAAAGAATATCAACATATCTTTTGACTTCAATACCCAAGAAGAAATGCAAATCACCGAGATCTTTTAAAGAGAAGTTAGTGCTCAAGAGAGAAACTAACTCCTTCATATGAGCTTTGTCACTACCTGTGACAATAATACCATTTATATAAACTAATACAATAGTTTTGTAGTTTCCTGTAAATCTAAGAAACATACAAGTGTCTTCTGGTACCAAGCTCTAAGAGTTTCTTTTAGACCATGTAGAGCTTTAGTCAATGTACTCACCAAATCAGAATGTGCCTTGTACTCAAAACTAGCTGGTTGCATCATTTACACTGTCTCATATAACTCCCCATTTAGGAAAGTATTACTTATATCCAATTGTTTCAAATCCCATCCAAAATAAAGAGCTAAGGAAAACACCATTCTAATGGGGTGAGACTTCATAAAATGAGAGAAAGTCACCTATGTATACCCTTTGGCAACCAAACTAACCTTGTACTTATCTAGACATCCATAACTCTTTAATTTTATTATGTAGACCCACTTACATACAATAGGATCTACCTCACTTGAACAAGGCCTAAAACTCATTAGACATAGTTGCATCCCACTGAATAATGCCTCGCACATCTGAAAAATTAGGTGGCTCAGCAAGAATAACTTGTTTTTGAGGTGAATGTAAAATCAAATGGATCATTAGCCGTATAGACCATTTCTTAAAATTGGTGATCGTCGGATGTGTAGGACCAGAGAGTAAAGTAGTAGGAGCAACAGTAGGTAAGTCAACAAACAGTTCACTTGGAATAGACTCTAATGAAGAGGACACCAAAGATAGTGTAGAAGGATGCTCACCAAGAGAAGGAACAAAAATAGGTGAGAAAATAAACACACCAAGATGAGAAGAAGAAACTAATGAGGAACCATGACCATCAAGGTGAGAATAAGAAGAAACTAGTGAGGGCAATGACCACTAATAGAATGTGACAAACTAGGTGAAAGAAGTAATTGTTGAAGGTAATAGAGGAAAGCTAGACAAAAGATAATGATAAACCTACTCACGAGTGTGTAGACAATCAGAATTAAGATCAGTGGACTTAGAATGAACAAAGATCACATGCATGCTTGTGTACAGTTGACCAGATGAATTATCATGGCACATATATCCATATTGTTTTGAAACATACCCCAAAAACAAAGAGGATGTAGACTTGGGTTAGAGCTTGTGTTTATTGAAAAACCTAAGACTTGGATAACACAAACAACCAAAAGATCTAATGAAAGTAAAATATGGATTTTTGCCATAAAGCAACTAGTAAGGAATTTAAAAATTTAAAGCCTTCGAGGGTGACCTGTTTAAAGCAAAAAATAGTTGTACGAAAAACATAAATCCAAATTTTTAGAGGCATATTAGCATGAAAAAGTAAAGCTAAACCAATCTCTACAACTATGCGATTTCTACACTCTATTGCACCATTTTGTGCAGAACTATGTGGATAGGTTATTGTGTGTGCAATACCTAAAGCACCAAGTTTGGTTATGAGGAAAGAAAATTCTTTCCCATCATCAGACTAGACCACATTAATTTTAGCTTCAAAATTCCTTTCTACCATTTGCATAAAACTAGCTAGTAAAAAAGGATTGAGCCTCATCTTATGTTTTTAAGAAGAATAACCACATATATTTGGTACAATCATCCACCACAAGTAAAAAAAAAAAAAATACTGAGCACCATTATTAGAAACTATACGTTAGTCTTCAATAATAATCACAATTCACAAGGAAAATAAAAGTTTCTAATTATAATCACTAGAGGAATTCTAAAGACATACCAAATAATCCTAACATAGGAAAATATAAAAAATGAGCATAAAAATTTGATATAAATTTGTGTGTTATTAGCATTTTTCATAATCTCAAGGGTAACTTCTTACTGCTTTTGGTGCAGTGAATCTTCCACTGCAGTAGTAGCATCCTCTGTGTTCTTGGGACGTTTGACAAAGTTTGAACATCGAGATTCAGTATTTGTAGCTAGTTTAAGACATGGAAAGATGGCAAGAAAGATGATGAAAACAAAGAAGATAGAAATCATAGAGACCATCATGATCTTCCCATGAAAGCCATACTCCCTATCTTTCAAAAATTGAAGCTCGTTTTGCTGCTGCTTTGGAGGTTCAGCAGCCATCGAACCAGAGCTTGGTGTCCATGTTGGTGCTGTCATGTTTAACATTATCTTCTTTATTTTATTTAATTTTATGTAAAATATGAAAATTCTGCTACTGTTAATTTATTTATGGACCATATAAATATGTTTTGTTTTATGCTAGAATTAATTTCATAGGTGGGAGAAATTATTTTTAGTTGAAAAGATTGAATGAGAATATTTTTCTGGGTTTTATTGTTATTTTTAATGAAAATATAATTTTTTTTTTAAATTAGACTAGATTACTTCTATAAAAAATTACAGATTAAGCTACTTAATTTTCAAAAATGGGACAAAAAAACTTTATTAAAGAGTGAAATTATTATTACGATCCAAATCCTTAAAAATATAGTTGAAAATTATGTAAGTGTGGGCTCTTATGATAGAGCTGTGACTGGTTGGAAATGGCAGGACAATTTAATTCATTTGTTTTGTTGTGGTCGGTGTGAAGATGAGGTATGTAGAGGTGAAGTCATGGGTGGCTTGAGCCCCACTGTTCTTACTTCTGCTTTATGCCTACCCGAGTGAGATTGATTAGGCATCTAAATTTGGACTCTTAAATTTGAGTCAAACATTTCACTCTAACTTGGTTCAAAGATCAATTAGGTTTGAAGAAATCTTGACCAGCCCGATTCGAAAAGTCTCAAGTCTTAAAACCGATTATTTTAAGAGGGGTGCCAGAGACACCTCGTAACATTTACCATAGAAAAAAAAAAGAAGAAGCACTTTAGTGTAATTTTCAACTAAAATGTTTTAATTTTATAATTAAAATATATATATATATATATATATACTTTAATTTTTAAAAACACAAAAAATAAGTCTATGCCATTATAATCTACTTAAAATTTAAAATAAATTTAAATTAAAAACCAACTTAAAATTAAAAAATATTAAAAAATAAAAAAATAACGTCAATTAATTTGTACAATTAATGATGAAACACATGTCATGTTCATTGATCAAAATACTTATTTGATTAATGAAGTAACAATAATATATGAACAATATAAATGGTTTTAATTGTTGTGCAATATACTTGTTAATGTATTAATAAAATTCTAAATATAATAATTATAAAGATTATAATATGTATCATGGTACGAAACTTGAGTGTTTTTTTTTTATTTTACTTGAAGGATGTGATAAATATCTTATAAGTTAATTTATAAAAAATATTATGTAAATAAAAATTGTCTTATTTCATACCATAAGCGATTAAATAATAAATTTATATACCATAAAAAAATAGGGTTGAATTAGAGAATTCTTTTCACATTCCAAATTAATTAGTAGTAATTAATAATTTTAGTTGTTTGTACCTATTAATTAATAATTTTTGTTATTTGTACTTTCGATTTTTAATATTTTGAGTAATGTATAAAATAAAAATAGAATGATATTTCTTTCTCATTTTTTTTTCATTTTCATAATAAAAATAGATAATTATAAATTAGAATAATTCATAATAATAAATACATTATATTTTTCGTGTATATACTTGAGTTTTAAACTTTTATTTTTCAAAGAAAAAAGTTTTTATTTCTTGTTGTAAAAAATATAAAAAAATATGTTATAATAAGATTGTGAAAAAATATATTATGATAAGATTGTGAAAGTATATGACCAATCAATATTTTTAATTATATAATTAAGAGAGACAAAATGTTAGGGACATGTTTTCATGTTCACTATATATATATATATATATATTTGTCCGTTCGGTTTGGATATCAAATTTACATATATCAAGAAAATATGAATGGTCAAAATAAGGGACAAGGAAGGTTAAAATAATTTTAATAAATTTTTTATAAACTCTTCCTTTCATATAATAATCAAATCATAAATAATATATTACATTATTTAATTATTTTCTTTTTCCTTTTCACACTTAATATTTTTCACCCCATTTTTTTCATATAAATATAAGATTCAAAATTTCCATAGGCAAAGAAATAATAATTGAAGCAGGGGTAAAATTAGAAATATATTTTAAAAGAGTTTAAAGTGTAAATTTTTATACAAAATGGAAAGATTTATTTAAATATTTAAGAATAAAAAATATACCACAATATTGATTCAATTAAAAGTTAAGAATTACGATATATTTTTCTTAATTAGAGATAAAAAATTTCATGTCATGTTACATGAGAAAAATTAAGTTAGAATATTATAATTTATAATGAAAATTATCTAATATAAATAAAAATATAATAATTTAATAAATATTAACATCACACATGTATAAATGTTAAAAACTAAAATTAAAATAAACGTATTAAAATATAAAGAATAAGATATTTTTAAGATTTTAAGTTTTACAATATATTTAAAAATATATATTATTAAAAAATAAAAAAAATAACAAATATATATATATATATATATATATATATATATATATATATATATATATATATATTGTTGTCACTTATTTCATCAATTTTCTTGAAACAACAAAATAAATTAGTTTTGTGTAGTAATAAAAACTAATGAAAAATCATGGGAAAAATATTACATTTTTTATATTAAAAAAATTCAAATAAAATAAAAAAATTATTTAAATAAAATGTGATATAATATAATATTAGATAAAATTAAAACATGGATTTAAACAAAATATAAGAATATCGGATAATATGAATGAAAAAAAAATCTTAAAAGTTTTAATTTAAAGTTTCTGATGATGCTTTTATTTTATTTTAATTTTTATAAATTTTCATGATATCATGACTTAAATTTAAATATATAAAATATATTTTAGATTAAATCACGTTGATATAAGAAATATTTTTATATAATATATATTATTATAATTTCATGTATATAATTAATTAATGTTTTTCAAATGCGTACGCAAAAATATTCATAGTCAACTATTTTAGTTATTTTTGTGTGTAACAATTACGTGATAAAAATGATATTTTACTCACAATTTATTTATGTTATTTTTATCCATATATCTATACAATAAAAAATTAAATATAATATATTATTTTAAATAAAATATTTACTTAATATTAAAAATATAGATATAATTAATTTTCTTTTGTAAATTTTTTGATCAAAACTAGAGTCACATACAACCCCTTAAATGTTCCGTCCCTGATTTGAAGTAAGAAAAACACCTCATATCACCGTCACAATATTTAAAGACTAACTACGTCACAATATTGCTCACCCATTTTTACAATATATAAAAAATATTTAAAGAAAACAAATAAGTTATTTTTGTCCCTACTCCTCCACACATTGCATTCACAAAAATATTGGTGTTAATTGAGTCAACCTATTTCATAAATGGGTTGCATCAAGTTCTCTCATATCACGTAATAATTACAAAAATATATATATTTATTAATTTTATTTATATGGTATTCATTTGATATAATTAATAAAATTAAATATTAAAATATTAATTTAAAAAATTAATTTATCCTATAATATTTAAAACAATCATCGTTAAACATATTTATGAGTTTTGTAGTTATAATTTATGATAATACATTTTATATTATATAAAGAATTTTATTTTATATGACCACTTGTTATTTTTCTTTTGGTTTTTATTAAGTATGTGTTATTGGTTTTCTCTTGGTTTTTATTATGGAAAAGAGGTGAGGGAATTAAGTAGAGTGAGTTCCTCGCTGGCTTCTTCCAGTTGGGTTAATGGCCTTCAGGAAGATGATAATGTTTTTTTTTTAATAAATTTAAATTATTTTATAAAATGTTCTAAATTACTTTTAAATTCATTATTTTTTTGTTTTAATTATTTTAGATAATTCTAACATTAGCAATCTAAAAATGCTGACACATGATACGATTTACAGGATAATATGTAAAAGTACGTGATATTAATATTTATTTTATATGATAATAGTTTTTAACATAATATAAAGGAATATATGTGCAAAAATAGTTACAAAAAAGCATGATTTTAACAATTCTATTGTATTCTATCTGTGATTAAAATAATATTTTTTTTCTTTATTTAAAAAACAAATATTCATTTAATTATTAATATTATTTAAAAAATTTAATTTATTACTTTTAATAATTTTTTGTTTCAATTTACTACTTTTATTATTTAAATAATTTATACATTACGTGAAGTTATAAAGATATGTAAGAAATAATACAATAAAATCTATAACTTTACTTGTTATGCATGTAACTTAATTTTTTTTGTTTTTAATTAAAATGATTAATTAAAAAATATTTTAATAACATAAATAGTCAATTGAAAATAAAAATATTAAAAATATTAAATTAATTTTTTTTATATAATATTAATAGTTATGCCAACATTTTCCATTATTTAAATAGTAGAATTGTGGTTGGCTTATTTTTATCTTATAACATGTTGTCCTTTGCATTTGTTTTGCCAAATTCATCCATCACACAAATTGGTATATTGTAGAACTCATTAATTTTACATATATATTTGATGATAATTTTATATATTAAATATATTTTTAATCAACATTAATATAAGGTATTTCTAATCTATTAAGTTAAATAGAATCTTAACTATTTTTTAAATCTAAAAACTCATTCTATTATGCATATGTGTGAAGTTAGTATTAGAGAATCTTAGATATTACATAACATATAGGATTTTCTAATCTATTAAGTTAAATATTACATAAATATTACATAAGTATCTGAAAATGAAAAAGTCATTAAGTTAGTATTAGAGAATCTTAGATATTACATAAATATATTTTTAATCAACATTAATATAAGGTATTTCTAATCTATTAAGTTAAATAGAATCTTAAATATTTTTTAAATCTAAAAACTCATTCTATTATGCATATGTGTGAAGTTAGTATTAGAGAATCTTAGATATTACATAACATATATAGTAAAATGAAGTTGTCTTTATACTTTATTTTTTAAAATAAAAATGTATGATAATTGAGGATCATTCATATTAATAAAGAACATATGACCATGTTATATATGTAAAAGATTTTCTAATTCAAAACATACAAAATGTATTTATGTAGAATTTTTAACCGATTTTTTTTTAATTTTTTTTAAAATAAAATCTTACCATAAAATATAGGATGAAGAATTAAATTAGTCATTTTATTATTATAATAAGTATCATTTAGTATTATAAATTATAAAATATAATTTGAAGTTATTTTATTATGAAAAACAGTATTAAATGATAATGTTTGATGTTTTTTGAATATTTATTTAACATGAATATCAAATTTCTTTAAACAAATCTTTTAAAAAAAAAATTAAATTATATATTTTATAACTTATAAGACTAAGTACGTTTTTATTTAAAATATATTTAAAAAAAAATATATGAATACTGACATCAAAGAATGAGCGTGAAGCCGTGAACGCTCCAACGGTAAAAAGAGCCATGCCATTACCAACTGACAGCTCAGTAATGACAGCAGATAACGGTAAGTTGTCATTAAAAGAGAAAATTAAAAAATTTTAGGGCCCACTTAATTACATGAGGTATTATTGGTCACCTGTCTGTCTAAACTTAATCTAATCTACTAATACAAAAATCAATAAATTAGAAAAATAACACAATTAAAAAATTATAATTATATTAAAAATATATAATTAAATAAAATTTAATATTCAGTTATAATTTTATTTAATAAATATTAAATACAAAATAATATATTTAATTTTTAATAATAAATATATAAAAATAAATACTATTTTTATGATTAAAAATTTTAAAATTCTTATTTTTATTATATCAAAAAATTATTAAAATACAAATGAAATATTTTTTAAATAATAAATTTTATTCAATAAGGAAACAATATATATTCTATATATTTTTATAAATGCATTAAATACATATTTATTCTTATGTTATTATAAATATCTATTTATTATAAGTTTTTCACATTAATTTTATTAGATGAATATTTTAAATTTATATTAAAAAATTAATTAATAATATGTATTAAACGTTAACAATTTTAGCATATAATTATTTTTTTAATAAATTAAAAAAAATTAATAAAAAAATATTATATATAAAATTATATCTTGCGTCATTATCCCATATCATTAAATTATTGGTTAGTTAACAATTAAAATATCATATATAATACCTAAAAGTTAAAATTTAGAGAGAATTAAATAAGATAAATATTTTGTCATCATAATTTTTTTTATTATTATTATAAAAAATTTATAATTAATAATATTTTAATATCATTATTATTACATAAAATTTATTATTAATAATTTTTTTTTGTGAAAATACCAATTATTATTGTAATAATAAAACTACTTTTAAGTAAATAAATCATTTAATTTACATATTTGATGAATGTTAATTAAATTAACAAATTATACTTATATTAATTATAATTTATTATGTGTTAAAATAAAGAAGGTATTTATGTTTTAAGAAAATAATAACACGTACTATAATTAATATATGTATAAATTTATGTATTTTACATTTCTCTTATACGTTTTTACTAACATTTTGCCCCCACACAATTTAATCTCACTTACATTAATTTGTCTAAATAACAAATAAGCTTAATCAAAATAATAATATTAGTATAATTATTTTATTATTATCATAATAAAAATTATAAATTATCTATTATATTTTTATAATTAATTATATATTAATGTTATTAACTTTTAATAAATTTATTATTAATAAAAATTTAATTTGTATCCATAATGGCATCATTAATCCATTAACAACAAAAAATAACTCATTAGTTGACGTAACAGGGGAAGGCTCTAATGTTGTAGTTTTAAAATTTCCTCGCTATGTACTGAAATTGTTATTAACTTTTGTGTATGCACCACGTTATTATAATGAAAAGGAAAGCTTGTGAGCATATATTGCTGGTTTAATTGAGGCTTATGACGGTGATTGGGTTGTAATCGGTGACTTGAATGAAATTTAATTTTTCAAGTAATGAATAGACTGAGATTTGCAAGATTTCTATTCCTTGATCAAGCAATATTTGTCTACATTCTTGTATTATATTTTAATAAATAGTTTAAAAATTGATAATTTTCAACTTATTATAGGATTAAAACAATAAGATCTTTTATCACAGTATTTTTTCGTTATAATAATCAATGTTCTATCAAAAATCATTACAAAAGCTCAAGAACACAATCTCTTCCATGAGATCAAAGTTGCAAAAAACTCAATCTCAATTGATAATATTTTTCTATTTTGTAGAGTTAATAGAGTAGAAATAAATCATCTCACGAGGATAAATCAACAATAAAGATTCATATTTGAACAATAATTAAATTTAAATAAATCATGTATTTTTTTCTATAAAAATGTTTCTAAATATTTTAAAATAGAAATATATGTTAAGATTGAAATCAAAGTAAATGAGCAAAACATTTTTTACCTTGAAAATCCTTTGTTTATTTATAAAAATAAGGTAAAAGAATTCCAACCTTTAATTGATAACCTAACTAGAGTATGAAGAGTTAACTTTTTATCTAGTGCTAGTAAAGCTATAGTTATCAAATTAATTATTCAAGCTATTTTTTCTTCTGTAATAAGTTCCTTTATGATACTAATGTCTATTTGTAAAAAAATAGAGACTTTCTTGTTAACACACAATAGGGCAATTATTAAGCTTTTAAAAAATGACAAGATGTGTGCAAACCTAAAATCTTTGGAGGTTTAGGATTTAAGCCTTTTAAAGATTTGAATATTGCATTCTTTAAGTAAATTGTGTTGAAACTTGACTACTTATTCGAATAAGCTTTGGGTTGGAATCCTTAAAAGCAAGTACTGCAACATAAACAAATTTTTACAAGTTGCATTCTTAAGTAAAGGGATTCCTTATTTGAAAAGGCATACGAGAATTACCCCTTTAATAAGGAAAGGTCTATGTCGTTTTCAAATAGGGAATGGTCATCATTGGAAGATCCTTAGTTACCTTATATTTCGAGCCTCCTTCTACCTTAAACTCATCTCTACCAAATAGAGCATGTGATCTAACTGTATCTCAAGGTGGATGTGGTTAGGCTTTGATTCAAATGATATTTTTTGCAAATGAAATTGATGCTAATAATAGACTTCAATGTTTAAATTCAAATTTAATTAATAAAATGATTTAGATATCAAATAAGTTGATTTTTTTCTACGAAAGTAACATATCTTTTACATATTATTCATAGAGTTTGCGAAGATGTTAAACCAATTATAAAATATAATTTGGAAACTTAAAATACGCAAGAGATATAAGATATTTTTTCGAAAAATTGCAGCAAATGTTTGCTAATCAAAAATAAATTGACAAAAGCTTTCACTAATTTGGATGATAAATGTGAGATTTGTAATTATACTAATGAGACCATGAATCACTTAATGAAATAATGTTCTTTCTTTAATAGATTATGATTTATATGAAATAATGTGATTAATTTAACAAGGTTTGTATAAGATAATTTCTATACTTATCTTAAATTTGTACTTGAATTAACAAATATTTAATTATGGCTAGAAATTATCAAAGGAATTTGGTTGGAGCTAAGGGTAAAATTCTACAAGCTAGTTCTAATGAAGAAGCAAAAGCAAGATTATATCTTTAACAATTGAACTTTCAAATTGTTGGAAAAAATAGATAGTTGTAAAAAAATAAATTATACACATCTAGAATAATTTTTCAAATCAAAATAGAACAAAAAATAACACCAATATTTTAGCATGAAAAAACTTTACAAAATGGAAGTAGCAACCACGGGACCCGTAGGTCACTTAAACTTCTATTATAATAAGATAAGATTACATACTTCAACTTTAAACTTCTATTATAATAAGATAAGATTACATACTTCAACTTTAGGTGGATCTCTCACAAAAATACAACAAATATGTATCTTCAATTTATGGATAAAATTTCACAAATTAACTTTTTAAATTTTTCCTCTTAAAAACTTTCTTAAAAAATTCTCTAGAATTTGTTTTTCTCCGCTTCTAATATGCGAATATTGAGATTGATGTAAATCAAAGTGGTGTAACGTTAGTGAGCGAGTGGTAATGATTCGGTTCGTCGAACCAAATACGTCGATTCAGCCTGAAACGAGGTTCTTGATGGAAGAACCTTAATAAAGTATCGGGTCCTCTCACTATTAAGCTGCATATGATTCGGATTCTCATCAATCTGTGAGAGAATAAGTGTGAGAAACAAGTGAAAGCGTCGAGCGAGAAAATCCATTGGAATTAAAGGTGTAAGTCTTTGAAATTTGATCAATGGCAGGAGGTATGTTTTCAATCCAATTTTGTTTCCGCTGCATTTAAATTATGAATTCATATGGTTTTATGAATGTTTCTGGATTGAATTGAGTATCTAACAATTGAAACAAAATTTTTTATAAAATCAAAAAATTCATTCTTCACTGTGGAGACAAATGACAAAAATTTTAATGTCATCAATTATATTATTTAATTGGGACTCAGAATACCATCTCCTCCGCATCTAAGGAAGGGAGTGAGAGAGTCAAATAAAGACACGCCCTCTTTTGAAAATTTTATTAACGTGTTTGACGCTTTAAAAATACACATGTTTAGTCGGCCAAATGGCCCAAACATTTTAGAACGTACTCCTTTTTTTCTTCTTTAAATTCTAGAAAAATTATATTATATATGATTATAATATATTTGATGTATTTAAATATAATTATATTAAATTAAATTATAATTAATTGTATAATATTTTGGGATAAACTGTAATATAATTGGATAAAATTAATTATAATTATCTTAATAAAATAATTTATATTTAAAATAATCTTTTATTATAAAATTTATTTAAATCAATATTTAATGTATTTTTATATTTTTTAGAAAATATATTTTTAATTTGATATAAAATAAAAATTCAATATACATAATTTTATAACAAAAAAATTAGATAGATTTTAAATTAAATGTTTGATACAATTTATTTACGTGTTTTCATCGTATAAATTTTTTACATAATCGTATTATACGATTATTTATTATATAATATGATCTAATTTTATAATTAAATATATAATTATATAATTAAAATTTTTAATAACATGTAACAAAAATATACTATGTAATTAAAAAAATGATATAATTTTTTTAAAGTTACGTTCAATGACTTTATTATAAGATTCTTCTTGTTAAATATAATTATATTATTTTGGACACATTAAAATTTTATTTAAATACATTATGCTTAAATTATTTGTTTTGTGTATTTATATGTATAAATTTTGCAATTGATTATACATATAAAATTTAGTTAAATAATTTATGCATAATTAAATTAATTTTTTTAATGACTCTTATTGATTTAATTAGTTCTTATATTATTTAATTTTGCTTGTATAATTTATTGTCATATATGCAATTTAAGATAAATAATATTTGTACAATTGATATTAAATTAATATTGCTTATGGTTTTATGCAATAATTGAGCATAAGAATTTAATTAATATTTAAGTGATTCATATAGTTTGATTAATTAGGGAGTAGCCACAAAGATCTTTAATTAATTAAAACTATAATAAAGTTTATTTAGGATCACATTTAGAAAATAAATATTAATTGTAATTAATCATATGTGATATAATAAATCTTATCGCACAGGAATTTTTATTATATTTTTGTGAGATTAATTAGGATATAATATCAAATTATATTTCTAATTTACCCACAGGGATTAGGAAAATGAACATAATTTGATAGTTTTATCGTAAAGTTAGGATGAATTTAATTGAATTAAAACTTTAGTGAGGCAAGTTTTATGTCGCTAGATTCATATTATTCATGATTTACATTGGTAAAGAATGATTATAGTTTATGCCTCAATTTTAATAAGCATATAATCTTTAATTGAAGCACTTTGTAAATTTCTCGATATCCGTTGTGATATTCCGTGAGAAGGGGATAACCATAAAATATGGAAGGAAAGAATTCTCAACAATTAGGGTGGATGGATATTGATTATGCTATTAGGAAAAACGAACCACCTAAAATTACTCGAACTAGTACTCAGAGAATATCGTACTTTATGAACAATGATAGAACGATCTGTCGCCTTAGTATGATGTTCATTAAGACTAAAATCTCTGGCCTGGTATTCGTGGTTAGTTGATCGGCATACCAATGTTGAAGACTTCTTTGAAGGCCGTTGATGATCAATCCCCTTGAGATAAGGCTTTAGCAAAGCACCCTTATTATGAAGTTCTCTTCTTTAAGACTTCAGCGAGTGTGAAAGGTGTGCGCGAGCCCATTATACCAAATGAGGGACATTGCGGCTCGACTTAAGCATCTCGAGGTTGAGATGTCGGAATCCTTGCAGGTGCGGCTATATCGCTTAACACTCTCCCACGTCGGTATGGGCCATTCAAAATCTCGTACAATACACATAAAGATAAATGGTCAATGAACTAATGACCGTGTGTGTTGAGAGGAAGGAGGCTTGTTATGGAATTTGGTGAAAGTCTGATGTTGGCTACAACGTGGAAAGGAAAATCTGTCCTAGCGTAAAGGAAAGGGAATAATTCCACTTATGGTGATATTAAGAGAATCCAAGTGTTTCTTTTGTAAAAAAGAAGGAACACGTGAAGAAGGATTGTATCGGATTCGAGAAATGGCTTGAGAATAAAGGTAATCCAACCTCGTTTGTTTGTTATGAATCTAATATGGTTAATGTTAATATTAACACCTGGTGGATTGATTACGGATCTCTGATCCATTTTACAAATTCACTACGGGGTATGCGAAAATCTAAGGAAGCGATTAGGGAAGTGAAGCGATACATCTTATCACGAGTAACAGATGAAATTTCGCGTGTGGAGAAGCTGTAGGGGCGTAGTTTGATTTTAAGTAGTGGTTTTATTTTAAAATTAGAAAAAGACCTTTTATGTTCCAAGTTTCTCTAGAAACTTGATTTACATTTCAAGACTTGTACCTTATGGTTATTCCTTTCACTTTTGAAACATCTTTCAATTTATTTAATAAATCACGATTGTGTTGGGAATGGTATTTTGTACGATGGTCTTTCTGCATTAATTTACAAAATAATGCCACTTATATATCATGTTGGCCTAAAAGGTGTATTATTGACGATGACTCTTCTGCGTTATGGCATAGGAGATTAGGGACGTATCTCATAGAAAGAATTAAAAGATTAGTGAAAGATGGGAGTCTTAGTACTCTAGATTTTCTTGATTTTTGAACATGTGTGGACTGCGTTAAGGAAAGCGGACTAACGAGTCAAAGAAAGGTGCGATAGAAGTTCAAACATATTAGAAATCATACATACGGATATATGTTGTCCAGACATGGACATTGAGTCAAAAATATTTTATCACCTTTATTGATGATTTTTCTCGATATATGTATCTCATATGCTTCATAATAAGAGCGAAGCATTGGATGCCTTCAAAAGCTTTAAGGTTGAGAGTAAACAATGTGGAAAGCAAATAAAGATCGTGAGATCGAGATAGAGGTGGTGAATATTATGGTAGATACCGAGAATGAATGGCGCTGGTCAGTTTGCTAAATTTCTTGAAACGTGGGATAGTTGCCCGATACAACATGCCTGGTTCACCGAACGAGAATGGTGTAGCGAAAGAAGAAACCGAACACTTTTGGACATGGTGGAGTATGCTAACAAGCTCGATCTTCCTAAATCCTTGTGGATTGAAGCTTTAAAGGCAGTGTGTATATATTAAACAGAGTTCAATCAGAAATTTGTCTCGAAGACACCATTTGAATTATGGAAAGGTTGGAAACCGAGTTTGCAACATATGCGCGTTTGGGGATGCACATGCGGGAAGTGAGGATATATAATCCTGAGAGAAAAGCTAGACCCAAAGGACCGTTAGTGGGTATTTCATTGGATATGCCGAGACGATTAAAGGTTATAGATTTTATTGTCCATCTCTGACACTAGATTTGTGGAATCAAGAAATGCAAAATTTCTTGAGAATTACTTGATTAGTGGGAGCGATCGATCCCGAGGCATTGGTTACGAGAAAGATCATTCGGATACTCGATGTACCACTTGAGTAATGGGTGATCATTATTGTGTTAACAACACGCCTCGAGTACGAGCACGTGTTGAAGAACCGATCTTGGAAGTACCACTGGTTGATCTGATCTAGTAGATGTTGAAGTTCGACGGATGCTGCAAGCGTTGAACAACTGGTTGACAACATGATCCTACTCTCGGGAGAATGTTGATCTGGCATTAAGAAGATCTACTAGAGTAAGGAAATCGGCGATACCTAATGATTATGTTGTGTATCTGAGAATGTGACTATAATGTTGGGCTAGAAAATGATCTGAGACGTTTTCCACGAGGCCATGAGTTAGAGGTTTCGAGCTTATGGTACAATGCCATGAAAGAAGAGATGGATTACATGGCGTCTGGCAGTGCAGGATCTCGTCAAGTTGCACGATGGTGTGAAAGCCATTGGATGTAAATGGGTCTTCAAACGAAAGACGAAAGACTGGCAACGTTGAGAGACATAAGGCAAGAGACTTCGTTGCCAAAGGATTCAACGAAGGGAAGGAATCGACTACACGGAGACATTTTCTCCTGTATGCAGAAAGATTCACTTCGTGTGGTCATGGCATTGGTTGCCCGTTTTGATTTGGATTCTTGACAAATGGATGTGAAAACGGCTTTCCTTAATGGTAACTAGAGGAAGAGGTTTATATGAAACAACACGAAGGATTTTCTCTAGTGATGGTGAGCATTTGGTTTGTAAGCTTAATAAATCCATATATGGATTAAAGCGAAGCCTCGTCAATGGTATTTGAAATTCCATAGCGTCATCGCTTCATTTGGTTTTGAAGAGAATGTCGTGGATCAATGTATATACGGAGAAGTTAGTGGGAGTAAGATTTGTTTCTTGGTGTTATATGTGGATGATATTTTGCTTTGCTGGCCGATGATAGGGGTTTGCTTCGTGAGGTAAAACAATTCCTCTCCTAAAAATTTTGATATGAAGGATATGGGTGAGGCATCTTATGTCATTGGCATTAAGATCCGTAGAGATAGACTTCGAGGTGTCTTGAGTTTGTCTCGGGGAAACCTATATCAATAAAGTTTTAGAGAGATTTCGGATGAAGGATTGTTCACTTGAAGTGTTGCTCCCGTTGTGAAGGGTGATAAGTTCAATTTGGACCAATACCCGAAGAATGATTTTGAAGAGAGCAGATGAAAACCATTCCATATGCTTAATTTGTTGGAAACGATGTATGCTGGTCTGCACTGAGACGACATTGCATTGTTGTTGGGATGCTAGGGAGATATCAGTAATCCAGGGTGTTGACCATTGGAAAGGCTGCAAAGAAAGTGATGAGGTACTGAGGAACCAAGGATTATATGCTCATGTATAGACGAGATGAAACTGGAAGTAATTGGCTCTCCGTCGGACTTTCTTTGTTTGTATTGATTCACGAAAATCAACATCGGTTACATTTTCATGCTGCTTAGGTGGAATTGTGTCTTGGAGGAGTGCGAAGCTTGATCGGTCATTTGGCTACTTGCCATATGGAAGTAGAGTTCGTATCATGTTTGAGGCCACGCACGCGTGGTGTATGGTTAAAGAGTTTCATTTACGGGCTTAGAGTAGTTGACTCTGTTCTAGGCCATTAAGATTATCTTGTGATAACTCATTCCGTATTTATGGCTAAGAACAACAAAAGTGGTAGTCGTAGTAAACCTTGTCGACATTAAGTACTTGGCCGTAAGAAAACGTGTTAAGGAAAGAAAGTGGTCGTTGAGCACGTAATGAAGTTGATGATTGCTTGATCCTTTGACTAAAGCGTCTGCAAATGAAATTCAAGGATCATGTAGAGAAAATGGGAATTGGTTCCACTTTTGTAAATGTATATATACAATTAATTAATGAAACTCTTATATATTGTGATATTTTCTACGTATTCGTATGCCTTAATTTATTTGAGAATATATATATATATTATTGGACCAAAGAATAAATATAGGATTTATTCATTAAGTTTAGTTACCACGTAAAGTATAATACTTGAGAAACTAAATACGTTGTAATACATAGAAGATAATACTTCATTTCTTGGGGCCTGTCGTATGATTCATGTGTTTGTTACTCGAGAATTTCGCTTAACGCGCGAGTGGGAGAATGTAAATCAAAGTGGTGCAGCGTTAGGTGAGCCGTGGTGACGGTTCGGTTCGTCGAGCAAATGCGTCGGTCCGGCAAGAGCGAGGTTCTTGATGGAAGAACGCCCTTAATAAAGTATCGGGTCATACCATTATTAGCTATGATTCGGTGATTACACCGTCACCACGCAGAATAAGTGTGAAAGCAGTCTTGTCGAGCAATCGTTGGAATTAAGGTGTAAAGTCTTTGAAATTTGATCAATGGCCAGGAGGTATGTTTTGTCGATTTTGTTTTAAATTGCGTTTAAATTATGAATTCGTATGGTTTATGAATGTTTCTGGATTGAATTGAGTATCTAACAATTGAAACAAAATTTTTTATAAAATCAAAAAATTCATTCTTCACTGTGGAGACAAATGACAAAAATTTTAATGTCATCAATTATATTATTTAATTGGGACTCAGAATACCATCTCCTCCGCATCTAAGGAAGGGAGTGAGAGAGTCAAATAAAGACACGCCCTCTTTTGAAAATTTTATTAACGTGTTTGACGCTTTAAAAATACACATGTTTAGTCGGCCAAATGGCCCAAACATTTTAGAACGTACTCCTATTTTTCTTTAAATTCTAGAAAAATTATATTATATATTATTATAATATATTTGATGTATGTAAATATAATTATATTAAATTAAATTATGATTAAACTGTAATATAATTGGATAAAATTAATTATAATTATCTTAATAAAATAATTTATATTTAAAATAATCTTTTATTATAAAATTTATTTAAATCAATATTTAATGTATTTTTATATTTTTTTAAAAATATATTTTTAATTTGATATAAAATAAAAATTCAATATACATAATTTTATAACAAAAAATTTAGATAGATTTTAAATTAAATGTTTGATACAATTTATTTACGTGTTTTCATCGTATAAATTTTTTACATAATCGTATTATTTATTATATAATATGATCTAATTTTATAATTAAATATATAATTATATAATTAAAATTTTTAATAACATGTAACAAATATACTATGTAATTAAAAAAATGATATAATTTTTTTAAAGTTACGTTCAATGACTTTATTATAAGATTCTTCTTGTTAAATATAATTATATTATTTTTTAATAATTAATTTTTTTTATATTATTAAAAAAATCACGTAGATATTCAAAATTAAATAACAATTTTTATATTATATTTTTTATTAATATAATAAAAATATATAAATTATCATTTATATTTTTATAAATTTTCAATAAGTAAAAATGATTAACCTATATTATACATAAACTTTGAAACTTTGACTTGCCAACTAGACGCAAGTGTAACAGCTTTTTCCAGAAATATTTTACGACAACGATTTTTATTTTATTTTATTTATGTCTGACGATTAAAAATAAGTTAAATTATCATACTAAACACCTGAAAAACTTATAAAAAATAAATATAAATAAATAAACAGCCGACAAACCAGCTAGTGGAATATTTGACCTTAATGCCCTAAATCAAATAATTTCGTCAAGACAACTTTGAGACGCACATTAGACACGGTAAAGGAAATACAAATTCTGAAGAACTTCCCAACTTACGTGTATGTATATATATATATATATATTATATATGTTAGTTTCATCGGAAAAACCTTAGAAACAGATTTTGAAATTTTAAGATTCTGAAAACCTATCTCAGAAAACAACACACACGAAGCAGAATCCGAAATTTAATTTGAAAAGGGTTTTGGTTCCTCAGAGTAGGAACTGAAAATTTCGAAAATCAATCGACATGTCGTGTTCCGTCGTCGTTCCTAATTCGCCGGTGTTTTCCCCGTCGTCGTCTCTATTCTTCAACAAGAATTCTATTCTTTCTCCTTTTCATGAAACCCTAACCCTAAATCAAACTCACCTTAACTCCTCGCAGTGTTCTTCTTCTCCTTCGTGTTCGTCTCCGTCCTCGCCTTCTTCGCCGTTTTCTCTTAGGGTTTCGGCAACGGTGGATTCATCTACCTCATTGTCTCCGGGTACGGTTTTGAAGAGGAAGAGACCGACCAAATTGCACATTCCGGTTTCGTCGTTGGGCTTCACCACATCTCCGGAAACTCCAACGCCGGCGGTGAGGAGGGACCTTGTCGAGGTTGAGAGAGATGGGTACTCTGTTTATTGTAAGAGAGGAAGGAGAGAGACTATGGAGGATCGGTACTCAGCTGCTCTTAATCTTCAAGGTGATCCCAAACAGGTAAGCTAAAATTCTTTTCTTTAAGATTTAATTTTTGAAAATTTACTCTTTAGAGTAGTTACATTTGATATTTATAATATGTAGTTGTACCTGAAATATTCTGAAGTTGAGAACTTGTTCTGTTTTCAAATAAATTTTGTGAAACAATTAGGGATTCTTTTGAAATAGTCAGTCTCTGGAATTTTATGAAATGAGAAGATACTTTTGAAAACATGGCTTTTGCTTCTTACATTTAGTTGAATGGTGATTAAGATTGGTTTCTGATGTCCCTTGTTTTAACCTTTTCAGGCCTTTTTTGGTGTTTATGATGGGCATGGAGGTGCAAAAGCTGCACAATATGCAGCAGATAACCTGGAAAAGAACATTTTAGATGAAATTATGTCGAACGATGATGGTGATGATGACATGGAGGAGGCTATCAAGATTGGTTATTTGAATACAGATTCAGATTTTCTTAAAGAGGATATTTGTGGAGGCTCATGTTGTGTGACAGCTTTGATCAGAAATGGAAACATTGCTGTGTCAAATGCGGGTGACTGCCGAGCTGTTATGAGCAGAGGAGGTACTGCTGAGGCTCTCACATCTGATCACCGCCCCTCAAGAGAGAATGAAAGGGACAGAATTCAGAACCTGGTAATGAATTATTCTTTTCTATTAGTGTTGTTTGTTGCCTGAATTTAATTAGTATAAGATAGAAGCTTGATTTTAGTCGAGACTGATGATTGTAAATTTGTATTGAATGTGTTCCCAGGGTGGCTATGTTGATATATGCCGTGGAGTATGGCGAATTCAGGGTTCTCTTGCAGTGTCAAGAGGGATCGGAGATCGACACCTTAAACAATGGGTAATAGCAGAACCAGAGACTAAAATCCTTCAAATCAAACCTGAACACGAGTTTCTGATCTTGGCTTCAGATGGATTGTGGGATAAGGTATGGTGCTCCATGTAATAAATACCCACTTGTAAGAAATTTTAGTGATTTTTGAAATTTAAGTCCTTCAAATCAAAATTCACTAATTAGATGTTAACTTGTCTCTGTTATAGGTTACCAATCAAGAAGCTGTTGATGTTGTTCGGACAATGTGCTTAGGTGTTGAAATGCCAGAAGTATTAGTTGCCTGTAAAAAGCTTGTAGAAGTAGCCGTATCTCGAGGCTCTTACGACGACATAAGCGTGATGCTAATTCCATTATCCAAGTATATATGATGCTCCATTGCTTTTAGAAATGAAGGGCTTAGGTCAAATTCTTTGGTTTATGGTTCAGGTCTTAGGTCAAATTCTTTGGTTTATGGTTCAGGTCTTAGGTCAAATTCTTTGGTTTATGGTTCAGGTCTTGTTGACAATAAGTTGATTTTGATGACAAGGAAGAATATCTGATTTATTGTAAATTTTTATGCTGGGGGGCACATTTTAGGTTTAGTATCTGAACTAGATTAGCAGAACATAGTCAAATATTAATTCTTGTATTCTTTGATTTAGTTTACTCTTTACAATAATACTATTCGTCTCAGATTATTTATAGCTATTTGACTCCTGGCAAGCCCATTGAGTTTCCTCTAGGTAGTGTTCCATCTTTGAAAGGATTATGCTATTTGTCCCGACACTTTTTAGTGCACGGGTCGCATTGAAGAATCAAGAAATAATTAATATTATGGAAATAATAAAATAAAACTTTAAAAGAAAAAAACAAGGCCATTCACTGGTCGGAGGATCAAGTATTTTTCTCTTTGAAAACATGAAAATAGGTACAACGAGAGGGTGGTTCTGGTCCGGTCTAGTAGAGTATGTTTTTTAAAAAATTAATATTAATATTTATTTCTTTTCATGTTTACTTTGGTAAACAATAGAGAAATTGATACCTCCAACTATTCACAAGGCATTGCATGGCAGAGTGCTTAAAAGCTAAGCTTTCATCCAGTTCGAGCCCCACGGATTATTCTTATATTCAATATTCAATATATTTTTTAATAATATAAAAATAATAAAACGGTTGGTAATGGTTTGCTTTGCTTAAAAATGGTCTAACATATTTGTTTGGATGTGTCATATGCATCTCTATCGAGGATTAAACCGGATTATTATATACTATCGAGATTCATATCGGATTACTACGTGTATTGAGTGATGACAAGATGAAGTTTAACATTTATGCTTATTTTATGTATATTTTATAGTTGATTTTTGTAAGTCTACGTGAACCTTCTAAACTATTGGCACATGTATGTATCTTATATAAATATATATATATATATATATATATATATATACATATATGCGCACGGTGCTTCTCAAAGGAATACTAAGAATCATAATCATTAATTGAATATTTATTATTTTTTTATTTCATCTATCTAAATTAGATACATCTTTTGATATTTTGGAGCCTATAGTGGGCCTTAGGTTTTAAAATACGATTAATAGAATTTGACACCTTTTATTTCTTTGGACTTATCGATAGTTTAGATTCAGCTCACGTATCGAACGAAACTTTGAAATCATAGTCAAAACTAGAGCTTTTAAAAGGACCAGATTAATTGGTCCCCAAATTGAAGTTCTTACTAAAAATGCCCCTGTTATAGAAGAAAAGGTTGTAAAAGACACGAGTAATAGTGTTATAGAGGTGGTGAATTTGAATCAAGAGTTGCTTTCACCTATGGAGGAGATAAGAAGTGAGATGATGAGAGAAACCTAGAATTGAGGAAGTAAGTCGAAGAAATGAGTTAGGTGCTCCCTGAATGACTTGGGCTCGTGCTTAGTTGTGAGAATATACATATAGAAAGGGATGAAAATGAAGAGGTCAATAGAATATTGGTTGACCATGAAAGGAAGAGAGAGTTGCATGATTAAGTAGACATAGCTTGTTATCAGGCAGATTAGAGATCGATAACAGCCCCAGTGGTCTAAACAGATGGTGTACTTCCTTTAGGGTAGCTCGACTTGACACTAGAAGAAAACTTTAACGACATAACAAAGTACCTTCCTTGAAAAAACAAATAAAGAAACAAAATATAGGGAAAGCTCAAACTAACCTCTTCATAGTGTGTAGGCAACTGACAGGTTTCTCTTTTTTGGAAGTGATCAAACTGAGTGAATCTCCTAAGAAGTTCATATCTTCTAAATGTCCGAGTTACAAAGAAATGAAAGGATCTCATGCTGAAGGGGTGCCCACATTTAAAATGAGTTGATCACCTAGGTAAAGAACCAAGCAGAACACTCACACAAAGCCTTGGGAATCTAGCATCAATTAGCTTTAGGTCGAAGGGGTACCCACATTTAAAATGAGTTGATTTCCTAGGTAAACAACCAGGATGAGCACTCAGGTAAAGCCTTAGGAGCCTTAAAAAATTAATATCAATGAGTTTCAAGGGGCATCCACATTTAAAATGAGTTGATCGCTTAGAGCATTTAGACAAAGCCTTGGAAGCCTTGGGAAGTTAGGGTTGACCAACTCCAGGCCAAAGAGGCACCCACTTTTAAAACTAGTTGACTGCCTAGGTAAAGAACTGGATAGAGCACTTAGGCAAAGCCTTGGGAAGCTAACATCGATCAACTCTAGGCCAAAGGGGTGTCCACATTTGAAATGAGTTGATCAATTAAGTAAAGAACCTGACATAGTAATCGAGAAAAAGCCTTAAAAGCCTTGGAAAGATAGCATCGATTAGCTCCAGGACAAAGGGGTACACACGTTCAAAAGTGGAATGATCATCTAAAACCAAGTAGGGTAAAACAAGCTGATAAGTAAGACATGTAGCATTATAGCTTGTAAATTACATCAATCGAGAATAAAAATGATGATAAAATGAGCAAACATGCAAAGTTTCATTTATTTTTAAAATGATAACATGTACATTACATTGGAAAAAAGAATGAACAGACAAGTAGACACATAAAGTGCTAGCTCCAAAAATTATATCAGTTGAAAACGAAAACAAAACATCATTCCAATCAGTTAAGGAACACTCTTCAAATGCTTGGATTCTCAATGAGTATTCATATCAAACAATTAACTACCTTTTAAATAAGGTACCCCAATAAAAGACACATCAGACACTGTATGAATTATTTAAAGGAAGGGTACCTTATTTGCGAGTGTAAGGATGTCTTGCAAAAGTGGTTGTACTTATACCTAAGAAGGCAGAGATAGGTCCAAAAACAATAGATTGCATCTTCATTAGATATGCACATAATAGTAGTGCTTATCGATTTCTTGTGCACGAGTCAAAGATCCTAGATATACACAAGAACACGAGAATGGAATCAAGGAATGCATCATTATTTGAACATGTATTTCTAGGTAAATCTCAAGGAGAATCAAGTTCAACTAAATAAACGTATGAGACTATGAATGAAGATAGTCAAAACAAAGAATTTGAACAAGAGGTTGAGGATGAGGTTGAGGTTGAACTCAGATGTAGCAAGAGGGCTAGAACATAAATGTCTTATGCTCTAGATTTTTTGACCTACTTGCTAGAAAATGAACCCCAAACCTATGAAAAGACTATAAATTCTTCTGAAGGTCCTCAATGGCAAGAAGCCATTAATGGTGAAATTGAGTCCATTATGCAAAATCACACTTGGAAACTAATTGATTTACCTCCAAGTAGTCAAACACTAGGATTTAAGTGGATTTTCACAAGAAAACGTAAATTAGATGGATCAATTGATAAGTACAAGGTCAATCTTATAATTAAGGGATACAAACAATGGCATGACCTTGATTACTTTGATACTTATTCTCTTATGATGAGAATAACATCTATAAGGATGATACTTGCTATCGCAGCAAAATTTTAAAATACATAAAGTGGATATAAAGACAGCCTTTTCTAAATGGAGAGTTAGATGAAGAAATTTACATGGACCAACCCAAGGGTTTTTCATGCCTCCTAGGGTAAGAAGGGAAGGTTTGTAAATTGGTGAAGTCTTTATATGGCTTGAAACAAGGACCAAAAAAGTGGCATAAAAAGTTTGATAATGTCATGAGGACAAATGACGTTAAAATCAACGAATGTGACAAATGTGTATATGTCAAGGACAAAGAAGATGATTATGTTATCTTGTGTCTTTATATTGATGACATGCTAATTGTGGGTAGTAATGATCAAATATACTAAATCTATGTTGAATTCAAGGTTTGATATGAAATACATAGGGCCTGTTGATATAATTTTGGGAATTAAGATATCAAGCGATCTCATTCTAAGTCAATGTCATTATGTTAACAAAATACTTGATAAATTCAACAAGTGTGATTCTAAAATTGTGAGAACACCAATAAATGTTAATATACACCTATCTAAGAATAAAAGTGAGAATGTCTCTCAACTAGAATATTATAGAGTGATAGGAAGTCTTATGTACTTTATGAGTTGTATGAGACCAGACATAGCTTATGTTGTAAGAAAACTAAGTAGGTATACTAGTAATTCAGGATTTGATAACTGGAAAGGTATTACAAGACTACTTAGATACTTAAGATACACACATAGCTATGGAATGCACTACACAATATATCCAATTGTAATTGAAAGATACAATGATGCAAATTGGATATCTGACATGAAAGACTCAAAGTCAATTAGTGGATATGTATTTATATTGGGTAGTGTAGTTGTTTCATGGAAGTCCTTAAAACAAATGTGCATTGTAAGATCCATGATGGAATCATAGTTCATCGCTTTGGATAAATGTGGTTAAGAAGCCGAAGGGCTATGCAATTTTTTAGAAGATATTCCTAAGTGGGTGAAGTCTGTACCTGCAATATGCATTCATTGTGATAGTCAATCTACTATTGGTAGGGTACAGAGAAATATGTATAATGGTAAGTCTCGACATATATATCGTAGGCATAATACCATTAGATAACTACTCTCAATTAGGATTATCTTTATTGACTATATAAAGTCAAAGGATAATATAGCCGATCCCTTAATTAAAGGATTAAATTGAGAGTTAGTTGATAATTTATCAAGAGGAGTAATGAGACTGAAGCCCATGAATGAATAAAGATTTGCAAAGGAATCCTAAGCTATTTGACTATAGATCCCAAGATCTGGGTTCAAAGAAACAACCTAATTGTAAAGACTTTGTGAGATCACTATAGGGGTTTACCTTTTTATGATGAAAATATTGATACTTGTAAGATACAGGATAAATTAAGATTTTTAATGATTTTTATAAAGAGAATATCGAACAGAGTATGTAGGTTATTCTTTGTGAATTACTTTTAAAGATAAGAGATCACCTATGTGAGGAAGGAGTTGGGCCGTTTCGAAAGAGAATTGTATATGACTCAATTCTTTTGAGACTCTCACAGAACCAGGTATATGTTTATGGCCAAAACGAACATAATAGTGAGAACTGGATTGTGTTAGGAGAAACTCTTGTGTGAATTATATCATCGCTTACATGAACGGCAGAACAGTTCAAAGACATTGCGTTTACTGGTCAATCAGTAAGATAAATATACTTTTACAAAGAAATGTTCAGAGGGTAACACCTATCTATCCTATACAAGTTTCAATCCGTTAAACTCTATTTTCATGTCAAAATTTGATTAAAATCTATGTCAATTTTTATTCATGTGGAGGATTGTTAAAAAATCTTAAATAAAAATTTGATTTTTAGTTTCATTTCTCTTCCTTTTACTTTTTCCAATACCTCCGATTTTGATTTCTTTCATTACTTTGCAAATTGATTTCTTTCGTTGCTCTTCTTGGAATAGAAGACTTTTAATTGTCCATTTTAATTTTACGTTACTCTACTTTTCTCATTGTTATATAAAGAGAAGAAAATAGAGAACGGGTGTTGTCTCAAAAAGAGATCATAAAAACGTGCAAGTATACACGGTCACAAGTAATAAAGATTTGTAAGTAAAGTATCGTTCCCACGGAGATTTGTTACTATAGTTTGTTGAGTACTAAAATTGTATCTCTCTGATTTTATCCAAAATAATCGTTCATTGTAAAAAAAAAGGTAATAAGAAAATAAAAGAAATCTAGGATTGCAATTTTTCACCAAACTAATCCACTCAAATCATGTTATTTTCTTTTGATTTATATTTTTTTGTACATTTAATTTGTCAATCGAAAACTTCTTTTTTATTCATACATCTCTTCCGAGCTCCGTATAAATACACCTCGTTAAATTAATTCACTATATCTCTATGAGAATTAAATTTAATAAGATTCATTAAGTTCTAAGTTATCAAATGGTCACACATACAATTAGGGTATATTCCTATCCTTCATCATACATGTCATTTTATCTACGAGCAATATACACAAAAATGCCTTTCTCAAGTTTATTTTTATGCCACAAATCGTTTTGATAAGATTCGTAAATAATCAAAAAGCATTAAGCACAAAATAGAATGAACAAATCGAACGTCTTATAAACCTATCAAAAATAATTAAAATCAAAGCTTCATAAATTTAGATCAAATGCCACCCTAGAAAAATTAAATTACTTCATTAAATTAAAATAAAAATAACAACAACTACAGAAAAATAAGATGAAGAAGAGGGAAAATTAAAACATCGCATATCATTAATATTTGGCACGCACATAACACAACAGAAGCCAAAATGGCTTTTGCATTTTCCACAATCCAACCCCTAAATTGAACCCCTAAACCCAACAAAAAAAACTCCTCAACTCTATCATCTTATCTCCTATTTATACCTAAAAAATACATCAAAAAATATTAAAATTTAATCCACGCGGGGGACAGGAAAGTGTGGCGAAAATAATAAATTACATGCGTGGGGGGACAAAAATTGTATCGAAAATGGAATCGAAAAAGTGAGTGGAGATGCTGCGCGTTTCTATTTTATTTTCCTTCCACGCTGCCACGTGTCGCGTTATGATTCACGGAAACAATTAGTGGGACACGTGGCAGCATCTCATTCGTTGAAGGGAATGGGCGCACGCAGAACTTGTCGCACGGAATTGGGGCACGCGAAACGTGAGGCAACGGCTGGAACGAGGGCGAGATTCTACGCTTTTGTGTTCACCGATATGTGCCACGCGTCCTCTGATGATTCGTTCAAGGGGAAATTGGGACACGTGGAAGACTTTAATTCGCTGGAAGAACGATTGCACGTGGTTCAGCCGCACAGAACAACGCCCTTTGGCAGACGTGTAACGGACACGTGGGTCCCACCCTGCATGCCGGCCTGCGCAGCAGGTGGGCCCACTGGCACGTCGAGCCACGTGATGGAATAAATCCTGCACCCATTCTCCTTGGTCGGGTTTAATCTACACGCGCCAATCCTGACCGTTTATGCTTTGATCGGACGGACCACGTTCTACGTGTGGATGTTGACGCGTGGAACTTCTCTCCTACGAAGAAAAATAACTTTTATTAATTATATTTTCACCCACAAATATATTTCAAATTACATTTTAGACTTTGTTTAATTGCAATACAGCCCTTTAGTAATTTAAATTAAATTTTAAACTTTTAATAATTAAAATTAAGCCCAAATTTAATTTAATTTATATTTTCAACATTTATAAATTGCAATTAAATACTCATTTATTTTGAAATTATATTTTTGGACGAAAACTTGCAATTAAGTACGTTTTCGATACAAATTATTTACTTTTCATAAAAAAAATATAAAAAACAGTAAATACTAATTTATTCATCGAAAATTAACTAAAAATATTAAGAACATAGCAATTATAATTAATAAAATAAGTGAAAATAACTATATAAAATACAGTTATCAATGGGAGAGAGAGAGCTAAGAAAAAAAAGAAATAGACGAGCAGTTGAGAAACAGAGCAAAGAAAAGAAAGAAAGAAAGAAAGAAAGAAAGAAAGGAAAGATAAGAGAAGAGAAAAGAAAAAAAGAAGAGAGAAATTGTATGGAAAAGGTAATTTTTTCTTCTTCGTATTTTCAATCTATAGTTAGGTTTCACTAATAGAGTTTGGATACTTTAAAGTTCATAGAATAATAAAATGTGGTGTATTTTTATTATTGTTTAATCGTTGTATCATGGGAGATAAGTTTCCGTCGTTTTTAAACATCCACGGTGAGCGGAAAAATTATCTTAAAACATTGTGCGATACATAAACCTCGATTATTTTTTTCTTTTTATTTAAATTATTTATTATTTAAATTTTATAGATATATTTATGTTTATATATATTTCTAATTTTAATAAAATAATTTTTTTATTAAAATTGTTTGTCCGTGTATTATTTTCAACACAACAAGAAAAGAATCCCAAAGGAGTTAAGATTCTAAGCACAAGGAAATGGAAAAGAATGGTTGTTTTCATATCTATTATATTTTCTAGGGGAATAAAGAACATTTCTTGAATTGGAATGATGATATAATTAGCTAGACGTTTTCAGCTGGGTCACGTTTCATGTGCTGCTAAAGTAGTAAATCTCCATTATCATGTTTAAAGGCTTAAAAGTTATCATGGTACTAGCAATATGTCCTCAGTTTTCACCCGATGGTTATGTTTCCTATGCAGACTGTGGATAATGACCTTGCTCTAAAAATATATATTAAAGCCAGAGCAACTCCAAAAGTTGTTGCAGCCTTGAGAGGAGAGAATTTGACAAGATTTTGATACACTCAAAACAGGTAAGTTTATGGTTCTTTCTGAAGGCACCTTTTATGTGTCATCTGCCTTATTATGCTAATAATATTGACTCTTTCTGGATGTTCATGTTGTCAAGTTTTTTCATCATATATTTATCCTTTATCGCCAATTTTTTAAAACAACTTGAATCTTTTCAACATATATTTTTTGTCAAAATATTGTGTTTCTCTCTGATAATTATCAGTATATTTCATTATTATTTCTGTTATCTTCTTTTCTGTACAAAAACTCCTCCTATGTATACTAAGGAAAACGAATATAATTCTAACCCTAACAGCTATTCTACTTCCCTAATTTCTGATTCATTAACCACATTGTCTGCCATTTCCTAACTCCACTAACTTTGTTATCTGCCACTTTCACTGCACACGCCAACACTCTTCCTCAAGTTGGTGCATATATGTCTTTTATGCCCAACTTGTCAATTGTGTTGTAGAAGTTCCTTGCAGACACAGATTTTGTGAGTATATCAGCCAATTGATCTTCTGATTTAACAAATGGAAGCTTAATAATCTTTTCTTCAAGATTCTGTTTGATGAAGTTCTGATCCACTTCAATGTGCTTCGTGCGATCATGTTGAACTGGATTGTGATAGATGGCAATGGCTGCTTTGTTATCACAAAATAAGTTCATTTCAGAGTTAGGAGCAACACCAATCTGAGTTAAAAGTTTTTCAACCAAAGGAGCTCACATATTCCCTTGACCATTCCTCGAAATTTAGCTTCAGCACTGGATAAGGCAACTACATTTTGCTTCTTGCTCCTCCATGTAACAAGGTTGCCCCCCACAAAAGTAAAGTACCCAGCAGTAGATTTCATATCCTTCATATTCCTTGTCCAATCTGAATCTGTATATCCAAGGACTTTCAATTGACCATTCTTTGAAAACATAAATCCTTTCCCAGGGGAGGATTTTAAGTAACGAAGTATTCGCATGATCGCATCCATATGGTCTTCACTGGGCAAGGTACGAACCGACTCACGACACTCACAGCATAAGCAATATCAGGTCGAGTATGAGATAAATATACGAGTTTACCTACTAATCATTGATATCTCTATTTATCTGCTGGTAATTGGTCCACATATTCTCCGAGTTTATGATTTTGAACCATTGGAATATCGACAGGTTTACAATCTAGTAGGCCTGCCTCTACTAGTAGGTCCAGAGTATATTTCCTTTGGGAAAGACATATGCCTTGTTTTGTGCCCTCCCAAGTTCTTCATTTCAAATTCATTTGACAGTTGTTCTTGAAGCTTAGAGATTTATTCTTTATCATCCCCTGTAATGATCATGTCATCTACATAGACTATAAGGGATGTTATCTTCCCTAATCGATGTTTTAGGAAAAGAGTATGATCAGAGTTGCTTTGTTGGAACCCATATTTCTTCATTGCTGAACTCAACCTACCAAACCATGCTCGAGGTGATTGTTTTAGTCCATACAATGCTCGTTGTAATCTACATGTAGTTTCTTTTCCTGATGTAACAGTATATCCTGGTGGGATATCCATGTAAATCTCTTCTTCAAGGTCACCATGAAGGAAGGCATTCTTCACGTCAAGTTGGTGCAATGGCCAATCTAAATTTGCTGCAAGAGGTAACAAAACTCTCACAGTTTTTAGTTTAGCCACAGGTGAGAAGGTTTCTTGATAAACTATCCCATGTTTCTGTGTATATCCTTTTGCTACAAGCCTCGCCTTGTATCGATCAACTAACCCATCTGCTTTATACTTAATGGAGAAAATCCAATTGCATCCTACCATCTTCCTCCCTTGAGGCAACTCGCTTAACACCCATGTGTTATTCTTCTGCAATGCCTCAAATTCCTCTTTTATAGCTTGAGCCCATTTTGGATCAGATAAGGCTTCTTCAATGCTACTCAGAATTTGACACGAGGAAAGTGTTTGTGCAAATGCCCTGATAGGTTCTGATAACCTTTGAGTAGATACATTATTTGCTATTGGATACTTGGGTTGTCATTCTTCTCTTTCTGGCGAGCATCAATTTGGAGGTTTACCTCGATTGTGTTTGAAAGGTAAAACATAACCAACAGATGTATCTATAGCATTAGTTTGTAAAGGTATGATAGGATAGCTTACCTCAGGAGTATTCTCAGCAGGAGGATCATTGGGTATTAGAGAGTGGAGGGATACATCAACCGCTTCATCTTCTGGAGATTCAATTACTACTTCAGCTTCAGTTCTTGAAAGTTCAAGCTCGGGTCTAGATACTGGCTCCTCTATATTATTGGCACGATCCGAGTATGTTGGACTAGTGTCTAATATTTCAACATCAAGCCAATTTCGTTCTTCACCATAACTCTCCTCTTGAAGAGTGTAATTGGATACCGGTGATGGGAAAGAACATTCTGATTCAAGGAAAGTGACATCCATGATAATATAGGTTCTTTTAGTAATTGGATCATAGCATCGGTAACCATTTTTTTGTATGCCATACCCCAAGAATACACATCGGATAGCACATGGATCCAACTTAGTTCGTTAATTTTTATGGAGGTGGACGAAAGCAACACATCCAAAAATTCGGTGCGGAATCATCAAAATAGTAGGCAGGGGAAGATGATCAGATAACACCTTTAATGGAGTCTGAAATTGTAAGGTTTTGTGGGCATACAATTCAGTAGATACACAGCTGTAGTAACAGCATCACTCCAGTATTTATTAGGCATATGTGCACCGATTAGTAAGGCCCGAGCTGTTTCTAAAATATTTCGATTCTTCCTCTCCGCAGTCCCATTCTGTTGTGGGGTTTGTGAACACGAGGTTTCATGGAGAATACCATGGTTGTCCAAGTATGTCTGGAATTGTTGATTAACATACTCCCCTCCATTATCAGACCTAAGTATCTTAATTTTTTCAGAAAATTGTGTCTGAACCATGGTGTGAAACAGGTGAAATGTAGCAAATACTTCATCTTTATGTTTGAGAAGATAAAGCCATGTCATTCGTGTACAATCATCAACAAAAATAACAAACCAACGATGACCAGATGACGTAATGATCGGGGAAGGTCCCCAAACATCAGAATATACCAAAGCAAAAGGAGTCATACTTTTATTCATGCTCATAGGATAAGAAGCCCTATGACTTTTTGCTAGGATACAAGTATCACATTTGAAATCTGAATGTGTGATATTTGAAAATAAACTGGGAAGTAGGTGCTTTAAATACCCGAATGATGGATGCCCAAATCTACGATGACATAGCCAAATCTGTCGTTCCTTGTTACCAACAGTATGTTGCATGTGATTGGCTCTTCCTGAACTGAGGTCATCCATATAATATAGCCCTCCTCTCCTAGTACCACGCCCAATGATCTCCTTGGTGAGAATATCCTGTAGAAGGAAAAAAGTAGAATACATCAATACTACACAGTTAAGGTCTGAAGTGACCTGACTTACAGACATTAGTCGGTTTGACAGAGAGGGTACAAGCAAAGTATTAGATAATGATAATGAAGAAGATAAGGTCACTGTTCCAGCTCCTGTAACTGGATAAGTGACCCCATTTGCATTGGCAACACGGCTCCATCTTGGCTGGGTTGTATTGGAGAGATCGTTTGGGTCAAACGTCATGTGATCTGTAGCTCCAGAGTCCAGAATCCAATCCTCTTTATCACTACGAGTAGAGATGTTAAATTCTTTACTTGAAATACCTGGATCCTAGGAAGATTCGGCCTGAGAAGTAAGGGATAATGAGGCATTATTGGTAGCCACAGCTGCTCGCCCAATGGTGTCCCGTTTCTTCCGTGCTTGAAGGTCATTCCACCATTTTGGGTACCCATGTAGTTTGAAGTAGTTTTCATGGGTGTGTTTGGATTTTTCGCAATGGCCACATTTCATGTCAAGAGACGGTGGATTTCCCGTGGATTTCTTGCTACCCAAGGAAGGTCCTGTTTTTGGTGGCATTAGATTATGGTGTCCCTTGACCCCTTTAAAAGCCATAACTGCTCCGGGTGTCGTATCTACACCTGTGATCATCACGGTCTGCCTGACCTCTTCCCTACGGATGAATCCATAGGCTTGTTCCACCGTAGGAAATGGTTTTATCTGAAGCACATCACTTCGAGTTTTATCCAATCTATCATCAAGTCCATCGAGGAAGGTATACACTCGATCTTTCTGTACGATGGAGTTGTATTTTTGTATATCAATCGCACACTCCATTGGATTAGGACGACGAAAATCAATTTCACGTCACAACCCTTGAAGGTCATTGTAGTATTTTTCAATGGATCCACCTGCTTGCTTCGTACGAGTAACTCGACGGCGAAGATCATACACTTGAGACGTGTCTGTACCATCATAGTAGGTGGTAGCTGCAGAATCCCAAACTTGTTTTGCAGTTGGGAATCGAATAAAATTTGCAATCAAGGAGGGGTCCATCGAATTGATCAACCATCCTTTAACAATGGCATTTTCAGTGCGCCATCTCCTGAATGAGGGGTCGGTTTCAGCAGGTTGAGGAAATTCCCCATTAATATATCCCAGTTTGTCTTTGCCAGAGATATACATCTCTACCACCTGGGACCACAAGGCATAGTTGGATCCTCCCAACTTGATACTAATGGGGGCAGTCGACGCTTCAGTTAGCGGAGGTTGTGAGACGGTTTGAGCTCTGGCTAGAACTTCCGTCATTTTCGTCGTCAAGTCTTCCAATATGAAATTGGTGGTTAAATCTCTAGATTCTACCATGAAATCTAAAATTTTTTCCTTCCGTTTTTCCTTTTTTTTGTTTTTTTTTTTGTTTTTTTACACTTCGTACACTATATATAGAAAAAATATATGTAACCCTAAAAAATTTCCAAATGAGCGCAGCTTCTGCATTGCTAACCCTAATTTTTTTTCCTCCGTGTGCGGCCCTTTCTTCACGCAACCTCTTCTTCACGCAGCCTATTCTTCAGGCAGCCTCTGTTGCGTTTTCTTCCCTCAACTGCAGATAAATCTACAGCTCCAACCAACCACGTTTTCTTCCCTCAGCTGCGGATAAACCTACAGCTCCAACCAACCACACGCACGTAAAACTGTAACCCTAAAATAGATTCTCATACGCACATCCACCTACAGATCCAACCAACCACACGCACGTAAAACTGTAACCCTAAAACAGATTCTCATATGCGCAGCCCTCTTAAAGTGACACTATTCGTCTGCTGCTTTCTTCTTCTTCTTGTCTGCTGCTTTCTTCTTCTTCTTCATCTACTGCTGCTATAATGAAACAACGCCTTCCATTTTCGTCTGTAATAATTTTTTTTATTTTCGTAGAGTAGAGTCAGCCCTCCACCTCGTCCTCTGTGAAGTGGTGTTCTTCTTCGCTGCTTTGGCTAGACGGTTGTGAATCCGGTCAGCCAACATCTACAACTGACGTTGAGCAAAAATGGCCATTATCATGGTTAAAGGCTTAAAAGTTATCATGGTACTAGCAATATGTCCTCAGTTTTCACCCGATGGTTATGTTTCCTATGCAGACTGTGGATAATGACCTTGCTCTAAAAATATATATTAAAGCCAGAGCAACTCCAAAAGTTGTTGCAGCCTTGAGAGGAGAGAATTTGACAAGATTTTGATACACTCAAAACAGGTAAGTTTATGGTTCTTTCTGAAGGCACCTTTTATGTGTCATCTGCCTTATTATGCTAATAATATTGACTCTTTCTGGATGTTCATGTTGTCAAGTTTTTTCATCATATATTTATCCTTCATCGCCAAATTTTTAAAACAACTTGAATCTTTTCAACATATATTTTTTGTCAAAATATTGTGTTTCTCTCTGATAATTATCAGTATATTTCATTATTATTTCTGTTCTCTTTTTTTCTGTACAAAAACTCCTCCTATGTATACTAAGGAAAACGAATATAATTCTAACCCTAACAGCTATTCTACTTCCCCAATTTCTGATTCACTAACCACATTATCTGCCATTTCCTACCTCCATTAATTTTGTTGTCTGCCTTTTTCACTGCAAACGCCAACATTTTTAACATATAATTTAACCAGCACATTTGTTTCTGAATACACTTATTTATATTTCTCTTTGCCATAACATTTATAATATTTATCTTGTGGAAGCTTATGATGTCATATCATTTTTTTTCATTGTAGGTTGGGTATACACCAGATTATTTGTTTCTACTACAAACAATTTTGCGGTCAGATCCCCAGGTCTGTACACTGTTTTGGAGTAGGTGTGAGGCACTGTTTATATATCTCTTATGATGTCTCAAATGGAAGGAGGTTGCCCAATTGATTACAATACAATTACAGATCTATTTCTTTAGGTGTGGTTTCAATGCTTTATATTAATTTAAACTGATATCTTGCTTTCATTTACTTGTTTTGTTTTCGCACATCTAGCCTCCTTTTTGGACTAAGATCTGTTTAACTTACTGTACTCTATTATATAATTGAAGGCTTATGACATCTTTCTTGAATATATTTTTATTCTCTTTCAAATGAATTTGATCCATGGGGCAACAGCATTTTTGTTGGATGTTTTGAAGCCAAATTTACCTGAACATAGATACCTTCAGTCAAAGGTTCATTTTGTACCCCGTTTTGTTAGCAGTGTAGTTTTTTCTTTCTTTTTACACAAAATAAGTCTGGTTTTGTTTTTACATTTTGACTGTATAATGATTTTTTCAAAGTTTTTGGTAATTAATATTGTTACATTCCCAAATGTGGCTGATCCTATTTTGGATAATGGTATGTTTAGTCATTATGATCGTCCGCGTATAGGGCAACACTGAGAAAAAGCTGGAGAAAAATAGATTGAAAATTGAAAATCGGAGAATAGACGGATTTGTTACATTCTCCTACTTGGTCCAAACATTCAATTTAATCCTATTCATTATCTTTCTTAAGAAATAAACACATGAATAATGGCGATAGGTCCTCTAAGAGCGAGTATTATCTTTCATGTTTGATTTATCAAGTATTATATTTATATGGTAACAAAACTTAATAAATAAATCTTATATTTATTAAAAGTTTATAAAATATAAACCTAATTAACCTAGAGGAGGTGAATAGGTTATTTTTAATTTTTACTAATTTATAATTTAATAATCTAAACAAACCAGCCAGGCATGAAATCGTGTGTAAATATAAGTGCGGAAATAAAATAATAACACACGATATTTTTAGGTGAAAACAACCTAGGCCACAACCATGGCCTAAGAGGAAAACCACCGGTCCACCGGACCACCTAACTTTCCACTATGAAAATCAAATGTTCAAGTATAAACTCGGTCTTATGCTACCCTCCCTAGGATACTACCCCAATGTACTTTACTTACGAGCCCCTGCTCTGTTTTCACAGTTTTCAATATTAGCGTGAACGGTTTCCAGACCAACGTTCCAATAAGCTCCCCGCAAATCAGATCGTTCACAAATCAACTACAAAATAGTTAGCACAAAAAAATAAGTGCCCGTGTGTGTTCTAGAACGGATTTAATAATGAATACTCATAACTAGATGATTCAAAGCATATGTCATTTAAATTAAATCAACTAGCAAATCCTAGAGCAAAAATATCAAATACAAGTACAATAAAAATAGCTTCTTTAAAGATTAATAATCAAATCAAATAAGTATGATATGACAAAAACAATTATTTGATCTAACAATTTAAGAACAAAAATAAAGAAGAAGCCAAAAGAACATATTATCAAAATATCATAAAATAATTAGGCTTATTAATCAATCAAACATAACCACCAATATTTGATAGATTAACTAAATAAAGAAACCTAAAGAATTATGATCTTATATTTTCAAAACAAGAGAGAGAAATTAAGAAGATTAAAATAATACTCTTGTGTGGTTAATAGAAACAATGAGCAATGAGTTTTATTTATAGGAAAAATTAAAATACTTAATCATATGTAATTGATAAATATCTTTTCTATTACAAATAGGATTAGTAATTCTCATTAATTAGGATAACTCTCATTTAAAAAAGATTTCTTTTAAAATAGATTTTATGCTATCTTTTATGATAAGGATTTCAAATATAATTTAAAGTATATATTATCTAATATCTTTTAGCATATCTTATTTTAGAGTATATATATCTTATCTAATATCTTTTAACATATCTTATTTTAGAATATATATTATTTAATATATTTTAGCATATCTTATTCTATATTTTAGCACTAAAAATAATTTTAGATTTATAAGCATGTGCTATTAAATGCATAAATATAATCCTATGTGTCGTAGTTATCAAAGATATACCTGAAGTACAATTATCTGAAACTCGAGCATTTGTTTGGATTTTCTTGATAGACTTGATAGTAGGCCTAAAAACAAATTTACAGATAAATATTTTGTCCACGAAAATAGCCAACACTCATAGTCCTTACATTTATTTTTAGTTCTATACAAAATATATTTTCTCAAATAAATTAAGGTGCACATGAGTATAAGAAAATATCATAATATACAAGAGTTTCAGTAGTAAACTGTATATATATTTTACAAAATGGAACCAACTCCCATTTTTTCTACATGATCCTTAAATTTCAGTGGTGGCATGTCTTTAGTCAAAAGATCAACAATCTTCAACTCAGTGCTAATGTGTTTAATGACCACTATTTTTTTCCTTAACACATTCTCTTATGACCAAGTATTTAATGTCGATGTGCTTAATATGATTACCACTCTTATTATTCTTGACCATAAACACGGCAGTTGAGTTGTCACAATACAATCTTAATGGCCTAGAAATAGAGTCAACTACTCTAAGTCCAAAAATAAAATTATTCAATGGATACACCATGTGCTGTAGCCTCAAAACATGATATGAACTCGGCCTCCATAGTAGAAGTAGTAGTCAAGGATTGTTTCGCACTTCTCCAAGATACGGCTCCACCGATAAGCATGAAAATGTAACCAAATAGACATGTAGGCATCTTTACTGAGTTAGGAGTTCTATATGCCAGATAATGCCCTGAGAAACTTATGGAGCATATTAAACTGTTCTCAACCCGTCTGAATATACCCAAGCTCATACGAGCTTGTGATGAACAACAACACTGAAAGGAATTAACTTTCTTATATATTCAATATGATGAGTTTGATAATGCTGCCACCACTGTAATGAACCATTCCCCAGATGCTTGGGACCACATGAAATTCAAAGATATTGTGGTTAAGGTTGCAAGCGTTGAGCTCTACTACAAGGCTGTGCACTTCTACTTGCAAGAACATCCTGGTCTTATTAATGATCTCCTTAACGTGCTTTCCCTTTGTGTGGATCACACCAGAATAGTGGATATCATGATAAAGGTTTTCACATTTTTTGGTTTTTTTATCTTTGGTTTTAGGCTGGTCATCTCTGTCTCGTGAAGACATATACATGATTGCAGTGCAAAGCAACAATATTGCTGCGTGAATCAATTGATTTCCATGACAACTTTGATATGATAGGTCTTGCACAAAAGGTAAGGCTTTAAACCTCTTCTTAATTATTATGCCAGACTTGATGGTAATCCAAAAAAATAGTGGGGTTCTCTAGTACTTTTCTTTTACCATTCTGACCAATGCATTGAGCAGATTGAGAAACATGAGCTTCTTGAGATGAGGCGTGTTGCAGCTTATATTTACACGAAAGCAGGACGATGGAAGCAGTCCATTGCATTGTCAAAGAAAGATAATCTTTACAAAGATGCGATGGAAATTTGCTCATAGTTTGGTGACCGTGAACTTTCAGAGGAATTACTTGTTTATTTCATCAAGCAGGTCAGTATCTCTTGTCCTAAAAGTAAAAGGTTTTAACACGAATGCACATGTTTGCTACATTTGTTGTTTCTTTTGTTTTTTCAGATTTCTCACTCCACCTTTATTCTGTTTGTTGGGAAATAACGCAAATTCCCGATAAGCCAGATTTATGAGAAAGCAAGAATAGAAAAATAACACACAAAATTTGATAACGGAGTTCGGCCAATCTTGCTTACGTCTCCGGACATGCTGCAGATCTTTTTACTGAAAGGGGAGAAATTACACAAGGTGTTTACAACACTCACAACTCACAACCCAATTACACCCAAGAAAATTACTCTCAATTTTCTCTCACAAAAGCTTTTCTCTCAATTGGAATGAACACTTTGGATGATTAATTCATTATAATTACACATCTATTTATAGGAAAATTCACTCCTTGAATTACTCCTTAAATTAATGGTTCCTTAAATTGCTCCTTGAATTAAGCTCCTTGTTTTGCTCCATGAATTGCTCCATGTTTTACTCCATGAATTGCTCCATGTTTTACTCCATGAATTGCTCCATGTTTTACTCCATGTTTTGCTCCATGTTTTGCTCCTTAAATTAAGGAGCTTTATAACAATCTCCCACTTGAAGACTGATGTCAATCTGTCTTCACACCTTGATTAATGCAGCAGCTTTTCTAGTCTTTGTTACTCTAGCAGACCAACTGAAGTTGAGCACAACTTCAGTTTGTCAATAGTCACCACCTTTGTTAACATATCTGCTAGATTTTTGCTTCCTTGAATCTTCTCCAGTATTAACACATCATCTTCCAATAGAGATATGATGAAGTGATAACGAAGTCCAATATGCTTTGTTCTAGAATGAAATGTTGAATTCTTCACCAAGTGTATTGCACTTTGACTATCACTATGCAGAACATTCTTCTCTTGTTTGAATCCCAGCTCAATTAACAAACCTTGAAGCCATATCATCTCTTTACTAGCTTCAGTTACTGCTACATACTCAGCCTCTGTAATGGATAGAGTGACAATTTTCTGTATTTGTGACATCCAACTAATAGTTGTAGTTCCAACAGTAAATATATAACCGGTGGTGCTTCTTCGGTGATCAACCTCACCTCCAAAGTCTGCGTCTACGTACCCTTGTACTTTTAACTCTCCTTTACTAAAGTACAAGCACTTTTATGTGGAACCTCGCAGATACCTCAAAATCCACTTGACTGCTTCCCAATGAGTTTTCCCAGGATTTGACATAAATCTGCTAACAACTCCCACTGCATGGCCAATGTCTGGTCTCATACAGACCATTGCGTACATCAAACTTCCAATGGCTGAGGCATAAGGAACCTTAGCCATGAATTCTCTCTCTTCTTCTGTCTGAGGGGACTGATCCTTGGATAGGCGAAAATGACTGGCCAAGGGTGTGCTAACTGGCTTGGCATTGCCCATGTTGAATCTTTGCAAAACACGATTGATGTACTCTGCCTGAGATAACTGCAAGGATCCTTTCTTCTTATTTCTTGTGATTTGCATTCCAAGAATCTTCTCTCCTGCACCTAAGTCTTTCATGTCAAATTCCTTTGACAATTGCTGCTTCAACCTTTTAATATCATCCATATCTGAACCTGCTACTAACATATCATCAACATAAAGTAGTAAAATGATATAACTGGACCTATATCTCTTGAAGTAGCAACAATGATCAGCATTGCACTTTTGGAAACCTTCCTTGTGCATGAAGCTGTCAAACTTTCTGTACCATTGTCTCAGGGCTTGTTTCAGGCCATACAAACTCTTCTTAAGTCTGCACACCATGTTCTTCTTCCCTCTTTCTGAGAAACCTTCTGGCTGATACATGTATATCTCTTCATCTAAATCTCCATGAAGGAATGCAGTCTTCACATCCAACTGTTCAAGATGAAGATCTTCGATGGCTACAATACTCAATACTGATATGATAGTATTAAGCTTTACAACAGAAGCAAAAATGTCAGTGTAGTCAACTCCTTCCTTCTGTTGAAACCCTTTGACAATTAGGCGGGATTTGTATCTCTTGGAACCATCATGCTCCTCTTTCACCCGGTACACCCATTTGTTGTGAAGTGCCTTATTTCCCATAGGTAACTCAGCTAGTTCCCATGTCTGGTTGGAGATGAGAGATTTCATTTCTTCTTTCATAGCAAGCTCCCACTTGTTGGAATCTCGAGTCTGACAAGCTTCATCATAGCATTCAGACTCCCCTCAATCAGCCAGCAACATATAGTTCATGTATCTCCTGTTAGGCACATGAGGTCGAGAAGACCTTCTCAATACAGGAGATGGAGTAAGAGGTTGTGGTGTGTCGGAATGCTGTGTACTGCTTTGTCCAACAAGTTCCTCTGGCTGAGGACTTGTTACAATTGGTTCTGTTGCAGAAGTATCTAGGACATCATCTGCATCTGCAAATACTGACTCATTCTGCTCTGAGTCATTGGCGTCTATTTTATGCATGTCCTTATACATCACCCTTTCGTTGAAAATCACATCTCTGCTACGGATAATTTTCTTCTTTTCGTCATCCCAAATGCGGTAGCCAAACTCATCCTCACCATAGCCAATGAATGTGCATTTCTTGGATTTGGGATCAAGCTTATTCCTACCTTGATCACTGACATGCACAAATGCTATACAACCAAAAACTTTTAGATGTGATAGTTTCACCTCTTTTCCGCTCCATACCTCCTCTAGTATTCTATGCTCCAATGGAACAGATGGGCCTCGGTTGATCAAGTAAGCTGCCATGTTGACTGCTTCTGCCCAGAATTGCTTCGGTAGACCTGACTGTATACGAATGCTTCTGGCTCTTTCTGTCAACGTTCGGTTCATACGCTCAGCTACACCATTGTGTTGAGGCGTGCCTGGCACAGTTCTTTCCATTCTGATCCCGTGCTCATAGCAGAAATTTTTGAATCTGGTGTCTTCATATTCACCACCATTATCGGTTCTGAGCTTTTTGATCTTTAAACCCGTCTCATTTTCCACCATAGCTTTCCATCTTCTGAAAGCCTCAAATACTTCAGACTTATGCTTTAGAAAGTAAACCCATACCTTCCGAGAGTGATCATCAATGAAAGTCACGAAGTAGTGTTTCCCACCAATAGATGAGACGGTCGTTGGTCCCCAAACATCAGAGTGAATAAGCTCTAGTCTTTCCTTCTTTGGGATTCTGCAACTTGTCTGAAAGCTGACTCTCTTTTGCTTTCCAAGTATGCAATCTTCGCACATGTCTATCTCCGTAGACTGTAGACCTGGAAGTTTTCCCTTTGAGTGCATAATCTTCATATGGCCTAGTCTCTGGTGCCACAGATTTGGTGTTTCATTGCTTGCTGTAACTATAATTGAACAACGTGCCTCTGCTGTCATGTAAAGAGTGCCACTTTTCTTGCCTCGAGAAAATGTCATTGCATCCTTTGAAATCTTCCAATCATCACCATGGAAGATCGTAGTGTAGCCTTCACTGGCCAACTGCCCCACTGAGATTAAGTTCCTTCTGAGATCGGGAATATGCCTGACATCCTTCAGTTCCCAAACAGATCCGTTCAACTTAATCTTTACTACACCTTTGCCAATAATAGCACATAGTTGATCATCACCAAGATATACCTTTCCAAGGTTTTCGGGGACATATTTCTCGAAGAATTCTTTTTGTGAAGTAGCATGGAACGATGCTCCAGAGTCTAACACCCAAGATTCTTCCTTGCTCTCCAAAGAGCATATCAATGCATCGTCCCTTCCTGAGGTGGAAGTAACATTTGCCTCTACCTTCACTTGTTTGTCCTTCGATGCACTCTTGCACTGATTTTTGTAATGCCCGGTTCTTCCACAATTCCAACACTTGATAGTCTTCGAGCTATGGGAATTATTAGGATTCCTGGATTTGGACCTCCTGTCCTTTGATCTACCTCGGTAGTCTATTCTGCCACATCCATTCCCTTTGGTCGAATTTCTTCCTCTTGACTCTGTATGCAAAATTGAAGAAGTTGACGATTCACCTGACTCTCTACGTCGGATCTCTTCACTAAGAACCATATCACGAACATCGTCAAATTTTAACTTATTGCTTCCTGACGAGCTACTCACAGCCGTGACAGTAGCATTCCAACATTCTGGTAAAGAAGACAAAAGTATTAATGCTCGTACTTCTTCATTGAATTCAATTTCCACTAAACTTAACTGGGTTGTGACTGTTTTGAGTTCATTGAGATGTTGAGCTACCGATGCGCCTTCATTCATCCGCAAATTGAACAAACGCCTCATCAAGTGCACTTTGTTTGAGGCTGATGGCTTCTCATACATATTGGAAAGAGCTACCATAAGACCCACCGTGGTCTTTTCCTTTGCTATGTTGAAGGCAACATTACGGGATAGCGTCAATCGAATAACTCCGAGGGCTTGTCTGTCTAGAAGATTCCAATCTTCTTCCTTCATAGCTTCTGGTTTCTTCCCTGAGAGAGGTTGATATAGATTTCTTTGATACAGATAATCCTCTATCTACATTTTCCAAAACCCAAAATCTGTGCCATCAAATTTCTCGAGTTTCACCCTTCCTTCATCTACGGCCATTGCTCCTACTAAAATCTGACTTCCTCTGCATCATTTCTGACTATTTCTTGCAGAAAATTGACAGAAATTACCACCAATAGCTCTGATACCAGTTGTTGGGAAATAACGCAAATTCCCGATAAGCCAGATTTATGAGAAAGCAAGAATAGAAAAATAACACACAAAATTTGATAACGGAGTTCGGCCAATCTTGCTTACGTCTCTGGACCTACTGCAGATCTTTTTACTGAAAGGAGAGAAATTACACAAGGTGTTTACAACACTCACAACTCACAACCCAATTACATGGAGTAAACACTCAATTGGAATGAACACTTTGGATGATTAATTCATTACAATTACACATCTATTTATAGGAAAATTCATTCCTTGAATTACTCCTTAAATTAATGGTTCCTTAAATTGCTCCTTGAATTAAGCTCCTTGTTTTGCTCCATGAATTGCTCCATGTTTTGCTCTTTGTTTTACTCCATGTTTTGCTCCATGTTTTGCTCCTTAATTTGCTCCTTAAATTAAGGAGCTTTATAACACTGTTTTGTGACTACCAGTTTGTTAGAGAGTATACTCACAAGGTGGATGACCTTATTAAAGATAAAATCGAAGCTCAAAAACAGCAGAAAGCTACAGAGGAAGAAGAAGAAGAAGAAATAGTTGCTCGAAAGGTATTTCTAATTGTTCTGCACTTGTTTCATTTAAATCTTTAATACCCTTTATAATTGATCTTCAAGAACATTTTATTCTTTTTAAGACTGTTATTGTTTTCTATCTTACTATTTAAGATCTTAATCAAACAATGTTATTAGCTACAGGCTTTACCCGTCATTACTTAAATACTTTGTAGTTCATTTTATAATTTTAAATATATTTGTGGCAAACTTAAACATTTCATTGAATTATAAAAATAGAAGGTACAAAGTGGATAAGAGGGCCAACTAAAGAGACTAGTTCATAAGAATTGAATGAAACAAACTAGGTTATAATTTTATTGTACTTATAGTTTTCAATTTGTCTGCAGAATATGCATGCTCAATTGCTACCTGCTTTGCCTGCGCCCCCTGGAATAGGCATGCCTCCGAACGGTGGAATATGTCACCTTTTGGAATGCCACCAATGGGTTATTGATTCTTTAGCCGCTTGTAGATATGAGTTGTAGGTTTCTACGTGGCGAAGATAAAAACATCTGTTTTACGGTTTATGGTTAAAGGTGAAACTAATTTACCTTGTAAATAAGGAATAAGGATTTTAAATAGTACTTCACTCTTTTTTTTTTGTAGATATTTGCTTTGTTTAGGATTTTATCCTTTTTTATATTCTTTGGATCATATAAACAATTTTTTACTTGAAACTGAGTAAAAGCTAATTATAGTGGATTATCATGACCTAGAATGGCATGATACCATATGTTGGATATAGTGAGTCAGTCGTATGTGTAGATTGTTTTATTTTTAATGCTGAGTTGACATTTTGTAGTTGTCTCGTAAAGAGTTATAAAAATCTTCATGATATCTAAGTTTCTTGACTACCTTTTGTATATTTTGCAATTAGGTCAAAGAATCTAAAACCAAAAAACTTATACAATGTAAAAATGTTTGACGTCGCCTAAAGAAAAATTAGATGATTGCATGTGTTTCATGCTTGTGTTAAGCTTTTAAAATTTGTAGACCAAATCAAATCAAAAGGAGAGATGTATATGTATCCTTCTAACAATCCATAATCTATAATAATGTCATTTTTGATTGTTGATTGTTGCTAAGCTATTGCATGAATTAAAAAGATACAAAAGTACATATTTATCTTCTTCATCGACCACCATAGGCCATGTCGCATTTTTATAGCTTGTAGTCCTTGTCTCTCCATTATTGGTATCTTCGTTGTTTCACTGCAAGATCACATAACAAAGGGGTTATTTTGAACTTTTTGTATTTAAATGTTATTTTTATTATTAAGAGTGTAAGGACTATGAGTATTAGCTATTTTCATGGACAAAATATTTACTTGTAAACTAGTTTGTAGGCCTACTATCAAGTTTATCAAGAAAAGCCAAACAAATGCTCGAGTATCAGATATTTGTACTTCAGGTATGTCTTTTATAACTACGACACATAGGATTACATTTATACATTTAATAGTACACATTCATAAATCTAAAATTATTTTTGGTGTTTAAATATTTTTTATGTGTCTTAATATTTTTAAAATATTTTTTAAGGCTTTGAATGGGCTTTGAAAAATTAAGTCCAAAATGTATTTAACCCTAATACTATTAGGTATTATAATTACCTATAAATAAAGATACATTATGGTTGATGTAGTTAGGCAGAACAAAAGTATATGCGCCGAAAATAAAAGGGGGCTGCCAACTGAATCCAAAAAAATAATCAAAATCTGGTGAAAAAAAAGGAAACAACAGCGACATCGAAGGTAATTAATATATATTGAAAAAGTTATACAAAATGTTGGAGAAGTTAATTTAAATATGTTGAAAGTTATACATAAAGTTAGAGAATATCGTGTGTTATAATTTCCGCACTTTACTCTTACACACGATTATATGTCTGGCCGCTTTGTTTAGGTTATTAAATTATTAACTTGATAAAAATTAAAAATAACCTATTCACCCCCTCTAGGTTAATCAGGTCCATAATTTATAAACTTTCAATTGGTATCAGAGCCGACACTAGACACACTTAGTAAGATTGATCCTTAGGGACACACACACTTACTTATGGACCAAATGAAAGAAGGTGGGTCATCTGTTAGACCACCACTCTTTGATGGGTTTAATTACCCTTATTGGAAGGCTCGCATGCAAGCCTTTCTCAGACACGATGAAAAGGTCTAGGATGCTATTCTTGATGGTTGGGAACCACCTTCGGTAACGAAAGATGGTGTAACAATCATAAAGCTAAGAAGAGACTAGACCACTGAAGAACGCACCCTTAGTGGGGCAAACCAAAAAGGTCTTAGCTCAATATTTGCTACAGTGTCGATGGATGAGTTCTGTCGCATCTCCGATTGTGAGACTGCTAAAGATGCATGGAATGCACTTGCTCTTGCTCTTGCTCATGAAGAAACTTCCTAAGTAAAACAAACAAAATTGAGATTGCTAACATCTGAGTTTGATTCCATTAAAATGAGCAACAATGAAACTTTTGGTCAATTCTATGCTCGCTTTTGTGACATCACTAATGCTTGCTCTAACCTTGGTGAGAAAATTCCACAACCAATACAAGTACGCAAACTCCTAAGCTCCTTAACAGCTGACTATAAGATGAAAGTAACAACAATAGAGGAAAGCAAGAATGTGGATACATTAAATATTGATGAACTTGTTGGGTCAATCCAAACCTATGAGCTTTCTCTTGATCGTCCCAAGAAAATCAAGGATATGGTATTCAAAAGCTCCAAAATGAACATCTCTGATAGTGATGAGGATATAAATGATGAGTTATTAGTCTCGCTAGCACGAAAATTAAAGAAGTTCCTGAAAATGAAGGGTCAACAAAATAATCAATCTAATAAAAGACAATCTAGTTGTTCGAGGGACCGAAAGTCAAGAAAAATCAAGCCTCCTAGCTCTAATGGTAAGAAAACTAAGCTCACTAGTCCTCGATGCTATACTTATAGGGGCTTTGGTCATATTTCTATAGATTGTGCAAACAATAAAAATAAATTTGGAAAAGCATTTAATGCTACACTCAGTGAAACGGAAAGTGAGTAGGATAATGCTAGTAACTCAGAAGATGATGACACTAACTATCGTGCCTTCACCGCAACTACTAAAGCACACCACAATAACTCTGACTCTAGCTCGGATGAAGAAAATGAGAAAGTAAACTCCTCTTTCTTATTGTCTAAGTTTAATGTATCGAGTTATGAGGAACTATTCATGGATTGTTTAGGTTCTAAAGAAGCAAGGGATAAACTACTTGTGGAAGTAACTAAACTTAATGATATCATCAATATTCACAAAACAAATTCCTCTAGCCTAGAGAAAGATAAAAAGGAATTGTCTGAAAATATTAATGCCATTAATTTGAGACTTGTAGAAACCACTGAGGAAAACAAAAAGCTTAGGCAAGAACTTAGTATTGCTAAAGATACGATGAAGAATTTGACCATAGGTGCTGAAAAATTGACCAAAGTCCTAGACTATGGAAAGCTACATGGAGATAAGAGAGGTCTTGGATACATAGATGAACAGTCAACACCTTCAACATCAAAGACCACATTTGTAAGGTCCTTAAACTCTACTCCTATTGTTACTACTTATGCACAAAGAACTATTATACCTATGGTAGAAAAAAATGGTAAGTTTGTGCCTGTCTGTCATCATTGTGGTAGGAAAGGTCATATAAGACCAAAATGTAGATATTTGATGAATGCTCCTAAACTTAATCATTCTTTCCATGCTTCACATAGTAGGACCCATAAGCATTATTCATCTATGCATGCTACATCATACTCAAGGATGAATGGAAATTATAATAACTTGTTCAGAAATTCTACTAGGAAGCATGAAGTCTTAGGTTCAAAGAGGCAAGCAAAATTTAGTACTTTTAATGCTATGACTCATTATCATCATCCTATTATGCATACTGCATCTTCATTTGGGATGAATTAGAAAAGAACAGCTAAGTTCAAAAACATGTCTATGAAACCTAAGTTAGTTGAGTCCCAGCCCAATGATATAGAGATATCAAAATGCAAGAAAATGTGGGTTAGGAAAGGTTGTTTTTTCTTGGTCACCTGACCATCTTTTATTCCTTCATCTAGGTATTTTTGTTAGAGTGCTTAAATGAACTTAGGTGAGCAATCTTTATTGTCTTTATTTTATTTATTAGTTAAACTTACAAAGAAAAAAAATAGCATCCTTGTTTGGCCAACACAGTATTCGACTTATTTAATACTTCTATACACATAATCTCATTTTTAGTGACTCAACTCATTTTGATATTTATTGTATAAATTATTCTACAATTTTGGCTTATGCACACACACATATTCTTATACATGTGATGATCGATGTTGACATAAACTTCTTCACACACTCACGAACACACATATATGTTATGCTTGAAGTTTATGAATTTTCTTGAAAGACTCTAAGACTTCAACTAATATTGACTGTAAAATTGTATTGAGGTATATTTCTTACTTGCTAAAACTTTACCATATAGAGGCACCTAGTATTGAGAGGGCTACCTACTGTGATGTGTGAAGCTACCACAGTGAGAGAAGAGGGTTACCTCACAACTAGTGTGAAAGTCATCATGCTAGGTTTATGGCTCGTGCAAAAAAAAGGAAAAGATTATGCAAAAAGTGACTCCATATAAATCTTATACAATGTATGCACAAAAAGAAAGAGCCAATAGAGGTTATAAATATATATATATATATATCATTTACCTCATATAAGAAAAAAAAATAAGTCCTTTCGTAGATATATTTTATTTTGTGAGATTGAAGACTCGATTATGGTTTTACATGATAGATGATTTTTTTTTTCATTTGAGTCTTTCTTGATAGGTCATAAATGAATTAATTGACATATTTGTGGAGTTTAAGCATGTGTACTACTTTAAGTAAATGTCAATATGTCATTATATGTGCGAAGTGTGCGTGTGCACTTCTTCTATTCTACTTATTTATTTATATGATAAATAATCAAAATTGGAGTTAAAAAAAATGATGAGTTCTCAATTGGTTGTGTGCTTGTTTGTAATTACATGAGTTTAATACCTTATGTGGCTATGTATGCAAATTTGAGAAAAAAAAGTCTTTCATTTATTACTTTTTTAATTGGTTTCTAAGTTAGAGAGTCATAGAATTTAGGGGGAGTTTAAAGCACATTGCACTTTTGTATTACTCTAATTTTACACTGTTATATCTTTAGGAGGAGTTTAGCTTCAATTCTTTGTCTAATGCTTTGTCCTTCTTGTATATCAAAAAGGGGGAGAGAATATTTACTTCCATGTTTTTATTTTGTTATGCATATAAGGGAATAACATATTTTTATCAAGCTTCATTGATATGAATGCATACTACATGACTATTCTTTACACTTCGCTTATTTTTATGTAAACTGAATTAATGTACAATGAGGCTTTCAAGCCAAGTTGTTGTTTGCTTTACCTATGTCTTTTCAGTTACTTATAAGCTTATCAAGTTGCAGCGAAGATGGATTCACTGGACCATAGGATAGTTCCACTATGGAGTCTAGGACATCATTTTATTTTTATCTTATTCTTATAAGTGTCATGTAGTGAGAAATAAGTTTGGTCACACGAAAATGCCAAAGTGAGAGTTTGTAAGGACTATGAGTGTTGGCTATTTTCGTGGATAAAATATTTACTTGTAAACTAGTTTGTAAGCCTACTATCAAGTTTATCAAGAAAAGCCAAACAAATGCTCGAGTATCAGATATTCGTACTTCAGGTATGTCTTTTATAACTACGACACATATGATTACATTTATACATTTAATAGTACACGTTCATAAATCTATAATTATTTTTGGTGTTTAAATATTTTTTGTGTCTTAATATATTTAAGATGTGATTTAAAAAATATTTTTTAAGGCTTTGAATGGGCTTTGAAAAATTAAGCCCAAAATGTATTTAACCATAATACTATTATGTATTATAATTATCTATAAATAAATATACATTATGGTTGATGTAGTTAGTCAGAACAAAAATATATGCGCCGAAAATAAAAAGGGGGCTACCGATTGAATCCACAAAAACAATCAAAATCTGGTGAAAAAAAAAAGGGAACAACAGCTACATCTAAGGTAATTAATATATATTGAAAAAGTTATATAGAATGTTGGAGAAGTTAATTTAAATATGTTGAAAGTTATACAGAAAGTTAGAGAAAGTAATTAAAATATAGTGAAAGCTATGCAGGAAGTTGAAAAGGAAGGTAATTAATATATATTTATTTTCTTAATTAATTTAATTATTTTGGATTAGATATTTAGATATTTAGATTAAATAATTTTATGTGTAATCATGATTATTTGATTTGAGTATTAAATTTTAAGGAAGTTATTTTTATTGAATCTGTACTTAATCTTTTTGTTCTAAAATTTTCTAGTTGATTTGATTTAAATGACATATATTTTGAATCGTCTAGTTATGATTATTCATTGTTAAATCCATTCTAGAACACACACGAGCACTTGTGTTTTTGTGCTAACTATTTTTCAGTTGATTTGTGAACGATCTGATTTACGGGGAGCTTATTGGAACGTTGGTCTGGAAACCGCTCACGCTAATATTGAAAACTGTGAAAACAGAGCAGAGGCTCATAAGTAAAGTACATTGGGGCAGTATCCTAGGGAGGGTAGCATAAAACCGAGTTTGTACTTGAACATTTGATTTTCATAGTGGAAAGTTAGGTGGTCCAGTGGACCGGTGGTTTTCCTCTTAGGTCATTGTTGTGGCCTAGGTTGTTTCCACCTAAAAATATCATATGTTATAATTTCCGCACTTTACTCTTATACACGAATATATGTCTGGCCGCTTTGTTTAGGTTATTAAATTATTAACTTAATAAAAATTAAAAATAACCTATTCATCCCTCTAGGTTAATCAGGTTCATAATTTATAAATTTTCATAAAGTTTTATGAATAGTTTCATGTTATTTCTCCATTATTTGTTAGAAGATGTTTTTCATTTGTGATAAGCCTCGAGCTCATTGGACAGAACATATAGGGGTTTATATCCTTTTTAATAATGTTCTCTTTTTTCTTATTTTAAATAAGGATAAAAAATGATTAATTATTCTATTTCTTTGATTAATTACTTCGTTCTAGGCCAAGTTTGAGTGTACTATAATTGAAGAAAGAGAGAGAGAGAGAGAAAAAAAAACTATTTTCTATCACAAATAAATCAAATGATTTTTTTAGATAAAATATTTGTTGGTAAAATTTGAAGAAATGTTTTCTAAATAATCGATATTTTAAATTTTTTTTTATAATATACAAAATAATAAAATACATTATTTTTTTCAAAATGACAAAACATCATAAATAAGAGTTGGTAAATACTTGAATTTTTTTTATGAATTTTATGCTTCAAAACCTAGTCCGAAATAATTAAAACACTTCAACTTTGCATTAATACATATGCGCGCGCACGCAATTAAATCTAATTAAAGAAATGAAAATAGTTTTAGATACAAAATTCAGACTGGATTAATCGGAAAGATTAACATACAATAAGTTATCTTTTTTGGCGGGAAAAATCGTTAATCTTTCTTAAAAAAAAGGCCCTTAATCTTACTTACTACCTCTTTTCTTTCTCTTTCGCACTCTATCGCGCTCTCTCTCTCAAAAACTGCAGGTGAAAAAACTGATCTTTTTTCTCTTTCCATTTAAATAAACTCATTCGTTCTTGGGTTTATGGTTTTATATGATTTTGAGTCTTCAATTCACTACTGAATACTGATAATGAAATAATTGTGAATGTGTATATATATATACATTCGTTCTTGAACAGACATATCTATTTCCGATTATTTATTTCACATTTCCAATTAATTAAAAGGTTCTTTAGATTGTTTCTTGAATTGGGTTTTTTTATAATTTTTTCAAAGCTAATCACTTGATTTCTTAAGATTAATGAAACTTTTTGTTTTTCTTGTTAGCTATTTTCTTTATTGATAGCGTTTGTTGTTGGAATTTTAAAGTTGATACTCTGTTTTTATGCTTGGTTATTTGATCCTCTGTTTTAAAACTCTAGTCTTTTAAAGCTTTTGATATTATATTAGACAAGTAAAATTGAGTAGAATTACTTGAAGGTTTTATCTTTGGGTTGAAGTTTTGATATCTATTCCATCCAATGGGTGGGAAATGTTGTCTTCATCTTGAGCATATCATAATATCTGACTCCGAAGACGAAGAGCAACAACAACTAGAAAAGCAAGAAGAAGAAGAACAAGAGCAAGAAGAATCACAAGAACAGCAAGTACAGCAACAAGTTGAGAGGGTGAACGATTACAAGGAATTTGGAAGGTACATAGCAGTGGAACATATAGGAGGTGGAAAATGTGGGGAGGTTTATAAGTGTATGGAGAGATTTACGGGAAAACTTGTGGTTTATGAGTCTCATCCAAAAATTGGGAAAAATGAAGTATTTTTAACAACAACATCCTTACTTCTTGAGTCTATCAAAACCTGTAATCCAAATGTTGCAAGGTATAATTCTCTCTCTCTCTATCTCTCTCTAGAAAACCCTTTTGATCTATTTTGAAGGTTATAGTCATGTGTAGTTACATTTTTTTTTTTATGTTTCTTTGTTTTCTTGTATATTCTTGTAATAGGTGGTTGTCAAATTAGCAAACCCTTTTGATCTCTAATGTTGTGAAGGTTATACTTTGTGTTGTTATGGATTGATGATATAAATTAACCCTTTTATTTTTTTTATTAAGGGTGCCCAAAAATAAACACCTCTATTATTAAATTGATTATTTATTTTTTTTTCAATTAACAATCTTCTTTTGGAATTATGGTAACAGGTTTATAGGATCATATAGATTCAGGTCAATACGAGGTCTAGTTTTTGAGTACAAAGGAACAGATTTAAAGAAATTCATTACCATTTCAAACCTTTCAACAAATCCTAGTATGATCAAGGTATAATTACTACTATTGACAATGTATTTATATATAATGAAGCATTATTTTTTTAATAAATTTATGTAAATATATATGCGCAGAGTTTCTTGCTACAAATGCTATTAGGTGTAGCGTTTTGTCACCAATATGACATATATCACCAAGACTTAAAACCTGAAAATTTCTTGGTGGATTTCGATATCAGACAATTGAAGCTAACGAATTTTGGGTTAGTTAAGGTTTCGGATAGTTATTTTTGGTATAGGGCACCTGAAGTGTTGCTTGATGTTGATTTTGAAAGATCTAAAGTAGCTGATATGTGGTCTATTGGATGCATTTTTGCTGAGATGTTAAAAAATTCTCCACTTTTCATTGCTGAGACTATAAGGGATCAATTGATTTCAATTTTTGGGTATTATTTCTTAATTCTTTTTTTAATACATAATTTAATATTAATTGCTTCTTAATTTTTAATTAAAAATTATGCGACCCTTTTGATATGAAGCTTATTGGGTACTCCAAATGAAGAAACCTGGCCTGGTATTACCCCATACTTGCTAAATTTCGAAATGGATGATACTGATTTTAAACCTCAGGTATAAATTTTATGTTAATAATTCCCTCCTTTTAATTATTTTAGAAAAAAATAAAATAAATACTTATTTTAATTAGTTTTATAAATCTATGGTTTGATTTAATTTTTTATGTTGTTCTTGTAGAATTTGGCAACAAAATTCACTATGCTTGATGCTCATGGTGTTGACCTTCTTTCAGTAAGTTTAACTCTCTTTCTCTCTTTCTCTCTATTTTGTGCTTTATTAGTTTTAATTATTTTCAAAATTTTAAATATAATTTAATATTAATTTAGAGAAAATGACTCTTGAATTTTGTACAGAAAATGCTGAGCTTGGATCCAAAACAAAGAATTACTGCAAATGATGCTTGTAAGCACAACTACTTCTTTGAACCAAGCTAGAAATTAGTTTCTCCAAATTTGCCCACAATTAGTCTATGCTTGTATTAGTTAAAAATGCAAGAACTTTTAGGCTTCTTTCTGCTAATAAACAATTAGTTTTTATTTTGATGTTTCGTTTATGAATACTTGGAAGTTTTTCTTTGAAATTTTGTATATTAGAAATACTTGAAAATTATTTCTCATGCGGTCATGCCATAGTTTGGTTTTACAAAGAAAATAACACTGCTATGAAACTTTCTTTTTCTTATTTCTCATATTTTGGCATCAAAAAAGTAAACAGCTCAAAAGACTGTTTTCATGTTTTTATTATTTATTATTTGATACCATAAAGAAGGAAAAATTGATTTTCATTGCAATAATTTGATGTTTATAATAATACATATACCCAAATTCGATTTGTATTTCATTAGTAAGTGATGTTATAATTGCTTTATAATTTCATATTTAAATTTTACATTTAAACAATAATAAGCATGCATTTTACCCGATATCAGGCTGTAAAACTCACATTTACTTTTTCCAATCACAAGTTACACGAAGTACATTTGATTATTATTTTTTTTTATAAGAACACAAATTACATTTGACTAAAAAAAGCATGATGCATACAACAATAGATAAAGAAAGAAACAGATGGGCAAACAAATAAATATAACCAAAAAGTGATTCTTCAGTTATTTTGGTACATGTAATGTCTAATGTTGTAATTTAGATAAAGGTTAGAGATTCGATTTTTTGAGGAGTATGAACTTAATTGAGTTGCAATTATATTATTAACATTCCATGAATAACTTCATAATTATTGATTATTTAACAAGTATGGTTTTATCATGTGAAGGTTTCTTTAAAAAAAAAACACATCCATACAGATTGTCAAAATTAATGGAATAAGATTAGGGTTTACGAAATTCTAGGGAAATTGTGTGATTTTTCGAGATCTACCTTGTTTTGGTTGCGTTTCAACTCGATTTTCAGTGCTCCTTTCTGCGCTCCATCCACATCACTCACTATGAATACGAATCATCTCAATCGCATCACCAGTGCATTCGTGATTCAATTTCATTTGTCACTGATAATTTTCGCGTTCACCTTCACGATTCATCATTCACTAGTCACTAATCACTGGTCACTTGTGTCGATACAAATCTCCTCTATTCTGAACAACCAGATAGATCGATTATGTTGGGGAAATTGAAGAGTTGATCCATATGCCTAATGTTGATAATGTTCCAAATACTGGGGATCGTCTATATGATGAAGCTCTTTACGAATTTGCTAAGATCATATATGCATTTACTTGGTGAAGCTAAAGCAGTTTCAAGGCACTGTGGCAACTTTTTAGAGAGAGTAGTACCCACAAGGTGTCAAGAACTGAGGTTCATGCTTTAGTGAATCGGGTACCCACGAGCTAAATCTACTTTTTTTTTTTTTAGTTAAGTAGATTTCTTTCTATAAATTTTATATAATATCAATCTAATTTAATTTTTAAAAATAAAATAAAATTTTTATTAAAAATAATATTTTAATTATAATATTTTTAAAAATAATATTAAAAATCCAAAAAAAATAAACATTTTCGAAAATAAGATATAGGTAAACGACGGGATTTTGAGTATATTTATATTATGAGATATACTCACTTTCACTGTACGAAGATAGTACGTAAACAAAAGGATGAAATGTTGAAAAGATACCTTACATTTACTATAAATGTATTTTATATTTGTATTTATTAGGCAAAATACTATAAGTTTACCATTTTTATAAAATGAATATCAGAAATCTATTTTATAAAAGTAATTAATTTATATTTTTTTTATCTTTTATAAATATAATAAATTTTTCTTATCATTTTTAAATTTATATTATTTTATTTAATAAGTACGAAATTTAGATTAAAATATATTTTTATTTAAAGTAACGGGATTTAGGTTACTGACAAGAAAAAAAAATTTACTTTTACTAAAAAGAATTTCTGAGAATGAAATCAAAAGTCAAAACACAAAAAGAGATTGCAGCACACATTTAACTAACCAGATGGTATATATAAACTAAGTCATGAAAAAAAATTCCCTTAATAACGGATATTATTAATTAAGATGTGACTTAATTTTCTTATAAATTAAATTAGTTAAAATAAATTATTTAGAATAATAAAATGATTGAAAATATGTATATTTAGTTATTTAATTATCTATTTTAAAATATTACTCGTCTTTAATTTAAAACTTATTACGTTATACTATATTTTTTAAAAAAATTATTTCTTAAGTGAATTTGAAATCAAAATTGAAAGCAAAATTCAAATAACCTACAAATGTGATATATATAGATTACGTCAAAAAAATAAATTTCTCTTGACAATTGGAATTATTAATTAAAATTTGACTCATTTTTTATATAAATTAAATTAATTAAAGTAACAAAATGATTGTGCGTATTCAATAGGGGTGTTCATGGTCCGGTCCGGTCCGGTTTTTTTTTAAAAAAAATCTAACCGGACCGAACCGTTCATATTACTAGAACCGGACCATATCGGACCGTTTGAAACGGTTTTAAAAAATAAAAACCGGATCGAACCGTTTGACTTATAAAACCGTTCGGTCCGGTTTAGTTTCCAATTTGATTCGATTTTTTATAATTTAATGAAGAATAATGTGAAATTTTTAATATATTATTAAATCGGTCTGGTCCGGTTTGAACGGTTTAAAATTAATACAAATCGGACCGGACCGTTCGATTTGGTTCGATCCGGTCCGGTTTTACGATTTGATCCGGTCCAATCCGATTTTTAGACACCCCTAATATTCAATATACATCTATTAATTATTATATTTAATTCACGTCTTTAATTGATTAATAGATTTTTTGAATAGGATTTTTATCATTTTTTTTTCAAAGATAATCACTTGATTTCTTATTCATGTTGAAACGGGCCTACTTTTATGTTTGGTTATTAAATTCTATATTTTAAAACACTAATTAATTTTTTAAACTTGTTTACTTAAAAATAGTACTACTCTTTTTGTTAAAAATAATTTCTTATGTGATAATGAAATCAAAATAGAAAGATTGCACCTCGTATCCTACAAACATGGTATATATAGACTGAGTAACAAATTTGTCTTCACAATAAAAATTATTAATTAAAATGTAGCTCAATATAGAATAAGTCAAGAAACAAATTTCTCTTAGTAATAAAAATTATTAAATAAAATGTGGCTCAATTTTCACATAGATTGAATTAGTTAGAGTAATGAAATGAATGATCGTGTATATATACATTCTCTTTTTTTAACACACATTTATTTTTTATTATATTTAATTCACATTTCTTATTAATTAATAGGTTTCTTCAATTGGGTTTTTATAATTTTTTAAAAATTAATCACTTGATTTATATCATTGAAACTTGTCTTTTTTTATGTTTAGTTATTAAATAATCTATTTTAAAACACTATTAGTCTTTTAAAACTTGTTTAATCAAAAATTACACACTTAGTGCTATTATTTTTGTTAAAAATAATATCTTAGCAGAGTTAGGCTACTATTCTTTATAAAAAAAGAATTTCTATTTTTAATAAAAGGAATTTTTTGTTGGGAAATAACGCAAATTCCCGATAAGCCAGATTTATGATAAAGCAAGGATAGAAAAATAACACAAAATTTGATAACGGAGTTCGGCCAATCTTGCTTACGTCTCCGGACCTGCTGCAGATCTTTTCTTGAAAGGGAGAAATTACACAAGGTGTTTACAACACTCACAACTCACAACCCAATTACACCCAAGAAAATTACTCTCAATTTTCTCTCACAAAAGCTTTTCTCTCTAAGCTTTTCTCTCAATTGGAATGAACACTTTGGATGGTTAATTCATTACAATTACACATCTATTTATAGGAAAATTCACTCCTTGAATTACTCCTTAAATTAATGGTTCCTTGAATTGCTCCTAGAATTAAGCTCCATGTTTTACTCCTTGTTTTGTTCCATGTTTTGCTCCATGTTTTACTCCTTGTTTTGTTCCATGTTTTGTTCCTTAATTTGCTCCTTAAATTAAGGAGCTTTATAACAATAATCTCTAACAATCTCCCACTTGAAGACTGATTTCAATCTGTCTTCACACCTCGATCAATGCGTGACTTTTCTAGTCTTTGTTACTCTAAGAGACCAAGTGAAGTTGAGCACAACTTCGGTTTGTCAATAATCACCACCTTTGTTAACATATCTGCTGGATTTTTGCTTCCTTGAATCTTCTCGGTATTAACACATCATCTTCTAATAGAGATCGATGAAGTGATAACGAAGTCCAATATGTTTGGTTCTAGAATGAAATCTTTGAATTCTTCGCCAAGTGTATTCTTTGACTATCACTATGCAGAACATTCTTCTCTTGTTTGAATCCCAACTCGGTTAACAAACCTTGAAGCCATATCATCTCTTTACTAGCTTCGATTCTTGCTACATACTCGGCCTACGTAGTGGATAGAGTGACAATTTTACGTATTTGTGACATCCAACTAACAGCTGTAGTTCCAATAGTAAATATATAACCAGTGGTGCTTCTTCGGTGATCAACTTCACCTCCAAAGTCTGCATCTACGTATCCTTGTACTTTTAACTCTCCTTTACTAAAGTACAAACACTTTTCTGTGGTGCCTCGCAGATACCTCAAAATCCACTTGCTTCCCAACGATGAGTTTTCCCTGGATTTGACATAAATCCGCTAACAAGCTCTGCGTGGCCAATGTACGGTCTTGTACGGACCATTGCGTACATCAAACTTCCAATGGTGAGGCATAAGGAACCTTAGCCATGAATTCTCTCTCTTCCTCGTACGAGGGTGATCCTTGGATAGGCGAAAATGACTAGCCAAGGGTGTGCTAACCGGCTTGGCATTGCTCATGTTGAATCTATGCAAAACACGATTGATGTCTTTCTGCACGAGATAAGCTGCAAGGATCCTTTCTTCTTATTTCTTGTGATTTGCATTCCAAGAATCCTTTTTCTTTGGACCCAAGTCTTTCATGTCAAACTCCTTTGACAATTGATGCTTCAATCTTCGATATCATCCATATACGAACCTGCTACTAACATATCATCAACATAAAGTAGTAAAATGATATAGCGGACCTATATCTCTTGAAGTAGCAACAATGGTCGACATTGCACTTCGGAAACCTTCCTTGTGCGTGAAGCTATCAAACTTTACGTACCATTGTCTCGGGGCTTGTTTCGTGCCATACAAACTCTTCTTAAGTCTCGCACCATGTTCTTCTTCCCTCTTTCTCGAGAAACCTTACATTTGGTACATGTATATCTCTTCATCTAAATCTCCGTGAAGGAATGCGGTCTTCACATCCAACTGTTCAAGATGAAGATCTTCGATGGCTACAATGCTCAATACCGATCGATAGTATTAAGCTTCACGGGAGCAAAAATGTCGGTGTAGTCAACTCCTTCCTTCTGTTGAAACCCTTTGACAACTAGGCGGGCTTTGTATCTCTTGGAACCATCGTACTCCCTCTTTCACCCGGTACACCCGTTTGTTGTGAAGTGCCTTCTTTCCCATAGGTAACTCGGCTAGTTCCATGTACGGTTGGAGATGAGAGATTTCATTTCTTCTTTCATAGCAAGCTCCCACTTGTTGGAATCTCGAGTCCGACAAGCTTCATCATAGCATTCGGGCTCCCTCGTCGATCAATGACATATAGTTCGTGTATCTCTGTTAGGCACGTGAGGTCGAGAAGACCTTCTCGATACGGAGGCTGGAGTAAGAGGTTGTGGTGTGTCGGAATGTTGTGTCTTGCTTTGTCCAACAAGTTCCTAGTCGAGGACTTATTACAATTGGTTACGTTGTGGAAGTATACGGGACATCATCTGCACCTGCAAATCTTGACTCATTCTGCTGCGAGGCATTGGCGTCTATTTTATGCATGTCCTTATACATCACCCTTTCGTTGAAAATCACATCTCTGCTACGGATAACTTTCTTCTTTTCGTCATCCCAAATGCGGTAGCCAAACTCATCCTCACCATAGCCAATGAATGTGCATTTCTTGGATTTGGGATCAAGCTTATTCTGCCTTGATCAACGATGCCTGCACAAATGCAACACAACCGAAAACTTTTAGATGTGATAGTTTCACCTCTTTTCCGCTCCATACCTCCTCCGGTATTCTATGCTCCAATGGAACAGGATGGGCCTCGGTTGATCAAGTAAGCCGCCGTGTCGACACGCTTCGCTTCGGTAGACCCGACCGTATACGGATGCTTCGGCTCTTTCTCGTCAACGTTCGGTTCATACGCTACACCATTGTGTTGAGGTGTGCGGCACAATTCTTTCCATTCGATCCCACTCATAGCAAAAATTTTTGAATGCGGTGTCTTCATATTCACCACCATTATCGGATCCGAGCTTTTGATCTTCAAACCCGTCTCATTTTCCACCATAGCTTTCCATCTTCCGAAAGCCTCAAATACTTCGGACTTATGCTTTAGAAAGTAAACCCATACCTTCCGAGAATGATCATCGATGAAAGTCACGAAGTATTGTTTCCAGCCAATGGATGAGACGGTTGTTGGTCCCCAAACATCCGAGTGAATAAGCTCTAGCTTTTCCTTCTTTGGGGTTCTACCACTTGTCGAAAGTGACTCTCTTTTGCTTTCCAAGTATACAATCTTCGCACACGTGTCCATCTCTACAGATTTGTAGACACGGGAAGTTTTCCTTTTGAGTGCATAATCTTCATCCCTTCTTCTCACCTCGTGGCCTAATCTGCGGTGCCACGGGTTTGGTGTTTCATTACTGCTACAATTGTGATTGAACAACGTGCTTCTTTGTCGTGTAAAGAGTGCCACTTTTCTTGCCTCGAGCAACCGTCATTGCACCCTTTGAAATCTTCCAATCATCACCGTGGAAGATCGTAGTGTAGCCTTCACTAGCCAGCCCCACCGAGATTAAGTTCCTTCGAGGTCGGGAATATGCGACATCCTTCGCCTCCCAAACAGATCCGTTTAACTTAATCTTCACTACACCTTTGCCAATAATAGCACATGGTTGATCATCACCAAGATATACCTTTCCAAGGTTTAGGGGACATATTTCTCGAAGAATTCTTTACGTGAAGTAGCATGGAACGATGCTCAGGAAGTCTAGCACCCAAGATTCTTCCTTGCTCTCCAAAGAGCATATCAATGCATCATCTCCTCCCGAGGTGGAAGTAACATTTGTCTCGCCTTCACTTGTTTGTCCTTCGGTGCATTCTTGCACCGATTTTTGTAGTGCAGGTTCTTCCACAATTCCAACACTCGATAGTCTTCGAGCTATGGGAATTATTAGGATTCCTAGATTTGGACCTCTGTCGCTTTGATCTACCTCGGTAGTCGGTTCTACCACGTCCATTTCCTTTGGTTGAATTTCTTCCTCTTGACTCTGTATGCAAAGCGAAGAGGTTGACGATTCAATTGTCTCTACGTCGGATCTCTTCACCGAGAACCAAATCACGAATATCGTCAAATTTCAACTTATTGCTTCCAGATGAGCTACTCACTAGTGACGGTAGGCATTCGACCTTTACGGTAGAGAAGACAAAAGTATCAATGCTCGTACTTCTTCATCGAATTCAATTTCCACCGAACTCGGGGTTGTAAGCGTGTTGAGTTCGTTGAGATGTTGAGCTATCGATGCACCTTCCGTCATCCGCAATTGAACAAGCGCCTCATCAAGTGCACTTTGTTTGAGGTCACGGCTTCTCATACATATTGGAGAGAGGCTGCCATAAGACCTGCCGTGGTCTTTTCCTTTGCTATGTTGAAAGCAACATTACGGGATAACGTCAATCGAATAACTCAGGCTTGTGCATGCAGAAGATTCCAATCTTCTTCCTTCATAACCCTTCCACTGAGAGAGGTTGATATAGATTTCTTTGATACTGAGATAATCCTCTATCCGCATTTTCCAAAACCCGAAATCGTGCCATCAAATTTCTCGAGTTTCACCCTTCCTTCATCTGCGGCCATTGCTCCCACTAAAATCGACTTCCTTCGGATCGTTTCTCGACTATTTCTTGAGAAAAATTGTGAGAAATCACTACCAATAGCTCGATACAGGTTGTTGGGAAATAACGCAAATTGCCGGTAAGCCAGGTTTATGATAAAGCAAGGGTAGAAAAATAACACAAAATTTGATAACGGAGTTCGGCCAATCTTGCTTACGTCTCGGGACTGCTGAGATCTTTTTCTTGAAAGGGAGAAATTACACAAGGTGTTTACAACACTCACAACTCACAACCCAATTACACCCAAGAAAATTACTCTCAATTTTCTCTCACAAAAGCTTTTCTCTCTAAGCTTTTCTCTCAATTGGAATGAACACTTTGGATGGTTAATTCATTACAATTACACATCTATTTATAGGAAAATTCACTCCTTGAATTACTCCTTAAATTAATGGTTCCTTGAATTGCTCCTAGAATTAAGCTCCATGTTTTACTCCTTGTTTTGTTCCATGTTTTGCTCCATGTTTTACTCCTTGTTTTGTTCCATGTTTTGCTCCTTAATTTGCTCCTTAAATTAAGGAGCTTTATAACAATAATCTCTAACATTTTTAACATGGAAATGAAATCAAAATTCAAAATAAAAAAGAGAGATTGCATCCCGCATTCAACTAACCTATAAATGTAATATATATAGACTAAATCAAGAAAAAAAAATCCTTAATAATGGAGATTATTAATTAAAATGTGGCTTAGTTTTATATAAATGTGATATATATATATGGATTAAGTCAAGAATTTTTTTTTCCTTAATAATAGAGATTATTAATTAAAATGTGACTTAGTTTTAACATAGATTGAATTAATTGGAGTAATGAAATGATTGATGTATGTATATTTGATTACTTAATGAAATGATTGGAGTAATGTTACTTAGTTTTCACTATTAGTATTTTAAAACTTGTCGTGTTAAAAGGTATGGTATTTGAAGTATCCTTTTTATTAAAAACAAATTCTTACAAGAGTTTGAAATGAAAATTCAAAACAAAAAAAAAAGAGATTGTACCCAAGTTCAGCTAACCTACAAACGTGGTATATATAGACCCTGTCAAGAAACAAATTTCTCTTAATAATATGAATTATTAATTAAATTGTGGATAAATTTTCACATAGATTAAATTAACTGAAATAATAAAATAATTGATTGTATGTATATACATTCTTTCTTAGATATACATCTATTTTTATTATATTTAATTCACATTTTTAATTGATTAATAGGTTTCTTGAATTGAGTTTTTATCATTTTTTTTAAAGATAATCACTTGATTTCTTCTTCATGTCTCTTCTTGAAATTTGTTTGTTTTTATATTTAATTATTAAATTTTTTATTTCAAAACATTATTAGTTTTTTAAAACTTTTCCTTAAAAGTAGCACACTTATGCTATTCTTTTTGTTAAAAATAATTTCTTATATGATAATGAAATCAAAATGCAAAAGAGAGATTGCACTCTTTCGACTAACCTACAAACATGGTATGTACAGAATAAGTCAAAAAAACAAATTTCTCTTTAATAATATGAATTATTAATTAAAATGTGACTTATTTTTCACATAGATTGAATTAGTTAGAGTAACGAAATGATCGATCGAATGAATATATATTCTTTCTTGAACACACATCTATTTCTTATTATATTTAATTCACAATTTTGATTAATTAATAGGTTTCTTGAATTGTTTTTTTTATCATTTGTTTAAAAATAATCAATTTATTTCTCCTTCATGTTTGTCATTAAAACTTGCCTGTTTTTATATTTAATTATTAAATTCTTTATTTTAAAACACTATACAAGTCTTTTAAAACTTGTTTCCTTAAAATTAGCACATTTGTGCTATTCTTTCTATTAAAACTATTTTCTTATATGATAATGAAATCAAAACTCAAAACAAAAAAGAGATATTACACCTAAAGTTGAACTAACCTACAAACATGGTATATAAAGATTAAGTCAAGAAATAAATTTCTCTTAACAATAGGGATTATTAATTAAAATGTGGTTAAATTTTCACATAGAATTAATTAGTTGGAATAATGAAATGATTGATCGTTTGTATCTACATTCTTTCTTCTTTAACACACATCTACTTCTTATTATATTTAATTCACATTTTTGATTAATTAATAGGTTTTTTAAATTGAGTTTTTATTATTTTCTCAAATATAATCACTTGATTTTTTCTTCTTATCTGTTTTTATGTTTGGTTTCTTAATTCTCTGTTTTAAAACAATACTAGCCTCTTAAAACTTGTTATATAAGAAACTATAAAGCTTTTGATAATTGATATTATACTATACAAATACATTTGAGTAGTACAATTGCTTAAATAGTTTTTATCTTTGGCTTCCAGTTTTGATATCTATTTGATCAAATGGGTCGTGAACAACAAGAAGAAGAACATCAATATGAAGAAGAACATCGAGTAGAACAACTACAACAACAAGAAGAACAGCTACAAGTAGTGGTAATTGAGAGGGTGATCAAGGTATTTGGAAGGTACGTAGCAATAGAATACATAGGAGATGGAAAATGTGTGGAGGTTTATAAGTGTATTGACAGATGTAGTGGAAAAATGGTGATCTTCGAGTCTTATCCAACAATCGAAGAAAATAATGTATTTGCAACAACATACTTTCGTCTTCAGTCTATCAATAAACACAATCCCAACGTTGCAAGGTGCAGTCCTCTCTCTATTTGAGAACCTTTTGGTCTCTAACGTTGTGAAGGTTATACTTTTAGATTTATTAAGAGTGCACAAAAATAAATATCTATGTTATTATGTTGATGTCAAATTGGGTCGATTATTTTTTATTTAAAAAAATAAAAAAATTTGTAAGTTAATAACTCTAAAACTTATAACAACAAAAATAACACCGAATAACATTAAACATAGTACAATTGTAGCTCATTATTTAACATGTTTAAAAGGTGAAAGTCATTTAATGTGAAATAATTGTCGAATTTTTTTTAATAGTAAAATTATATGAGAGTTGATTACAAGATATGTTATTTTAAAAAAAAAAGAAAAAAACAACAATTATTTAATTTTCATTATATGAATTATTATTTAATTTTCTAATCAACAATCTGATTTTGGAATTATGTTAACAGGTTTATAGAAAAATATCAATTGAGGTCAACACGAGGTCTAGTTTTTGAGTATATAGTAGGAACAGATATGAAGAAATTCATTACCATTTCAAACCTTTCAACAAATCCTCTTATGATAAAGGTATATATAATTAGTACATTAATTGACAATTTATTGATTCAATTTTTTTTTAATAAAATAAATAAATTGATGTAAAAATATATGTGCAGAAGTTCTTGCTACAAATGCTATTAGGTGTAGCATTCTGTCACCAATATGGCATATATCACCAAGACTTAAACCCTGAAAATTTCATGGTGGAATTCAATGTCAAACAATTGAAGCTAACGAATTTCGGGTTAGCCAGGGTTTCGGATAATTATTTTTCTTATAGGGCACCTGAATTGTTGCTTGGTGCTTCTTTTGAAAATTCTAAGGTAGCTGATATGTGGTCTATTGGATGCATTTTTGTTGAGATGTTAACAAATTCTCCACTTTTCATTGCTGAGACTATAAGGGATCAATTGATTTCAATTTTTAGGTATATTATTTCTTAATTCTTTTTTTAATACATAATTTAATATTAATTGCTTCTTAATTTTTAATTAAGAATTATGTGACCCTTTTGATACGAAGCTTATTGGGTACTCCAAATGAAGAAACCTGGTCTGGTATTACCCCATACTTGCTAAATTTCGATATGGATGATACTGATTTTAAACTTCAGGTATAAATTTTATGTTAATAATTCCCCTCCTTTTAATTGTTTTAGGAAAAAAATAAAAAAAAAATTAAACTTATTTTGATTAGTTTTATAAAGCTATGATTTGGTTTATTTCTACGTTGTCTATGCAGAATTTGGCAGCAAAATTCACCATGCTTAATGCTAATGGTGTTGACCTTCTTTCTGTAAGTTATACTCTCCCTCTACGTGTTGTTCTTATGTTTTATTAATTTTAATTATTTTTAAAATTTTATATATAGTTTAATATTAATTTAGAGAAAATGATAATTGATTTTTTTTTTTACAGAAAATGCTGACCTTGGATCCGAAACAAAGAATTACAGCTATAGAGGCTTGTAGGCACAACTACTTCTTTGAACCATGAAATGTGTTATTACCCAAATTTTCTTTCTTTGTTAGTTAAAATGCAATAACTATTTGGGTTCTTTTTGACAATAAACAATTAGTTTTTATTTTCATGTTTAGTTTATAAGATTATTTTAAATAATTATGTTTAATAAAATATACTAAGAACATAAATTATAAGATTATTCTGATATGAAGTGTGATAAAATAATTAATAAAAATATATATCTTATTATATCGATAAAATATGTATTTTAGTAGATTTTGTAGTTGCAATGGATTATGCAATTGGCCCAAGGAGCTCTTTAATTTCTCCATCGCTTAGAACAATAACGCACAACACTCTCACACACTATTTCATTAGGCACTATTGCAATATATATAGTGATTATTTAGTGTGATCATGTATGTATACTATAATATAATGGTCCAAAAATTCAGAAGAACATGACATGTTTAAACTACCACAGGCAAACATTAAATACTCAAATATTTAAATATTATTATCATTATTCATTTTTATGCTTATTATATATTGTTGTTGTTAAGTATCTTTGTCCCACATTGACTAAGAACAAAGCGACAATGTTGCTTATAAGTTTAGATGATCTTTAACTTAATGAGATCTTATTGGGTTGAATTAGACCTGAGTTTCTAACTTGGTATCAGAGCTGGGCCTAGTTTCTATGTGCTTGGACCTAATTGGGCTCTACTACAGTTTCACCGTGGCATTAATGTCCACATTTGTCTGCCGTGTGGAGGGAGGCTGTTAAATATTCACATTTGTCTGCCGTGTGGAGGGAGGCTGTTAAGTATCTTTGTCCCACATCGACTAGGAACAAAGCAGTAAAACTGCTTATAAACTTGAGCAATCCTTAACTTAATGAAATCTTATTGGGTTGAGTTAGGCCTGGGTTTCTAACATGGTATCAAAGTTGGGCCTAATCTCTATGTGTTTGGACCTAATTGGGCTCTACCACAATCTCACCGTGGCGCTAATGTCCACCTTTGTCCACCGTATGGAGGGAAGCTGTTAAGTATCCTTGTCCCACATCGACTAAGAACAAAGCAACAATGTTGCTTATAAGTTTAGGCAACCCTTAACTTAATGAGATCTTATTGGGTTGAGTTAGGTCTGAGTTTCTAACATGGTATCAGAGCTGAGCCTAGTCTTTATGTGCTTGGACCTAATTGGGTTTTACCACAGTCTCACCGTGGTGTTAATGTCCACCTTTGTCGGCCGTGTGGAAGAGGGACTATTAAGTATCCTTGTTCCACATCGACTAGGAACAAAGAAGTAAAGCTGCTTATAAGCTTGGGCAACCCTTAACTTAATAAGATCTTATTGGGTTGAATTAGGCCTGAGTTTCTAACCATTGTTAAACATTTATACCAAATCCAAAAAATAGAATTTTTTTCATGGCAACAAAGTACATAATATTTGAGCATTTATACAAGTATACAACGTTATCAAACAAAACAAATAAAGTGATAAGTCCATAAAAAAGTGATACGCTCAAAATAATTTTGGCACCAAAATTTATTAAAATAAGCATCTTAAAACATGTTATAAAATATAATTTTAGAAGGAAAAGAAAGAAATAATAATGATAACAATCAAACATATATGTATAAAAAACTTGTTACTTTAAAATCCACTAATATCAATACTACAAAAGTATTCATTTAAGTTGAAATTTAAAGTAGATTATCTATTTTGATTTAATGTATACAAATTTATGTACAAATAATAAGTATTTTAATAACAAGTTTTCAAGATTATTACAAAAAAATGATTAATTTCTCTTTTAATTTGATCTAACGAAAATAATAAATAAATTAAAATAATTAAACTAATTAAAAAAAATCCCTGCAAAATGAAAAAACCTAAGAAATTCAACCATTTTATTTTATTTTAATCCCATGATTTTATAAATCTTTTTAATATAAAATAAATTGTGTGGATTATTAATCTAATTCTACTCATAGTAATCATAATCATAAACCACGTATCCCTATCCAATAACGAGAATTCCTTTACCTCGTTACATATTTGCTTATTTAATATTCATAATTTTATTTCAATCTTTTACTTGTGTATAATATTAATAAATAATCAATTTAAATAAGAGCATTAATTACATTAAATTAGAACATCCAAACACTCACAAAATAATAAATTAATAAAATAAAATTTGTTCCAATGCTAGAAAAGATCTCTAGCACATAATATATATTTTCAAATAAACAAATTCAAAAGTAAACACCGTATAAAGCATAAAGACTATAACTGATGGAGAGAATATAGAAACCTCTTGAAAAATCTCCAAGTATAGCTCTCCAAGTTGCTCTCTTTTAGCTCCAATGCTGCCTCATTCTTTGCTTCTTTAAAACCCTCTACCTATTTTCAAATAAGTGTAGAGATATCTTTAAAAAAAATATTAAGAATAGTGTTTTGGTGGTTAAAAATGGTGAATGAAGTAATGAAATATGAATAGAAGATGGATATGTAGTTATGTGGAGGTGGAAGGGGTAAAAATGGTGGAATGGTTGCTAAATTTTTTCGCAAAAGGGGATAAAATAGGTCTAAAAATGCTAAAGTTAATTTATAACCATTTGATCATATAAAAATCAAGGGTTGAGATGAAAGGAGATAAAATAAGCTAAAAATCAACTATAAACCAGTAGATGTACGACATGTGGCATGTAAAAGAGGCGAAACAAACGCGCGTGACACGTGGCTGGTGTAACAGATGCAGGTCGCTGACATGCCTGGTGTTTATCTTGCACATTCAGGTAGTGCACCTAATGTCCTTTGTTGTTGTTTAAATTCAGCATTATGGATCGTATGACTAGTCTTTTTTTAACTTTTTTAGTACTTATGAGCAGAAAATTAAAGGAGTTGAAGCAGACGAAGAAAAGTAATCTATTTTTTTCTTTCTAAAAATACGTACTTAGTAAATATATTATTTATAATTTCCCTAATTACTTATATTTTATCACCTGTGATGTGAATGACCAAGTTCACTAACAATTTTAAATACCATTAAGAAGGACTCAGTTTTCACATAGATTGGATTAGTTGGACTAATTGACATACAGTAATTAAATGATCTTATTAGCTGCAAATGTATATATATATACTAGTCACTACCTCTCTTCTTTATCTTTCTTACTCTATCTGATCAGGAACTAACACCAATCTCTCTTTCTCCCTCAAAAACTTTCCTTTCTCTTCTGATTCAAATGAACTAATTTAGTTCTTGGACTGACAAATCTATTTCTCATTACTTATAACACATTTTTGCTTGATTGTCAGGCTTCTTGATTGGTTTAAAACCATTTTATCAAAGCTAATCGCTTGATTTCTTGAGGTAATTAATCTTCTGTCTTATTCATATTACTTCATTGTCCTGTTATGTGCTTATGTTCTTCTTTCTTTTCGTTAGCTATTGTCTTTCACTTTCTAGTCTCGAATATTAGTTTATTCAATTAGATTATGTTTATTATCTGTCATTACCATATTTCTTTATTTGATATTATTATGTTTGTTCTTTGGATTTTCAAGCTTTTATATTGGATCTTCATATAAACTATCTAGTGTTGTTCTTGGGATTTTCAAATAGATCCTCTTCTTTTATGAATTTTCAAATATATCATCTGTTTTTATGAATTTAATTAGCAAAATACATATTCGACTGATTCATGAGCAATGTGGGAAGAGTGACTTGTCCCTTGAAACTTCTGATATAAGAAGCTAGCTTTTCATAATATATTATACAAGAACACTCGATTATAATTACTAAGAGATTTTTCTTGCGCTTGAAGTTTTGATATCAATTCAATCAAATGGGTGGGAAATGTTTTCGTGATCTTGAGATTGTCAAGTCTGAAGAACAACAACAACAACAACAACAACAACAACAACAACAACAACAACAACAACAAAAAGAAGTAGAAGAACAAGAACAAGAAGAACAAAAAGAACTAAAAGAAGAAGAACAGCAACAAGAAGAAGAAGAAGAACAACAACAACAACAACAACTGGAAGAAGAAGAAGAAGAAGAAGAAGAAGAACAACAACAACAACAACAACAACAACTGGAAGAAGAAGAAGAACAACAACAACAACAACAACAACTGGAAGAAGAAGAAGAAGAACAACAACAACAACAACAAGAACTGGAAGAAGAAGAAGAACAGAAACAACAAGTAGAAGAAGTAGAAGAACAAGAACAAGAAGAAGAATTTGAAATGGTGAACAAGGAATTTGGGAAGTACAGAGCAATAGAATATATAGGAGGTGGAAAATGTAGGGATGTTTATAAATGTCTTGACAGATTGACTGGAAACATTGTGGTCTATGAGTCTCTTCCAATTGTTTGGGAACGTTGGGATGGTACAGTAGCTTTAAGTAAGATCTATTTTCGTCTTGGAAATATCAATGAGCATCATATTAATGTTGCAAGGTACAATCCTCTATCTCTCTCCCTTGTTCAAAATTATAATGTATCGTTGATAACTAATTAACCCTTTTTTAGTTTAGTTAATGCTGCAAAAATAAAAAAATAAAAAAATCAGAAAATCCTTTTGATCTGTTTTGTAGGTTATAGACTAGTCATCTATTGTTATATATGTTTCTCTGCTATTAATATGGATATGTTGGTAGCTCAATGTGGAATGAAGAGCTTAGCAGTCTTTTGGCTCACCAAACGTCTTTGTTATTGGGTTGATGTGAATATGGGGAGATTAATTTTCAATTTATGACTGATTAATTTAATTTTATAATAAACATGCATTCTGCTTTTGGAATTATGGTAACAGGTATATAGGAAAAAATACATTGTCGTCAACAGTAGGTTTGGTTTTTGAGTATCTAACGACAGATCTGAAGAAATACATTACCATTTCAAACATTTCAACAAGACCTCATGTTATAAAGGTAAAATTATTACAATCTATAATTTATTTATATATAGTACATTTTCTCATGTAACAAAAGTATGTAAATTGATTTATTACATTGTGAGTTTTTCAAGCATTATTCAACTTTCTTTCTTTTTTTTAACTAAAATAAATAAATTGTTTATATATATATATATATATATATATATATATCTGTGTAGAGGTTCATGGCACAGATACTATTAGGTGTAGCATTTTGTCACAAGTATGGCATATATCACCAAGACTTAAAACCTGAAAATTTCATGGTGGGTTTCGAAGTTGGTGGTCGAGTAAAGCTAGCTAATTTCGGATTAGCCAAGGTTTCGGATGATTATTTGTGTTATAGGGCACCTGAACTGTTGCTTGGTGTTAATATTCAATATTCTGAAGTAGCTGATATGTGGTCAATTGGCTGTATTTTTGCTGAGATGTTAACACAATCTGCACTTTTCAATGCTGAGACACCAAGGGATCAATTGATTTCTATTTTTAGGTACTTTTTAATATTCATTGCTTCTTAATTTAACTATTAATTGTTTCTTAATATTATGGTTATGTGTTTGATTATATGAATGAAGCTTATTGGGTACTCCAACTGAAGAAACTTGGCCTGGTATTAAGCCATACTTACGAACTTCCAATATGGATAATAGTAATTTTGAACCTCAGGTATTAATTAATTTATAAATAATTCCCTCCTTTTAAATATTGTTTTTGCTTAAAAAAAATGATTAGTTTTATAAAGATATAGTTTGGTTATCATTCGCTGCAGAATTTGGCAACAAAATTCACTAAGCTTGATGCTTATGGTATTGATTTTCTTTCTGTAAGTTTAACTATCTCTGTGTTGAACTTGTGCTTTATTAATTTTAATTATTTTCAAATTCTTATAAATTATTTAATGTTAAATTTTAGAAAAGTTATATTTTTAAATATTTTTTTTTGTAATAAATAAGTAATTGAATTTTCTCCAGAGAATGCTGTGCTTGGATCCCAAAAAAAGAATTACAACTGCATATGCTCTCAGGCACCACTATTTCATAGGACCAAGACATTAATTAACTACTGAATTGCAAGAAACTATTAGCCTCTCTTTTACACATGGAAATGTGGAATGTGTTTGTGTACTCGAATTATTGAGCTCCTTTATTTAAATATAATTTATGTGATTTTCATAACTTTTATTAAATATCGTTAATATCTTCACTATATTTATAAAATTAAATTAATTATACCCAAGTGATAAAATTGTTATTTATAACATTGATAAAAATAAGTGAGGACAAAATTGCCACCCAAAAAATAAATTATGTAAAATATGCCTATTCAATTGACAAGGAGTTTCATAAATAAAATGTCAACGCTTTTAACTATATTAAAAACGGTAGAGGAAATTTGATTTTAAATTACTTTTATTTTTGCTTCAATTTAAAAAAATTTATCTATTATTCTTACAATAATTAACGGTATGATATTTTAAATTAATAAAATATAATATTAATATAAATATGTTAAAAAAATTAACTTCAAAAAAGAAAATGAATGATATAATTATAAGAATGATATTTTTAAAATTAATAAATAACACTAAGTTTTAATATAATTTAATTATTTAATGTGATTTTATTTTTAAATGTTCAGAATAGTCAAAAGGGGATATCATGCTTAAATTTAATAATAAAAATAAACAATTTCGACAACACTTAAATTACTATAGTAAAATTTATGAATTTATCAATCAAATTATTATAAAATAATATGAAGAAAAAAAATCATAGTTGATGTTCTAAAAATTTAAGAATTTCATTTTTTTGAATATTACACAACAATTGTTATATGTTAAATGTGTATTTTTATCTAATTAAAATAAAATCTCAAAACTATGTAAATTAAATTGTAACGATAATAAAAAACATACATTAATATATATGCATACAGATAAAAAAATGAAAGAAATCAAATAACATAAACTATAATAAACATGTAAAAAATTCAAATAACAATTAATATTTATATAATTATATATAACATAATACGGAACGGTTAAATTGTATGCGAGATAAAATGCATTATTTTTTAGGAAAATACTAAAAAAAACAAACTAGAAAAATTTAAGAAAAACAATAAAATTACATCTTTAAAACTTATAACCATAAAAATAACATCTTTTATGTCAAATTCATATATTTTTACTATTAAAAAAAGTCTGACCCATCATTTCACCTTAAATATTATTCAATAAGATGACGTTCAAATTGAACTATAGTTATTTAAACTCTTTCAATATTAAATTCTGTCTAATTGAACCCGATCAGTATTAATATGGTGTTGTTTTTGTTATTATATATAAGTTATATGTATTATTTGATGTAATTTTTCTAAAATTTATGAGAATATGTTAAATATTTATCACTCTATTAGAAGTCAATTAATAAAATTTGTATAATAGTAAAGTAAAAATTAAAAATAGACGAAAATTAAAAATAGAGGAAAATTTAAATTAATATGTAATATAACAAAAGGGAAGAAAAAATAATATTCAAATAAAAACTTGAGAAGGAATATTGTTGCATATTTTTTGTAAAATAAAGAATCATATTTATAAGTTCAATAAAGAAAAATCAATATAAAAAAGTTGAAATAGGTACGTGCCTTCTCTCACTTCAACGTGGTTATGTCCATGCTTTTAACCCTCTTATTTTTGTACAACGTTAAAAAAAATATTCATTTACAATATAAAAAAAAATAAACAACATGCATATTCGAACTAATAAAATTCTAGAAAAAATTCATAAAAATTAACATGGTTATTTTTGATTGGGAATCTTTACTGCCGTGGCATCCGCGTGGTTTACTCTGTCAGCTCCCTTGTTTTTGTGTCATCCATATGTCATTTTCTGATTGGTCCTGCATTAAAAATTCATAAAAAATTCATAAAAATTTTAAAAAAATCCTAAAAAAATTTAAAAATTATATTTTCACCCTTTTTTATTAAAAAATTTATATTTTAATATTTTTAACTCTAAATATAATACTTATTAATTAAAATGAGTAAATATTAAGTAAAAAAGTGCACTAATGACTCTACTTTCATAGGGCCATCACGCCCCAAAACTTAGTTCTAACTAAATAAAATGATATGGATAGTATATTCATAAATATATATCTATTAAGACATGCATATTTAGCAAAAACTATCTCCCTCAAAATTTGTACAATTCTATGACAAAGAGGTTCATATATTCATCAATCAATGTTCCATCAGTACAAGGTTATGCAAGGTTTTTAACAAGTTGACTCGTGTATGTGTGTGTGTTACACATGATATCATCCAATGTACTCATGAAATCAACTTATATATGCATGCTAATCAATTCAATCTTATAACAAAGCTCATAAGTTTATAGTTACATCTCTTTCCACTAATATAAATATGCACTTAACTAAATATCAATAAGGACTTTACATCTTTATAATGTAAGGTTTAGGTGGGGTCGATACACAAAGATATTTAGTTTCTTTCCACACCTTAGCTTTCTTTTTATTCATTAAACATTTTTTAATTACAATTAAGCTTTAACTTGATATTTTAGTGCACCATCTTTTATCATTCTTTTCATATGCTTTTATTCCATATTTTTTTGTAACACCCCCAAACTTATTTTGAATTTTATTTTTTTCTCTAAAGGGATAATTGTGTTGTGAGTTTTTTTTTCTCTCACACTCTCTCTCTCTTATAGGGTGCATTACATTTCACCTCACTCTAAGCATAACACATGATTGCATTTTTTTTTCTTTTTATACAAGCTAAAGGTGCTAGGGTAAAGATGATGCTTATTGATTAGACATAAATATGGCTTAAAGATATGAAAGGTTATTTGTTAGGTTCAAATGGGTGACTATGAATATTAATAATGGTTAGCTTGAAATGCTCAATCAATCAAAATAATACCTAAATAATCTCTTTTGCTAAATACTATTCAGGATTTCACTTCAAAGGATGATCAAATAGGTTCTAAAACCTGGTAGATCTTATCAACTCACATAACTCACTACAAAATTTCTCTTAATAAGAACACCAAATTCAATCATAAATATGTGCATAAAAATTTGAATCAATTTAATCAAAACTAGCAAGCATATCACATGATTAATATAAGTATCTTAACAAGTATATTAAATTCCTTATCCTAGTCATGACAACTAATTTTTATCATTGAGTTCATATATTTCATATCAAGCATGCATGTATTTAGTTTCTATATATTTATCAATTTTTACCCAACTCATGATTAAAAACATTCTAAAAATAATAATAATAATTTCCTAAAATAAAAATGCATACTAAATACTAAAGTAGAGAATGATGTTCCCTCCCCCAAACTTAAATTTCACATTGTCCTCAATGTGCATATATAAATATGAAAAAGCAAAAGGAAAGAAAACTTCCTTAGTCTTGGCACACTACATTTGTCGTTGGAACGCTCAATCTTGTTGCGCTATTGCTCTCCACATTTATTCATATGCAGAACAAAAATAATAAAAATATAAGTAAAACAGCGTTGAGTTGCTTCCCAACCAACGTCACATTTAATATGCTTGACTAAATGATCATATCAAGCCTTAAGGTACATCTTTATGTGTCTATTTACTTTTAAGTTTGCCAGTTAACAATTTGAGTCTTGATTTGTTCGATAATACTTTATATTTTGGTTTAGAAATGCAATGCTCTATTCTTTTATCATGCCATATTTTTGTTCCGTTTTGTACTTTTTGGCATTCTTATAAGCACTATTCCACGTAACTCATCCAATTTATGTATTTTCAACATTTTTTTCACCTCTCTATTAGACTCTTTCACTTTCCTAGTTGACTAGGGATGGTAGGGTAAAGCTATGAGGTCTAATCTTGGTTATCTTTCAATAGATGATTTGAGCTTAGATCCTATCTCAAAATTATCCATAAATGCATTTGTTAAACACATGAGAGGCGTGTCCTCCAAAAAGTTCACATAGTTCACAATATCAATAATTGATTCCATACTTTTAAAGTTAAAATAGGTTCAATTATTTTCTGATGAGTTTATTTCCTTGTACTATTGTATTCTCATTGTAAGTTCACCCTTTTGTACATCAATGAGTATTTTTTCGATTGTTAAGAATGGACGACCAAGTATGATAGGAATGTTACGATCATCTTCTATGTCTAGTACAATGAAACCCACCAGAAAGATAAACTTGTCTACTTTTACTAGCACATCTTCTATCACACCCCAAGGTCTTTTAATTGATCTATTTGCCATTTGTAATGTTATTGAAGTAGGTTTAGTTTTACCAACCCCCAATCTTTGGAAGGTCGATGATAGCACAAGGTTAATGCTTGAACCTAAGTTATATAATGCCTTGACAAAGTGGATGTTCTTAATAGTACAAGGGATGTCAAAACTACCCGATCCTTCAGAAATTTAGCATAAGAAGGAATCAGTTCAAGTGCATCTACAAATGATATGTTTATATGCAGCTTCTTAAAGACATCTAGAAATTTTGAAAATTGGGCATCTAACTTTTGCTTTTGCAGTCTTTGAGGGAAATGAATAATGGTTTTGTAGAGGTCGCTCTTTTTTGGTTGAATTATTTCCTTTCCATTACTCTCTTTATCCATTAATTCCTCATCATTCTTTGTAGTTTCTGGTTTCTCCTTATCCTTTTTAGTCTCATGGTCTTCTTTATCCTTTTAAGTCTCATCTTCCTCCTCTATAGTTTTACCACTCCTCAAGGCTATGACGTTGTAATGGTCATTACCTTCTCTTATTGGGTTTAAAATTGTGTCACTTTGAAGGTTACCTTGAACCCAATGGCTTAGAGCCTAGGCAAGTTGCCCCATTTAAATCTCTAAATTTTGAATTTAAGCCTTTTGAGTGGACACTTTTGTATTTACTAACTATATGAAATCTTTCATCATCCCCATTTAAGCATTTGTATTGTCCTCCGTAGGTGGCTTCTTCTCTTGGGCTTGTGATTGCTATGGTTGTTGAAAATCTGGTGATAAAAATGATTGACGGTTGAATTAATTACCACCTTGATTGTTGTTATGCCAAGAGAAATTAGGATATTGTCTCCATTCTGGGTTATATGTTTTTGAGCATAGATTATTGTTTCAGTTCACATTACCAACATAAAATGTTAATTTAGGATTATCTGGACAATTATCAAACAAATGGGCTCCACTACAAAACACACAAGACACCATTGAATCTTTGACCTGGTTTATACGCACTGACAAGTTTTGAACTTTCAAAAGATTAACCAAATATGACACTTGAGCTGTAAGTGTTGTGATATCATTTACCTCATGAACTTTGGCTACTCTTCTTGTGGCTACCATTCTGTACATTAGCCACTGATAATTATTATTGGCCATTTTTTCAAGTAAATCATAAGCTTGATTGTAAGATTTGGCTAGTAAAACTCCATTAGCAGATACATCAACAATAGTTCTTGTTTAAGCATTGAGACCATTGTAGAAAGTCTCCATTTGGATCTAATAAGTGATACCATGGTAAGGACACTTCCTTAACAAATCTTTGAATCTTTTCCATGCTCCAGATAAAAATTCTCCTTCATGTTGTTGATAAGAGATAATGTCATTCCTAAGCTTGGCATTCTTTGTTAGTGGGAAGTATTTCATCAATAATTTCTCTACCAAATGATTCCAAGTTGTAATGGAATTAAGTGACAAAGAGTTCACTCAAGCTAGAGCACGGTCTCATAAAGAGTAAGGAAATAATCTAAGCCTAAATGTCTCTTCGATCACACCATTAAATTTGAATGAATCTCCAACTTCAGTAAATAATCTGAGATGTAAATGAGAATCCTCTATTGATAATCCGTTGAATTATCCAACTGTTTGTAGCATTTGAAACATGACTCGCTTTAGTTCAAACAGATTAACTTGAATGTTTAGACTTGTAATACTTGGATTCATCCCTTCCAACGTAGGTATTACATATTCATTCATAGCTTTGTTCCTATCGTCCATTAAATGATTCTGGTTGATCAAATTTAGATCATTACTGTTTATTTTTAATAGATTAGCCATTTTTTTCCACTTAAGTGACAACTTGTTGCTTTCTTATTGATATCAAAGTACGCTTAATTTTGAATCTAAAAGCAAAACTTCTCCCTTATGGACTTTGCTATTACAATATACTCAACTATGTTCTAATAGCACTAAAAGATGTATCTAAATTAAAAGTAAATAAATAAATTAAAACTATGACATATAAATAAAGAAAATGAAATAAGTAAATATAAATAAATAACTAAAAAAACTAAATAAATAAAAATAAAAAGTGAAAAATAAAAAATAAAAAATAAAAAAATAACTAAAATAAAATAAAATAAAAAAATAATTTATAATATTTATAATCCTTGGAAACGGTGTCAAAAACTTGATCGAGTGTGTTCAATGAATATGTAAGTATATGTATCGCAACAAGTAATATAATGATAAGAAAAATATCGTTCCGACGGGGATTAGTTTATTGGAAATTAATTTTTAAAAATAAATAAAAATCATTTTTTTTGTATTTTTATGTTTTAAGGAAACAAAATTAAAAGAACTAAAAATAAATAACAATAATTAATTAAATCATATTTTGTAACTAAGAAGATATAGAAGAAAATATCTAGGAATACTTAATCTTCTAATTTTCTAAATATATGAATCACTAAAATCCTACTAATATAATTATCAATTAATTATTACATGATCAATTAAATCTAACTTAACATGTAATCCTCTCTCATGTAAACTACACATCATATAATAATTAACTGAATTACACTCTCATATCAATTAAATTGCATACTAATTATTAAGTTTATCAATTATGAATCACATATATAAGAATTATATATTTATGCCTAGAAACTATGCATATCATTTAATAAAGACAAACAATTAAATAAGTCTCTCAAATCTATTTAATTACTTCTATAGATAAATTGTTGGCCAAATAATTAATAACATAAAAATCAGATTAAATAATATAATTAAATTGAAATCATAATTGAGGTAAAATATTATATCATCACATAGTGAAAATTGGGTTCATAAGACACATAGGTTAATAAATTAATTAGACATAATTTTTTTCACAAAACTTATATTTTCATATAGAAAGACATAAAAATTGATAAAAAAATAGTAGACAAAAAAATACAATCAATTTCTTGAATTTTAATACCAATTTTCTCTTAAATCTTCACTAAAATTGTATCTCCTTTTAAATTTTTGTGTTTTTCTCTTTTCTTAGCTTTAAAAATTGATAAAAATTATATTAATTATGACTACTTAGGGTTTATAAGATGATTAAGGGTTAAATATAGCCCAAGTAAAATTTGGACCGTCAAATCAGTTTTAGGTTAGGGTTAAGATGAAAATGAGAAAAATTAACAACGTTGGTGAATAGAAATGTGACATGTGGCATGTAGAATTTAGTGGGCGAATCAGAGCGTGATGCATGGCAGGGAAGATTGATCTCGGTCAATGATCATTGAGTCAATGACAAGTGGTGAGACACGATTCGCGGTAACTGATGGTGTGGCGCATAAGGTGGAATGGCTGGACGAATCAGGTGATGACATATGGTGAACACGTTGACCAAGTAGCGGACTCGAAATGAACGTCGTTTTGACATGTGGTGTAGTGTTGCGTCACACTACACATACGGCGATCTGCAATTGGGAGTCTCTACTAGCGTGACTCTCGCGTGGCTTGCTCCGTCAGCTCATTTGCTTACGTGTCATCCATGTGGTGGTTTCTGATTGATAATGCGTTAAAAATTCATAAAAATTCTAGAAAAATCCCAAAAAATTATAAAAATAAAAATTATACTTTAATCCTTTTTCACTAAAAAAATTATATTTTAATATTTTTAACCTTAAAAAAACTATTTATTGATTAAAACGAGAAAATATTAAGTAAAAAAATGCACTGATGACTTTACTTTTATAGAGTCATCAACGATCTCCTTTAGTTTTTTCCTTGCGATTTCCTCCACCCTTTCTTGGACGATTTCCATTCCAGCTTTCTTCATCAACTTCAAGTTGATTCTTATATTGACAGTTTGATTAGCTTGATTTATAAATCCAAAATTCACTACAAAATTCAAATGTTTGATGTTCATAAGAATTCGTGTTTATGTTAGCTTAGATTAATTGTTCTTCGAATATGATATGCTCTAAGAGTTTCGAGAGTTATTTTTCATGGTTGCCCTAAAACATTTGAAGAATCTCAAGAGCAATCCCAACAACAAGCAAAGGGAAAATCAATTAACTTTTTGATTTTTAGTTGGACACATGTCTAATGGGACAAAATAGAGTTGTACATATATCTAACTAAAAACCAAGGATCTTATTTGAGTTGAACATGTGTCCAACTTGGCTCTGACAAGAAGCACTATCGATTGATCAAAATTTGGCTTGTTGAATAACTTTTAAGTTCAGTTGGACATATGTCTAACTTGGCTTTGGCATATAGGGTTATCGATTTATCAAACTTCAATTAGTTAAACAACATCAAATTTCAATATGTCAAATTGGATATATATTTAATTAAAATTAAATCATAATTGATTAATAAAAAATAAAAATACTTTTATTATTTTTAGGTAAAATGTCAAATACGATGAAATCATATCTAATTTTTGACTATTATGAGATCATCATAACACATAAACCAACCAGAAAAAGAAAATTGGAGACACAAAACACGAAAGCTAGGATATTTCGGAAAATAAGTTCCTATTCGAAGAGTACATATGTGCATAGATAAACTTACATTGACTTGTCAATTTAAGATTTTTTTACATTTTTTTATAATGTAATAATATTAATTTATACAAATATAGATTCAACAAATACGTTTACATAGATATCTACGGGATAAGGAAATTTCACATATTACATACTTTTGGTCGAAAAATTCAGAAAAGTAGTGAAATTTCATGTATTTGTAGGTAAGTTTCACGCCGTTTTAAGTTTTAACCCACAGACTCATCGCAACTCAACAAGGTATCCTTTAGCAGCACTATATAATTCTACTTAACCCTCTCTACGCCACCACCCCTGTTGTCGCCAAACCTTTTCACTCTACTTCTATCGATCTTCATTTCTTGATAAAATGGCTAGCAACGAACCCGAACACTCCAGAGAAGAGGAGGCCCCCGCCGGAGAGGATGAGGACACCGGAGCCCAGGTCGCTCCGATCGTGAAACTCGAAGAGGTCGCTGTCACCACAGGTGAAGAAAATGAAGATGCTACCCTCGATCTGTATGTTCTTTTTTCCTCTCTGACTCAAACACATATGTAACTTCTTTGTTTGTCTATGGTTTTATGATCTGTAGAATCTAGGTTTAGATTTGAGTAATGACTATATTGTTTGTGACTACGATTGGAATTTTCAGGAAAGCAAAACTTTATCGATTTGATAAAGAAGGAAATCAGTGGAAAGAAAGGGGTGCTGGTACTGTTAAGCTTCTAAAGCATAAGGAGACTGGAAAGGTTCGTCTTGTTATGAGGCAGTCTAAAACCCTGAAGATCTGTGCCAATCATCTTGGTTAGTCCCCTTTTTATTTCTAAAGAAATATAGGGTTCAATACCTGTTCATATGTTTGTGGAATTAAGTTTATTTTGGCCGAGTTGCTTAATTACTTTGCGTTCTTTGTGATTGGTTGCAGTTTTGTCTACCATGACCGTACAGGAGCACGCTGGCAATGAGAAATCTTGTGTCTGGCATGCAACTGACTTTGCTGATGGTGAATTGAAGGATGAGTTTTTCTGCATTAGGTTTGCATCAATTGAAAGTGAGTGTTTTATGAACCAACACACATTATCTTTATGCCCTTTGCGTTAGATTTATTTTATTATTAGAAGATTAATCAGATATTTAGTAGTATAATTTAGGGAAATATACAATTGCCGAAAATGAAGTTTTTCACAATTCACCTTATTGTTTTGATTTTTGTCTTAAGAACACAACTACACAAGTGGGCTTAAAAATTGTTGAATCCAATTATGCACTCACTGTATTCACCACTAAGTTTGTTGATCTCGATTGTGAAATAGATAAGCAAAAGATCAAGAGGAATTACAATAGGAGGTGTCGCATCTTCTTCGATGTTTAAGTTTGTTCTCGAAAGGATTTACTAAAGAAAATCAAAGAGGATTTTATGATGGCGTACCTTGAATGTTGAATGAGTATGAAGATTATCCAAGTGGTTGCAATTTAGAAACAAATAGCACAATAAACCTTAGGCATACATACAAAGAAAAATTTACTAAAACATACTTATATTCTCTTTTCCCAAAAAGAGAAATAATAAAAACATGAAAGATATTAATTAATACATATAATATTATAAATATAATTAAATTAAAATGTATTTTTAATAAGAGTATGTCTGTTTGGATTTGGTCGATTTTTAAAAAATAAAAACTCCTAATGTATTCCACTAAGTTTGTTTTTTGAATTTTGGGATCTATTATGGATCAACTAACTTATTTAAAAAAAATCGATTTAGTCTAATAACGATCATTTAGAAGTGTGTTGTTTTTTTTAAATGTGCACTCCTATAGAGAAGAGCATTTAAGTGAAGTGATTTGACATTTCTAGTTTAAATGTTTGTCATTTCTTTAGCAAGTTTTCTAAATTGAATATCCAACAAAGAATATTAAAAAATGCATCTAATTGAAATGGAGACACAAGTAATAAAATAGATTTGAAAGAAAGCACTAAAATTTAATTGTGCTTATCAAATGCTTTGATCAACTTCTTTTGTCTTGAACTAAAAACAAAAAACATGCAGGGATTTCTATCAGAAAATACTAGCATCATAGTGAATTTTTCAAATGATATTAGAACATCATAGGTTTAAATCATCTAAAAGTTTAGAGAATAAAAAATAAAAACCATCCGTGAGTGGACATAAGAGACATTATTCATATGGGTAGCATGATATTGAAGTCAATTTATTTTCATAAATTGGGCACATTAATCACATTTAAAATTGGTGCATCTTAGGTATTTTATCGTTGTATTTTTGGACACATTAATAATTTCTTGGCAATTTTGAATTTTTTGGATCGTGTTTTTATTGGAAAATGTTAAGCTAGATCAAATTGAATTTTACTAGTAGAGGGTTGGTAGATGTTTGAAGAAAAACATATTTGAAAAAATTGAAAAAAAGTTACTAAAATCATCAAAATTTACTTAAAATTAAAGTGTCTACAAATATATCACTAAAATAACTAAAGTGTGCCTATTCAAAATAAAGTAATCAATATATATATTTTGTAAAAGTAAAGCGATCATAAATATATTTTTTCCTATTCCTAATTGGGTAGAAAATGATAATTCAAAAATAAAAAAAAAAGATTGTTTAAAATGGAATATAAATGAAATCCATTTTACCGCAAATTATTTTAGATTGTTTAAATCCCATAAGAATCTAAAAATCATATATTTGAATCTCTACTAGTGGTCCTCGAAGATTATGTGGACCTCATTTGTTGCTGATGGCTCTCTTCTTCAATTTGGTCATCGGGTTTTGTTGAGGCTGAAGGCCTTTTAGCTAGTATGAAGTCCTTCAAAATTCCCTTGCAGTTCCAGTACTCAGTTTTATCTTTCATTTCTTAACAATCCTTGGTGTTATGTTCGTAATCACAATGATACTTACAAAACTTATTTTGATTTCTATTGGTGGGGGGACCTTTTACTTTTTTAGGTCCTCTGAACAGGCTTGTGCTTTAGATTTGTATCAACACTTGTTCACAAGTTGTGTTTAAGGGAGCAAATTTCTTGAACTTTGCCTTGAGACGAGAGTTCTCAGTTCTTCTAGATGGTTGGCCACCCTTTGACTATGATTTGAACTTTTTGATGTCTTGGTGTTTAGGCTTGTTCTCAACCTTACACTTCTAGGACCTATTTTCTTGCCAGCTCTCTTTCATAGTTATTGTTGTTGCCATCATTCTGATCATCTCCTTGAATTTCAACCCAATGAGCTTTTTTGCCAACTTTTTCCAAAGAGGTCCCATGTGAATAGCTTGCATAAAGTCGTTGAATGCCATAGAATTTGAGCAATCTTTGACCTAGATCTTCTCATTAATAAAGCGATCAAGGAAATCCTTAAAGAATTAATTGTCTTTTTGAGCTAACTCCATATAGTGAGCAGAGGTCTTGGGTAGCCTCCTCTTGCCGAAAATGAGTGAAGAATTGCTTGGCAAATTACGAGAAGTTTCCAATAGTCCTAGGCTTTGAAGTTTGGTACTAGATTCGAGCATCTCTTGCCGAAGTCATGGGAAAGCCCCGACAGCTAACAACATCACTGTGAGCATATAAGTTTACCCAATCTCTAAATGACTCTAGGTGATCCAGGGGGTTAGTAGACCCGTTGTAAGTGTCGATAGTTGGTTGCTTGAACTTCCTTCCCAAGGGAGTTAGTGTAGTCCAAAGTAATGCTTCTCATCGATGAGCTTTAGATCCATTTCTAGAGTCGAAACTCTATGTTCTCCATTGGGGAGTGACCAGTTGACAATCACTTGTTGTTGACGCTTGTTGGTATTGGCCAAAGTCTGTAACATCCTTAGCAATACTGCCTTGGCCTGAATGGGCACGATGTCTAGCCTTAAGGTGTTCCCTTAAGTCTTGCAAGCTGTATGTGAGCATTCCCGACCAAGGTGGTTCACGCTATTCTAGATGGCGACTTCTAGTAATGCCAGTAGCAGGGTGACGTCGTTGACATCATTGTCACCCCCTGATGTGCTGGGAGCACTAGAACTCTAGGTCTCAATCTATTGTGGACTGGGTCTTTGTTGTGGTTGGAGTTGTAGCTGTGACTCTGAGTTGGATCCCTAGTCTTCATGCTCAGCCTCACTTGGAACAAGAAGGGTGTTAGTAGATGCATGGTTGCTCCTGGGGTTGTGTCTGAAGCTACATCATTTACTCTAGCATATTCTCTAGATGCCATAGCCTCTTTTCCATGGTTGGGTTTTTGGGCCTCCTGACCCTTCTATTATTCTTGGTCTTCTTTGGAGGTGAAGGTTCCCTCTCCTGACCTACTCGTGCTTTAGTAGAGGTATTGAATATTCTTCAAAACTTGGTTGTGAACTCATCTTGGAATTTCAACGAATCAAACATGATCTATAGGAGAAAAAGGCAATGAATGTGACGAAGAACACAATGAATGTTCTTCATTTATTTGTCGCTTGAGTAACATCAAATTTCTTTCCCAAAGATAGCGTCAGATGTTAAATCCAATTTTTTTGCTCACTGTGTTCGTCACTAAACTTGTTGATCTTGATCTTGAAATGGATGAACAAAATGATTTGGAAGAACGACACTAGGAGGTATCGTATATACTCTAATGCTTAAATCCATTCTTAAAATTTTTTATTGAAGAAAGTTATAGAGGATTTTAGAATGTCGTACCTTGAATGTTGAATATGAGGGCCTACTTGGATTATTGGTAATATTGTAGTATTGTATTGAATCATTAATGTAAAATAATATATTATCTTTTATATTAATTAATATATTTATGATTTTTCATCATAAATATTTCTTTTAAATTTAAATCAAGAGATAATTACCTTATAAGCTTTCCATTTGAATTCAAACTTCAGTTGACTATGTTTGATCGTGGGTTGACTTCATCCATTTTACTATTCTTAATGAAATTTTCCAACAAAAACTTCATCCATTTTACTATTCTTAATGAAATTTTCCAACAAAAATTAATCGTAAAAGTTTCCAATATTTTTCTGGAAACAATTCGGAAATTACAGTCCATTTTCCATTAACCCCGGTGATTGTTTGGTGCCTAATTCCATAGCTTAAATTAAGGGTTTAATCTCGGTTACAATTTTTTTTATTAAATACATTTTGTTTGTTTAAATGCTTTTCAAGGAGGTTAACATTTTTTATAGTGTTTCATGCATATTTATTATAAATTGTGCTGTATTGATGCATATTAGTTAATCTTGGACATAGAATGATCTTGTCTTAGGTAGCATATATTATTGTGTCTGTCTGTTTTGTCAGTGTTCATGAAACAATAAATAATCTTTCATATGTTTTGGAGTTTCTAATTTCTAATGGAGAAGGAACCTCAGGTGATAAGATAGAATTGTCAGGTTTTTGAAACACTTCCCCTTAGTTTCCTTTAATGCGGGCTCGTATAGGTCTACTCGATCAGGTGGAAGTAATAGCTAGACTGCCGACATCAATATAATGCAATTGGCATATATCGTCTATGTCAATATCATGGCTATATCAAGACCACCTAAGTTTATGATTGCAATTTGATTATTGATTTAAATTGCATTATGTTTAGATTTATGGATCATATTCAGTTTGTTTGTCAAGAAAATTTCAGGATCGGTAAATTTTGAGTGGCTGGAATTGTTAAGTGGTAGTCGAACAAAATATTCTGTCTGGTCGTGTTTTTATTGGAGACTAAATTTCCATATAATTTTATCGAGCTATGGTTTTGATTGTATGATTATGTTTTTATCGGAGACTAAATTTCCATAAAATTTTATCGGGCTATGGTTTTGATTGTATGATTGTGTTGTTATAGTGTCAGTATTCTCTGTTGTATGATTGTACTTCTATCTACCAACTAGTTTCTCTGGATTACCTCAACTTATATCCAGATATAAGTGGTTTTTTTTTTTAAATGAAATAATTACATTACTTATACTATTCGAACCCCTACATGCACAAATGAGCCTTGTGCCTTTGAGCCACAACTTGTTGTCATATACAGATATATCATATAATTGTTTTTATATATATATATATATATATATATCATCATTGTGGTGACTTGTTATTGTTTCTAGTCACAATTGATTTCTCTTTCCAATCCTCAGCTAATTATGGATTGATTATTAATATTACATTATTTGGTTGTTATATCCATGATAGATTGCAAGCACTTCATGGAAATGTTTCAAGAAGCAGCCGAATCCCAGAAGACTAATGAAGAGAACAGAGATGCTAATGCAGCTGCTGAGGAACTTCAGAGCTTGAGTGTTAAAGAAAACAAGACCGAAGATGAACCAGCAAAAAGTTCTGATGCAGCCAAGGAGGATAAGGATGCTAAGAGTGAACCTGTAAAAGAAGAATCTAAGAAGGATGAGAAACCGTATGAGTCATCCTGAAAAAGGTGGATATTTTTACAGACTGCAAAACACCATTCGATGTTATGAGGTCAGTTTGCGGGCTTCTTTTAAACAACGTAGTGGTATATCCATTCAGGTTAAGGTCAATGTAACCTGATTATGGGCTGAAATGTTGCCGCTGCAGGTCCTTGAGTCATTCATTTGTCTTTGTCAAGATTAGTCAAACTTGAGTTTGCCGAGTGAGAATTGTGTTTTTTTTAGTTTGTCAAAGATTACCCTATTTGTTTTCTTGGGGTTTATTTGTCCTAGTGGTTCAAATAGTGGGTCGTTATTACTTGTTATAAAACTAAGATTTTAGTTTGAAAATAGTGTATTTGGAGTTTTGTTTCTTTATATATAATGAACATTTCGTTATTATTTACTTTCTTGAGGGGAATTTTTTTCTCGAGCAGCAGTCTTATTCTCTTGTGCTACATAATGACCCTTTATCATAGTGTTTATTGTTGACAGTAAATGTAAAAAAAAAAAAATTATTTTTGCATGTTCAAAAATGTGATGTATATATTTTTATTTTTTTTATAATTGTAAAAAGTATATGTTTTTTAAAGATGTTAAAAATGACTCATAAAAAAACTAAAGATATTATTAATTGGGTCTGAATTTAGGTATACATTATCATAAAACTGAGTTGTGTGACGATAATTTATTAGTAGAAAAACCAGATCAGATTTTCATTCGTATTTGCATATATAGTTATATCTTCCCTAAATTCATGTCTATTTTCATAATTTTAAAATTTGAAGGTTTGATAAGATGATAGTGTTATGTAGTTCGTTAAAGAGCTTGGTTAGTCGATGGTTTTTTGTGAGTGAACAAGATTGTGTAAATAATATCTTATATTGATACATCAAATCATATATAAATAAGATATTATATTGATAAATGATATCTAAATAATATATTATATTGATACATCAAACATATTTAAATAATATAAATATTGATATAACAAATCAAATAATATAAATATTCTTGCTCAAGAGGAAAATGAACTATTTAATATTCAGTAGTTTGGTAAACAAGTCAATTGGTTGCTATTGTGTTTTGACATAAATAGTTTGAACTAATCCTCGTTGCATCTTTTCTTGGATAATGTGACAATCGATTTTAATGTGTTTCGTCCACTTATGAAAGACTGGATTTGATGCTATATGAATTTCAGTCTCATTGTCACAAAATAATCTGACTACACATGTGTAGTTAACATTCAAGTCCTTTAACAGATTTCTAATTTGTGTAATTTCGCAACATATTGTTACCATAAACATGTAATCTACCTCTTCACTGGAACGAGATACAGTTATTTGCTTCTTAATCTTCCATGAAATAGGTGCATTGCCTAAGAAAATATAATACTTAATAGTAGATCTTCAAGTGTCCTTGCAACAAGCCCAATCGCATCACAGTAAGCTTTTATCTCAACACCTTGTGAGCTGCATTCAAGTGAGATTGGTGAGGCTTGTCTATGAATTGACTCAAAATATGTACTACATACATAAGGTCTAGTCTAGTGATTGTAAGATAACGAGTCTTCCAACCAATTGTTGATATTGAAACACATATTTCAACAATATTCTTTCACCTTGTCATAACACCAAGCTTTGATCAATGATAAATCGGGATGGTTTAGCTCCTATGAAATCAGCATCCTCAATAACTTCAAGTACATACTTATGCCGACTCAAAACAATCCCTTGTTTAGACTGTGCTACCTTAATGTTAAGAAAATATTTTCACTGTACCATGTTTTCGAGCTTGAACTTATTTGCAAGAATGCTTTTTCTTTTTCAAGATGTCTTCCAAATCATTTCTGATCATTATCATCATCAAGATATACTAACAAGGTTATAAATATTTTTTGGTAATTTCAAACGAAAAGTGAATAGTCGGACCAGGATTGACTAAAACCACCATCCTTAAGAGTAGCATAAAGTTTCAAAAACCATTATCGGGATGCTTGAATCTATACAATGATTTGTGAAGTTGACAAACTCTATGCTCCCCTTTCATCTGAAACCAGGAGGTAGCTTCATGAAAACCTCTTCACATAAGTCACCATTGAGAAATGCATTGTTGACATCCAATTGATGTATGTGCCAACCCTGTAAAGCTACTAAACTAAGAAGAATACAAATTGTGGTAAGCTTGGTTATAGGAGAAAAGGTTTCTTGATAATAAATTCCGATAATTTGATTGTAACCTTTGGCAACTAAACGAGCCTTGTAACGTTCCATGATGCCATCAGGATTATGTTTGATCTTAAAAATCCTTTTACATCCAATTGGTTTCTTGTTGGGAGGAAGAGGTACCTAAGTCCATGTCTTATTTGCTTGTAGAGCCTACATTTCTTGATATATGGTTGCCCTCCACTTTGGTTCAAGGATGCCTGAGAAGAAGATTATGGTGCCTTTTCTAGGCAAAGATTGATAGTAAAAACTTTTATATATAGGAGAAAGTCTATCATAAGAAAAGACATGAGCAATGGAATGAGGAGTACCTAAAGGTTGAACTTCGCTTGTAGAGGATGACGGTGTAGGGCCAGAAGGAAGGACTGTCTCAATATGAAAATCTTGTAATGTGGTAGGCATTCTGGTGGGTCTTGTGGAGCATCGTGGTAGGGGAGCTACTGTTAGGGAAATGAATGAGTTTGAGATTATTGGAAAGTGAGTTTCGGTTTCAGGTGATACGATTGAAATGGTAGATTTTGGATTGAAATGTGATTATGATCTTGGAAGATTTGGTAAGCTAAGATTGGAATTAGATTGTGATCCTAGAAGATTTGGAGAGTTAGAAATGGAATTAGACTCAGATTTGAAAAGATTTGGTGAGATGTGGTGGTATATTCGGGATGAAGTAAATAAGGAGGGAAATAAGTGACTTAATGGCAAAGAGTTATCAAGAGTCAAAGATGTGATAGTCTTAGCCTAATAAGGAAATTCAGTTTTAAAAAAATCACATCCCAAGACACTAGTGTTTTCTTGTCCTTTAACCTATGAACCTTGTAACACTTTTGACTATAAGGATAACCCAGAAAGATACATTCAGTAGAATGAGGGTCAAATTTACTAGGTCACAGCGGATGGGTAGAAACAAAATACCTACAACCAAAGACACAAAACTGGGAATAAGTCGGTGGTTTGTGAAACAATATCTCAAAGAGTGTTTTCCCTTGTAAGAGTGGTGTTGGTGTCCTATTGATTAGGTAAGAAACAGTCAATATAACATCTCCCTAAAAAGGTTTAGGCAAGTGTGACTAATAAAGAAATGCACGAACAATGTTTAACAAGTGTCCGTGTTTACACTCAACGATGCCATTTTATTGAGGAATATTAATGCAACTTATTTGGTGTAAAATACCCTTATAAGAATAGAATTCGACGCGCTTAAAATCGGGACCATTATCACTCCTAACAACCTTGACTCTTTTCCCAAACTACGTGTTGACTAAATTAATTAAATGAATGAGCAAATTTCTTGCATAAGACTTATGATACATGAGGAAAACCCAAGTACTTATGGAATAATCATTAACAATTTTTAATAAATACTAAGCTCTAGAGAAAAATGGAACATGATAATCACCGCATATGTCCACATGAATTAAGTCAAAACAAGAAGTACTAGTTGAAAAAATTAAAGAAAAAGATTGTCTAGTTTGCTTAGCTAGAGGATAAACATAACAATGACTAAGATCACAAGTTTTATTTTTCATAAAAAGGAACAAAGAAATAGCTTTGCTAGAGGGATGGCTTGTTCGTTGATGCCACAAGTCTTGAGTTTTAGTCTGCACCACATTACACGTTCCTTTCCTGGGTATATTGAGGTAGTAAAGTCCCTCACTTTCAACTCTCATCCCAATCATCCTTTCGTCTTGTATAAAGCAAACTTGTTTGACAAATACAATAACATAAAAGGAATCCAACACAAGTTTGCTAATAGATATGAGATTCAAGTAGAATAATGGGACGCATGAAACATTAGCAACATATAATGTGAGGAAAAGACTACAATCCAAATATGAGAGATTTGCAATATGGTACCATCAGGTAGTTTGACTGTACGATTATGAATAGGTCGAGATGATGTAAAATGAACAAGATCACATACAATATGGTCACTAGATTGGCACAGGATGGCTACGCTGTATGTAACATATCTAACAATTGGTGGTTGTCATTGGTCTTACCAACTGCTGACTTAATTTTGCTCAAAAATCTCATCATTTTTTTAGGTTCTCAAGAGCATATGTTATGATACTATATTGAATTCTTGAAATGTGAGAGAAATATATATATTCATTAATTTGATTGATGAGTTATTACCCTTATTTATACAACTAGTTTCTTAACTATCTATGCTATAAATCATATCGATATATATCCAAACAATATCTTATATTGATACATTAAATCGTATCTAAATAATAATAAATATTTTAGATCACGTAGGATTTGATTCCTCAATAATCATCTTATTATTTTCTCTTATAATTTGGCATTTTTAATTTTACAATTTGATTTATTTTTCCTTTTATCTTATAATAATTTCATCCTTTATTTTTTAATTTTATTCATTTATTTTAAAATTTAAAACTAATTTAAAATTAAACTTGAAAATATAAAAAATTCAAGAAATTAAAACATTAAAAAAGGGATTAAATTGTAAAAAAATTCTAGGACAATATGTCTTGTTTTTAAGTTGTTATTTAAAAATGTTTAATTTTGTTACAAATCAAAATTGTCTTAAAAAATTATTGCGTGCACCATGTCATTTAAGTGGAGTGAAACACTGAGTATAAAGATTATCAAAATAGTTACAATGTAGAAACAGATAATGCAATAAACCTCAAGCATAAATACAAAGAAAATTTTACTAAAACAAATTTATCTTCTATTTTTCCAAAAAGAGAAATAATAAAAACATGAAATATAATTATTATATATAATATTATAAATATAATTAATTAAAATATATTCATAATAAAAGTATTTTGGTTTAGTTTGATAGATTTTAAAAATTAAAAACTCATAAGTGATTCAATTAAGTTTGTTTTCTAAATTTTAGGACTGATTATGAATAAACCAACTCAAATAAAAAAAATAGTTTCTACTTAATATCAAATTTTTTTAATGTGGAAAAGAATTTAATTAAAATGATTTGACATTGGTAATATAAATGTTTTCTAAATTGAATATCCAACGGAATATATTAAAAAAAATGCATCTAATTGAAATGGAGACACAAGTAAAAAAAAAATAGATCCGATAGAAAAGCACTAAAATTAAATTGTGATCATCAAATGCCTCATTCATGATCAATTTCTTTTGTCTTGAACTCAAAAATTTTATTTAAAAAAAAAAATTGAAAGGATTCTATCAAGAAATGCAAGTATCATAGTGAATTTTTTAAATGATATTAGAACATAGGTTTAAATCATCTAAAAGTTTAGAGAATAAAAAATAAAAACCATAAGATATTCATAAAAATAGGATGATATTTTAGTCAATTTATTTTTATAAATTAAATATATTAGTCACATTTAAAATTGATCCATTCCATGCACCTTATTTTTACACTTTTATATACTTTATAATTTCTTACCAATTTTGATTTTTTTGGATCTTTTTGTATCTAAAAAAGTCAAGTTTTATCGAATTGAAACTTATGAACATAGGTTACGTTTCGATCCTTTATTCTATTTAAATTCTATATTTATTATATATATATATATATATTAGTTTTTTTTTAATTTTTAATAAAATAATTTATTATATTTTTAATATATATATATATACATGTATTATTTTTTACACATTTTATTATTGTTTAAATGCCATTAGAATCTAAAAATCATATATTTGAGGATCATGTATCTAAATTCTAAATATAATCTATCTTTGTACTATGATGAATTGATTTTTTTAATCAGTATTTTTTTTTTGTAGGCTTTCATTGAATGCCTTAAAAAATATTAAAATATTTTTAAGCGATGAATGATATTAATTTTGAAAATGTATTTTTTTTAAAATAAGAAGAGATAAATATGACAAAATATTAAACAAGATCATATTTGATAATAATTTATCGTTATTGATTTTCAAAAACAAAAAAAATCACCTTAAGTTATTTGGTAAGATTTGTTTTTCAAAAATTAAGTGAACACTATTACAAAAAAGGATATTTAAGTCGATATGTAAAGTCGGTTTTTGGAAAAAATTGACTTATAATGAATTTAAAGTTAGTTTGGTGTAGAACCGACGCTATCCACGTAGGACGTAGTGTCTGTTGACGTAGTGAACCGACGCTATGCGTGGACGTAGTGTCAGTTGACGTGGTGAACCGACGCTATCCACGTAATGTAGCATCGGTTGACACTTGGAATCGACGCTATCCACGTAGCGTAGCATCGGTTGACACCTAGAACCGACGCTACACACGTGGATAAATTCTTTTTTTTTCTTTCTTCCATAAAGAGAAACTATTACAAGCATTGCATAACTCTAAAAAACCCAAATCCTTTTCCACTTCTCCTCCACTCTTTCTCATTTTCTGGCCATCTACGACCACCATTTCCAGCACCGGTTAGTGGGTTTTCTTCCTCTCAAACTAATCTTTTAGATCCCCTATTTTTTTAAGCGAAATACTCAAAAAAATTATACCATTTTCTCACATACAAAATACCATTTTTTCTTCATTTCCTTCATTTTGTCCCTTCATTTTGTCACTTCATTTACTCTTGTAAGTATTTTTATTAATTCTACGCATTTATTATTCATATTTTTTATGTTATTTATTGTTGTTATTTATGTGTACAAATTTTTGTATTATATATGTAGGTTTGTATTATAACATCCAGAGAAAAATACACCATGGTAATTTTTCTACTATTAATTAATATTTTATTTTTTAATTATTTGTATTATTTAAACTATTTGTTAAATAGATTTTTTTTCTGCTGTTATTTAGTGATCGAATACAGGTTTGAATTTAAGTATAATAGAAAATGAGTAAATTTTGTAAAAATTAAAATTAAAATTGGTTCGCTATAATACCCTTTTTGTAGTAGTGTAGAGAATGAAGAAATTTTTTGATTATTATTTATAATTTTTTTTGGTTTTAGTTATTTTCTCCTAATATAATGCATAATATTTATTTATTCCCTGTAATAAATTTTTGTGAAAATCAAAATCATACTTAGTTAAAAAATTACTTAAAAAAATTAAAATAGTTATAAAATACATCCTAAGTATTATTTAAAAAAATAACTAATTTTTTGATGATATATATATATATATATATATGATTTACTAAATATTATTACTAATCATAATTCGTAACAACTTAATATTTATAATAATAATCCTACAATATTAATATTTATAAAGAAAATTAGAGAATTAATTTGTTTCAATTATTTGTTTTAATCTAAAACTCAGACGAGAAATATTGAAAAGGGAGGACAAATGAAACCGTCCAGTTTAACAAAATTTGGTGGTACGATAAATTATTTTTGGTCGTTTAAAATCTAACATATCTTTGTAATATATTTTTGGTTTGGTAAAATTTATTAGTATATTTTTGTTTGTAAGGTAAATTAAACGAATATTTTAAAATATTATAGCATTAATTTTGAAAATAATATTTTTATATAAGAAGAGATAAATATGATAGAAAGTTAATTAAGATAATAATAATAATAATAATAATAATAGTATTATTTTTTTGCTAAAAAAGTAGTAATAGTATTTACTATTAAGAAATTACTTCACAATACAGTACCAAAAATATAAGTTTTTTTTACCACAATATGTATTTTATTTATGTTATTTAATTTTATTAAAAACTAAAATTACTTAAAAAAAATATATCATAATGTGAACCATATCACAAATAAGTAGAGTGAAGCAGCGAGTATTAAAATTGCTAAAGTTATTACAATTTGAAAACAAATAAAGCAATAAATCTCAGGCATACATATAGACAAAAATTTACTAAAGATACTTATCTTCCCGTCAACCCTTAACCAATCCGATTAAGTTTCATTTTTTAAATTTTAAGATTTATCATGAATCAACTAACTTATAAAAATATATATAGTTTTAAGTTAGTCTTAAATTCGGTTGATGATTTTTTTTATTTTTACCTTAGTTTTTGTACATAGAGAAATTCATAGAACGATAATTTTATATAATTTAAATTTATAATTTAAAATATGAAAGATATTAATTTTACCGTTAGAATATTAAATAAATAAAAAAATGTTTAATTAAAATGATTTGATATTTTTAATATAATTAATGTTTGTAATTTATTTATAGAGTTTTATAAATTGAATATCCAATGCATATATTAAAAAAAAGTGCATGCTACCGAAAAGGGGATGCAAGTAACAAAATAGATGAGTAATTTATTAAATTAATAGAATATTTATGTTATATTTTATTTTTTTATTAAATTATTTTTATAAGGATTATTATTGTTGTGATAAGATATTATCTTATCGTAGTAAGATTTATCACAATATTAGATACCAATAATAAGCCTTCACATACCACATCAATGTTTTACTAAGAATTTTATTTTTTATAAAAATCTTGACTTCATAAAACCTACCATAATATTGTATATTCGTGATAAGTCTTCTCATATTAGATAATTATTTCCCATATAAATTGTAGATTTATAAAATAATACTTATTAATATTGTGATATCTAAGTGATTTTAGTAAACAAAAACAAACTTATCCTCATAATTTTTTCAAAACAGATCTGAAACAAAGCACTAAATTTAAATTGTGTTCATCAATGTAATGCCTTCATGATCAACTTCTTTTGTCTTCAACTGAAAACATTAAAAAAAACTAAAAGGGAGAAAGGATTTCTATAAAAAAAAATATGCAAGCATCGTAATGATTTTTTTTCAAATGATATTAGAATATCATAAATTTAAATAATCTCAAAGTTTATTGCATATATATAATGATAATTCAAAATTTTAAAAATAGAAGATAAATAAAATCTATTTTTTTTTAACAATCTAGTTTAACAAAATCCGGTGGTACGGTAAATTATTTTTGATTATTTAAATCCCATAAGAATCTAAAAATCATATATTTGAGGATGGATGCCTCTAAAATCTAACATATACTTCTAATATATATATTTTTTAATTTTATTAGTATATTTTGTGGTAGGTTTTTATTAAACGTTTCAAACAAAGTATTTTAAAATATTTTTGATGATGATTGTTATTAATTTTGAAAATAATATTTTTAAATAAGAGATAAACATGACAAAAGGTTAATTAAGATCATGATAAACAATAATTTTGATTTTTGATTAATTTTTGAATTTTTAATTTTTTTTAATAATTAACAAAATATTTGATAACGATTTATACTTAATAATTTTTGAAAGAAAAAAATTACATATAAATTATTTGGTAGTTATTTATAATTTATCGTTTTTTTCTTTCAAAAATAAGAGAGTAGAGAAAATATTAATAATAATTGTAACAATTTAATATTTAAAATAATAATAATAATAATAATAAAGAAAACCCGAGAACTAAATTTTTTCGATCTCAAATTCTAAGAAGATGGAAACAGTAGAGCAAAAAAGAGTAGAATCACACGAGTTAAAAAGCTAATTATGAAGTAGTTGATGTGGACTCAGACATGATCTATGAAAATCATGACGACGACGCAACGACGACGATGACGATTACGATGATGATAGTAGTAATAATAATAATTAACAAAAGTTAGTTAAAAATATTTCATTTGTGAAAATAATATTATTATAAATACTTTTTTTTTTCTCTTCCTATAGAACATAAGTTATGTTTGATTGTTTAAATCTCATAAGAATCTAAAAAGTATATATTTAAGGATAGATGCCTTTTAATTTTAAATATGACCTATTTTTAGTATGATTGATTAAATATAACCCATCTATATATCAAAGATTTGTCATTGTAAAAATCAAAATCATATTCATGATTAAAATTGTTATAAAATATATTTAAATTTTTTTAAAAGGATAATTAATTTTTTGATAAATATGATTTAAAAAATATTAATAATAATCATACCAACTTAATATTTAAAAAAAATAATAATAATCCTAAAATAGTAATATTTATAAAGCAAATCCGAGAACTAATTTGTTTCAATCTAAAACTTTGAGCAGACTATAGAGTGAGTAAAAACAATGAAGACGGAAACTGAAGAGCAACAAGAGGAGAATCACAAGGATTCAAAAGCTAATTATGAAATAGTTAATAATAATAGTAATTACTACCAAGAAAAGTTCTTCGAAAATATTCCAGGTACCTTACTTTGTTTTTTTGGTTGATATTTAATATATTTTGGAAAGTAGATTCGAAACATGTAATTGTATTAGAACTTAATTAGGGTTTGTTTGCGCTATTCTGTTTAAAAAAATGTGCTTTTTAAACCCTTAAAGTGGATTTGACAACAAGTTTTTTCATATTTGATCAAGAAGCAATTTTTTTACCCTTGACTTAACCTAGAAGCAGAATACTTAATTCCATTGATTGTAATTTTTATTTTTTTTATATTTTGAAAAAGAAAAAATATGGAATTCTCTGTACTAAACTTAATTATTGTTTGTTTGTTTTTGCTACTAGATCCTATAAATGCACTTTCGATGGTTAAAAAAAAGCATATTAGAACAAATAGAAAAAAAAATTGACACAAAAACACATTAGCATTGAAACCCTTTTTTTTCCTTTCCTAAAACTACCCATGTTTGCAACTTAGGATCAAACATAATAAAAATTGACAGAAGCGCTTTTAAGGCTTAGAAATCACATCAGCACTTTTTTTTTTTTTTGAAACTGCTCATGTTTGAAACTACTTTAACGTACCCTTAATTTCATTGATTATAACTTTTCTTCTTTTTTCTATATATATCTAGAAAAATACGAAAAATATGGAGAAAAAGAATGGTACTTTTTCACACCAAGAGATCGAAAGTATAAGAATGGAAGTAGACCGAATCGAGCTGCTGGTGGTGGTTATTGGAAAGCTACAGGAGCTGACAAAAAGGTTAAATATAATAATGAAGTTGTTCGATATCGAAAAGCTTTAGAATTTTACAGAGGTAAACCACCTAAAGGTACCAAAACTAGTTGGATTATGCATGAGTTTCAAGTTAGTGATCCTCCTACCATCAATATTATATTGGAAGGGACTAAGAATTACTTATCTTGGTCTAAGTTATGCGCATTTTTCTTAAGGATCGTATGCTTTGGCATTATTGTACTGGTGCAATTACTATTCCTATCAAAGGAGAAGTGAAGAAGAAGATGTTGTCTTACATGATCGCATGATTGAATGGGATAGTCAAAATCACATGATCCTCACATGGATTCGGAATACTTCCATTCCCTCCATCTCCGATCTATTAGGCAAATTTGATGATGCAAAATCAGTATGTGATATGTTGGCCAAAAGGTATTCCACTACTCACGGATCCATAAAATATCAGTTAGTAGTTGAATTGCATCAACTTTTACAAGAACCAGGGAAATCCATCAATGACTACTATGATCAGCTTCGATTTCTTTGGGACCAAATTGACCTTTGTGATCCAATTTGGGCATGCTCAAAGGATGCTCAGCAATATGCTACAGTTAGAGATGAATTTCGTCTCTATGAGTTCCTGATGTCACTTCATAAGAACTTTGAGCTCATCCGAGGTCAACTTCTTAATCGTAATCCTCCTCCTTCTCTTGATACTGCTGTAAATGAGTTGGTTAAAGAAGAAGCTCGGCTTGCAATCCTTCAAGCCCAGAATAAGTTCAATGTTTTAGCTATTACTCCTTCTGCTCCTACCATTGAGCAACCTCACCAGTTAGGTGATTCCTCTGGATCTAACAATCATTGCAAGCAGACCAATAAGAAGTTTTGCAATTATTGCAAGTGTTCTGGCCACATCATTGAGACTTGTAACCGTCGCAACAAATCTACTACTGTTATTGCTAATACTCGGCCTACTCCACCAATGCCTTCCATTTTAGCAGAGTCTCAATCTTCTGGATCCACTATCAACCTCTCCACCACTGAACTACAGAAGATCATAACTCAGGCTATTCGTATGGCTGGCAATGCATCTCTTTCCACTGCTCTCTCAGTTCTGCCTGGTAAGTCTCAAATTTGGCTTTTTAATTCTACATGTTGTACTCACATGACACCTCACTCATCTTTATTCTCCAAACTTGACGCTACACTATATCCTCTTGATATTCATATAGCTGATGGTTCCACTATGCATGGGAATAGTTTAGGTTTTGTTTCAACCTCTAATCTCTCTATTCTTGAGGTCTTCCATGTACTTGACATATCCTATAATTTATGCTTTGTGGGACAATTAGCTAAACTAGGATATCACCTTATTTTTGACTATTTTGGGTGTATTGTGCAGGATCCGAGAACGGGGCAAGAGCTTGGGATCGGTCTTAGGGTTGGGCGTATGTTTCCTGTGGATAATCTTCATCTTCCATCTGTTGCTCCTGTCTCTGTTCCTGATATAGTTGTTGCAGTTTATTCCTTACCTTCTCTCATACTTTGTCATTCTCGTCTTGGTCATGCCCCACCCACTTGAGTACAATATTTAGCTTTTAAAGGTCTGTTGGGTTCTGTGTCCAAAGACAATTTTGATTGTAATTCATACCAGTTAGGAAAACAGTGAGCTTTACCTTTCAATAATAGTGAATCTATCTCTAATAGTATTTTTGAGTTAATTCATTTTGATGTTTGGGGACCTTCTCTTGTTACTAGTATTGGTGGATCTCATTATTTTGTTATTTTTATTGATGATTATTCTCGTTATAGTTAGATCTTTCTTATGAAATCTCGTTTTGAAATCTTACCAATATATAGTAACTTTACAAAAATGGTTAAAACACAATTCTCCAAACATATCAAAACTTTTCAATCTGATAATGCTCTTGAATATACTCAATCTGCTTTTCAACCTCTGTTATATTCCTATGATATTATACATCATTTAACCTGTCCAGGAACCTCTCAACAAAATGGTCGAGCCGAAAGAAAACTTTGTCATATTCTTGACATTGTCTGTGCTTTTCTTCTTTCTGTCAAAGTTCCTGCCTCATTTTGAGGTGAAGTAGTTTTTCATGATGTTCATGCTATTAATCGCATTCCAAGCATTGTTATTCATAATCAGACTCAGTATGAGTGCCTTTTTGGGTCATCCCCTGACTATCATTACCTTCGCTCCTTCGGATCTACATGTTTCATTCTTCTTCAGCCTCATGAGCATAACAAACTTGAGCCTCGATCTAGACTTTGTTGTTTTCTTGGTTATGGTGAAACTCAAAAAAGGTATCGATGTTATGATCCTGTCTTTCATTGTCTTCATGTTTCCTGTAATGTTGTCTTTTGAGAACACTGCTTATTTGTTGAACTTTCTCACTTTTGTTCTTCCCTAACTAACTCTTCTATTTTAGAAATCTTTACAGATGAGTCTTCTGCTCCTTTTATAGATACTCTTGATACTCTTTTGGACTTCTCTATTCAATCTTCAAATATATCTGATGATTATCCTAGACATGTTGTAGATGAACGAATTAATGATAAGTTTTGATATTATGTTAGAAATACTGAATTATTATATTGTATTATGTGATATAAAGGAATATATATGGTGTTTTTATATAAGATGTACAAGTAAAATAGATGTATCTAAAGCCCATAATATGATATAAATTAACATATATACATTAACAATTATGTTTCATGATAATAACTTATTACATTAGTTACAAAGATACGCAAAAATTTTATTTTATTACAATTATTTATGGTTATACATACATTGTGAACATAATTTTAATTCAATAAATATTTTAGAGAAATTTACAATTAACACAATAGTGACATAAATCACAATTAATCTGATACTGACATTATAATTGGGAATATTTTAATTTGAAATATATATCATTTTACACGCAAAAAAGGTCGAGGGGGGCAAGAAGGCATCAAGCTTTCCATCATCTTTTTATACTTCATTCACAAGAAATATGATTTATTGTCACGTGGTAACATTATCGTTGATATAATATTACATATCAATCTTAATCAAGCATACTCTTAGAATGTTATATTGGTTAACCAGTTTCTCATCTAAATTTTCATCTATTTTATTTTTTTTTATAAAAAAATCACTTTTATTTTGTTTATATTAAAATAATATTTTATGATTAAGTTCAATAAATTAATTGATATAAAATATTTAATTAATATAAATAACTAACATGACATATTTAATTAATATTAACTAGATCACATGGCTGAACTTAATCACAAAAAGAAATTAACTGTAAAATGAAAAAGAGTTTAGATACTTTTAAATTTGAAGCCTTATAATAATATGTTAGTTTATACGTAATTAAATTTATCTTAAAGTAACACGTTTGTTTATACAAAGAGTATATAGAGTATATATGTTTAACTTAATTACATTACAATTTATGTACTATGTAAAATATAGAGTATATATGTTTAACTTAAGTACATTACAATTTATGTACTAAGTTTACATATGTAATATGTATAAATTATTAACAATTTACATATTGTTTTATGACTAATTTAATTATATAATATTTTACATGCTATTTAAAGTGCAAACTCATACCTTTGTGTAGAAAAAATATTTTTGTACCTTTGTGTAAATTTTGGTACTTTAAAAAAATTCAATATATTTATGGACTCAAGAATGACACAAAAATAAGTTGTTATTGTTCTAGTGAAATAAATAATAAAGAATATCACAAATGATATTTATTAAGCGTACATGTATTGTACATGTGAAAAAATCTTCAATAAAATAAAAAAAATAGTATCAAATTGAAACATTTTAATAAACGTGGGTATTATTAAGATATTACTAAAGCATCAATCCAATTTAATTGGTTATGAGTATGTACATCACATTTTTTTAGTTCAAACAATAAACACCATTTAGGGTGTGGTATGTAGAGAATAAGGAATTGAACCTTGAACCTTTGTCAAAGATCATCACAATCCAATTAGATTATAAGATATCAACGTGTTTTTTCTTTTCTTATTTTTAAATCAAATGATAAGTAATTATTTTAAGTGTGGGATGTGAGAGTTGGGAATGGAACCTTAAATCTTTAACTAAAGACACCACAATTTTACAAACTTACTTATCAAAAGTGGGTATATATGTCACTTATTCTATAAATCACTAATAATTCCTCTTCCTACCATAGTTCCTAGGTCCACCATCCCATTCATTAATTTTTTTAAGGATCAAATTGATATCGAGTGCAGTTTACATATATAACATAGAAGAGAAGAATTAGTTTTAATTTATACGCCTTAAATGCAAGATAAATCACAGTCCAATGGTTTAAAGACTTAACTAAAGTAATTTATATATATTTGTACAACATTAAAAAATATATATTTATTTTTATACGACGTTAAAAAATATATATTCATTAATATTGTATAAAAATAAACATATATTTATTTATGTCGTAAGAAAAATGAATATTTTTTTCTATGAAATTAAAAATGAAACTCTATATATAAAGAATTTATATCATGCAATTAGGTCAAAAATTTATTGGTTGATATTAATTTAGTTGATGTGATGGTTTGGGTTAGTACTTTTAAGGTATTTTTATTATTATTTTGGTATCATTTTTTATTTCTATTCTAATATAATACATGAAATATTTTTATTTAAATTATTAATATTTATTTTTATCAATTCAAATAGTAATAATACATCTGAATTACTTGAATTCATTAAGATTATTATTAGAATTATCCAAAATATATATCAGTAACTGAAATATGGTATTTTATATGTCCTAATTGAAAATAAAGATAAAAAGAAAATAAAAGTAGTTAAGTGCGGATCGGATGACGAATTTCACTACGATTCATCCGATCCGACCGAAATTAATTATATATATATATATATATATTTATTTGATTTTTTAATATTTTTTTAAGTCAAATAATTTTATGTTATGATTTATGTGAAAATTTAAAAAGTTTATTTAAAAATACAAAAAATAGAATTAATTAAATTTATTGGTCAGATTGATCGGATTTCATCCGAATAGTTTACGGATCGGATTGAACGGATGTGAGAGGTGATTGAACGGATAGTTTCAATCCGAACGGATGGTAGAATCTAATCAAATAAGTATAAAATCAACGGTTTCGATCTGACGAAGAGCCCTAATTCTATCTCCTTGATTCTAATTGTTTTAAATTATGACCTAAGTTTAACAAATTACCAACTAATAGTTCCTCACTAAACATAAATAGCAAAATTCTAACTTATATAATTACAACCATTACCCTCATGTTTGTTAGGTGGTTATTTAAAAAATAATTTTTTAAATTAAAATTTAATGGTTAATATTAACTTAAGTAAATATAAAAGTTTTTATAGATTAGATGTAGGTAGGATGAGGATGCGAACAATAACACAAAATGATTTTTTGGGCAAGTATAGGAAAATGAAGGACAGTGAGATCTAATATCTGGTGGTCTATTAACATCAAAAGCTTTTACTTTTACTTTAATTAACACCTCTCAACATCCTTCACTCTCTCTCTCTCTTACTGACCCAAAAAAAAAACATCCTTCAGTCTCATGCATTTCCCAATTATATAAACACTCACACACTTGGACTACAAGTATTTGCAAAACAAGTTTCCAGTACAGGAACAGTTGATATTTTACAAGAAGTCATTGAGGGAAAACCTCTCAGAAACGCCAATGAGTTTACTTAAAAGCATGTTTTTTTCGTTTAGGGACGTTAATAATTTAAAATTTTAATGTTAATTATAAATATGTGAGTATTATAATTATTAAAAAGAAAAAAACTTTCTCCCAAACAAGGTGTAAAATGTCACAAATTAAACACCTTTCTTATTTTATTTGGCACTTTGATAATGAGATCGGAACCAAAAACTAATTATAATCAACACATAATTATAAGTACCTCATTGTAAATTTGACAAAAGGTCTTGTTATACCTAACATGCCTACCCAAAGTTAATGGTAACTTTATGTCACCAAGCGCAAGTTACTTGCTCTCTTTCTCTTTTTAAAGCATCTCAAGTAATTTACTTTGTCTTCTATCAAAAATAATCTTCCTTTTTACGGGAGTTTCAAATAGTTTTTATCATCTTATTGATTTTTCATTATTTTAAATAAAAACATATATTTATATTTTTTTTTCCATAAATTTAAGTTGATTATTTTTTATTTAAATATTAAGTTATAATAATTTACTTTATGTTTATATTCGTTTTAATTATGTTTTATTCGATTTAGATTTTTACGTATACTTATTGTGTTTAAAATTTAATTATTTTTAAATAATAACCAATATGTTAAATGAAAAATTGGATCATAAAACTTACAAGAGAGCTAATAAACTTGGGTTTTTCTTAGTATATTTATAAATATCTTTGATTTTAATTTATTAAATTTGATTATTGATATATTTAGATGAACAAGATTATATGTGTTATCTTTATTAATAAAATTTAATTTTATCTCTCAAAAAAATAAAAATAAAAGATTAAGTTATTTAATTAAAATATTATTTTTTAAAATAATATTTTAATATTAAAAACATCAAAATAATTTAGTGTTTTTTCAATTGATCTTTTTTTCTAAATTAAAATACTAAATGATATCATTTATAATCTAAGAGATCAAATTACACAAATGACAAAATCTAAAATAATTTTCTCCTTTGTTAGGAAAGGTATAAATTACTTTTTTTCTTTTTCACTTAGCATATAAAAACTTACAAATTGAGTAAGCATCTTTGTCCTGCCTATATACAAATCTGAAACCTGAAGACCACCAAAGGCTTTAGCTGAGAAGCTATATTCAAACTTGAGAGTCCCAAATGCCTTCATTATCAACCATGCATCTAGTGATGCATTAGAACAAGAAAAAAAAAATGGAGCTAAAAGAAGATTTTGAGAGAAACTTGCTCAAAAAAGAGCTTGAAGCATCTTTGGCAAAGACTAATTCATTGAAGAAAGAAAATGAAGAATTAAGACAAGAAGTTGAGAGTATAAAAGCACAAATTAGCACTCTTAAAGCTTACAATAATGAGAGAAAATCTATGCTTTGGAAGAAACTACAAAGTAACCTTCTTGATCTATCTCTTCAGAAACTACATTCATGACAAAGCTTTCTAGTTTCAGAATTCTCAAAGGAAAAGCCACAAAATGTATATGATCATAAGCCATTAAGTCTACCTACTTTAGCTTCTCAAAATTCATCAAAGGAAGTAAAAGAATATAAAGCAGTATCAGCTTCAAAACTTTTACCACCACCTCCACCTCCACCACTACCTTCAAAGTCACTACTAGGCTCGAAAACTGTCCGGCGTGTGCCGGAAGTGATCGAACTTTACCGTTCACTTACAAGGAGAGATGCCAAAATGGAGAAAAAAAACAATCCTGCAAAAAATCAAGCAATGACATTCACTAAGAATATGATTGGAGAAATTGAGAATAGATCACGATATATTTCAGCTGTGAGTATAGTGAAACAAATTAAATTTCTCTGTTTATTTTTGATTTTCTAATTTTATGGCCTCTTTGTTTGTAGTTCTGTTGGAAATGCTTTTGGTGAAAAGTAGTCGAAGAAAAAAGTGCTTTACAGAATAAATTTAGGCTCCTAAGCACAAAATATGATTTCGTAATGTCATGATTGTTACATAGAATATTAATGAAAAAAATTATATAAATCATGTGTATGATTTTATTATTAATCTAAAATACAACGAAAATTATTCTATCAAATAAAGTCATTCATTTCACATTTTTTAAGAATACAATAAAATATTTTATTTTCTTTGTATATTTATATTATTTTTAATAAATATATTTTTTTAAATTTTTCCTCGCTTATAAGGAATTTTTTTTTAATATTTTCTTAATTTAATTTAATTTAATTTATAATTTATAAATTTTATTTACAATTTTATCCTTATTTTTTATTTTATTGTTGACGTAAACATTGTAATAACTGATAATTTTCATTCTTATTATGTTTTCTTTAGTTAACCAAACATGGCATAAAGCATTCACCCAAATTTTTTATATTATAAAGTTTTGTTGATGTCACAAGACCAAAACCGTGGGTATTATATATCTTTAAGTGTGAAAATAATAATTTCCATTAATAATCAAACATTCAATATACAGTGGAGATTAAAAAACAAACTGGGAGCAGAGTAATTATTAGAATAGAGAAAAAAACCAAATCAAATATTAACACCATAGATACTAAATTATAGATGAACAGGTAAAAACAGAGGTGGAAACACAAGCAGGGTTCATAAACTTTCTGACAAAGGAAGTGGAATATGCAGCTCACAAGAAGATATCTGATGTGGAAGCATTTGTGAGTTGGCTTGATGAACAATTATCAACCCTAGTTGAAGAAAGAGCAGTACTTAAGCATTTTCCACAATGGCCAGAAAGAAAAGCAGATACACATAGAGAAGCTGCTTTTAACTACAGAAACCTCAAGAATCTCAACTCTGAAATTTTATCATATCAAGACAACCCAAAAGAGCCTCTAAGCCAGGCTTTGAGAAGAGTACAAGAATTGCAAGACAGGCAATTATGTACATAATTTAGATTTTCAATTATGTAATTCATAATTTAGTAAGTTGCATGTTTATATTATCAAGTTTCAAAATTTTCAGGTTGGAGCAGAGTATTAATAATATTGAAAGGACTAGGGAAAGCACAAGCAAGAGATATAGAGATTTCCAGATACCTTTGGATTGGATGATGGAAACAGGGCTTATTGGGCAGGTAGGTAGCAAATTGTCTGATATTGTTATTGTATTAAATAAGGTCCCAACTTTGAAAAATTCATAAAGCATATATAACTCCATTTTTTTACAAAAAAACACAGCACAGCAATTTAAATTGTTAGATCTTTTTAGCATTTCTAGATAAACTTTGTTTGAGATTAAGGGTTTGATTGATTTAGCTTTTTTTTAAATCATGTAAAAGAAGAACTTTTCACACCAAAAACTTATTTGGAAATAGACTTATATATAACTCTCATCCTTTAATCTTATTTTTGTTAGATATTATTGTTATAAAGCTACTTAATTTAAGGAGCAAAACATCCTTAAATTAAGGAGCAAAACATGGAACAAAACAAGGAGTAAAACATGGATCTTAATTCTAGGAGCAATTCAAGGAACCATTAATTTAAGGAGTAATTCAAGGAGTGAATTTTCCTATAAATAGATGTGTAATTGTAATGAATTAACCATCCAAAGTGTTCATTCCAATTGAGAGAAAAGATTAGAGAGAAAAGCTTTTGTGAGAGAAAATTGAGAGTAATTTTCTTAGGTATAATGGGTTGTGAGTTGTGAGTGTCAGAAACACCTTGTGTAATTTCTCCCACTTTCAAGAAAAAGATGTGACGAAGAAATACGGAGACGTAAGCAAGATTAGTAGTCAACTAGTTATCAAATCTTGTGTGTTATTGTTTCTATTCTTGCTTTCTCATAAATCTAGCTTATTGGGAATTTGTGATTTTCAACGAAAGGATGATGTATAAGGACATGCATAAAATAGACGCCAATGAATCAGAGCAGAATGAGTCAGTATTTGCAGATGCAGATGATGTCCCAGATAGTTTCGCAGTAACCAATTGTGACAAGTCCTCAACTGCAGGAGGAACTTGTTGGACAGTAGTACACGCAAGATTCGACACATCACAACCTCTTACTCCAGACTCTGTATTGAGAAGGTCTTCGACCTCGTATGCCCAACAGGTGATACATGAACTATATGTTGCTAATCGATGGAGGGAGCACGAATGCTATGATGAAGCTTGTCGGACTCGAGATTCCAATAAGTGGGAGCATATGAAAGAAGAAATGAAATCTCTCATCTCCAACTGCATACATGGAACTAGTGAGTTACCTATGGGAAAGAAGGCACTTCACAACAAATGGGTGTACCGGGTGAAAGAAGAACGTGATGGTTCCAAGAGATACAAAGCACGCCTAGTTGTTAAAGGGTTTCAACGAGAAGGGAAGGAGTTGACTACACCGACATTTTCGCTCACTTGTTGTGAAGCTCAATACTATCGACGGTATTGAGTATCGTAGCCATCAAGATCTTCATCTTGAGCAGTTGGATGTGGAAGATTGCATTCCTTCGTGGAGATTTAGATGAAGAGATATACATGTACCCGATTGAGGTTTCTCGAAAGAGGGAAGAAGAACGTGGGTGTGCAGGACTTAAGAAGAGTTTGTATGGCCCGAAACAAGCCCCGAGACAATGTAGTGCGAGAAGTTTGATAGCTTCACGTTAGGAAGGTTTCCGGAAGTGCAATGTCGACTATCATTGTTACTTCAAGAGATATAGGTCCGGTTATATCATTTTACTACTTTACGTTGATGATATGTTAGTAGCAGTAGGTTCAGATATGGATGATATCGAGAAGATTGAAGCATCAATTGTCAAAGGAGTTTGACATGAAAGACTGGGTCCAGAAAAAGATTCTTGGAATGCAAATCACAAGAAATAAGAAGAAAGGATCCTTGCAGTTATCTCAGGCAGAGTACATCAATCGTGTTTTGCATAGATTCAACATGAGCGATGCCAAGCTAGTTAGCACACCCTTGGCTAGTCATTTTCGACTATCGAAGGATCGGTCCCCTCGAACGATGCAGGAAGAGAGAGAATTCATGGCTAAGGTTCCTTATGCCTCACCGTTGGAAGTTGATGTACGTAATAGTCTGTACAAGACCGGACATTGGCCGTGCGATGGGAGTTGTTAGCAGATTTATGTCAAATCCAGGGGAAAACTCATTGGGAAGCTGATCAGTGGATTTTGAGGTATCTGCGAGGCACTACGTAAAAGTGTTTGTACCTTAGTAAAGGAGAGTTAAAAGTACAAGGATACGTAGATGCAGACTTTGGAGGTGAAGTTGATCACCGAAGAAGCACCACCGGTTATATATTTACTATGGAACTACATTGGTTGGATGTCACAAATACGAGAAAATTGTCACTCTATCCACTACAGTAGGCCGAGTATGGTAGCAAGATGTGAAGCTAGTAAAGAGATGATATGGCTTGAGGTTTGTTAATCGAGTTGGGATTCAAAGCAAAGAGAAGAATGTTACTCGCATAGTGATAGTCAAAGTGCAATACACTCGCGAAGAATTCAAAGACATTTCATTCTAGAACCAAACATATTGGACTTCGTTATCACTTCATGGATCTCGGTAGAAGATGATGTGTTAATACCGGGAGTAAGATTCAAGGGAGCAAAAATCCATGAGATATGTTAATAAAGGTGATGATTATTGACAAGCGAAGTTGTGCTCAACTTCACTTGGTCCGCTAGAGTAACAAAGACTAGAAAAGGCTGGCTGCATTGATCGAGGTGTGAAGACAGATTGAAATCAGTTTTCAAGTGGGAGATTGTTAGATATTATTGTTATAAAGCTCCTTAATTTAAGGAGCAAATTAAGGAGCAAAACATCCTTAAATTAAGAAGCAAAACATGGAACAAAACAAGGAGGAAAACATGTAACAAAACAAGGAGTAAAACATGTATCTTAATTCTAGGAGCGATTCAAGGAACCATTAATTTAAGGAGTAATTCAAGGAGTGAATTTTCCTATAAATAGATGTGTAATTGTAATGAATTAACCATCCAAAGTGTTCATTCCAATTGAGAGAAAAGCTTAGAGAGAAAAGCTTTTGTAAGAGAAAATTGAGAGTAATTTTCTTGGGTGTAATTGGGTTGTGAGTTGTGAGTGTCGTAAACACCTTGTGTAATTTCTCCCCTTTCAGTAAAAAAAGATGCAGAAGTCCCGGAGACGCAGTAAAGATTGGCCGAACTCCGTTATCAAATCTTGTGTGTTATTGTTTCTATTCTTGCTTTCTCATAAATCTAGTTTATCGGGAATTTGCGTTATTTCCCAACAATTTTAACATGAACACCCACTATCATTTTTATTAGAATTCCAAATTTAATCTTATTATTACAGTCAGTATATATATGCCGATAATTTTTTCTTTCTAAAATACTGGTATAGTAGTACTCGAGATAGAGATTAAAAGCTCGAAAACTTTCAACTGATGTAAAGTGGTCACAACGATCAAACTCGTAGTTTATATGATTTTTTTTCCATTAAACAATCAATACGAAACATAAACTGTTAAAATAATTTAAATCTTACGAATCAAAAGAAAATACTTGCCTTTTATCTTAAATTGAAAATTTGTGAGAATTACTAAGTTTATCTATCACGTATATCCAGCTTGTTTGATTCTTGAATATTTTACTATTCTTAACTTTTAATGCCATTTTTTTCTTACTTCTTTGACGAAGTGAGCAAAAGAATATAGATTATTGGTTTTCATTCCTTTTTGCTTTATCAAAATAGAAAACAAGTATTTTTCTTGTAATTACTTTGAAATTTTCTTTCATGTAATCATATTTTTAATAAAAGTGTCTATTTAGATGAAAAATTAGATTTACTAATAATTCATTATAAGATCAAAATCTAATCTTGAAAAATTATTAAATTTAATTGAACATGTGTCAAACACAAAGACAATAAAAACCATAATTCAACAAGTTAAATAATTATTCAGTTCAATAGAACATGTATCTAACTCGATTTCGATAATGGGGTTCACCGACTAATCAAATTTCAACTAATTGAATAACCGTTTAATTTTAACCGATTAAATTAAATATATATCTAATTAAAATTAAAGACATTTTTATCGTTGCGTAAAATGTCGAGGTGAAAGAAATCATATTATATTTTTGATTAATATTAGATATTCACGACATATAACAAAACTTATTTCCATCAAAAATTGGTTTTAAAAAATACTTTCAAAATGACAATGTTATTTGTACTTTTATGAGCACAAAATTTGCTATGCGGGTCCTAACAATTCTAAACACAATACAATACAACAAGATTCTAATTATTTTTTATTAAGAATTACCTATTATTTATTTTGTATTTGTAAATATATTGAAATTTTTTATCACTATAAATACATAAATTGATTAAAAATAATTTAATTTTTTTATAATTTTAAAAAATATGTCCAAGTTTGGGTCAAAAAATGCAAAAAAAAAAAATGCGCATAATACCCATAAATTGTCACCCCTATCTGAAAGCATTTGTAGTAGTTTTTTTATTGTTTTGTTCAAAAGTATTTCTATTGCTAGAAGCGTTTTTACACAATTTCAAAAGCGTAACCAAATATACTTTTCTAGACCATTTACACACTTATGGCAATTAAAAGAGAGAAAGAGAGAGATTCCGAACTAAACATATACCATATTCTCTTGCATTAAGACATGGTAAAAGCGATTCGGAAATAGAAAATTTTAAAACAAACAATGAAATTTTTTCCAAAAGTGTTTTCAAGCTCAAAACGTACATTTTGTTCTTCCTACTATAATTACAAGTTAATTTTTTTTTTCCTTTCTTAAATTACTTTTAATAAAAGAAGGTTTGTTAAATTAGAGGTATTCATTTTAATATAAAAAAATACACACATTGATCTATATTCTTAAAATATCATAATAGTAGTCTTTTATTTATTTTAAGATATACAAATAACCTAATTTCATATTTTATAGAATTTCATTGCATAATTAGCACATATGATATAAATAAAGGAGAATTATATCATTAAAAAAGAATTTGGTATTTTATTAGTAATGATATTTAACAAAATGTATGCATATTGACCCATATTTGAATAATAGTACATTAATAGTGCATACATTTAATTTTAAGTACACCAGTGTTCTAAAATTAATATTTAATTAAAAAATTTAATATATATTATACACATATCTGTTGGGATTGATCTGATTTGTAGAAAAATTAAAGAGAAATCAGATAAATTTATAGAATGTGTGAATTTCTTAGGAAGTCTATGTATATGTAAAACATTGCATGTACACGTGTCGATTACATATGACATATACGTCACAGCGTGTCAAAAAGGTATAAGAATATAACAAAATATATTTAAAGCTTGAAATCTATCACCCAATGGCTCTGGTTGATGGTCGATCTTCCAACACCAAAGCTCTTACTCGTAGGTAGGCCAATACTACGAGTGTCATTGTGGGCGCGAGCTCAGGTAGATCCTCCTAGGCTAACTCGTGTGATGGCTCGAATAGATGTCTCAAGGCTTAGGTTCTACAAATATCAAGCATCAAATCATTCCTTATGATCAAACAATATGCAAAACATTAAGGGAAACTCGTATTTAAAATTGTTTCTCGCTAGTGAACCAACTTTTACTCTTCAACCCGTCATTTCTTTTACAACTTTTTGTAATAACATTATTTTACATGATTTCATGATGTAGTGTCAAAGTATTAGGATCTTTCTTCTTACAATCATGTCATATATATGACATATCATATAAAATGCATTTTTTATGATTCATTATGTTGTTCTCTCTATTACTTAGTATACCTTATGTTAGTTCTAAGTTTGTCTCCTTCTCATTATTAGTATTCATTTTTTGCATGTTATTTCTTATCTTTTATTTTAGATGTCTTTTCAAGAAAATTGAATTATGTTTTTCAAATTTAATTACTTGAATGTTATCTCTTTTTTTTTATTAATTATTAATTGTTGTGGTTTGTCGTTACATTTCTATATTACATAAACTATTTACATGTCTTTAAGACTTAACTTACATGCATTATTCTGATTAGATAAATATGTTTAGTTGGTATTGATGTTGGTCTAGATTGCTCGTGTTTTATAAACATGTCTCTTATTTTTGGTTTTAGAACATGAGTTTTTTGTTCTACTTAAATGTTTTAGTATAAAATAAAAGCTCTAAATTTTTATCGTAAAGTCATCTATCTTTTTTTTTATTTTTTTCGTAAAATCATCATCTTCAATATGAGTCAGTTTCTTAATGATTGTTTTAAGACTCTCTTAGAATTTGTGATTTCATTTGATTTTGGAATTTTCCTATATTTTTAGGTTAATAATATTTTAGAAAAAAATTTATTTTTTAATTATTTTAAATACAAATTTGGCCATAATTTTATACCATTTGTGTTATAAATGTTATAATTATCATTTAAATCTTAATTTTAATTTATTAACATATTTAAAATTAAATATAAGGACTATTAATACACTGTTATAAAAATATAGATCTACGTGCAAACTTTTTGTTAAATAAGAATACTATTAAGATATTAAATGATACAATTACTTTTCACTTGTATAATATGTATATTCATGTTATCCTATACTTATTTTAAAACATGAAATAAATTTTATCATTGTAAATATTAAAGTGAGTGGGAAACTATTATTATATTAATTTGAGAACAAGAATTCATGTATATACATTTTAATTAAAAGATGTACAAACAAGGTTCTTGAAATATCCAACACAATTGCTTTTACCATTTGTCCAGGTAGACATGTAACTTCAAGACATAAAGTTTTCTGTTTGCAGATGAAATTAAGCTCCCTGAGACTAGCCAAGGCCTACATGAAAAGAATTACAAAAGAAATGCAATCTGACGAATGCACTCGAGAGGATAGTTTTATGCTTCAAGGAGTCCGATTTGCATATCGTGTACACCAGGTACATTACATCTCACAAATAGTAGAATAATAAATAAATAAATAAAAAATATCTCGTTTTCACATACTTTTGCTCCATTAATACTTGGTAAGTATCAGTTTGCAGGTGGTTTTGATGGAGAGACAATACAAGCCTTCGAAGAACTAAAGCAAGTGTGATTATGTGAAAGCAGATACAAGCAATTAACACAACCGAAATGTGAGTGAAAAAGTTAATAATAAGTGATGGAGTAGTGTTCGTATGGCAATGATTACAAGTATGTCACTAGCATCAAGTGTATTTCAGAAATTTAGCAAACAAAAGTATTTCAGAAAGCTTATTATTAGAGGGATGTAAGTAAGGGCAGGTCAGGTATCGCCAAGTCATGAATATTTCAGGCAAGATTGAATAGAATTTTCAAATCAAACACAACACCAAAGTCCGGTGATCATTCTGGCTTTGATCGGACAGTCTAAATTTACATCCCTCACCAATTTAGTTTTGTTCATATCCTGTGATCATTCTGGATGAATCTATATTTCCTCATTTACCATCATGTAAAACTCTAGTAGAACACACCAGAAAATTTATTACCTGTTTGAATAAATGACTTGAAACTGTTTTCTGTACTAAAAAACAAATAAAAAAATAAATAGTATTTGATCATTATTTTTAACCAGAAATTTCATTACCTGTTTAACAAAATAACTAAAAACTGTTTTTTACTAAAAAAAAACAAAAAATATATATATTTTTAAAAATAAAAAAAGTGTTTGATCATTATTTTTAAGTTATTACTTTTTAAAAAATATATATTTTAACGAAATAAAAAAATAAAAATAATTTTAACATATTTTTATTATTTTTAAAAACTAAATTATGACCTGCAATTAATTTTTAAATTAATGGATCAAACAAACCCTTACTCCTTTCTACAATTTTAGTTACTTCGAGCACAATTATCAATATCAATATCTATAAAAATGTATCGAAAAAATAGACGAAATTTTTTAAACAAAAATGATCATTTATTTTAATTTATCGTGGTAATAGATTAACAATAAACCATAAAAGTATTAGTTAGGTGATCTTTAATTAAAATTTTGATTTATAATTCATAATTAAATAATAGCTTTTAATTTTTTTAATAATAATCATAATAATTTATGTTTAATAATTCTTAGAAAAAAAATCAAAAACCACATACTAAGTAACACTTTGTATTTTTATATTTTTTTTTCAAAAAACTTAAATAAAAAAAATTGTTATTATTTATAAATTTTATATTTTTAAACATTTTCTTTAAATATTTATATAAATACAAAAATAATAGACATCATTTACACCATGAGGAAAAAAAATACTTAATAAAAATTTAAAAAAACAAAAATCAAATAAAAAGAATCCCCTTTTAAAGATTTATGAGTAACCTAATATATAAATCCCCAACTTCTTACACTATATTATATATAACAATTGAGATTTATACGAGACGTGAAAGAAAATTATTTTTTAAAATCTCAATAAAAAATTAAGTAACAAATTATGACTGATCCTATCCTAAAAAAATACTTACAAAAAAAAAATTCAAAAAAATTATCTCATTTTGTTACACAACTTTCTATTGAACAATTTGGAATCTATATCTCGCAAAAGAAATGGTTTTCACAACCATTAGATTTCAACGACCAAAGACCATCAAGCAATTAATTTCCATGGACGATAGACTAGATGATATTGATACCAAACCACACATCGTAATGCAGAGGTAAATATTGATACTAAGCATGATTTCGAAACGATTGTATGTACATTTTAGGTTGTCACAAATTCTAGAATCAAAAAGGGTGGAACATTTTGTTAATTTCCAGAAAGCATAACCAAAATTTCTCGGTAATTTCCTAAGACGATCATGAAACAACATTCAAAACGACTTCTTATATCAATCAAAGCCTAGATATGCAACCGATTCAAAATTTCAGATAGTCCTTATCCTATTCTTTAGGATTTAAATATATGGAACCAATTCATCAATTAATATCGAATAATTCGCAATTAATTGATTTAAAATACGGAAAAACAAATCAATTAAAGCAGCGAAAAAACCATGATGTTATAAATTGAAGATCTAATAGATTCGTAAGAAAGTAGAACACAAACCAAATGATATTCTAACTAAAGTTCAACAATATGAAAAAGATAAGACTGATATTGTACCAAATTGTTCCTTACACAACCTAAGAAACGTCTAGAAACAAAACCAGAACAAGTGACACGAAACTGACGAATCTTCAGCAACCACAGCTACAGCGAATGCGATCACTTAGATCTCTGTCTCATCTTTCGGCGCTTCCTCTTCAATCTCCTCATGCGCTTCTTCTTCCACTGTACACTCAGAACCAATACCAACGATTATTATTTAGGACCAGAGATTTACACAATTATTTTGTTAAAAACAACTACAAGAACTGGAAGAAAAAAAATATAGGCAAAGGAAAAGTAAAAGAATGTTATTTCAAAGTGCGATTTTAGTTTGTACCTTGGCTCTCATGGTAATGCGGCGATGAAAAAAACCCTAGCTGCTCTCTCTTCTTAGAAGATTTCAGATAAACCCAAAGGAAAGAGAAATTTATTTTGCGTAAGGACTTAAAGACATCAAGCCGATTATATGGAAACCCTAATAGAGGTTTTGGGCCTGTTTATTTTACTGAAAAAGAAAAAAGTTATAGCCCAATTATTCCTGGACTTACAGAAATTTAGTCGGAAAACAATTATATATTTTTTATGTCTCTTGAATCTAATAATAAAAATATAAATATATATATATATATATATTAAAATATTAAAATAATCTTAAATTTTATTAATTTAAGAATTAAAGTTTAAGATTTAAAATTTAATGTTTAAAATTTAACGAATAATAAATTAATATTTTTTTATAATTTAAAATATATCGTCTAATTAATGATATATTATTTTTATTTATTTTTTTCTTTATAGTAAATAACACAAATATCAGTTACAGATTATTTTTTATCTTAGTTGATTGTTTGAATACGAAAAATAGTTATAATAAATCATGTTCAACAATTGATTTGAGTTTTTTTTGTTTGATTTAATTTTTTCTTAAAATTAATAATTATTAATTAAATTTAAATTTTAAAATAAATAGTATCTATATCATTTAATTTTTATATAATTAATATCATTTATTATATTTATTTATTTCTACTCATTCATCTTATAATATATATATATATATATATATTATATAAAGTATAACCAACTAAATCTTTTAAATTTTTATAACTAACTAAATCTTTTATATTTTTATAAGTAAATTTGATCAATTAAATGTTTATTTAAAATAAACATTTATTTACGGTTAGTATCTAATCAAATGTAACACGTCATTTATTTCATAAAGCTATTTGAAAACAAATTAAATTTGTGTTATATAAATCATTCTTTCAAGGCTAGTTTTGATGTATTGTTTAAAAGTAATATCTAAATAATTGTTAGAAAATATGGGGGAATTTAAAAAAAATTCAAAAATGGTTATTTATCATTACTTTCATTTTTCAAAATAAAAAAAAAGATTAAATTGTTAAAACAATAACTAAAATATTAAGTTATCATATTAAAAGAATTATCATACCACACCCTTATAAGACTAAAAATTAACTAAAAATTTACATGTTATAAAAAAAGTATTATTTGCCACTTTTTGTTTTTTATATGTTATAAAAAAAAGTATTTAGAGTATTTATAAAGTTACTTAAACATATATTAATTATTTTATAAAAATAATATGATTAACATTTATAAGAGTTCTATATATATATATATACGTGTTAAATATGATAAATAAATTAAACTTTCTTTTTATTTTAACTCTTCATTTTCCCTTGTACCTACAATCTACTATTAAGTTATTAAGAAATCCATATATAAATATAATACTTTAGTTGGTTATTTAAAAATAAATAAATAAATGCATTAACTCACTGAATTTTAGTTATTTTTAACAAATATTTTATATGATAACTGCTAATTTAGGTTGTTAACTCAAAGCAACTTAAGTAGTTTTAACTAAAAAATGATATTACTTTATTTTATTTTATTTTATTTTTGTGATAAATGTTATATAACTTTATTTATTAAAAAAAAACTATTATTTAGATCGTATAGTTATTCTAACAAAGATATGGTATGAAAAATGAGTGTTAGTAGAACGTTTAAGTATTATTTTTCAAATTATACTTATAAATTTTATTTCATTTTATACTTATAAATTTTATTAAAAAATTGTGAAAAAAATATACCAACAAAATAAAATAATATATATATATATATATTATTAAATGAATGATACAAACAAAAATAATAATATAACTTGAAGAATGATAGCACCCTAAGAGTATGTACCAATTAATTAACCTCTTTTTTATTTTTTTCATTCTAAGCAAATTAACTTTTAGCAGCACTCTACTACAAGATGACCGCGGGTAATCCATAAAAAAAAAAAAAAAAACTTAATGCAATGGAGATGAAAATATATATTGTATGTACGTAGTCCTACACTCTTCTTCAGTTAATTGTACAAAACATTTAATTAGATTACATTCAAATAATGAGAACAAAACATTTGAACAAAACATTTATTTTCAAATTACTCATTAGTGAACCATTAGCGTCCCCTCGAATAGAAAATGTAAATTGACTTGTAAAGTCTCCTACATATCATTATAGATGGGCATATATATATATATATATATAATTTTTTTCTAATAATTTTTTTTTAATAAAATAACTATTTTTTTTATACATATAACTCAAATTCTATTTAATTTTATACATATTTAAATAAGTTATATGATATTGAATCATAACTTATCAACTATTATTTTTTTCTCTATTAATAACATAAACTCCTACCAACTTAGTTCAATGGTTTCATGCTTGCATTTGTGCACAAATAACTCGATTAATTTATTTCAATTAAAAAATTTGATCTTATTTATTGAATTTGAATCAGATTAAATTAAAATATTGTATAATCTAATCATATTTAGATTGAAAAGTATACAATCTATTTGTGTTACGATTCATAAATTTTATAAGTTCTTGCAATCTAATTTTGATTGAATTACTATTAAAATTATAAATAAATGATTATTTTATTTTATAATTTATTATATTTAAATATTATACATACCACAATTATATTAAATTATCATTTTAATTTAAAAATAAATATAAATGTTAAATTTCTATAATAATTCAATAATTATCCAAAAGTATTTCTTATTATTTTGATTTAATTAGTTATGACTATAGATAATAAATATGGTTAAAAATGCATCAATTTAAAATTTAAATATTATGTATATCATGATTTATATATAAAAATAATTTATAAATAAATTTTAATATCAATCTAACATTATCTTACTTACAAAAATCTAATTTTCTTGAATTTAATTTGATTATATGATCATATTGAATTTGAATTGAAATTTTCATATTTAATTAAATCGATAAAAACTAAGATAATTTTAATAAGATGATAATCTTAACATGTATAATATAGTTCTTAGTAATACTTAAATCTTAAATTTTAAATCAACTTATTTGAAAATTAATGAAAATATTCTAAAAGAATGAAAAAGTATCTAGAAATTGAAGAAGACATTTGTTATTTTATTATTACTCATATTATATTTTTGATATTTATTTTTATTAAAATTATTTTCATAAATTAAAAGTGCTTAAATTTTCAAAAGTGTATTCATTTAGTTGAAAATATTTTCTATGCACGTAAAAGTAATCACATTTTAATTATATTCTTCCCTTATTTTCCCTTTTTTTCTTTTTTATGTTTATTCTTTAGTTATTTCTTTTTCTTCTTTTTGTTTGCATTCTTTCTCACATTTCTATCTATTTGTATAAAATTGTTTTTCATTTTATTTTCCATTAAATATCTAAACATTAAACCCTTTACTATAAATTCTAAATTTTAAACATTAAGGTGACGTTTGATTCATATAATGAAATTGGAATCGGAATCGGAATGAAAATATAAAGGAAACAATGTTGTTTGATTTGACCATTGGAATCAAAGAAGAAATCAGTATTAAAATGTTTGGTTTGCCATTGGAATGAAATAAAAAAATTATAAATTACATTAATATCCCTATATTTAGTAAAGTGTAAATAATATTATTTAATTATTATTTTTTGTCAGACAAAATATATTATTAAAATCATTTTTTTTCTAAATAATTATTACTTAAAAAGAAAATATATTATTAAAAAAAATTTTTAAATAGGATTTAGGATTTTGAAGGATTAGAGATTTAGGGATTTAGGGTTTAGGGATTTAAGATTTGGGGTTTAGGGTTATATTTGTGGGTTAAGGTTTAGGGTTAAAATTATTATTATTTAATAGAATTTAGAGTTTTAGGATTTGGGATTTAGGGTTTTATGATTTAAGATTTAGAGATTTAGGATTTGAGATTTAGGGTTTTAAGTTTTGGAATTTGGGATTTGGGATTTAAGGTTTAGAGTTTAGAGTTTAGGATTTTGGAATTTAGGGTTTTGGGTTTTAAGGTTTTAAGTTTGGGGATTTAGGGTTTAGGATTTATGATTTAAGGCTTAGGGTTTAAGGTTTTAGGATATAGGATTTAGAGTTTAGGATTTTTGGATTTAGAGTTTAAGTTTTTGATATTTGAGTTTAGGGTTACATTTGGGGTGGGGTAAAATTGAAAAAAAAAATTGAGATAAGAATGAAATCATGATTCCTAAAGGGATGAGAATAAATTACGATTTTTTTCCTTTTAGAAATCGATTCCATTTCTGACTAATATTTCAAACCAACAAAACACACAAATTAAAAGAATAAATAATAATATCATTTAAATAGTAATAAATATTTTAATAATTAAAATATTCTTTAATTCTTTGTGCACCTATTTTTTTAATAATAGAACTTAAATCTTCTTATCTTTTAATGGAAGTTAAATGAATATTAATCAATCATATTTTACTATTTTTTTAATAAATATTCCTAACTTTTTTGATGCCGTACATATTCTAAACTTTTCAATATCACTTAATCGACTAATATACAAATTATATTAAATACCATCGTCCCATTATATATATATATATATATATATATATATGAGGTTAAAAATAAAAATGAAAAAGATTATGCCTACAACTATTAAAAAATATTACCTGAAGTGATGCGCTATACGTATAATCCAAATGAATGAACCCAAAAACAAAAAGTTACAAATATGAAAATAAAGATATATGGTGTAAATTAATAAGCTTGATTAGATTCTTGTTCTACTCCAATCTCCACTATGAAATCCGAAATCCATTATTCATAACTTTAATATTATTGCGCCATATCCATGCACTTTACCTTTCCCACTAACAATCGTTGGAGATGACACAAATCACAATAACTATATAAGAGTGGTAAAGTTTCCATTAGGGGGGCAAAAGAGTGGCAATATGAGTCATAATTGTTGTCTTATTGTCTGAAGCCCAACATAACTTTCCTTCATCAAGTAGAAAAGTTAAAGAACGTTTGTAGATCGATTGGCTCAATCAAACTAGCTAGTTGCTACAATTCCTAGTCATAACTCACTAAATGAACTTATTAAAGATAATCCCTTTTTAATATCGTATTTTAGAATAGAAACTTAATATGGATCAAAATCATAATAGTAATAAAATTCAATAAAAATAATATTATTATTATTATATTTATTTAAATAGTCGAATTAAAATAATAATAAACATTAAAATAAAATTTATAAAATTATAAACGAAATAAAATTAAAAAATATATTTTTTAAATGAGATAAAATGATTTAACAAACATGAATTAATGGAATGTAATGTAATGTAATGTCAAAATCCAAAAACTTAAGATTGATGAGTCTTTATTTCTTTTTATGATATTGGAATCAAAGTCATTTAGATATGTACATATTACATTTTAGTATCTCCAAAATCCATATGCTATTTTTTTAAATGTTGATGATTAACATAAAACCTAAGCCCAAATGGCTAGAATAGACATTGATGTAGAGCCAAGAGCTAGAGCAATAAAAGAAGCCTTTTTCAACCATGAAACAGAGCTCATAAGTTTGTTTTGGAAGAAATCAAGAGCTATAAGATCAACTAAACCCATGTAGATTAGTATACCAGATGATAAAGATCCCAACAAACCTTCCATGATCAAGGCATTAGGGTTACTATCATCATAACCAGTGGCTGAGAACAAGATTATCCCCAATATTATTCCCATTGGAGTTGTCACTGCAAACATGAAGCACATATATGCCGTTGTTCCAAAGCTAAATCCCGCCTACAAAACAATTCAAAAAAAAAATTCTTTTTTTTAATTCACACAAGCAAAAGGACCCCTTAAAGATCATGAAGAATTATTGTTCAAACTAACTTCTTGGATCTTCAGGTGTTTGTTTGAACCATGGGATAAGATGTCTTTCTTAGTTTTAAAAATGAACACTTTAATATTTATTTTTATAAAATATATACAGTAAGTTCCTTATTTATTTTAAAGGCACATATAAAATTCATTTTAATTTAATTATTTCAATATGACTTATTTAAACATATAAAAATCATTTGAAACTATAAATAATGGGTAAATTTGTCAATACTAAAATATTTATTTTTCTTCCAACAATCAACAAAGCTTAATTATTTTAAATAAAGATAAATTTATCTCTTATTTATGGTATCAAATGATTTTTACATATCTAAATTGCTGTGAAATTAAAATAATTAATCTAAAACGAACTTATTTACGCCTTTAAAATAAATAAGAAACTTACTAAACTCCGTATTTTTAAAAGCTAAGGAAGGAACTCCTGTTGTGGTCATAAATGTAACAAGATAATTCACTAATCTTATTAGGGAATTAAAATTTAACATAATCAACGCCAAATTCCCATCAAAGACACTTTGGATGATATTGCCTTATATATTGAACCAATGCATAAATAATGACTTTTGTTCATTCTAGTTAGTACTTTCCAATTACTTCAAAGCAACACTCTCTTTAAAAAAAATTGAAAGAACAGAAAGAAAGAAAAAAAAACAAAGGAAGATATATAGCAAGATTTTAAAATTTTGTGACACTTTATGTGTAACCAATAATTAGCAAACACATGGACAAAATAACATTTTTTTTCCTACTATTTTCTCCACATTTTTAGTCACTTTTATTCACAAGCATATTAATGTTACATATAATGATAAAACAAAAACGATCAAAGAAAATTGAACTCGTATTTTAATTTAGTTTTCAATAACAGCAAAAAAAAAAAGCAACAACACTAAAGCAACAATCTTTTTCATTTAGTTTCCGAATATCATAATTGGATCAAGATTATTAATTAATCTTTTCAAGGAATTGACTCTTAGACATTCTAATAAATAAATTAGAATTGAATCTCAGAAGACTCCCTATGGTGTAACGTTTTCTTATTTTAATATATTTGCGACATAGACATATTTAGACAAGGGTCATTGAAACAACTAGCATTCCTTATCTGCTATAAGAAATATATAGACTCTCCCTTAAATCTAACTGGTAGTCAAAATTCTTCAATCACTCAAAAATATAATTAAATAGAATCTAAATTAAGTAATTAACGTTAACTAATCTTAACAAATACAACTTTAAGCCTTTTTTTCCTTTAAGAGTTTAGTACCCAAAAACAAAAATGTAGTGAAAATTTGAAAAAAGCTATAAGTTGAAACCAGAAATTAGTAAACATCTCTGCATAAATAAAACAAGTGCATTGAGCAAATCATTTTATCAAAACACTTAGAGAAGAGGGGAGTGTCTTATCGTGTCGTGTCTATATAAAGTATTTGATTAAGTTTACCTGAGCAATGCAACCGCCAAGACCCATGCCTTCAAAAATCTGATGAAAAGCTAAAGCAGCAACCAAAGGCCTAATAGTACATTGATTCTGAGACATACCCATTGTAGTTCCAATTATCACAGAATGAAAAATTATACCAATTTCCAAAACTTGCGAAACCATTTTCTGTTTCAATTTCATCATCTCTTCAACCCCTCTCTCTACTCCCAATTCAAACCTCACTTCCTCTGATTTCTTCACTCCAAGCTCCCCTTGATTCACCACCGGCTCGTAATTGTGACCATGACTGTGTTGTTCCACATGTGAGCTCGCCGTGAGATCCACCAATAGCCCAAGTAAAGCTCCGACTAAAGTCACCAGTCCGGCGAAAGGGAAGTCCTTCCATGGATGTTTGGAAGCCACGTGGCAATCGGAGAGAGCTTCGAAGGCTTCGGGAAGTACGTGGACGAGTGAAGTGGAGAGAATTACTCCAGCTGCGAAGCACTTTATTACTAGAATCGCTTTGTCGTAAATAGGTTTTCCATGGAAGTAACGAGCGAGGAAGACTGGTGATGATATGCCGATTATGCTTGTGATGAAGATGATGATCAGAGAGAGGAATTTCAGTTGAAGAGCTGCGTGGCTATCTCGGCACGAGTCTGTTCGGGTCTGGTCTGATACACATACCGTCATTGTTGGGCAGAATTTAATGGACGATAACAGAGCAAGAACAGAGAGAGAGAGAGAGAGAGAGAGAGAGAGAGAGAGAGGTTTTACGGTTTTTGTCTGAGATATGGACTCGTGAATCGTGGCTTTGTAGAACAAGAATGAGAGAGACCTGATCGATTGGTGTGGACTTTGACTATAAGAGGAAGTTTTTTTTTTCTTTTTTTCTTTTTAAATATATATATAATTTTAATTAAATTTATAGATAATTTTTAAATATCGAGTTATTAAATTTTTAAAATTTTATAAATAATCACTATTAAAATATATATTTATAAATAAGAAATTTAAAATTTAGGTATGAATTTTTAAAAAATTTAAAATTATATTATATTATTTAAAATTTTAAAAAATCTGTGTATAAAATTTTAAAAATTTAAATATCAAATTTTATATTTTAAAATTTTAAATATATATATATATATAATTATCTATCATATATTTTAACCTAACAAAAAATTAAGATATCATTTTTTTTCTTTAGGAAGATATAAATTTATTAAATAATGTAGTAGGTTGATTAAATATATATTATAATTAGTTTTATAAAATTATATTTATGATACTTTTATAATATATAATATCATTGTAATTCTTTTGGGCTTTCTAATTTTTTCTATCAAAAGTTAATTATAGTCTAATATAAAGAATGGTGAAAGCAAATTTCTAAATCCGTCATTATTAATTAAACAAATTATAAATAATATCAAATAAAAATCAAAACCAAAATAATTTTAGGTCAAAATTACATTATGGCTGTATTTTTCTCAATATATCTATCTTTTAATAATTTAAAAAACTTCATCCTATTGAAATATTGTTCAATGTTATTATATTTTATTTGTTTATTTGCATTTTTTTATTTTCTCTTATTTTCGTTCATTTGAATAACAATAAAATTTATTTTTTATTTATTTACAATTTTATCTTTGTATTCGAAGCTTTATTCAAACCAAGCATAATAATTTTAACTTTAACTATAATTTTAACTTAACCGTTACTTTTAAATACTAAAATTTAAGTCTAATTTAATAATAAATACTACTACTCCATGCATAAAGTATTAATTTGAAACTAGTAACTTTGATAATGACATCATAATGGCATCATACATAGTAAAAGTCTACTCTTAAATAAACTGTATAATACTGTTCCAAGGGTTTAAACCAATGATTAAGAGGCATTTGAAGGGCAAAAAAAGTAAATACTTAGGGTTCTGTCTTATAGCTCTCATAATTCTATTTTTTATTAATGCAGTATTTTTCAGGTTCAAACTTAGTGGCTGAGTGCCACAAAGTTACTAATATATATATATATATTTGTGTGTGTGAGTGCCACAAAAATTGAGGTTACCCAAATGTAGAAAATGCATCACAAACTATTGTAAGAGTAGTGTCTTGCTCCTTATAGTTAAAACTTTAACGAAATTTACACTTAATTTTTTAAACTATTAAAATATGTTATTTGATATTCAAAATTTTAAAATTTTGTACATAGATCTTAAATTCATATATATGTGTTTTATTAACTAGAAAAATACTTGTTTGTAAAGTTTTAAAAATTTATGATCAAATTATAAGATTTAAAAATTTAAAAATCTATATATAAAATTTAAAAAATTAAAGAATAAATCGTAAATTTTAAAAGTTTTATGACCTACGTGAAATTTTATTTAAAATTTAGATACTAATAGTACACTTTAAACTATTTTAAAATTAATAGTTACTACCAGATTGTATTTTTTGTAATAAATAAGGAAATTGTAAGAATATTTTTCTTTCAAAAATACACCGAGTAAAATATATTCAAAGAGTAAAACAATATATAATGATTATATACGTTTTATTTAATTGATAAAAAAATAAAAATAAAAAAGAGCTAATATTTATAAACATTTATTAATTAATCCTTAACTAATAATTTGAAAAAAATCTAACTTTAATCAATTTAAAAATAATTGTGATAGATTACATCTTAAATATGCACTTCTTTAGATATATAAAAGGTTTTAAAGTTTGCATATGGTAAAATAAACAACTACTAATAACATTTTTCGAAAAAAAAAATTGTATTAAACTTCAAACTACTTGAGCTCTCACTGTCTTCCGCCTCTGTGCAAGGATATTTTAATTTTACAAAGTAACGATATATGTGTTTATTATGGACGTTAAATAGCATATGGTTTTTCATTTTATTTTATCAAAGTTATTCTTAATTTAGACTAGTGAGAATGTGGAATAACATTTTAAAATGACGTGGAAAAGGTTACAAATAATATGTTAAGTGAGTCTTAAAATCAAAACTTTTAAATAATGCACTTTACTTTTATAGCTAAACTAGCAGTGATGAGGCTAACATGGGTTAATGAAAAAAAAATATTTTTTATGATATAATTATAATTGTATGTAAATAATTATTTATTAAAATATTATAATTTATTTTTTTAATTTATAATTAATTAACACATTAATATTATAACTTATTATTTTTTTTCAACTTTAAAGACTTAATTGCAATTACCGGTTAAAATGAGGTCATCTAAATTCCTATCGTGCATCCATGGCTTCATCGTCCATTAATGCTAGTCTGATTCGTGGATTTTCCATTTACCTAATTATTCTTCGTTTTGCTAAAGTTAGTGGAAAAAAAGCTGCCGTGAACTATGTATATTCGTGTTGTACCTTTTTTTTATTCTTTCTATTATTTTAGTGTGACATGTTTTGTTGTATTTTACAATCACATCCCATGTGTGACGTCAATTTTTATTACGCTAAACACGCAAAACATGCAATAATTAAAATTTTTCATTGTCTAATTTGTAGAAAATTGTTCATTGACTAATTTCTAGAAAATTGTCCATCGACTAATAATATATGTCTAGAATGATTCAATTTAGTGAAGAAAAAAAAAATCTAAATATGAGTAAATATATATAAACTACTAAAAACATTAACTAATAATTACGATCATACCCAAAGTTCAAGATGCTTGTTCATTTATGCTTAGAATATTCAAATAAAATGGGCAAACATGATCCAAGATTTGAACACTATGTCTTATAGTTCGGATACTATGAAAGACCAAATAACATGTAATACGTTATACTCAAACATATAATCTATTCCTTAACTTATGTTGTTAACTTGGTATTTAATCTTAACAAATAATCTTCTACAGTCAACTTGTACGATTTCAATTTCATCTTTACTAAATGAACCGACTAAACACTTTTTGTCTAAGCATTGTTAGGATAGCTCATTCTGTAGTTGCTACTTTGGGGCAACTTCTTTCACGATAACGTTGTACCAATTTCTAGTTTTTTTCTTGATCACCATTTATTTCTTACTAGAATTGGGTTATAATGAACAAGCACGTCAATTACTATAAAATTCATCATTATATTGGAATTAATTTTCATGATTAACAACACCACGATCCCAACAGCATATGTAACGTGTTGGACACAGCGGGTAAAGATAAAATAAATTCAACAGAGTACAATAATGACACCGGAAATTTAACGTGGTTCACCCTTTAATTTGGGCTAAGTCCACGGGGCAAACTCCAAAAAGTATTTCTTCCACTAATAAGATTAATGGGTACAAAGTGGGAGGCAATACAACAAATTGAGATAAACCCAAAATAGTGTCACACAAGTGTTTCCCAAACTCACTATTTTGTCACTCCCCTTTTAGAAAAATATTGGGATATTTTTCTAAGATATTCTCTCCCACTTTCTTACACACAACACTATATTTCTTCAAAGGAAATTGTTCATTTGGCTTTGCTTTGCTTCACTTCTTGTTTGGTGTGTTGATGTTTTTCTAAGGCAAAGACATTGCCTATTTATAGGCAAAATTGCATATCAATGTTAGATGCACCTACCTTTGTACAGACCTACCATCGGGTGGTCAGACCTACCATTTGTGGTCACCTACCATTGGTGGTTGCCCCTACCGTTTGTGGGTGCACCTACCATTGGTGGTTGCACCTACCACTTGTGTTTTCCTCCTCTTAAATGTAGGAGGAACTCACAAATCTCCTCCTCCCGACTACTTAGAGGGCTTTACCAATCCAATAGCCTAAACGACAAGATTCAAAATTTTGTCTCGGGAGAATTTTTGTTAACATGTTCGATCCATTTTCTTACGTATGGATCTTCTCAAGTTGTAATAGCTTCTTCTCCATTACATCCCTAATCCGGTGATATCTCACATCAATATGTTTTGATCTCGAATGAAAGGAGGCATTCTTTCCAAGATGGATAAAGACTCGACTATCACAAAATAACCGATAATTGTCTTGTCAGAACCCAAGCTCTTTCAAGAACTTTTTCATCCATAACAACTCTTTACATGCTTACGTTGTCGCTATGAATTCTCGCTTCGGTAGTGGACAATGCAACACATTTTTGTAACTTTGATTGCCATGACACGCCTCTCCCTACAAATGTAATCAAGTAACCTCAAGTGGATTTTCTCGGAATCCACATCACCAACCATATCTCATCTGTGTATCCAACTAACACAGGTTTATCATTTCCAAAACATAGACATATTTTGCAAGATCCTCGAAGATACCCGAAAATCCATTTCATCGCAGCCTCAATGTTCCTTTCCAGGATTTGAAAGGAATCTACTCACAATTCCAACCGCATGAGTGATATCCGGCCGTGTACAAACCATGGCATACATTAGACTTCCAACTTGTTGAAGCATATGGAACCTCTTCCATCTCTTCCTTCTCTTTGTCGTAGAAGGGCTCGCTAGAACTTAGCTTAAAGTGATTAGCAAGAGGACAACTAATCACTTTAGCCTTATTCATATGAAATCTACGAAGTACTTTCTCAATGTACTTCTCCCGTGACAACCATAATTTCTTGGCGCCTGTCTCTAATAATACTCATGCCAAGAATCTGTTTCTTTGGTCCTAAGTCTTTCATGGAAAAAGACTTACTCAATTGCGTTTTCAAGTTGTTGATTCCGGAAATATTTCGCCAACAATCAACATATCATCCACATAGAGCAAAAGAATAATAAAATCATCATTAGAGAATTTACGCACAAAAACACAATGGTGCAAGTAGTCTTTTTGTAGCCTCGCTCCCCATAACAGACTCGAACTTCTTGTACCATTGTCTTGGTGCCTGTTTTAAGTCGTAGAGACTTTTCTTCAATTTGCGTACATAATCTTCTTTTCCTTTTGATGAAAACCCTCCGGCTACTCCATGTATATCTCTTCTTCCAAGTCACCATGTAGGAAGGCGCTTTGACATCCATTTGCTCAACCTCCAAGTTAAGACATGATGCTAACCCTAGCACAAGATTTAATGGATGTCATTTTCACAACTGGAGAGAAAATCTCATCAAAGTCAACACCTTTTCTTTGGCTGAATCCTTTGACAACCAATCTTGCTTTGTATCGTGGACTGGAACTATGTCCTTCATGCTTCACCCTGAACACCCATTTATTTTTCAAGGCCTTCTTCCCTTTGGGCAGTTTCATCAGCTCAAAGGTTTTGTTCTCATGCAAGGACTTCATCTCATCTTGCATGGCTTCAATCCATTTTTGTTTGGATTCGCCATCCATAGCCTCTTCATAATTCTCAGGTTCTCCCCCATCAGTGAAAGTTACATACTCATCTGGAGGATATGAGATAGAGGGTCGTCTCACTCTATCACTTCTTCTCAGTGGAACAGGAGAAGCCGCAGGTGTTGGTACTGGATAATGAACATCATTATTTCCCTCATCTTCAGAACCAACTTCTATGGGGGCATCATCTTCATCAGGTGGATAAACCTGGTCTTCATCTCCAACTTGTCTTGGCACTGATGTTGGAGGAATTAATTCCAAATCTGATGAGTCACCATTGGAATTAGGAACATCTTTCTTCATTTTGATAATATCTTCAATGGTCTCATCTTCAACAAATATAGCATCACGGCTCCTGACAAGTCTCTTTGCAACTGGATCGTAAAATCTATAGCCAAATTGATCTTGACCATAGCCAATAAAAATACACTGTCTTGTTTTGGCATCAAGTTTGGATCTCTCATCCTTGGGGATATGAACAAATGCTTTGCAGCCAAACACTCGCAGATGATCATAGGAAACATCCTTTCCTGACCACACTTTATTTGGAACATCCATCTTGAGAGGAGTACAAGGTGAAAGATTCAACACATGTGCAACTGTGAGTATGGTTTCACCCCAAAAGTTTTAGGCAACTTTGCATGTATGCGAGTAGACATCTAACTCTCTCCATCAAAGTTCTATTCATCCTCTCACCTAAGCCATTCAAGCTGCGGTGTCTTTGGAGGTGTCATCTGATGCCGAATACCATGCTTTTTGCAATAAGCATGGAAAGGTCCAGTGTATTCTCCACCATTGTCTGTCCGGATGCACTTTAGCTTCTTTCCAGTCTGTCTCTCAACTGAGGCATGAAATTCTTTGAAGACATCTAGCACCTGATCCTTTGTCTTTAGAAGATATACCCACGTCTTCCTTGAATGATCATCAATGAAAGTCACAAAGTATTGAGCACCACCAAGTGACTTTGGCATTGGTCCACATAAATCTGAATGAATCAGATCTAAAATATTATTCATTCTGGAAGGAGGGAAGCTCTTGAAAGCAACCCTATTTTGCTTTCCTGCTAGGCAATGAACACATTTCTCCAAATGTACTTCATCCATTCCAGGCAATATCTTCTTTTTGGCTAGACTTGTCAAACCTTTTTCACCCATGTGACTGAGTCTCTTATGCCATAGCTCAGCTGCACTATCTTTCTCTATGGCATTTACTGTGTCGGTAGAGAGTTTCGCTTGCATTATATACAAAGTTGTATGCTTCTCACCTCTGGCCACTACTAAGGAGCCTTTTGTAAGTTTCCATTTGTCATAAATGAAGGAGCTACAATATCCTTCATTTGCAAGTCGGCGCACAGAGATCAAATTCAGGCGCATATCTGGAATATGCCTGACATCCTTCAGAAATAGTCTGGTTCCGTTCTCTGTTTCCAAGCAAACGTCTCCTTTACCTACTACCTTTGACAGACCTTCATTTCCCATTCTAACAACACCAAAACTTCCAGGTGTGTATGATGAGAAAAATTCTCTACGCGATGTAGCGTGAACTGTAGCACCACTATCAATCACCCAACTGGTCTCGTGTGATGCAAGATTGACAAAATCTTCATCATAAACGATATTGAACTCGTCTATGGTATTTGTTTGCTCATCATCACTGCTTTCATCCTTTTGTGTTACTTTGCCTGTGTTCGTTTCTTGTTCCTTCTTGAACACCCGGCAAAATTTCTTAATGTGACCCTTCTTCTTACAATGATGGCATTCAACATTGGCAAGTTTGTTTGATTTGCCTCTGCTCTTACTTCTCGGTTTTTGTTCTTTGCACAGTCTCCTTCCTCTAGACTCTGTGATAAGGGCTTGTGCTTCTGAATCTCTTTCCTTGTTTTGTTTCTCATATGAGAACAAGGCTTCTACAACAACTTCAAACTGCATCTTGTCTTTTGCATAAGTCAGAGTTGTTGTGATATGATTATATGATGAGGGTAGTGATGCCAATAACATCACAGCTTTCTCTTCATCGCCAAAACTCACATTAAATCTTGCTAAGTGAGAAAACTTGCTGTTGAAATTGCTAACATTATCTTCCTTCCTCATCCGATATAGCTCCTTCCACAAATAAAATTTATTGGCAAGGTTCTTTGACATGTACACATTTTCTAGAGTCTCCCATGTTTCTTTAGCAGTCTTGCAATTTTTTGATTCAATGTTTTGCAAGACAACTTCGAGAGATTTAGGCAATTGTGCTAGAGCAATCTCATCTATTTCCTCCCATTGTTCCTCGGTGGTTGCTACCTTCTTTTCTTTTCCCAAAGAACGCCTTATGGACCTTCTGTTGAATGAGAATATCTTTCATCCTCCTTTGCCATAAAGAGAAATTATTATTGCCATTAAATTTCTCAATATCTACCTTTTGGCTTGACATTTTTTTTTCACTGTGTTTCTTTTTTTCTGTAAATAAATACGCCCTGGACCTAATAAAATCTTTTATGATGTGGAAGATCAGTCTATGCTGCAACCACAGAGCATATTAAGAATTTTACTAGCCCAGCTCTGATACCAGTTGTTGGGCACAGCGGGTAAAGATAAAATGAATTCAACAGAGTAGAATAATAACACCGGAAATTTAACGTGATTCACCCTTTAATTTGGGCTAAGTCCACGGGACAAACTCCGAAAAGTATTTCTTCCACTAATAAGATTAATGGGTACAAAGTAGGAGGCAATACAACAAATTGAGATAAACCCAAAATAGTGTCACACAAGTGTTTCCCAAACTCACTATTTTGTCACTCCCCTTTTAGAAAAATATTGGGATATTTTTCTAAGATATTCTCTCCCACTTTCTTACACACAACACTATATTTCTTCAAAGAAAATTGTTCCTTTAGCTTTGCTTTGCTTCACTTCTTGTTTGGTGTGTTGATGTTTTTCTAAGGCAAAGACATTGCCTATTTATAGGCAAAATTGCATATCAATGTTAGATGCACCTACCTTTGTAGTTGCAACTACCATTTGTGGTTGCACTACCATTGGTGGTTGCACCTACCACTTGTGTTTTCTTCCTCTTAAATGTAGGAGGGACTCACAAACAGCACCACGATCCCAACAGCATATGTAATGTTGCTGTTGAATCCTACCAAAGGCATCTTCTTTTTGGTAATATCACAATCTTTCACCCCCAATACTTGCTTGATTGCAAGAAGAGGAGATTTATAGTGTTAACTAGAATCCTACAAACATCATATGTAGGGAAGGCAACTTTGGAAGTGTCCCCATAAATGGATAAAAGAAAAATGATATAGGGTAAAATGGTGGCCATAAGAAATTATGTTTTACCGCGAACTACAAAGTAGGAACCAATGGTTAAGAAATCTTGGGCCTTCGTGAAAAGAACTCTTATCTTTTATAGGATTGCTCCTAAGAGAAATTTTTACTTAGGTTGTAATGAGAATGGAGAATGAACATAATGTTAGATGACCACCAAAAATGAGAGCATCTTTAAAAGACACTTCTAAATTGTGCACTTTTTACAAAGATATTGGGCTTGGAGGTTTCTTGGGAGACCTTGTGGAAAATAATAATAGAAGAGTTGAGCACTAACCACAATGAAGACAACGTGAGAACTATACACTCATAGAGAACCCAAATTTAATGGTACCTCCAACAATGTGCGGATCCATTCTCATAGGTTTGTTGCTTGTATAGTTAATGATGAACAATTTTACAAATTATATAAAGGGAACAATTTTACAAATTATATAAAGGAGGTAGTATTGGGTGAAAGAATATTGAACCATTTCTACGCACAATCAAATAGGATAGTTGCAAAGAGTTTACACATCATGACATCTATTTTATCTTGAGTGAGACTTACCGAGCTCATATCTATTTTAAAGTGGAGTATATGCATCACAAGATCTTTTATTCCACGATAATAAGGCATTTGGGAGCACTAAATTTTATGGGTGGATCACTTTGTTCTATTTCATTTACCCCCATCTCATTTCCTTTTTTTCCTCAATATCATTATATCGAGATGCCTCTCACTCTAATCAGACTAGTTATAGCTAAACTCAAACATTATGGTACAATACATCCTGCAATAGGTTCTTTATTACTCTTCTAAGTTCTATTTCTAGTATCAACTCATTAATTTATTTAGTTAATTTCAAAATATGGCTTACTTTTGGAGTATCTTCTAGTGTGCTAACCCTATTTGCTCGAACGCATAACTCTCTATTTTCTTATTTCATATCCTCGAGCACGCTTCTATGATCGAAGAGTTATTTATAAAGTCAATGAGAGGATTGACCTATTGATCTTCTCTTGGCACATTGACACAACCTCGTTCTATAGCTTGAACTTATTAGCCAATCTCATTCTTTCCTTTGGTACCAACAGTTTTTGGTGTAAGTCGTTGATAGAATACTAGGTATAAATTTTGTCTTTAGAGGTTTCTTTATATAATTCGGGATGACTTCTAATAAATATGGGATTAGTAGTTAAAAGCTCAACCTCTAATCCTAAGCTCCATGTTAGACACTAAAATGCTAGGGATGACCCTAACATGCTAGGGATGACCTGATTTAGAGAGAAAAATTAAAGAGATTGTACAGGATACATTTAATAAGGAATATTTATCAACCTCCCAAAACATTCTCAATAATTTTGGAAAGTAAAACTTTAAAAGATATAAGATAAATATGGATATGCCAAGAAACAATGGTGCCAAAGTTTTAAAAATATTTGAACTTAAGCTACTTATAATTTAATATAAATTTTTTACCTATCTACTTGAAAATACATATTTAATTTTGAGCATTAAACAACCATCTTCATTTTACACTACATATAATATCTATAAAACATCATTTTCAAGTTATTTTATTTTTCAGCTAAATTTTATATAATTGGACGTCAATATAATTAAATATACATTATTCACAATTTAGGTGTATTTAAAATAAAGAATCACAACTATATTCACATTTTCATAAAGTAAGCTATATATTATTAATCCACAAGTTGTTGATATATATATATGATATATCTATAATCATATAAAGATAAAATGTTCTCTAAAAGACATTTTAAATATCAATTTTAATATTTTAATTGAAAAATTGATACATGGTCATACAATTAGCATTCCAGATCAAATTTTGTATATCAAACAATATTAAACATAATTATTAAAAATTGATTTTAGTCCAATTAAGAATATTTCGAATAATAAAACTTAAAAATATAATTAAATAATTTACGTTATCATGAATTTAAAATTTAAGTTTAGTTGGTCGATTGTATTTTTAAATTACAAAAATACTATATAAAAACATAAAGGATTCAATTAAATTTCAATATTATAATTATTTTTTCAAGTCATCCACATATCAAATTAATTTAGATTCATCTATAATATCTAATTATCTAATTAAATCGTATTAACAAGTTTTTCCATCGACTACTTAATACCCATCTATTTCAAGTATTCCTTCAATTTAAAAAATTCGAATCATTATGACCGAAAAATATAGGTGGACCCCTCAAGCCCAGTCCAAAGCGAAATTTTCGAACTTGCAACAGATGCGGGCTGCCATATTTACAACCCTATATGTTCCTTTTATATCCTTGGACCGGATGTCTTCGATTAATGGATACTAAAATCACTACAACTTATTTTGTAACATATATATTTTTAAACTATACATTTTTGGTTTAAATTTAATTTTATATATTTTAAATAATTTTAAAAAACACATTCATTACGGTATTTAACTTTAATTATTTACGTTTTGGAAATGAAATTTTAAATTTACTTATTTTTTAAAGAAAATAATAATTTAATTACATTATATAGAGTTTGATTATTAACTTTAAAAACACATGTTTAATACTAAGAAAATAAACTTGGAATATAATTTGAACTAAATTTTTTGTCCACAACAAATAAGTACTCTTAAAAATTTACTTTTTAACAAAAAAAACATATAAAATTTAACAAAATATTAAAAACACTTGAAATATAATTTTAAAAAATTTATTTAAAGAAATAAACTTCGAATATAATTTTCAAAAACATGTTTAATATATAAAATGTGTTAAATTATAAATTAATTTAAAATTTAAAAACAGAATTAATAAAGAAATTATACTAATTCTGAAAACGTCATTTCAAAAACCGAAATAAAAACCAGCCCAAACAAATCTCCAACGACAATTTGGCCCAAAAAATTTAATTTGTAGTTCCCCAACGTCCGAACACAACATTAGATTGCAGTACTGGATAGCGAGAGGAACGTTGTTATGGCTTCACAAATTAAAGAACACAAACTATATTGATTCAGTTTATGCAAATTCAATAAATCGATAAAGCAAAGCCTTCTAATTAAAACTTTATTCATATAAAAACTCAAATGAATAAGAATAAAGAACAAATATAAACCGATAAACAAGAGACAAAAATGTGTACATAGAGAAAGACTCAGTCCCTTAGATGTTCATAATGATTGCGATCATGTCCGCAAAATCATTACAGGTCTGTTGGACTCATCACCGTCGTCAATAAAAGTCTTCACATTTCAAAACGATTGGATGGAGAGAACGAAACTAAGGATCTATAAATTGAAATTCTTATTTCTGCAAAGAGGAAAAATATTGAGAATAGATTCGCAAAGGAAAGTAAAAGAAACCCTAATTGAACATAGGCCACTCGTAGAGATTGGAAGCCGCGGTAGGTCAGGCAATTTGCGATTATTTATAAGAGAAAGGGAAAACGAATCCAACGGTTTGAATTTAATGTGAATTTATCTACGGTTGATATGTCTCATTCTCTATGTACATAACCGGCTGTTCAAGCCCGTTATGGCCCTGTCTGACACATTTAAATGTAGGGCTTTACCATTTCGGCCCGTTTATATCCTATTTCAATGTTCTCAGTTTGGTTCGCTTAACCTTTTTATTGAAAATTAAAATACTAGATTATATAAGCCATTACAACGTAAAGACATACTTAGAAATTGTGTATGAACCGTTTTCTTTTATTTATATTATTAATAAAATGTTGAATTTTAATGAAAATGTTAGTTTTTATTTGAGTTTTGGATCATTTGATGCACCAAATTTCTAAACTATTCTCTACTAAAATCTTAATGCGAAACATTTTAAATAATTAATTTTACGTAAAATATTAATATTAACTCGTTCATAAAATCTTTAAATATAAATAGTTTAATTTTTTTTTAATTTTACACAAATTCAATCTAACCTCATTTTATGTCAAAATGTGAAAATTAACATGGTGATTTTTTTTATTTTTATTTATCCAATAAAAAAGAAGTTACAATAATATTTTATGTTAGAATAAATAAAATTATAATATTTTTTATATAAAACAAACTAAACCAACTAACTAACTCAGTTTAAAATAAAATTTGTAAATAGAGAGTATAATTTTTAACCTTTTATCATAAAATATTAATTTTTTAATTGTAAACTCTAAACTTTGTGTTATAAGCATAAAAAATGAAGAAATTAATTATAAGTATTAACATCATTAATAATTTAAGAATATGAGTAAAAATACATAAAATATTATATATTTGTGATAAAATTATAAATGTTAAGGATATATATACGACAAAAGATGAAAGTGCATAAGCTTTTGTAATAGTTTGGTGTATAAAAAAATTGAAAAACTAACTATAACATAGTTAACAATTTAAAGATGTGAGTGACAATATATAAAGTATTATGATTATTTGTGATCAAATTATAAACTTAAGATTACATAAAAAAGATTAAAATTCAAGATTATTTATGATAATTTTTGTTTTTATTTTGATGTATACTTTAGTCTTTACCATTTAAAAAGAAAGAAAAATTTGTCAGCTTGATTTACTTATTATAAAATAAATATATTGAAGAAAAGGAATTTTAAAATTTAATAATAAATAAAATATGAAATTTTTTTTTTTTTGTAACTTGTTTTTTTGAAAAGTACAAATTAGCTTTAATATGTTGACGTGTATAATATAACTCTGATTCATTTTTGTCATAATTTTATAAAATCGTAATAAGTTTGAGCACATAAGCTAGCAAGCAGGTTGACCCGACTTTTCGGACTAGTGGTTATATGGGAATTTTCATGAACAGGTTACGAGAATAATATCTTTTTAACATACGGGAAATAGGATGTAATAAACATTTTAATCAATTTATTTAAATTAAAAAATTTGATTCTATTCATCAAATTAATATCGAATTGAATCGATAAATTTTATAATCAGATCAGATTCGGATTAAAAATTATACAATTTATACAAATTCAAATCGGATTCAAATTAATAAATTTTATAATCCACTGTATTCAATCCAAACCGAATTATTATTAAATTATAAATAAATATTTTATTTTATAATACGTTTTATTTAAAGATTATGCATATTATAATTGTTTTATATTATTATTTTACCTTAAAAATTAAATATAAATGTTTAAAAAAAGTTAATAATTATATAGATATACATTTTATTCTTTTATTTTTTTAGTTGTGACTATAAATAAAAATATTTATTACAAAAATATTAATTTAAAATTTTAATTTATATATGCCATGTTTTATATATAACAATAATTCATAAATAAATTCTAATATCAAATTGACATTATTTGATCCCAAAAATTTAATCTATTTAGATTTGGATTAATTATATCATCAAATTAAATTTGAATTAAAAATCTTTAAATTCATATGAATGAGATAGAATTCAAATTTACCAAAAATAATCAATTTAGATCTATTATTCACCCCCTAACTATAAGTGTAAGAACCTAGTTAAATAAGGAGAGATTTCATCTACGGAAATTATCTCACGTGTATTTTCTTATACATACAATTTTTATTTTATTTTTTCATGTAATGTTTATAAGACTTGCAGAAATTATGACTTAGTTAATATTTTATTCCTTATAATGTAAATATAATTTATATCAAATCATGACTAGGTTATAAAACAATAATTGTTTCCTACATAATTATATAGATAATTTTCCTTTAGATTTGTACATTCATAAATAGGTTTATTATGTATATTATGTTTCTTTTCTTGTTTAATACAACAATTTATTAATCTTTAAAAGTTTTTAAAGACTTTAGATCTTTCTTTAACTTAAGTTAAAAAAAATTATTAATTTTCTAAAGGTGATTAAAGTTTGTTTAAGATAAATAATATATTTGGTAGGTTTCTCGATTATTATTTCTCTTTGTTTTTACTTTTATATAAATTAGTTTGTGATTTCTTTTTTTTTTTTGAAATAGTTTTTAGTTATTTTAAATATTTTAATATTTTTTAAGAATTTTAAATTAATTAATAAATAATCAAGATTCTTAATTTTACTTAAATAAATGTTACTTGATAAATAAATAGTTCAATTGAGTCATTCTACTTCTAGTCGTCTCCTTTTGATTCTTGATGTTAGCACCTAGAGCGGTTCAAACTTTAACGTTCTCCTCAATTAATGGTGAGCTATATTTATCACTTATTTCAAGCTCAAAAATACCTAAAATAATCTTTGAAATAAAATAGATTTTTTATTTATTATAAAAATATTACAATATTTAAATTAATTAATAACCTTGAATAAGTTTTTAGCTACCCGTTACAAGATTAAGGCTAGATGAAAGTAAACTTTTGATGTGTCTTGGCTTTAAGAGATGTGTTGCTAAATTCATTTTATAAACCATGTGTTCTCTTACATTAGCAGCTTTCATCTAATTTTCCAATTTATTATCTTTTTAATGCTTTATATTTTTAACACAAGTGTCAATTATTTTTGGTGTAACCCTTACATTTTTATTCCTTGTAAGATTCAATTATCGACACTATTTTGTTTGATGTAGATGACTATGTCTTCTTTTCTATCATTGATACAGTAGATACATATGTGTTATAAAGCTTCTTTTCTATCATTTTATAGACAAAGTATTATATGTTTACATTAATAGAAAAATACGATTTGACCGAACTTTCCTATTTGGCATATTTTTAATGCCTTACATTTTTGACACCAAGTACCAGTTATTTTTTATGTAGTCCCTACATCTTTATTCATTTTTAGAGTCTGTTACCTACACTTTTTTGTTTGATGCAGATGACTCCATGTCTTCTTCTTTGTCTTGATACATTAGATATATAGCATAGTGACAAAATATATTTTTTGATTTCTTCTCCAACTTCTACGTCATTATTATTAAAGTTTGTTCATGATCAATAAATTGTTACGTAAAGTGATAATCACCTTACTAGTAATAATATTTACTTTAATCATTGAAAAATTATTAACCCTTCTTAATTCATAATAAATTTGACCTAATATTTGTTGTCATTCAATGCTAAGTTCCTTTAGAATAAATTCTTTTTATAGTAATCCCTTGCGATAAATAACTTCATTTTTGGTGTTTGTTAATTCTAACTTAATGAAATGATAAGGATCAGTTGAAAATTCCTTATTCTGTACCACAATAAAAATAAAAAATCTTAAGTATACAGGCTTATCCATAGCTTTGGTCTTTTTCTTGATATTCTTAATATCTTTTCTAAAATTCTTAAGAAAATAGTTTAATTGTGATAAATTATTTTCTCGATATATGTTTTCTATTAAATTGGTATGAAAAGCCTTATATGTAAAGTTTGTATCAACTCTTTCTAAGACATTAAATTTACTATTTGTAGGAAAATTCTTTTCGGTAGTTTAAAATTTCATATTATCAATATGGTCCTTTCTTGTTTTCCTGGCTAGGTCGTATAGGCTTAGCCATTATTGTTTGGCTAAGTTCCTATATTATATCTTAGCTTCTAAGATGGTATATTTATTGGTAGTTGTAGCTTTTTTTGAATAAAACTAGTCTTGCTACTTTTTCTAATGTCTCCACACTGCTTGAAGTTATTGGTTATTATAAAGTTGTTGAGTAGTCTTTTACTATGCTTAATGGAGAAAATAGTTTTGGAACCTTGTAACTTGCATAACTACATCTAGCTTTAATTCTATTCGTAAATTATTTGTGGATTATTCCACTGATACATGTTACCACTTTAATAGATTCTAGCCAACTCGCGTAAATTCTTGATTTTAGGTCATTATAGACCATATAGATTTTAGTCTATTCTTTTTTTTATGTTTCATCAGTCCAATTGAACTTTTCTTTTCTTTTCTTCATTGGAAAAGGGATTAACATGTTTTGATTTTTAAACTCCAAAATTTTTTGAGTGAATAACCTCTTCCTCTTTTTTAACAATCAAGCTCTTTTTGCTTAATTCCTATGTCAAAAGGAGACTTATATAAGTATAAAACCTTGAGTTATTCCGATAGGATTTTATTTCCTTTTCTTTTACTATGATATCAGCTAAACTATTTTTATTTTCTCATAAATATTTTACATCAAATTTGTAATGATTGAGCCATTGATACCATATAATTAATCAACATTATTTATAATCGCATGCAATATTAGTTCTTAAGAAATATCCAAAAAAAAATTTATATGTTCTAACAATAAATCTTGAACTTATAATATCTATTGTAAACTTCTTTATAGCTACTTAATAACTAAACATTCTTTTTCATTATAATGATAGTTTAATTATGGTCCTTAGAATTATATTGATGTGCATCTGCAAGGATTGCCAAGTACTTTTGCTTTTAAAATTATTCTCCAATATTCATATGCATTGTTTATTTTTATTATTTTATCATCTGAACTTAAATAGTATAAAATTTGCTAGTTTTTTACTTGTGATTTTACCTTATTCATGTATAGTGTATCATGTTCTTTTCATTTCCAAATATAATATTTTTAAAGTTTAGTTTGTAATGTTTTTTGCATTTCTATTAATTTTTTTATATATTTCTACATAAGTCAAATATCCTAATATCTTTGTTACTGATTTTTATCTTTGATTTCACTAAGAAATTCTTGTATATTGTATAATATATAAGGTTGAAGTTGATATATTTTATCTTATATTTTTAATTCTAGATACTTAATTTTTTCTTAAGCTATTTAACCTTTCTTTTAAACAAAACAAGTATTTCTTTCATACGTTATTGTAAGTTATTAATAATATCTAAGTGATATTTATTTAAGTCATTACTAAATATTAAAATTTTATTAATGTATACACAATAATGTCATATAGCTTTTTAAAGATATTATACATATGCCTTAGAAAAATACTTAATGCTTATTTTAATCCAAATGGTATACTTGTCTATTGAAATTGTCTTTGTGGGTAACTAAATTATGTTAATTTCTGTGATAATTTTTCAAGTTTTATTTGTTAAAATTCATTTTTACAACCAAAACTTAAGAAATATTTATTTCCTTTTATTAATAATAATAATTCATCTTTATTTGAATTAAATATTCATCATCAATGTTTTCTTTATTCAAGACTTTAAAGTTTTATCATTCTTTTTTACCTCTTCTTTTCTCACTTCTTTTACAACTAAAAATGTTGTGCTTAAGTGAGGTGAATTATTGAATATTATGACTTTTAATTACAAAAATTTAAATTTGTTTTCCAAATTCACCTCTGTTTTATAGGATATAAATCATTAGTTTTACTCTTATGATCATTAAGATGTTTGAGTTTTATGTTGGCTAATATTTTAGACTTATTTATTTTTGAGTCTAAACGATTTTTTAAGTTTATCATTTTTAATAATTTCATGATACTTTTTAAGGCTTTATCTTCTTGGATTTCATTAAGAAAAAAAAGTTTTGTTTCTCTACTATGTCAAAAAAATATTTTTTAAATAAGATTTTTCTTGATGCTTTATGTTTATCTCATCATGTTTTGGTTTTTTATGTTGTTGTATAAAAGTTGGGTTTGATATAGTTAAAAAAATTCTTACTTTTGACTCATAAATGGTTTCATAATCTTGTATTATTAGACTTATTTTTTCATAAATATTGTATAGAGGATTGATAAATGTTTATGAAGTTATTTTACTTATAAATCAACTATTGTTTCTTGTTGATATATGGTAGTAATATTAATTTTTTTTGTTACCTGTCATTATATCTACATCGTTAAATACTTTATTAAGATTTATTGTACTATTATTAAAAATTCTTACAATTAAAATTTTTGATGCTTGTTTTCAAAGTTCTTCTCAAAATACATATTTCACTACTACAAAAATGAGTATTTAAGTTGATATGTAAAGTCGGTTTTTAGAAAAAAAAATCGACTTTTAATGAATTGAAAGTCGATTTGATGTAGAACTGATGCTATCCATGTAGGACGTAGTATCGGTTGACATGTTGAACCAACGCTACACGTGGACGTAGCGTCGGTTCCAAGTGTCAACCGACGCTACACTACATGGATAAATTCTTTTCTCTTCTTTCTTTCCCAAACAAAAACTATTTGAAGCGTTGTATAACTCTCAAAAACCCAAAACCTCTTCCACTTCTTCTCCATTCTTTTTCATTTTTCGGCTACCTACGACCACCAAATCCAGCGCCAATTAGTAGGTTTTCTTCCTCTCTAACTAATCTTTTAAATCCCCTATTTTTTTGAGCAAAATACTCAAAAAAAATTCTACTCATTTCTCACTTACAAAACACGATTTTTCTTCATTTCCATCATTTTGTCACTTCATTTACTCTTGTAAGTATTTCTATTAATCATACGCACTTATTATTCATATTTGTTTATGTTATTATGTGTTATTATTTATATGTATAATTTTTTGTATTTCTGTTATTATGTGTATATATTTTTGTATTATATATGTAGGTTTGTATTATAATATCAAGAGAAGAATATGATGATCTTGAATAACATAGAACAATATCATGATAATTTTTATGTTATTAATTAATATTTTATTTTTCAATTATTTGTATTATTTAAACTATTTGTTAAATTGATTTTATTTTTTTCTCCTATTATTTAGTGATCGAATACATGTTTTAATTTGAGTATAATAGAAAATGAGTAAATTTTGTAAAAAAAAAATTTAAAATTGGTTCACCGCGTGAACCGACTTTAAATTTTATGTCATTTTATTTAAAGTTGGTTCAGCGAACCGACTTTAATACCTTTTTTTGTAGTAGTATTTACTCACTACATACATACTAGTTCTTGTATTTATATATGCATATAAATGATAACTTATATAACCTTTAAATTTTAGGTTAGTTAAGTTTTATGTCTATGATGAGTGCTTGAAAAGTACTAATATTTCGTGATTTTATTGAGCTTAAATGTAATAAATATGCAACTATAGCATGTTTATGTGATAATTCATGCAAATATATATGTTTGAAATCATATATATTTTCTGTTGCATTTCAGGTGTTAACTTCAATTGTACAAATTAATCAACTCATGAATAACAATACTTGAAGCACTCAATTTCCACCTTAAGAGATCAAAAGATTAAAACATATGAGCCTTACATGAAGAACTAGTTAGTTTGTAAGGTATATAAGACACAATTGAAGGAAAGGGAAGCATTCCTCAGCCAAAATTATACTGTGTTGCAACACATAATTTTAGTAAAAATTCACTAGGAACATAGATTATAGTGTGCTGCAGTGTGATTCATTTAAGATAGAATTTGGCATAGCTCAACATATCTTATACTATAGTAAGGGAAAGATTGTCAATATCCTCCTTCACTAAATCAGCCTGAAGCCATTATGCACCATCGTTCCTAATAAATATTACACATTAGCCTCTAGGTTTTAGATAAAAAAAACATATAAAAATTTGCTTAATTTATTTCTTTTCTTAGCCGTCAGGGCTTATGTTATTTAATTTGTACACAATTTAGATTAGAAAATAGCAAATAAGAGACAATAACAAGAAGATTTTTTATATAAATAAAATATTGTTGAAAATTAAGGGTTACTTTGAAGATCAAGAACACAAATCTGAAGTAGGACACTTCATCTATCTACTATTGGTATTGAGATCGAGTATGTATTCTTATTTCTTTTCATATTCATTTTTTATATTTCTTGAATTTGTTAAAATTAAACTACTCATAATTTATTAATTTTAAACATGTTTAGTTTATTATTATAATAAAATTTTAGTTTGATTGTAATGTTTGTGTAGATTATTTAAGTAAATATTTTTAATATTTAATAAAAATAGATTATTTTTTATTTCAAGATTTTTACAAAATTTATTATTAAATAATATATTGACGGCATATTTTTTATAATATAGATTTAAAACATAAAAATTAGGTTTTAGACACATCATCTAAATCTAGTTTAGACAATTTGAATAAGAATTTAAATTGGTGACCTAGCTAAATGCATAGAATTAAATAGTTTGTTAATTTCTTAAACATTAGGCATAATTTAATCAAATTAACTAATGATCTGATCGAAGGCACTAACTGATTTGATTAATAATGAATAGTGACTCTACCAAAGGTATTATTTAGACATAAAATATAGAATCAATAATCTAAATTTATACTTAGTTTACCTAAATAATTCAACAAGCATGGTCAATTAGTTAAATTTTTTATTAATCCTCCATTAATTGTTAACTTCTTATCCGCCTTAAATTTGTTTGAGTCAAATCTATCTTTAGTCACTTTATTATTTCGTCATTAGTTTATAATTTTTTCAAAAACAAAAATATTTGGATAGAATATTTAGGTTTTATTTTCGTGTTTGTTTTTAAGAAATTTGATGAATTATTTAAAACTATATAGTTTCTCTTTAGACTGATATTGAGAGTATACATATCACTTATTATAATTAATTCATGCACTTACAAGTTTTTTATAAATTTACAAAATTTGACTATCAATTTTTTATGCATCAACCAACAACGCATGGGACAATTTCTAAAAAAGTCCAAAATGTTTACATTGTTGCAATTATGGTTTAAAGGTATGGGTAACGATGAAAATATACCTAATTTTTGACATAATTTATCATTATTCATACGTAGTGAGCATAATTGTAACTTTAAAAATGTATTGTATTGGATATATTTATCCTGATCCATACTTTGTGGGCATAATTACAACAAAATAAATATTTTATATATTGTTATTAATTGTCTCGTACTTTGTGGGCATAAAATATTATTAATCTTTAAATTGTAATCATATTTTTATATAAATACTATTTGAATTTATAATATTATACAAATCATTTATCATCTAATAAAGAGTATTCAAATTTTGAGTCAATTATATGTCTTTGTCTCTTATAATAGATATATATGTTTTTATGTTTTTTCTTGTAAGTTTTTATGTTACACCATTTATTTTTTTTTTTGTATCTTAAAATTTCTTATATTACAACTGATTTTATCATTTCTTATTATTTTTGTATATTCTTCTATTTTTTGACATTTAATGATTATCCAGTTATTAAGGGTTCTTATTTTATCTCCTAAGGTATATGTTATAATTTTTCTATTTTTTATTTCATCCTTCTATTATAGTTTCATGTAATTTTTGAAAAAAATATTTCTTTATAAAGTTTCTTGCATAGATGGTTACATGTGATAATACATTTTATATTCATAAATAAATAAATACATGTAACATATATAACATATTTTGCATGTTTCTTAAATGTAATTTAGCTTCTTTAATTTCATTTTCACTTAATTCAGTCATATATTTATCCTTTTTATTCTAATAAAGTTCTTATATATTTCATTTACTATAATATCTAGATATTTTTTACATGTTGAAGTATTTCCTTGTATTTATAAATTTTCTTATTCTATTAAATTTTAACATTTTTTTGTCATTTTGTTACTATTAATAAATTACAAGTTAAAGGGTTTGATTATACAATTGTAGAAATTTATATGATTGAACTCATTTCACTAGGCATTTATTTAAAGCTTTTTTTTCTATCTTATAGACAATCTAAATCTAAATGATTAGATTTATAATTTTGATGAATTTTGAATCCTGGTATAATAATGCCTCTACTTTCTCAATGTAATTATTCTTACATTTTGAATTATTTTTTTTTATAAAAAAATGTTAGATTCTTCTCTCTATGTGAATTAGATGTTCTTTATAAATAATTTTTGATAATTTATCCATTTTTTATCAATTATTGATATATTATACACTTTGTTTGCATCTGTAATATTAATACTAATATTTTTTATTAATCATTTTATAATAAATTAGATTTTTCTTTATAAACATTTTATTTATTTTTGATAATGATAAATATTTGAATTCATCTCCTCCTTTAAGAGTTAATTTTATCTTTTATATTTCTTTAAGTTTTTTTTTATTAATTATCATTTTTTGTGAAAAATATTTTGAAATGTCTTGTATTTTTATTTTTATTATTTATGTCAGTTTAATGATAATATAAAATATATTTCATTTGTATGACTTATAAATTCTTGTTTTTATTTTGTAAGGGTTTAAAAAATATGTGATATGTATATTTAATTTTTGAGTGATGGATGATGTAAATAAAATTACTCGTAATCTCTTTCTACGAGATAAGGCCCGAGGCCTCACTTTCTCCAATAATAGGTATTGTATTAAACTCAAATAAAACAAAAGTACTCCCTCTATTTTCTTTAATCAATTATTAACTTAAGCTTGAACCCAAAAAAAAAAATAAAAAATTAATAACTTTAGCAACGAAGGATGTTTAACCACCGTTCTCATGTTAAGTGTTTGCGACCGCGGAGCAAATATTCTCTATCAAAGTTTTATGAAGATTAAATATTCTTCATCAATGAATAATATGTATTTAGTATTATAAATTAATAAAATTTATATTTATAAATAAAATAAATTTAAAATTATATTTAATAGATATTAAATATAATGTATAAATTATATAAAATAAAATAGAATGTATTTTTTAATTATAATGTTGTATTTTATGAAGTAAATATATAATAGATATTGTATAAAATTGCAAGAAATTCGAGTTTGAAAAATTGATATGATGTGAAATGTCATCCGCTAATTACCCCCCTTTCCTACCCGTAAAAATATTTTCTCCATCAATAAAAAAAAATTAAATTTTCTTCACGATTACTCATCTTATGAAAAAAAAATGAATAACATATCTCCATGTGTTATGAGGCTAGGATGAGTTTTTCTTTGATTCCATGAATGAATAGCATAAAATAACATCCATAATAGTGACAAAAAGAAAAAAAATTAGGTTGGTAATAAAACATGAGAAACCACAATAAATTGTGAAAATATTAAAATGTATATATTTTTTTGCAATTTTTTAAAAAGGTAGTAGGAGTTCGTTGTTTTTGATTATTAATCGCAAAGATATACGAAATTAAATTTTTTAAAATTAAATTTTTAAAATGAATAATTAAATATTAAAATAATATCATTGAGAATATCGATAGTAAGAAGATATTATACTTATCTGAAAAAAATAATTTTTTAAATATTTATTTTATACTTGAAAATTTTAGAAAGATTTTATTGGTTCTTTCGATAGAGATAATGGACTTATATTATTACATTTAATAACTACACTATAATCCTAAGTAGCATAATCTTATAGCCTTTTTCCTTTATTAAACTAAAACATCTTCAAGAGTAAATGCCATAATAAGTGATGAAAAGTTCTATGCGATGGTAATATACATTCAAATATACGCCTCCTACAGTAAGCTTATGCTTGGTAGTTTAAATCAAAACACATCAAACACTCTTTAATATGTAGAATAGACATTGATACTATATATTTCTTGTCATTTTGATGGAGTATGCGGATAAGGTTTGCGTCAATCGCTATGATCATATATAGAAGTTGATGGTGAAATGGAGGGTTGTTAATTGAAGTAGGGTTAATGTTTCATATTAGAATATTTTTACGATTATATGATTTTCTTGTTAGTTCGATATTAAGACTCATTCTTTTTATTTTAAATTATAATTTTAATCTATATAAAATTTTAAAAATATTTAATCATCGGTATATGTTATCTTCCTATCTTTTGTTAAAAAAAAATTACAAAAATATTTGGAATCAAACATTTTTAATTTCATTGAATTAAATTTTTGTTTTTTTAACTATATTCTTAATTACCTATAGCATCTATTCGTTGGAAGACTAAAATTGTAATTGAGATTATTCACCGACTGTTCGTAGGATCTGTAGAAGTGTCAATATGTGAAAATTTCATAAGAAATTGGGTGGTGAATGTTCATAAAGTCAATTGTGCAAAGTTTGTCATTTTTATTCATGTGATATAAATATTTAATTGTGAAGCACTTTGCTTTATTAACCTGAAATTATTAAATGGAAATTTCATTGAGTAGACCAGAAAACAATAAGTATTTCACCATTATTCGTAGAAAATGGTTTTTAAATTCATGTACATTAGTAATTAAGTGATTATTAATTTTCTAAAATAAAAAAAAGAGTTTTTTTTATTCTTATTACTATAAAAGTTTAAATTTCAATAAAATTTACGATAATATATTATTATTTAACACATATAAGTAAAATATTATTATTTATACTAGATTAACACAAATGTTAAAGTTAAAAAAATAAATAAGAATGATAACTACTAAAATTTTAGTGTTATTTTTGAATATAAAAAAATATTAATTAAAATAATAATTTTAATGTTTATTAATAAATTATATACCAATTATGTGATAACTTTAATTAAAAATATTCAAAAAATAATAATTTTATTGTTATTCAAGTCTTTTCTTAAAAACAAAAACATAAAAAAGGAAAAGAATTAACCTAAATCGTACTGAGACGTTCTTGATGTACATGATATTAACCAAATAGAATATCAATGTATTAAGTTATCATTATACATTTTATTATTTTAAGTTATGAAAAATTAAATTAAATAAGAAAGTGCGGAATCTATGTGCATGCATTTAGGATAAGAAAGTGCTTTTAGCCAATGGCATGTATTGAATTGATATTGGGATTCCACCATATAAACAATTCCTGAAATATCCTCTTGTAGACAGCATCCCAATTCCATATATATAAAAGACAGAAAACAAGCTATAAGAATTAGTTCAAGGACAAGATGTTTTAATTTTTTATAACTTTTTTACATTTTTGATTAGATTTATAGGAATGAAGACATAGCATAGCCATAATTATTTTAAAAAGGAATATTAAAATTGTACTTAGCATAATAACTAAAGATAAATATTTGCATGTTATAAATTTTTTTATTTTAAATAAAAATAATTTTTTTCTTACTAACCATAAATAAAATATATGATATTAATTATATATATATATATATATATATTAACCCATGAAAGTTAAATTATAGATTCTGAAAAATTATTGGAAAATTTCAAAAAATAACATTTATAAAACTTATAATAATAAAAAATTAGTATTAAAATGTGTTTAATATTAAATTGTTTAAATAATTATAATTTAATTTAAATAACATCAAAATAGATAGCATTTAAAATAAAATTATGTGTTAGATTTTTTTAAATAAAAAAATGTACGAATTAAACATAAAGAATATTATTTTTGTAGTTATAATTTTAATGATATTATTTTTATTATTTTTTAAAAATTATAAAATTGCCTAAAAAGACAAAAATTAAAGGATAAGTTGTTTTTTTTATTTATTTATTTTCAATAAATATTTAATTGAACTGACCGGGATATAAAAGACTTAATATCACTAACTTTCGAAGAATAACCTCAAGTAGAGGGGTGTGGTGCCACTAGCATCATTCAAATAATTTTTTTGACTTTCAAAGATGATTAGTTTTGTGATTGGATGATATAATCTATTTTATTCGTATAAAATATTTAAAATTATAAAATTAAGGGTCGACAGAAAATTATTACTTTAAATCTTAATCTATGTAAAAATAAGGGTAAAAAAATATGTTTTGTTGTCACTATTTCTATCAAGTAGTTTATATAATAAAAGGGAGAAGGCATGTCCTGGTCACTCGTACTTATTAAGTTTTTATTAATTAAATAATATTATTTTAATAATTATTTTATTAAAAATAATTTTTTTAAAAGATTAAAATGTAATTATAATACGAGTCATCGATCCGGATAAAAGTAAAATTTATATGAATTATTTTTTAAATAAAAAAATACAATAATTATTAAAATAAATATTATGTAAAACATTAAAATAACAATATTTTTTCTTAATTGATATTTTTATAAATCATGGGATTTAAAAACATCTTTTATAATTTGATTGACTAAATATACACACCCAAGCTTTAATTAGAAGGACGAACTTTATTATAAATTTTTTTCTAAATAAAATTATATAAAGTGAGAAATGCAAATGTGTAAAGAGTATGTGTTTAGAAAGAAAAGAAAAAAACAATAGTTTGTGTACGTACCTGTTGGAATATATTCAATGTAATACCGGGTATCTTCCTAGCTTAATCGCATCGCCGCATGCCATTTTTACTATTTGGATAGTTTTAGGATAATAATATTAATGATTTTTGTTATTATCATAATATAAATATATAAAATATTAATTTTATTTATAATATTAATTATATTTTAATGATATTATTAATACATATCATGATAATATCTATATTATATTTTTACTATATTTAGTTTTTTCAGTTTATTGTTTTATAGGAGTTCTAAATATTATTCTTCCAAAAATTTAACAATGGAATTTTTTTTTATAATTAACAATATAAATTATTGTAAGCCTACTTTTATTTTAGAAAAATTAATCACAAAAAAATTATGAAAATAGGTTGGTTTTTATATTAAAAATTAAAAATACTAAGCATTTGAAAAAAAAAACTTAATTTAATCATATTTAATTGTAGAGAGACACACATATATTATATCATTTCTACTTATATTACGTATACAAAACTAAATTATTATTGTTTTGAAATAAAAATAAATAAATAATTATAAAAATTACTATTATATATCACAAATTTAAGATGATTATAAATATTTTGTTAAAATTTGATTGATTTTTATTTAGATGAAAGCTTATAATATGCATTTGTATATTTTAATTTCAATAAAAAAATCGTTTTCACTCTTAATTAAGTTCATGATAATTTAATGATCCAATCAATTTCCATGAAAGGCACTTTCAGAGTCATATATATACTTTATTCTAAACCGACAGAAGAGGCGTTGTAAATTGCAAATCGCTTTCTAGTAAAATAGAAAATGTAATATTTTTCTAATTGACCAAAACAAAATATGAAAAAAAATAGTAATTTTTTATATCTAAACATATAATAATGGTATAATTAACATGTATTAATTTATTAATAAAGTATTTTCCTAATATTTTGATTTGTTAACCTAAAATGAACATATTGTTATTATTATTATCCATCTTTGCGGCCGAATATTTATTTATTTATTACTATTAATTTTGCTTTAATATTTGATGTCAAAGTGTCAATGTTGGAAGTTAGGCTAACAATTAATGGAATATAGTGGGTTACAGTATATTAGATTGACAGATAAGGGGTAGCCTAAAATGAAATAGTACACGTTTACGAGGAAAAAAAGTTTCACTAATGTTATTATTAAGTATAAATAAACATTTTAATTTTAAAATTTTTTGATTTGATATTTTAATCTCATTATTTATAAAAATTAAATATTATAGTGTAAAAATTAATTATTCTTATGGGTATTAAATATAGTGTAGCTTATGGTATAATGCATCAAATGATATCTATTCTCTAGATAAGTAGTTAGTTTTGTTTGGATAGTTTGTTAGATTGCTAGCTATATATAGTTGCAAATGGTTCTTGATGCACATGCTTGTAACTATATATATCTATATATTATCCTTAATGATAATTATCAAGAACATTATTCATTCAAAAATCATTCCCATTCTCTCATTAATTATCAAGAACATTATTCATTCAAGAATCATTCCCATTCTCTCATTCAATTATGATAACAGAGCAAAGTGTTTCCAAGAACATTCAAGAAAGTCTTCTATTGCATTTAAAGACTAAAACAATTATCTATTTGAAAAAATTCTTTTGAAAGTGTCTCTTTCTTTAACCAAGAGTTCATCTTCTTTATTTGTTGATCCTTCGGTTAACATGAATTTTTCTATCAAATTTGATTGAACAAATTACCTCATATAACGTGAAATGTTCATGACTATCATCACAACTTATGAAATTGAGAGGATCATTGATCTAACTCATCCATTTCTTTTGCCAGTTTAATTTGGAACTAATCTACCAAATCTAGATATATCATTAAGAGTGGCTTAGGTTGAATGCAACATTGAAATCTTGAATTTTTGGCTCGATTATATCATGTTCTTTTTCCCCATACTTGATCAATCGTATTACAACTGTTGAATGTTGGTCTGCCACAACTAAACAGTTTGTTGCTCCATCTCATGCTCGAGTCATGGATCTCAAATTTCAACTTCAAACAATTCACAAAGAATGACTATCAATTGAAGACTATCTTCTTCGAATTAAGAATGTCATAGATTATTTCACGTTATAGAAAAAGCAATCTCTAAGGGATATCTCATTTTGTGTGTTGTGCATGACTTATATTATATATGCAACTTGTTTATCTCATCATTATTTATGCAATCTAATCCTTCATCTTTCGATAAAGTTCATAATCTTCTTCTTTCACATGAAAGAATGCTTGAACATCATGTTAGACATGGATTCTTAGGTTTTATTTCAAGCAAATATGGCTAATATGTCAAATATTATCTTAAAGTCATCTTCTCAAGGCTCAAAGCCTAACAAATCAAGTTTATCAAAAAAAATTGAAATCTGTAAGATTTTTTTAAATAGAGTCAACCTTATCAAGGAAATTCATTTGGTGGTGGAGAATACAAAGGTAAGAAACCTCACTCAGGCAATAATCTTAATACTTCTAAGGTCATTTGTAAAATCTACAACAAGCCTCAACATCCAATAAATAAATGCTTCAAGCTATGTGATCTACTTCTAGGTCAGAATAACAATGCTTCAACTATGCTTGCCTCAACTTGCACTAATATGCTTCCTACACCAACAACAATTCCCTGGTTCTTAGACTCAGGTGCAACTCATCATCTAACTGGTGATGCTTCGAATATTGATTAGCTTGTTCCTTATCAAGGAAATGATAATGTGACTATAGGTAGTGATGCTTCCTTATCCATACTTAATCATGGATACATCAAAATACATGTGTATGATTATAGTTTCAATTTGTCAAACATACTTTATACACCTCATATCTACAATATTTTTTTGTCAGTACATCATATATGCACTGATAATGCTGTAAGTGTGGAGTTTAATGCTACTTCTTTTTATGTTAAGAAGGCATAAAAATGTTATAGCTCAGGTTAAGGCTTAACAAAGATTTTATTGCTTGACTAATGTATCTAGGGATGGGCAAAAAAACCACGGGTTCGATTATCCACGATTATCCAAACCAACGGTTCAGTTTTTAACTGGTAAATTTTGGGGACGGGGACGGTTTCGAGTAAAAACCGAATATGAAACAACGGTTAAGGTTATACTAAAAATCTTACCCGCCCGTACCCAAAATTAATTATATATATTTAATAAATTAAATTATATATATTTTGGTTTTTTTCGGGGTTTTTTTCATAACCATCCCGAACCGTTACCCGTGGGTAAAAAACCGTCCCCGAACCGTAACGGTTTTCGGGCAGTTTCAGTTATAGGTTTTAAAATTCGGTTCGGAGACGGTTATATCAAAAACCGTCCCCGCCCGTCCCCGTGCCCATTCCTAAATGTATCTCAATCTACTTTTTCCTCTTCAAAAATACTAATTCTAGTATAATTTTAGCTTTCTCTAGTAGCAATATTATAAATGTAAATGTATGGCATGGAAGGTAGCTCATCCATCTGACTTGATAATGAGTAAATTGATGCAACGATCTGTGTTGTCATCTTGTAAAAATTTGTCTAATAAAACCTTCTATTATGTGTCCTATGGCTAAATCAAATAAATTACTTTTTGTGTCTTAGTATATCAAGTCATGGAATCCATTTGACCTCATTTATATGGACATATGGATTTCACCATTTTTTGCCAACATTGGTGCAAAATATTTTTTCTTAATTGTATATGACTTTAATAATTACATGTAGATATATTTTTTTGAACACAAAAGATCAAGCATATCATACATTTAATTTATGGCCATAATAGAAATGAATTTTTCTGCTAAACTAAAATTAGTCTAAACTAGTGGTGGTGGTTAGTTTGTATTCTTAGACAAACAGCTTGCTGGATTGGGTCTTAATCGTAGAATTACTTGCCCCTAAACCTCCCAACAAAATCTTGATGTTAAGTCTAGGCTGAGAAGGATAACGGAGAAAATGATTGCTTTGCTATTTCAAGCAGGCCTATATGATAAATACTAGGTTTATGCATTTTGGACCTCTATGTTTGTTTCAAATTGACTTATCTATAAGGTTTTGTCATTTTAGTCCCATTATGAGCTTCTCTATCATAAAAAAAACCTAACTTTGCCTCCATGCATGTTTTTGGCTCATAATGTTTTCCTTGTCTTAAAACCTTTAATAAAAATAAACTTCAACCTAAGTCTATCAATTATGCCTTCTTAAGGTATTCACCTTAACAGATGGGCTACATTTGTCTTGATCAACCCCCTAGAAAAATTTACATTAGCTTATATGTTGTATTCAATGAAAATAAATTCCCTTCCTTAAAACCTCAATCCAATAGTATAGATTTCTCTCTTTTTGACCCTTTATATATGTTTTTTCAACTTTCCTCCAAAAATAGTAATTTTGTGCTAGTATCTTCTATGGCCATTAATCTCATTGAACCATTCTTTTCACAATTCATCTTTATCTTCTTCTTTTTTTTCCTTTCCTGTGGATTATAATGTTTCACCAAATATCATCCTCAATGTGTCACCGGTATCACCTATACATGTGCCTGATAGTCCTATTTAAGTGTTTTCTTTTGAGTCGCTTGCACATTTGTCTCTTACCCCCTGAGTTGTCACCATCATCATCCTTACCAAATGTACCCTCTGAATCTATTGTGTTTCACACACCCACACTTGATGTAACCAGTTCATATATACCAATAGAGTTAATAGGTGACCTTTCTATTGAACCACATCCTTCTATGTCCTCTGGTCATCCTTTGTAAATAAGGTCTAAATCTGATATCCATAAACCCAAAAAGTTATATCTTGATACTATTACTTCCTCTATTTTACATGAGCTAGATACTTATGATAAAGCCAAAGGAATTCTCAAATGGTAAAATGCTATGAAAAAGAAGTTTAAGGCTCTTTTAGATAACAAGACATGGATTATTGTTCCCTTTCCTTCAAGCAAGAAGACTATTGGCTATAAATGGTTCTTTAGAGTGATAGTGACAGATCTTTGGATAAGTATAAATTTAAGGTTGTTTAAAATGGGTTTAGGTAAAGGTATGGCATCGATTACTCTTAGACTTTCTCGCCAGAAGTCAAGCCTCTAACAATGCATGTGGTTCTCATTTTGGCACTCACTTTAGTTGGGTATTCAAGAAGATTGATGTTAACACAATTTTCCTTAAAGGTGAGCTTGAAGATGAAGTATACATGGATCAACCATAAGGGTTTGTAGATATTTTCACACCTCACTTTATGAGTAAATTGAACGAAGCACTGTATGGGCTCAAGTAAGCACCCAAGGCATGGTTTCAAAAGCTCACAACCACTTTACTTCAGCTGAAATTCACTCAATCTAATACAGATATATCAGTGTTTGTTCAATTCTAAAAGGCTCAAGTCACAATCATCCTAGTGTATACGGATGACATCATTGTCATTGGTAGCAATGAAAAATTTATTCAAAAACTCATTGGTGATTTGCATGCTACTTTTAGCTTGAAGGATTATGGTGATCTTAACTACTTTTTTGACATTTAGTTTTACCATGAAGGTGATACTCTTCACCTTAATCAATATAAGTATGTCATGAATTTAGTCACTAAGGTTGGTCTTGGCCCTTCTAACCCTCTACCTATACTTATGAGCTATGGTACTTAATTGTCCAAATTTAATCCTTTGGATGATCTAGCGCTTTTTTGACAGTTGGTTGGTGGTTTGTAATATTGTGTTCTTATTCATCTTGAGATTACGTTCATAGTTAGTAAATTAAGCCAATACTTGCAAACTTCTACCATAGTGCATTGGCTTGAACTTAAGTGAGTATTAAGGTACTTGGTTGATGTGTACCATTTTGGAATTCTTTTGTAGAAATCACCCTTTTTAGGTTTCATTAGTTTCATTGACTTAGATTGGGCCAATTTAAGTGATAACAGAAGGAGCACAAGTAGGTATTACATCTTCTTTGGTAGCTTTATAGTGCCTTGGATGGCTAGTAAAAAGAAGGTAGTTGTTCAGAGTAGTGTGAGGCTAAGTATAGGACATTAGTTGTGCCCACCTCTAAGCTGATATGGTTAGGCTATTTGCTGCAAGATTTGTGTTATTATGCCTCACACACCAATTCTTTTTTGTGACAATGTCAATGCCAAATAGCTTGCCTCCAATCAAGTGCAACATAATGGTATGAAACATGTCAAGATTAATTGATATTTCATACAAGATAAGGTAGACAAGATGGAGTTAAATGTGTACTTTATTCCCTCAGTTGAGTAATTAGTTGACATTTTCATTAAGCTCCTTCTTGAGCAGTTATATTGTTGTATGCATACCAAACTTATGATGGTTCCTTTCTTAGCTTAAGGGGAGTCATTAGACATAACATAGTTTATGGGGGTAATGCATTGCATGCTATCTGTTATGTAGTTAGTTAGTTAGCATTGTTTAGGTATAATATACACCCTTAACGATAATTATCAAGAATATTATTTATTCAACAATTACTTCATTCAACTAATGGAATTATGAATATTAAGTTTTAATATTTTTGATGCATTAAAAATACTCGTTTTAATAATTATAGAATTAAAGATACTTACTTTTAATAATAAAATAATTATTAATTGCATAATTCATAAATACAAAATTAAATTATGTATTTTAAAAAGATAAAAAGAGGATCCGTTGTTAATTTTCCTTCCATCCCGATTAAAAAGGACTTCAATATTTGATTAATTATCTCAACATTATTTTTCTTCGTTAACTTAGCATTTAAAAAAGATGATGATGTTATCAAGATCATTATTCACGATGCTTCATCAAATATTATAATTTTTTCAGGTTTTATTTTAGAGTTAAATTGATTATATAACATAACAATGCTAATTGCTAATGATTTTAAGAAAGAAATAAACATTAACAATATATACAATATCTAAATATATTGTTCAATATGATTTTCATATATTATAGACATGATATGAGATATTATTTATACTCTTATAGCAAGTATAGTGGTACATTTTATTAATGATACTGCTTACTCTTCAAATTACACATTCATACTCATATTTTTTAAAATAAAATTATTATATTGACCTATAATATCAAAAATCCTTTACTTCATAATCAATACTTTATCTACAGTTCATCTTAATTCCACACAAATACTTTATCTAGCTAACCACCTTATAAATTGATATATACCAAATCAATTAAGCATATTAATTAACTTAAAATTATAGCTCATATTGAACAAATATAGCTCTTATACCAAGTCATGAATAAATGATATTTAAAGTTGTTATCGATAGAAAGCTAAAACTGTTGATTAGAGAGATGATAGACTAAGTATTACATTGATAAATAGTGTAATAAACTAAGACAATACCCAATAACAAATTAAAAATAATATACTAAACATATTCATTTGTTTAATTATTAAAGAATAAAAAAATAATTAATTATTTTAAAATTTTACGTATCATCCTAATAAGGATAATTTCATTAGTAATATTGTTAGCCGAATAAACATTGGATAATTAAAATAAAAATAACACTTTTAAAACTTATAATAATAAAAATAACACTCTATTAATATTAAAATTGATTTAATTAAATAACGTTTAATATTGAATGAGTTTAAATCGTAGATCAATTTGAAATGCATCTAATTAAATGACATTTCAAAATGAAATAATATACAATACTTTTTTTTAATAGTAAAAATATATGAGGTGAATATAAGAAGTGTTATTTTTTTGTTACAAGTTCTAGGATTCTATTTTTGTTGTTATTTTTTTAAATATTTAAAAAAATTACAAAAAATAATACTTCTAAAATTTGTAACAACAAAAAGTAGCATTCCAATAAAATTGTAACATATATCTAATTGGATGATGTTTAACATTGAATAATTTTAAATAATCATAATTTAATTTGAAGGCGTTTAAAATGAAATAATGTGCGAGACCATTTTTTTTAGTTGAAAATGTATGATGTAAACATAAGAGATACTATTTATATGGTTACAAATTTTAAGCGTATTATTTTTATTATTTTTTTCAATTTTTTATTCTTCCTTAATATTAGCTTAAATTTTTAGGTTATTTAACTTATAATAATTCTTGATACAAAGATAAATCATATTTTATTCTCCTCTAGTAAAGAATCATTCTTACAAATAAATTGATACTTCCATGAAATTACAAATCATGACATTAAAAGTTGCAAACAAATAAATGAAAAAAGTCATAATATATTATTCCATACATTTTTTAATGAAAAAAAATGATAATCTAAGTCAATTACATTTAACAAAAATGTATTTTAATTATCTACTTATTAGATAGGGTATCACAAGTTTGTAACATTTACAAAAAGAGTCTCAAAAATATATTTTATAAAATAATGTACTTATAATGTCCTAGTTTCGAAGTGTATAAGTGAGATAATACAATTTCATTATTTTATAAAATGAATTTTTGTGATATTTTTTTTAATAGTAATAGATTTATAATAACACATCTAATAGATACATATGTAAGGTATATTTTTGTTAAAATAATAGAATTGGACGACTCTTCATAATTTCTTGATTTTCTCCAACGTAACATGCACTTATTTCTATAATTATTATAGCATTCAATTTCCTATATGCAATTTTCTAAGCTACATTTTGTGTCTCTATTTTATTTTATTTTATTTTATTTCCCTAAACAAACGTTTTGTATGAGTAATTGAAAAGGAAAATTAAATTAATGGATGAATAAAATAACAAAACCAATGTTAATTTACTCTTTTCTATTTTAAATTATTCGAGGAATCACTTTCAAAATGAGTTATATTATGCCTACTGCACATAATAAAAAAAAAGAAAGAAAGAAAAATTTTCTAAGGTGACCAACCAATGTTACCAAGAGTCAGTAACAAATTTGTCTCAGAATGGAAGCCGTTTTATCAACAAACAAAGCTTTTTGGTGGCCTCTAAAGGCCAAAGACAACTTTTGCTTCTTTTCTTTTCTTTTCTTTTCCCCCTAGAGAAAATGAAAGGGGCAAATTTATTGGTTGATACATTCTCGATAGAATCCACGTAAGCAAAATAGAAAGGAAAAAATTCATCGGAGAATTCTATATATATATTTACTTTATGCAAAAAAATATGTATATAGTATAAATGGGATAAAAATAAAATTTTATCTATTGAATGAAGTTTATGTTATCTAATTAAATCAAATCAAAAGAAATTTTATAGTTATAAAAGCATTAAGTTATCTAATTCAATTTGATCTATCTTACATTGATTCAAATCAATTAACATAATCTATTAAATGATATTTTTTATTATCACTTGATTTTTTAAATAAAAAGTATGCTAGTTACATATACACACAATTCAAAATTGAACACTATAATATGTTATATTTGAACAATAGAATTACAAATTAACTTTAAGAAATAACTAATAACTTTGAGAAAAATTAGAAATGAAAAATGAAAAATGATTCATTAAATTATTTCATTTAAAAAATTAAAAAAAAATAAAAAATGTAAATTTTTGATTGAATGTGATAAAATTATAAAAAAACACTTATAAAGTTGTAGAGAAATGTAAAAAATATTATATTTTAATATATACCGATTGATCGCATTTATGCAAATTTAAAAATATTAATCCGTTATTTGATCTACATCTCGTGGATTTTGAAAATTTTTATTCAATCTAATCCAATCATCAAATACGAACCACTCACAATTCTTTGGATGTAGACAGATTCTACGGATTTATACAATCCGACCCTAAGTTAGGCATAGAAACCTTAATCATGCTATAGATAAGTGGGAATTAAAATAGTCTATTTTATGTTAATTTAAGTCAAATTTAAAGATTTTTAATCCAAATAGGATTTAATGATGTAATCAATATGAACAAATACAAAAGTGAATAAATTAAAAATTTTGGATCGGATATGATCAGATTGATATTGAAATTTATTTATAAATTATTGTAATATATAAAACATAATATTTAAATTTTAAATTATTATATTTTTAACAAGATTTATTATTTATAGTCACAAAAAATCAAAAGAACAAGATGTATGTCTGTATAAATATTAAATTATTATAAATATTTATATTTATTCTTAAGTTAAAATAGTAATATAATATAATAATGATATGTATAATATTTAAATATAACACATTATAAATAAAATATATATTTATTTATAAGTTAATAATAATTCAGTACGTAATAGATATAACAGATTGTAAAATCTATCGATCCAAATTCATTTTCAATCTCAATCTAATTCGATTACAAAAATTTTCAATCTAATTCGATGGTTCGAATTGAGTTTCTCAATTTAAATAAATTAATTAGATTTTTTAGTCATCCTTAATTTAATTCGTGCATAGCATAGGTCTAATTTGTCGGAGAAAATAAACAAGGAAGCTTCCACAAAAACGAATTAAAATGGATGATAAGTGCTTTGGGTGTTATTCGGTATGCAATACTAGAAGAAAGGGAATTTATATTCTTTTAGGCTAGTTTAAGAGTAATTGAAAACTTTAAATAAGTCAAGTCGATAGTTCCCGAGCTTAATTATTCATTTTTAGAAACTTAAAAATATATGTATTTTTTTAAGAAAAAAAAAACATTAATATAAATATTACCATTTAATAGAAACTTTGTAAAATAATAAAGAAAATATTATGTTTAAAATATTTTTTCATTGTGACATTATCATAATTATTTTTTATTAAATAAATATGTAATTTATTATGAGTTAAATGAATTAATTTATTTGAGTTTATGAGTTAATAGAAAAAAAATTAAATTATTTTTATTCATTAACTTATTAAACCAAATTTTAGATGAACAGAATTAGGTAACTAACTCGTTTAAGAATGTTTATTCAACATGAAGTTATGTACCCGTGTTGTGTTCGGCGAAAAATAAAATAAAATACTCAAGTTGTCATGAGATGGGTTGTACAGTGGAATATTATGTTATAAAGAGAGTTGTGTAAATATGTACTTCTTAATGAAAATTGCTTAATATTCTATATATCAAAGTTCTCTGAATTTTGATAGTTATTTTTTAACAATATAAGTGCTCTTCTTTATTTTTATTTTTTTAGTTTTATTTTGATTTTTTTATATTAAAAAATATCAAAATATTTATACCATAAATGATTTTTTTTAATATGCTACTAAAATTTCATCCACATCCCTACCTACTTAGATGTAAAATGATCAAATTTACACAATTTTAATCCATATATAATTCAACTAGAGTTGTATGTATTATACATACATATATATATATATATATATATATATATATATATTATATTCATTTGAACCAATTCAATTTATTATATATGTTAATTATTTTAGAAAAATTTGCACAAATTTTTTTTTTTGAAATCTCATCCATTGAGATAACAAAATATAAAAAAATTATATAATAAATTGAGAACATTAAAATATTATACAATTTTTTAACTCCCTCATTTCGTTATTTTATATTCAAAAGACTAATTCTCAATCTTCTCTCAACAATTAACACACATATATATTAATACTTAAAAGCTTAGGGAAATCTATTCAAATTTTTCCTACTAACGTGGAACTCAAATATAAAGATCGGTAAGTAATGAATGAGAATGTTGCCAAGAATCTTGTATGTCCAAGTAATCAAATTGTGTGCCTCTATGTTGAGTCATCGTAGAATCCATCTCATGAACAATATGAAAAATTCATTAAAAAAAAATTCACTAAGAAACTTATTTGAATTTTTGAAAATATATTGAGAGTTCAACTTAATTAAATAACAATTTTTAAAATTATAAACATTAATAACTGTTTTTGCACCTCTCTTGGTATAAATTGCTATGATTTTTTTATTTGGCGAATGTTGGAGCATTTTGAAAAAAACTATTGAAAAATTACGTAAATTTCCGATAAATCAGATTTATGAAAAAAATAGATAAAATAACACATAAATTTGATAATGAATTTCGATCAATCTTGCTTACGTCTCCGAACCTGCTGCATATATTTTTACTGAAAAAAAAGAAATTATACAAGTTGTTTATAACACTCATAACTCAATTACACCCAAGTTGTTTGATAGAAAAAATTTGTTTTCCTATTCCATCAGACATATAGGGTCAAATGGTTGAAGTTTAAGAATGTATGGCATGATGACTTCTCCAAAAATTGAAACCATCTTTTGATAGTCCCGAAATTGGTGATTATTATCAAAGATATAATTTACCTATTGTTAATTGATATATGAAATTATTCTTTCAATTAAACTTTGAGAAAGTTGTTATGAAAGACCATGTACCCAGGATCATGCTACATATTAATATTTTCAGTACCTAACTTCCAAATGTTTTCTTATGAATTAGATCTTTTGTCTAGAGGAATTTTTTTCAAATACTTGAATCATTTAATTTGTTGTTAACTTCAAGGAATGAGTTATGCTTCATATATTTTTGACCGAAAAATTTAACCTAGAGTTTATAAGTTTGAATTACCAACTCCCAAACAACTTTAGTTAACATAACGTTGTTAATATCTTCAATTTTACATAAACTTGAACTCCTATCATATTTTGGCTAATAAATAGAATCCTAATTTATAAGAGTAAAAAAGTATTAAGAATTTGTGTTGTCTTTTCATCCCAATTTCTTTTATCAAAGAAAGAAACTATTTGTCAAATTAAAAGTGTTCATAGAATAAATGGACATATTCCATGTAGCTTCTTTAATTTCATTAAGAGATGGGGTAGTAGCAATGAAAACATTATCTTCTATAGATATTAGGGATAGGATACTAACAATGAAAGCATTCTGTTATTTAGAGATTATTGAAGGAAACATCTCTTCTATTTTAGAAAGTATGATTGGAGTTTGAGAAAAAAATAATTCTTATAAAAAAGTGGAACTATTGTTCATATCCCTATATCCATATTGATAACTATATTGTTCATACAATTATATAGTAAATATAATTATAAAATGAACGTATGAGTTTGTGCAATGATCATTTATGAAAACTTATTGATTCATAAGATACAAATTAGTAATAATTCTTTCTTAACAATAAATAATCTACAGGAAAAAGTAATATTCTTTTATTAGTTATGAATTTGTGACCATTTTTAGTGTGGCATAATGTTATACATTTATTAATTATCAAGCTAGATCTTACTGTAATAGAAAACTATTAATATTCTACTGAAATTTTATCCACTATATCCTTGTAAAGTTGATCGAATCTCCAGAATTTTAATTAATTTACAATTTGATTTTAATTTATTATGTTTTTTATAATCTGCAACATTACAATCATATGAACCAATTCGATTTATTTTATAAATTAATTGGTTCACATCAATCTATATAATAAGTTAAATAATATTTTTGATGAACACATAAAATTATTTTAATAAAAAATTAAGCAAATTATAAATTCATAAAACTTAAAATTTAAAATTATAGTATAATAATTCAATAGAATTTTTAATTAACTTTAAAAAATAACAAATTAATTTTGGTAAAGAATAAATAAAAATGTACAAGAAAAAACTATATTCATTGAAGAGGTTAAAAATAAAAAAATGGAAAGCAATGTACTTATTTATTGTTGTGTTTAGTAGTGCATAAGTTTTAATTAATTATTGTAAAATTATTAAAAAAACTCCTAGAATGTAGAGAAATATAAAAAAATTATATTTTAATATATATAAATTTTTAGATTTCAACTGTAATAATCTCAACGTTACATAATATAATTTAAATTATGAAAAAAAAACTATAAGAAAAATAACGTGAAAATGAAATTTAAATAAAAATATATATGAAAAAAAGTATAAAATATTATCTCAAATTAAAATAAATAATCTTTTGGTGGAAGATAAAAAAAAACTCTAAATAGATAATTTAAAAGGTAAATTGTTTAGAAATTAAAAAAATTAAAAAATTAAAAATTAATATGATAAAATGTTTTGTCAATGTTTGTCGATATTTTATCAACAATTTTACAATAATATTTATAGTATTTATGATATTTTGATAAAAATGATTTTTTCACAATATTTTGTAAAAAATGTCATTATATTCTCAACATTTTAATAAAAAAATATAGATATTACGTTTTATTATAAGTATGTATAACAAAATGACAATATCGATGATATTGTCAATTTTTTAATCCTTAACTACAATATATTGATATATATATATATATATAATATTTAAATATAACACATTATAAAATAAAAATACATATATTTGTTATTTAAATAGTAATTTGGTACATATTTGATTGTATGAGATTATAAAATTTATCCATCTAATTTCGAATAGATTTTATATTTTTTAATTTGAACTATTTTGATTACAAAATCTTTCGGTTCAATCTCAAATGAATTAGTAGAATTTAATTAAAATTTTTAATTTAAATATATTGATCAAATTATTTGTTTACTCTTCCTAGTAATTCACATTAATTATTTTCTTATTCCTTTCCTATTAATTCCCTTTATAAATTTACAAAATTTAATTTATAAAACTATCTATTATTTTAATATTTTTTTATTTTTTATCGTTACTTTTAGAATAATATTAAGGAAATTAATAATTTTATTTGAATTCTTTATAATTGTTAATAACTAAAAAAATTGAATGAATTTTATAAATTGATAAATTAATTTTTTAAAATTATTTAAATTAAATCGATAGGATATCACATATTAATTAAAATAAAGGATATATCTACCCAGACAAATAAGGTGGTGAGGCCACACGGCTTTTAGAGGCACTTTATACCTTGCATCAAAAAGTAAAAAAGAATTATTTTTGATTGGTCAGCAGTAATATTGGGGTATTTCCCAATCGAGTGAAACAGAGTGTTTCCTAACTATCGTGTCTCCTTCGTATTATTGGCATAAATTCCCATGGAATTCATTACAGTAATGTTTCTTATTATTTTATATGAGTATTTATTATTATATAATTTTTTTTATGTATTTTTTAAATTATCAAGACATGCCAAAAAATTTAATCATTTTTTTTTATTGACAGCAATAATTTCTCCTTGTTTTTTCTATACATATATATATGCCAAAAGTTTGAATATATATATATATATATATATATATATATATAAATAATATTCAAACTTTTGTCGTAATTAAAAAATCTTTTACCTGAGCCACGTTGTCATGTTTTGATATCAGAACGACACCTGAGTTTAATAAAGGAAAGAAATTACAGTTATCCAAACCACGTTGGAACGACGAGGGAGGACAAAAACCGGTGGTGGGTCTGGTATATTTGTGGGATGAACCAGTAGCCAGTAAGCCCTTAAAACTAATTGGAAAAGATTCCATGAATACGACGCCGTTTGACATGTTGGCTCAGATTTTGTCACTATAAATACGTGGGTATAGATGGTGTTTTCTTACATACAACCTTTAAATCAAAAGAAAATTAATACGTGTTATTCATACCAATTTCTATTCCACCACCTTCCTTTCTGTTCTTCCGTTAATTTCTTCATTCTTTCTCTGCCTCAGCGATTAGAGCTAGCTAGGCAAACTCTTGTCTTCATTCTAATTATTATTACTTTTTTTTTAAAAAAATTTATTTTCCTTTTTATTGGCCACAATAAAAAAAAGAATCTTTATTGTCCTTGAATCTTGTTCTCCCTTTCTTTCAAATTAACAAATGGATTTTTTTAATTTTATTTTCTTATTGTTTTGAATTCCCAGAATGTGTGGAATACTTGCTCTTCTTGGTTGCTCTGATGATTCTCAAGCCAAAAGGGTTCGCGTTCTTGAGCTTTCCCGAAGGCAATTTTCTCTTTCCTTTGTTTTTTTTTTCTTCAATCCTCATTTTCATTTTTTTAATTTTACCCAAAAAGGAAAAATTATTAATCACTTTATTATGTTATCTTTGTTGCTTCATGTCATGACGTGGGTTTGTTAATGGTTTTTCTTTTAATATTTCAGTTCATCTTCTCCTCAGTTCATCTTGTAGAACAATAATATTAGAAGAGTTACTTGAAACTTTGAGTTTGGTTCTTAAAATATATAAATTATAAATTTTTATTTTGAAAATAATAAAAATAATTATCATATCATTGTTTTTATAAATTTAATTAATACAAGGATTGGTTTGGAATTGTTAATATTTTTAAGTGAGAGTGGTTTCTAGTCGTTTAAAATACTTATTAAGATATTTAAAAATAATAATTTAAAAGATGCTTTTATTTTTAAATTTTAAGAAGATTTATTAATACTTTTACGAGTATCAAATAAGTACTTCTGTATGTATGTTCTTTTCATAAAATGATTACTCAAAATCACCTTTTATTTTCTGTCCAATTAAATATTTATCTTAAAATCATAAACTACTAAATTATAAACATCTTTTAATAACATCATATCCAGCCAAGTCTATTATTTTGATAACTAATTAGTAATCATATAATTATAGGTGACATATTATTATAATTTAAATTAATATTATAATTATTAATAATAATTTTATTTAATAACAAAAATATATAAATATAATTAAATATATTATGTTTTATAGAATTTTTAACAGAAGATATATTTTGTTAAATATAAATATAAATAATTATAAAACATTAATAAAAATAAGAGAATGGTAGAATCAATAATATATATAGATGAATATAAAATGTTAAATTTATTTCTCTCATTAATAATACAAATATCCATAATTCTTTAAGTATATAAACTTTTTTCATGTTTTGATGGTATAGTCGATAAGATTGTATTAGTTTTTGGTTAAATTTTAAAATTTAATTCTTAACTCAAATTTTATATTTAAAATGTAAAAAATTCATTAATTGTTAGAATAATTACCGATTCATATAAAATAATATTAGATGATAATATAAGTAATTATAGTGTGAAATAACCAACGGTAGACATTGGATACCACATCAGTGTTCACATCTCCATGATTGAAAGTTAAAGAAGAGAAAGGACAGTATTTGATTATTGACGTATGATCAGAAGGGAGATGGATACCCATGATAAGACCTTTGGTGTCATTTCTCTTCTTTGATGCTAAGTTCTAATTATTCCATCAAAATCTAATCTGGACCCTAAAAGATTAAAAAGAAAATGAACCGTTAAGAACGTATAGATTTTATATATTATAATTAAATAATAATAATAATAATTAATGTTATATTTTTTATTAAATATAATTATATTTATTAAAAATATTATAATATATTGTTTATATTTTATAATATTATAACAAATTTATAATAAATGGAATTTCCATCAAGTTGATCTCATCTCTACTCAGTTTTTGACTCCTTGTTGTGATGGAATAATTATTTCATTGCATCATACTTATAAATATAATAAATCAATCGCATATAAAAGTCTTCAACTTGGACTTATCTATTATTTAATTATAGTAGTTATATTCTAATTTGTATTAGTTGTGATTATGTCACACACAAGGGACCCATCTTTAGGGATTTATAACTGATTATGAAAAAATATAGTTAGAAATGTTAATAGGCACTTATCATTATTAACCAAAACCATGCGGGACATGGGCTTATGATTGTGGGAGATTTGATGCTATAACTAAAAAAAAGTTTAGAAACTTCAAAAATGAAAGTTTAAGAATAGGATACCTATTAGCAATTGCTTATACGGTCAATTTTGATACGAATTAAAATTAACACCGTTACAAGTTTGTAGTAGAATTTTGATTAAATTATATGATTGTAATGATCTAAAATCTCATTTTTATCTTTTTATATTTAATTTTTTTTACAGATTAAAACATCGGGGTCCAGATTGGAGTGGATTGTATCAATATGGGGATTGTTACTTGGCTCATCAACGTCTTGCTATAATCGATCATGCTTCTGGTGATCAACCTCTTTTCAATGAAGATAAAACAATTGTTGTCACGGTATTTAGATAAACTTTTCTTAATTTTACACTTGCATTTATTTTTAAGCAATGGGTTATATAAATCTTTTATATTAGGTCATTAGTATCATTTTACTTTAGATTAAAAGTTGTGTCATTTAGTTTAATTATTTTTAAAAAAATCACACAATATATTATTTTAATATATTTTTATTAAATTATTTTTATATCAAATGGTTAAAATAATAATAAATATTTAGTAAAAATAAATGTTAAATGTTAAATTTAATATAAAAATATTTTAAGAAAAAATTAACAATAATAACATTCCAATAAAAAATTATTTAAAAACTATTTTAATTAAAAAAATTAAAATAAATATTTTATGAATTTTTTTAATATTAATTGCATCTTATTATTGTCAAAAACTCATATTTTAATAAAGTTTTAATCGTTTATTAGAAAAATAATATTTTATTATAAAATATATTAAAACAATATAGTGTATCCTTAATTGATTTTTTTTCAAAATTAAAAAATTAAATGACACTATTTATAAGAAACCTTATAACATTTTTCTCACTTTTGTTGACTAGGATTAGGCTTTGTAATACATGGTATCCTAAGGTTAGATATTAATTTCATATGTTCTTAGGTGAACGGTGAGATATATAACCATGAAGAGTTGAGGAAGAAGTTGTCTCATCACAAGTTTAGAACTGGTAGTGACTGCGATGTCATTGCACATTTGGTTAGTTATATTTATCAAATTTTTATTACGAGTGAAAGGTTCATAGCAAACATATATATCAAATTTGTTTATATTTTTTAATCTCTTAAATAGTATGAGGAATATGGGGAAGATTTTGTGGACATGCTCGATGGAATTTTTGCATTTGTGCTACTTGATACTCGTGACAATAGCTTCATAGTTGCTCGAGATGCCATTGGAGTGACTTCCCTCTATATTGGTTGGGGACTTGATGGTAATAGATGGCTTTATCTTCAATTTTATATTTTGGGTTTAGGGTATTTTTCATTTAATTTCATAATTATGTTAATTTGTTTTTTTAAGGCTCAATTTGGATATCATCCGAACTAAAAGGTTTGAATGATGATTGTGAACACTTTGAAATCTTCCCACCCGGTCACTTATACTCAAGCAAAGTAGGTGGAATGAGGCGTTGGTACAACCCTGTATGGTTTTCTGAGACAATTCCCTCAGCTCCTTATGACCCTTTAGCTTTGAGAAAGGCTTTCGAGAATGTAAGATTTTTATAAATTTTAGGAAATGAGATTCATTCGTCAAATATATAATAGGTAATACGTTATATCTTTGAACTTATTTTGTAAAATGAAAATATTTATAGGCTGTGATTAAAAGGCTGATGACTGATGTGCCTTTTGGAGTTTTACTCTCTGGTGGCTTAGATTCATCTTTAGTTGCCTCAATTACGGCTAGGCACTTGGCCAGTACCAAAGTGGCAAAACAATGGGGCACTCAACTTCACTCTTTTTGTGTTGGTTTAGAGGTGAGCCTTATGAATTCATTTGTATTAAACCCTTATTAATCAAGTGTGCTTTTAAGTTTGGTTAAATTTGGTCCAAACTACTCTTCTTTTTTATGTATAGACTTATTTACAAATTATGTACTACTATCTCTAAAACACATTATTTATATCATACACTAAATTTTGTTGTTATTGTTACTAAGTTCAAGATATTTCTTAAATGATTTTTTTAATAAGGCTATATATGTGAAACAGGGTTCACCAGATTTGAAGGCTGCAAAAGAAGTTGCAAAGTATTTAGGAACAGTTCACCATGAATTCCACTTTACTGTTCAAGTATGACTTTCACATCAATGTGTTTTATGTGCGTTGAATTTCAATTCCATTGTAAACAAGATTGGTAAGCTATTTTCTCTGTTATGATAACAGGATGGAATTGATGCTATTGAAGATGTGATCTACCACGTAGAAACTTATGATGTCACCACAATCAGAGCTAGTACACCGATGTTTCTTATGTCGCGTAAGATCAAGTCACTTGGTGTTAAGATGGTTATGTCAGGTGAAGGATCTGATGAGATTTTTGGAGGATATTTGTATTTCCACAAGGCTCCTAACAAGAAAGAGTTCCATGAAGAAACTTGTCACAAGGTGATGGGTTATTTTTACTATAAAGTAGTTGTACCGCATATATGGATAAAGAGAAGGCAAGTAACTTTCTATTCTTTGTGCAGATTAAAGCATTGTATTTGTATGACTGCCTTAGGGCAAATAAATCTACATCAGCATGGGGTTTGGAAGCTCGAGTTCCATTTTTAGACAAAGAATTTATCAATGTTGCAATGAATATTGATCCGGAGTATAAAAAGGTATGACTTCAAGCTATTAAGTAGTCGAAGTATTAAATATGGATTTTCATTATTATTCATTATTTTTGTTTTTTTATTTCTTTAGATAAAACGTGATGAAGGGAGAATTGAGAAATGGGTGCTTAGGAAGGCCTTTGATGACGAGGAACGTCCTTATTTACCAAAGGTATGACATTTTTACCATATTGATAGTTTTTATTAAGATATGCATGGAACTATTCATATTTAACTCATGCATAAACTACTTTTTTCTTTTGTTCAACAGCATATTCTGTACCGACAGAAGGAACAATTCAGTGACGGAGTTGGTTATAATTGGATTGATGGCCTCAAAGCACATGCTGCTAAACATGTAAATAATTATATATTCCTTTGTAGTACGATTTGATGTATGAAAAAACAATTAATTTGATAAATATATTTCTTTATTTTCTTCCAAAAATTATAGGTGACTGATAAGATGATATGTAATGCTGCTCATATTTTCCCTCACAACACTCCAAACACAAAGGAAGGCTACTACTATAGGATGATATTTGAGCGATTCTATCCTCAGGTAATTACACTATGGTTCGTTCATAGAACAAACAATGTCATTTTTTGATTGATGGTACAAAAAAAATTTATATGTTAACTTCTATCATTTATTATTACAGAACTCAGCTAGGTTGACTGTACCGGGTGGAGCAAGTGTGGCATGTAGTACAGCCAAGGCTGTCGAGTGGGATTCATCATGGTCGAAGAACCTTGATCCTTCTGGAAGGGCTGCACTAGGAGTTCATCTTTCAGCTTATGACAACCAAGTTCCTAGTGCAGTATTGCAGCCAAAGATCATTAGCAATGTACCTCAGATTATTGTGAATGCTTCAGGACTGGAAATCCGAAGCTAGTAAGTCTATCTGCATTATTATAGTATTTATATGCCCATTATAAAGGAGGCTAGAGCTCTATAACAATGAAGTGTATGTCCGAGGGGATCTTATATTTACATCCCCAAGTCAATAACTTGATTGATGCATAGCTTATAAAATGTATGTAAAAGTTGAGAAAGTATTCTCCTTTGTCAATAATATTGTATGTATGCCTTTCAATACAGGTTATTCAAGCGTGCTACCAATATATGGTAGTTGTTTATGCTTGACTTTTGATTATTTCTCTCTCTTTTTTTAACTCTAGCATATTTCTTTGGATGGTGGATTGCATTTTTTTTTTTTTACAAAATACTGGCAAAAGAAAATTAATCAGGGGTGGGCAGGAGTATGTAATATGGGCATCAAAATCCAAAATCAAAACATGAAGTACATATATGTGGCTGCTGGGATTCGAGCCCAGGTCTCCACGGCCACAACGTGGAATTCTTACCACTAAACTACAGCCACTTTGGTGTTTGAAAGCTTCAAAAGTTAGTAATATATGAAATAATACAGTAAAATTCATGAGCTTTGCACAGTTGCATTTCAATACAAATTAAATCATGTCATACAAACTTATCAAGTTGTATTTTAATAAAATTACTTGCTCATAAATCATTACTTTGTATAAATTACTTGCTACTGTATAAAAAGTGTATAATTTATTATTGTTATTTGTCAAAAGTAACATAAACCAGTTTAATAACTTAAGTTTCAACAAACAATAAGAGCATACATAATTTACTTAAGAAAAGCTCTTTTCGTTGTGTATTAATTTTGAGGTTAAATAAGAGTCATAATCTCCAACTTTCATCAATATTACTCTTCAGTCAATAACTTTTGCGAATAGTCCCTAATTTTTAATTTTAACAAATTTAGTGCAACAAGAGACTCATTATTTTAAAATTCTTTAAAAAAAAACAACAAAATTATGAAAGAAGAAAAATAATTTTAACACGTTAATTCTATGTTACAATGAAATTTCAACTAATCTTTTAAATATAAACTAAATTTGTATAACTTACGGACAAAAAAAAAAGAAGCAGCAGGAAGTCAAAGCATAAAATTGAAAAAGTTAAGACCATAATTGTTGTTCAACCTAATTACTATTTCCCTTGAGTTCAACGAAAAGGGACCCCAAAAAAAATTCCTTTTTTTTTGGGTAAGAGATGGAAGTAAATTAGGAATGTTAATTTCTACTAAAAAATTAACAATTTACAACTTGCTTCACAAATGGTATAAATCCTGTTACTGTTAAGAAACTAGAAAAAGATCAAAACAACAAGGCAGTATAGAGAAGATGGTTCCAAGTATCAGGTAAACCAGGAAGACACCAGTGACTACAATCAGCTGAACGGTCAGGATTAGCTTTCTGAGTAGGGCTCAAATCACCACTATAAATTGAAGGGTGACAATCCTTTCTAAGCTTTGAAAGCAAAGTTATGTCAAGCAAATAAGCAGGGCTGTGCATTTCTCTAATCACACTGTCCATCACCCTTGTTATCTCTGGATATGCCTCAGCTCCATATGTTGTTCTAGTCATTGGTTCTGTTTCTCTGTAGCAATTCTTTGAGCTGCTGCTTGTTTCTCCCACATTCCATTCACTTGGGCTGTCAATTTTATTTTCATTATGTCATTTTCTAATGCAAAGCTATTAATATTTGCTCAAATATCATAGATACATAATTAACATTACCAACTCTTTTTTTTATGAAGTAACTGTGTTGTTAAACAGATAAAAATACTGCGACGTAATGCATACGAAAATGGACCATCCAAACGATCGACTCACATACATTATATATCATTGGCATCAAAAGAATTGTCATTGATATATCAGTGTCTTTTATAATATTGAAATTCTAGCTTTTGCGCCAACATGGCAGGTAAAAGCTGTCATATGATGGTCACTTTCTCAACATCGTTATGTTTGAAAGCTAATGATCTTTTATCAATAGCAAATTTACATTTGTCCCAATTTATCAAAGTGAGATAATGAGACAATAAGTGAGATTTAAAGAGGATACTCAATGGTATTGTAATAATTACACGGAGAAGAGCATCAGTACTCTAGCACATTAGTCCCATAAATTTCAAATATAACATTTTAATTCTGAAAAAAATGTGCACTTAGTCTTAAAATGATGTAATTTAGTCCTTAAAAAATGCACATAAAGCGCTCTAGTTTAAAGTAATAGGGCTATAACACTTCTATGTCCCTCACCCATAATCAAAATACTAATTCTAGAGAGAAGACCTAAGGCTTGGTATGTGAACCTAAAAAATCTACCATACAACATTTTTATATGTACTCCTCTCACATAACGTAGGAACCACTTTTGATATGTGGTACCCACGTAGTGTTTATGAGATAAGAGTACATGCAAGTTTTATAAGTGTTATTTACTACTTTAGTATGTCAAGGTGGTATCCCAAGTCAATCAAATTGTTAGATTATCTAGAAGTTTGATTTTTAAGAAAACATTTACACTTATCTAGTACATGAGTTTGAAAAACACATTAATGATACAATACTTTCAGAACAATGTATAATTTTTCCTTAGCCTAAGGGTGAAGCTTGACCAAATTGCCTTAGATACAACTTGGTACGGTATGGATCAGAATTTTTGGTGCTTTGAGCATAACAGTCTTGGAATCCATGTCCTCCAATAATGAAGACTCAACTCAATTACTTGAGAGAGAGAGAGAGAGAGGAGGGGGGGAATAAAGTAACTCACTTGTAATGTGTAGGAGAAATAGAAAGAAAAAAGACTGAAGTTGTACTTCTATCAATATTGGCATCAACCCAATTGGCCCAGGTGTTTAGACCTTTCTCCATTGCAGCAATTCTATCCATATCTTGGAAATATTTTCCTCCTGCTTCCATGTAATCCCACCTAGACAATTATCACATACAAAAATTAAGAATAGCGTTAAACAACATTTTTATTATTAAATGTGTGCTTCAAAAAAAGAAAAAGATTTTGCTTTTCATGGAAGAATCACTAATTATGCAATTCTTTCTTAAAAAAAATTAATTTTAAAATCGTTTTAAACCAAAATCACTTTTTAACAAAAACAAAAGCAAATAAACATAGAATAGTTCAAAACATATAAATTTGGTTACCCTTGGAGGGCTCCATTGTGATTCCACCAATGACCAGTGTTAAACGACAAGACATCTGCTGCTCTCCAAGCATTGCCGTTTCCATTGATGTCGTCAAGCTTCAATATTCTCTTCCCTTGAACCACATCTATGTCTACAAGATATGGAGCTTTGTAATACGAGATGGTCACACCATAGTCCTGCAACCATGTAACCAAAACCCATAATCAAAGGCTAGTGCTTTATGAGCTGGATATCAACATAGTTAATCACACAACACAACGCTGTCGTTTGATTATTTGATTGTGATAGCTCGTTCACTTTTGAACAGTGAACACGAGGTGGTGTTTACTGTTCATAGTCAAGCACTAAATGGCCAAGAAAAATTAGAAAGTAATGGAGGACAGCACTTTTGGTCCCTCAAAAAACAAATTTCTAAATCTATTATTTTAATTTTTAAGTATTTTATATTATTCTTCTCCCTTTCTTCTCACCTTTAAGATTTGTAAAAGAAAAATGTAAGCTTTGTTTTAGTAAGATCATAATTAAATTTCAGTGTCAAACAACAAAAAATTAAAATCTCATCTTTTACGACTATAGATCTTATTGTTTGTAACTCAGTTGAAAGTGATTTCAGAAAGACGCGATTTCCAATTTAACGATTGGTACTAAAACATATTTATTTTTACTTCTTTTGTTATTAGAAGTGATTTTCAAAGTAAAAACAAACAAACCCTAATAATGTTCTGTTTCTGAAAGCAGAAAACAGGAAGGGTAGGGAAAGGTTTACTATTTTGGCAGAAGAGTAACTTTTGAAATAAGTTTTACCAAAACAAGTTAACACAAGTTCTTCTATTGTTTTCCACAAATAAGAATCAAACCACACCCATTTTCTTATTATTAGAGATTTTAAGAATAGAACTCAATCACTTACCAGGAACTTAAATGTTGAGAAGGGTTCACCTCTGACCATTTGTGTTTGTGAGGTAGGAGCCGAAGCAAAAACCATACAAATCAAAGAAATCCACTGATTCCTTCCAAATGAATCTCCAACAAACATTATAGTTTTCCCTTTCATTTTCTGCAAAAACCCAACCCCATTGAACCTACCAAAAAAATGCTACAATAAAAATCAGAACTTTTTAACCTTTAAACCCAAATTACCAAAAACAAGATATTGGCACAAAGTTCTTAGTTCTTAGTTCTTACCTTGGAAGCTCACAATTTAGAGGCCTCCAACGATATTTCAAATACTCTGAATCTGGTCGTCCGTACAACTGACAATTGAATTGAGCGTCAATAAATGGACATTGAGAATATTGGTACATTGGGTAAGAATCATCTTGAACCCAAGTGCCTGAAAACAATGCACAAGTGCTTCCATTGGCTTGATACATGGGTGTTCTTGTATGGTGTTTATTGTTATAGTGGTGCTTCAAGCTCAATATCAAAGCTGAAGAAGCTAAGTGAAATCGAACCAAAAGGAAGAATAGTGTTGTTAAAAATGACCCAGAAAAGGAAATGGAAGATTTAGAGTAGAAAAGAGACATCTGAAATGTTTTTTCTTTGTGGGTTTTGAAAAAAAAGATAAATAGAGAAGTAAAAGAGTGAGATTCAAGAACAGAGAAGGGAAAGATTTGGTACTGTCTTTAGTTATTAAAAAAATGGGTTTGGGATATTTGTTCTGGAAAGTGACGGTGAGTTTAAGCTTTAAAATGATTCATGAGATTGATTTGGATTCGACCTTTGAATTGAGACACCGGAAGAATTATTGCTTTCATATGAATTCAACTTGTCTGCAAGTGTTTTTTTTTTGTCTGCAAGGGTGATTTAAAATATCTTATCAAAATGTCATTTTTATAAAAATATTAAAGAAATTTTTATTGTTGATAAAATTTTAAAATAATTATAAAAAATTTATCAAAAATATGAATTTTTTATAAAACATCAAAATAATATATTACATATATTTTAAATTATTTTTTATTTAACATGTATAAAATATTTATATTAATTAATAATTTCATCAATTAATTAAAATATTATATAATAAAATATATTTTTTTGATAAATATTATAAAATAAGTAATTAAAATGTTAAAATAATTAAATAAATTATTTTTTTATAATTATTATAAATAAATAAATTTAAATAATATAAAAATAATTTTAATTGATTATCTGTTTTTAAAAATAATCTGTGTATATTAAACATCTTATCAATAAAAAAAGAATACATGTATTTTCTTATGTAAAAAAATATTAAATTAAAATGATTGCTCATAAATAAAAAATATAAAAAAATTAAGAATTAATATTTTTGATATTTTATCCAAAAAATATATTCGAATGACATTTAAGAGATAACGATATTTAATTGACATTTTAACCACATTTTCAATAATTTTACGATAATTTAATTAAAATATAAAAATATTACATTTCGATATTAAAATGTATAAAAAAAGATATTATCGTTACAATATTTACGATATTGTGGAAATTTGTATTCTTGTATGAATATACTAGTTCTACAAAATGGATGTTTGATGGAATATATCTCTTCAAATGATTTAGCATAACAAAATTGAGAATAATAATGGTATTTTCAACTAACATTAAAAGTAGCATATTTAGTAAGAAAAAAATAATTAAAATGTAGTTAAAATTTTATATATATATATTAAAAATACTAAAATAATTATAAATTTTATTAATTTAAGGTTTAATATTTAGATTTTATGGTTTTCATGTTAGAAATAGTTTTAAATTTTATGATTTAAGATTTAGAATTTATTGTTTATGTCTTAAAGAGTTTTAAAGTTTATGATTTAAGGTTTAAATTTAAGATTTATGATTTTAAATTTAGAGTTTAATGTTTATTGATCAATAAAAAGATATTATTAATAAATTAATATTTTTTATTTAAAATATATATTTTAATTATTTACTTTTTATTATTATCTATGTTATTATAAATAACAAATATATAAATATAGAACTCAAAAATAAAAGTATAAGAATGTGGCCATAGCCCACTAGGGTTGCACATGGTTTTGAGATTGTGCGTTAAAATGTGACGATATATTTGTAATTTGTACTAGTATATACGTAAAAGTGATTATAGATTAACATATAATCATTTTTTATATTTTTTATTTTTGTTTTTTTAGTTATAATTTATTTAAATTAAAATAATTTTTATCTAATGTAACAAAAAAATCAAAAAATTAAAATATAAATTAAAATTATTGTAAGATTATTTTTTAATAACAATAAAATAAAAATATTTAAAAAATATAATAAGATATAAGTATTACTTTATAATAAAAATAAGATTTTTTTTGAAGATGAGCATCTATTTTGTTATATTTTATATTATTAAAATATTTTATCCCACTACAATTAATTTAAGCATTGTTATTACTTTTAATCGTTTTGAATATTATTTGTTCTTTTTTGTAAAAGATAACAACATGTGGTGGCGAGCCACGTGAGGGGCTAGATCATTTAATATTGTCCAAAATTTATTAGCTTTTAGCCCATTTATAATTTTTTTTCTTTATTTTTGATAAAATTTAAATTGGTGCTTTAATCGCATTATTCTTATATCTTTAAACATTATGTTATTTTAGGTAAATCTTAATTATTTTATTTTATTTTATTTTTTATTTTGTAAAATTTTTTGAGATATTTTTATCTTCAAATATTTACTTATAAAGTTACTACTAGTAAGTTTTATTTTAATTTAACTTAAATTTTATCAACAAAAATATCATAAAAATTTAATAAGAAATGATTAAAACATCCAAAATGTAATATTAATTTGACTAAAGTGTATTAACTTTAAGAAATGTAACTAATGTATCAAATTTATGAAAATAAACTACCAATAATGTCACGTTACCTATTCATTATTTAGTAAACAATTATAACTTATTGTTTATAATATTTGAGTATTAGAAAATGACTACTCTCATTTTACAATAAAACTAATTTTTAATGTAAAATGATTTGAAGTATTTTTATTTTATCGATTTAAGTATTATTATATTCTTTATTTAAATGAATAAAATATATTTTTTCTCAAAAGAAACTCATACATTGGTAAATAAAACTTAAATTTTAAAATTTCATATATTTAAACGAGCTTGTTGTTGCTTAGTTATGACTCGTTATCTCTATTTTATAGATTTAATATTTAATATTTAATATATTAAAATATGCATAATTTAATATCGTATAAATTTTTTTATGCATATGCCACTCGTCACATGTATCATACATGTCAAATTAGTCAAGGTCATTCGGTGGAATTTAAAGAATAAAAATAAAGAAATACCAAAAATAATTTAACGACTTAAATGAATGGAGAAGGCACTTCATCTTTTATATTTTAGTTCGTAAAAACTTTATTTAATGTTTGAAATATTAACTATCAATTAATTGAATAATATTTATCATTTTTTTATTTAATTAAAATTATTATATTTTGTTATTGTAATACCTATAGTCCTTTATGTCATTTATGGCTTATTGTGTATAAAACATAGATTTTATTTATTTTACTTAGTGTATCTGTCTTTTCTGTATAAGATTGGTTATTGATAATTAGTTATGTGCGTGGGCACACACACATATTTAGGCATACTTTATATGTAAGTATGTTTACATACACTATAATGTTGGTTTTTGTAGTGCGTCATGCTTTCTCGTTGACATTTTCAATTACATTTTTGTTTTATTTTGGGTACGGATATTTATAAAAATTACTTGACAATTTTGGAAATGAAAAATGAGATTTTTTTGGCATCTCAACGAAGCCCTTATTGGACCCTTGACAAGGTGATCGATGATCGTAGTCGTGAGTTTGGGTGACTTCTATAAATACCATTTTCTTTATGTCTGGTATCTAGAAAAGTTGTAGTGGATCTCTATCAAATTGACATCTCATTTTCTGTTTCTATATCATTATTATCTTGAGTGTTGTTCGATATTAATGATTAATGACTATGTAAGCAAAATTGTGCTCTTAAGTGGTGGGTACTCGATGATGTCTTTGTAAGTGGGTTTTATGTGAAGAGCGTATGTGGCTATGGGTCGTGTGTTGACTGGTAGTTGCAAAGATGCAACCTTTTTTTAGATGAAGAGTCTATATAGCAGTGAGCCATATATCAGTTGATAGTTGCTATGATGCAACTTTCTAAAATCATTGGTTGTGTATGGTACGTGGTTGATTGTGTGTCCCACGTATATGATTTGTCATTCGTGGTTGAATGTGTTTCCCACTGTGGTATTAGCTACTCGACATTAAGGGTGGTCTTCATGTTTAAATGTTCACTTTATTGATCGTTAGTTACTGATCACACCACACTACGTGTTGTTTAATTTGGAGGAAAGTTAGGTTCGTATATCAGATCAGATTGTTGTGAAGGTAGTAAGCAAGGACAACAATAGACAGTTCAAACAGTGGTTCCAATTGATAGAGGTAATATTGGTTTTATTTCTATCAGGGTTGTAATTATTTTATTATTTAATGAATTTATTTGTTGTCGAGTAGTTAACATAAGCAACACGATGATGTTTTCACATAAGTAGGGGTTTTATGTTTATTTACCTCATTATTTGGTGTTATGCATGCTTTATTATTTGATTAGTATAACTTGAGTTTAAATTATATATGTTTCTAAGTATTAAGGTTTAAATTATAATTAGAAAGTCTTTAATATTTTTTGCTTACTTTCTGATTACTGATAATATATCTAATGCGTATTTACTATATGTTTGTGATTATTTGTGATATTATTATGATTATTAGTTAGATGTTTATTTATCTCTTGGTTGCATGTTTGAGATGAGTTTTTAAGGAATTAGTATCTTTTTAACCTAATTGTGTATCGAGTCTTGGACTCCTTCAATGTTGTTATACATGATCAATTTAAAATTTAGTATAATCTGAGTTTTTATTATGTATGAGTAAACATATTAGATGTGAACTTTGATTAAAAACTTTTTTATTATACGTTGTCACATGTTTTTTTCATTTCTGTATAACATGTTTATACCTTTTTGTATATTGTTTTTAACGTATTAAATTAATCTATATGATTTCTAATTATTTATTAATTCAAGAGACCCGACGAAGACAATAGAATGACATTATCATGAAATAAATAAATAAATAAAAAAGCTAATTGTAACATGAATTTTTGGTTAATCTGGGCTAACACATCATTATTAATCCAAAATTAATAAATAATTTTTTGAATAAAGAATACGTGCTAGTTACTTATGAACATAATAAAATTACTTTAGTTTCACCTTTTCATTAAAGAAGACAAATCTTAGCAAATCAAAGGCTCTGTGCTTTCCTTTTAACTCATATAACTAGAACAGAATACACGAGCTTTCATATTTGCTTTTTCCTTAGTTAAAAATCAATATGCCAACTGACAAACTCCTTGACAAAAATTTTAATATTACACTTTTGCGTACATATCCTTTATATCATGCCATTAACATATTATTTTGAACATTGAAGAAGTAATTCACTTTTAGATGATATTAACATGTAATACAAGTTAAATTATATGCTTGCAAATATGTATATATTTATGTTTCCTTAATATTTCTCACATCTTTAATCATCAATAATTACAATACAAATGCAAATTCTTTTAACTAATTCGTCTCTTTTGAAAATATGCCCTTCTAGGTAATTTTAAAATGAGTGCAACTACATGCATCCACATTTCTTCAAAGTTAGCCCACATGAAATTAACAAAACATCTACAATGTGGCATAAACAATAAAGTGAGCTAATTTAATCGTGCTCTTTTAAAAAAAAAATCATGTTCTCAGATCTTTTTCTTTTTAAAAGGTGGATATGTCTGATTTTGTTTTGATAGCATGTATCATTCCGTTAAGACGACTGATATACAGTCTCTTATGGTGGTGTCAAATAAAAGCCTAAAGAAATATAGAAAAATAAAGTATAAAGCTATTATAGGAAATCCAAATATATTTCTTACTATATCCACTTTTACTATAAAAAGTTTCCAAACAAGCACCGACAGGATCAACATTTGGACCCTTTTTTTTTTTTTTTTTTTACTTAAGACGAGAAGCTAACTAATTTTTTCATCAGAGTCGAGTCTAACCTCAAAGGATTTTAATAATAAAAATAAAACTAAGAGCAAATTAAATTACAAATATTTTTTTAAGTATAATATTTATAAAATTATAGACAATTACATATCCGTATCTTAAATGTGTTTTAATACAATAATTTGATAAAATTTAATAATTTAAACATATTTTTATTAAATTAATATTATTTTTTAAAGTATAATATTTATTTAGTATATAAATCCTAAATGATAGTAACAAGTTGACTAGTATATTTTCTAGTAGAGTAATTGGTAAAGAGAATAAGATGCGAGTTATTGAGATGGGGAAAAAAAGGGGCTGGCTAAGCAACAATAAGACATTTTCTGTTAGAGGAAAAAAACAAAACAACAAATAAGACTGTGTAAGTGTGACCAACGTATAATAAAATAAAAACAAGTCAGTAGGTTAACAATATCATGCACAATATAAATGAAGAGTAAATAGATTTGCATCACAAACAAGTTGCACAATCTCTCATCTATGAAACAACATGGTCTAACAAAATTCTGCAACTCTAAGATCCCAAAATATTATGATTATTCAAAATAAATACCTGACATGAAATGAAATTCTACATACAGCATAATCTAATCCAAGCGTGAAAGAAAAAAATAAAGTATACATCAAGCTTGAAATATAATTTATATATCATACCCTACACCGAAAAGAGTCCATACCTCACACCAGGTTGTTCGTTATAGTCTGTGCAAAAGAGTCCATGCATGTATGTTCAACAACGTAGTCAAAACAATTGCATTCACAATTCTTCTACCCTTATCATAGCATCCACATCCACATAAATAACTACAAATTATACTCTATTGTATTGTATGGCTTCTACTTCCGCTTCCGCACTTGATTTTTCTTTTCCTCTTATAGTACCTTAATGGGACACGATCATCTATTACATCAAGCTCCCTCTCTACAATGTGATCATCCAAGGAGCATTCGGTATTGGTTTGACGACTACGCTCAAGATGGTGTGTTTGCTTCACCTACAGAAAGATCAAAACATATAGAATATTGTTACAGCATTTGTAAAGGAAAAATTAAAATCAGATTGACAAAAGAAATAGAAAGTATTATCAAGAGTCGAGATGGAACTACAATCAAGATTTAGAGAGAGAGAGAGAGAGAGTACCTCAACACCCGTAGCAGTCAGCCTGCTGAACACATATTTGTCATTACCTGCAGAAATTCTGTCAAGAGTTCACAATGATCATTGGCATTACAGCCACTATATCCAAGTATAAAGAAAATCTTAAACATGAGAAAAGACTGCAGACAAACGAGACAAGTTGCTCATATAAGTATAAATACTCCAAAAGATTCAAGATTTTCAGTAGTGGAGGTTCATATTTCAGTTAAAAATTTAATGTAGCATGTTAAAACTATTGGGAAAAAATGTATGGTTACAAAGAAATAAATTTCACACACCCAGGATAATTTCCCAAATCAAAATAGAACAAAAATGACACCAATATTTTACGTGGAAAAACCTTTTAAAATGAAAGTAACAACCACGAGACCCGTAGGCCACTTGAACTTCCACTATAACAAGATGAGATTACACACTTCACCTTTAGGTGGATCTTTCAAAAAAATATAACAAATATATATCTTCAATTTGTGGGTAAAACTTCACAAATTAGCTATCTTAGTTTTTCTTTTCAAAAGCTCTCTCAGAAAAACTCTCTCAGTTTTCTTTTCCTCCGCTTCTGATCTGTTAATTTTAAGATTGAAGCTAAGGCTTTAAAAAGCCAAAAACTCCATTCTTTACGCATGAATAGATGGAGACAAATGGTAGAAACTTTTGACTTTTTTTTTTCTTCTTCTTTCGGCGCCACCCACTTTTGAATGTTTCCTTTCCTCCTTTTTATTTTCTTTGCAGTTGGCCCACATTAGTTGGACCAACAAATCTCCCCCTCTACCTTATGTGGGATAGGGTTCTTTCACACCTGCAATTTTTCTACAGATAATAAGTTTTTCTCTAGTTACAGTCTTTGTCATCATATCTGCCCCGTTATCATTGATGTGAACCTTCTCAACTTGCAGTAGTTTATGTTCCAACACATCACGAATCCAATGATACCTTATGTCGATGTGTTTGGACCTTGAGTGGAAGGTTGAGTTCTTGCTAAGGTGAATTGCACTTTGACTATCGCAATAAAGAACATAGTTTTCTTGGTCCTGATGCAATTCTTGTAGAAACTTTCTCATCCACAGGATCTCCTTACAACCTTCAGTAATTGCAATGTACTCTGCTTCTGTGGTACTTAAGGCAATACACTTTTGTAATCGTGATTGTCATGAAACAGCTCCCCTTCCAAATGTTATTAGGTACCCAGATATAAATTATCTCGTATCTACGTCACCAGTCATATCTAAATATGTATATCCTTCTAATACAGGTTTATTATTACCAAAGCATAAACAATGACTGGAGGTTCCTCTGAGATACCTGAGTATCCATTTGACAGCTGCCCTTTCCAGGATTTGATAGGAATCGGCTCACAACACCAATAACATGTGCAATGTCTGGTCTGGTGCATACCATAGCGTACATTAGATTGCCAACTGCCGATGCATAAGACACCTTGCTCATCTCTGATTTCTCCTCCTCACTTGAGCATTGACTCACATTAAGTTTGAAATGGCTTGCAAGTGGACAACTAACATGTTTAGCTTTGCTTATGTTGAATCTTTCAAGAACTTTTTCAACATACTATTTTTGAGAAAGCTAGATCTTTTGCTTTTGCATGTTGCGGGTAATCGTCATGCCAAGAATTTGCTTGGTAGGTCCAAAGTCCTTCATTGCAAAGGACTTGCTCAAATCCTTCTTTAACTTGTTAATCTTGTAAATATTTTGACCCACAATTAACATATCATCAACATAAAACAAAAGAATAATAAAATCACCATCAGAGAATTTCTTGATGAAGACGCAGTGATTAGCCGTCATTCTGTTGTATTCATTTTTCTCCATGAATGAGTCGAACTTTTTGTACCACTGCCTTGGTGCTTGCTTCAGACCATACAAGCTTTTCTTTAGTTTGCATACCAACTTCTCTTTGCTTTTGACTTGGAAACCTTTGGGTTGCTCCATATAGATTTCCTCGTCAAGATCACCATGTAAGAATGCAATCTTTACGTCAAGTTGTTCAACCTCCAGATTAAGACTAGCTGCCAAACCAAGAACAACTCGGATTGAAGACATTACTACTAGTGAAAATATTTCATCGAAGTCAACGCCTTTCTTCTACTCAAATCCTTTCACAACCAATCTTACTTTGTACCGTGGTTGCGAGCTACCTTCTTCACTTTCTTCCCCGTGGTAGTTTCATCAGGTCAAATGTGTGGTTCTCATGCAGAGATTTCATTTCTTCATGCATGGCTTTAAACCACTCAGTCTTATGCTGATTAGTGATAGTTTCGTCATAACTCTCTGGTTCTCCCCCTTCAATGAGCATCACATACTCGTTAGGAGAATATATACGACTTGATTGTCGTACTCGGGTGGATCTCCTTGTCTATACTTCTGGTTGGACTTGTTCTGGTTCTGAACTGCCAGCTGGTGGATTGACATCATCAGTATCTGGTGTGACTCCCCCATCATCAGGATTTATTGGTGGAGAGATTGGGTCCAGATTAACTGGAATTTCATCTGACTGTGGTTTCTTGAATTTCTCAAAATCCTCGATTGTTTGGTCTTCAAGAAATACCACGTCTCTATTTCTGACAATCCTTTTGCTAATAGGATCTTAAAGTCTGTAACTAAATTCTTCATGGGCATATCCCATAAAGATGCATTGCTTCGCTTTTCCGTCCAACTTGGATCACTCATCTCTTGGGATGTGAACAAATGCTTTGCAGCCAAATACTTTCAAGTGTTTGTAAGAAACATCTTTCCCCGTCCAAACTATTTCCGGTACGTCGTAGTTCAGTGAAACTGATGGAGAAAGGTTGATTAAATCGACTGCTGTCCTCATTGCCTCCCCCAAAAGGAGTTTGGTAGTTTTGCATTTGAGAGCATACATCTGACTCTTTCACAGATGGTTCTGTTCATTCTCTCTGCGACACCATTGTGTTGAGGTGTCTTTGGTACTGATTTTTCCAACCTGATGCCAAAACTTCTACAGTACTCCTAGAATGGTCCACGATACTCACCACCATTATCTGCACGTACACACTTCAAACGTCTGCTAGTTTCTCTCTCCACTTTTACATGAAACTGCTTGAAAACTTCATGCACTTGATCTTTAGTTTTCAAAGCAAAAGTCCATACTTTTCTAGAATGATCATCAATAAAGGTCACACAATAGTGAGCACCTCCTAATGACTTACAACTCATTGTACAGACATCTGTGTGTATTAAATCTAGAATATTTTCCTTTCTAGATGTTGCGAGACTACGAAATGCAACTCTATATTGTTTTTCCATAATACAATCAACACAAGTTTGCAAGGGTGTACCTTTCATTCCTGGCAAGAGCTCATTTTTGGAAAGAATTCTGAGAGCTTTTTCACTCATGTAGCCGAGTCGCTTATGCCATAGCTCGGTAGGAACTTCTTTCCTTGTGGCAATTACTTCTCCTCTACCCAGTCTGGCTTCTGCGATGTAGAGTGATGTATCTTTCTTGCCTTTAGCTATTACCAAATTGCCTTTGGTGAGCTTCCACTTTCCTTCACCAAAATAATTATTGTATCCATCATCATCAAGCATACCGGTAGAGATTAAATTGAGGCGGATATCAGGAACATGCCTCACATCTTTCAGAAGTAATCTGCATCCAAGATTAGTCTCTAGATAAATATTTTCAATGTCGACAATTTTTGATGCATCATCATTTCCCATCCTCACACGTCCAAAATCACCTTGAGTGTAGGTTGAGAAGAATTCCCATCGTGAGGTGACATGATAAGAAGCGCCTGAGTCAACTACCCAAGTAGTGTCTTGGCATGCAAGATTTGTTGGGAAATAACGCAAATTCCCGATAAGCCAGATTTATGATAAAGCAAGGATAGAAAAATAACACAAAATTTGATAACTAGGAGTTCTACTAATCTGCCGTTTACTGCCTCCTGACCCGCCGCATCTTTTACCGAAAGGGAGAAATTACACAAGGTGTTTACAACACTCACAACTCACAACCCAATTACACCCAAGAAAATTACTCTCAATTTTCTCTCACAAAAGCTTTTCTCTCTAAGCTTTTCTCTCAATTGGAATGAACACTTTGGATGGTTAATTCATTACAATTACACATCTATTTATAGGAAAATTCACTCCTTGAATTACTCCTTAAATTAATGGTTCCTTGAATTGCTCCTAGAATTAAGCTCCATGTTTTACTCCTTGCTTTGTTCCATGTTTTGCTTCCTTGTTTTGTCTCCATGTTTTGCTTCCTTAATTTGCTTCCTTAAATTAAGGAGCTTTATAACAATAATATCTAACAATCTCCCACTCAAGACCGATTTCAATCTGCCTTTCACACCTCGATCAATGCAGTAGCTTTTTCTAGTCTTTATTCTACAGACCAATCAAGTCCGAGCACAACTTCAGCTTGTCAATAATCACCACCTTTGTTAACATATCCGCCGGATTTTCGCTCCCTCGAATCTTCTCCAGTATTAACACATCATCTTCTAATGTAGATCCTAAGTTGATAACGAAGTCCAATATGTTTGGCTTCTAGTAATGAAATGTCAATTCTTTGCCGTTGTATTGCACTTCGACTATCACTACGCAGTAACATTCTTCTCTTGTTCAATCCCAACTCGCTAACAAACCTCAAGCCATATCATCTCTTTACTAGCTTCGCCATCGCTACATACTCACCAGAAGGATGCAGTGACAATTTTCTCAGATTATGGACATCCAACTAACACCGTAGTTCCAACAAGTAAATATATAACCAAATGGTGCTTCTTCTGATCAACTTCACCTCCAAAGTCTCAGCATTCACGTATCCTTGTACTTTTAACTCTCCTTTACTAAAGTACAAACACTTTTCTCGCGTGCTCGCAGATACCTCAAAATCCACTGGATCGCTTCCCCAACGAGTTTTCCCCCGGATTTGACATAACCGCTAACAACTCCCAATCGCACGCCAATGTCTAGTCTCAGACAAACCATCAAGGCTACATCAAACTTCCAATGGTCGAGCATATGAACCTTAGCTACGACCTCTCTCTCTTCCTCTGGTCCGAGGACCGATCCTCGATAAAGGCGAAAATGACTACCGTGCGGCGCTAATCGGCTTGGCATCGCTCATGCTGGAATCCATGCAAAACACGATTGATGTACTCACTCGAGATAACTGCAAGGATCCTTTCTTCTTATTTCGTGGATTTGCATTCCAAGAATCTTTTTTGTCGACCTAAGTCTTTCATGTCAAACTCCCTTTGGACAATTGATGCTTCAATCTTCCGATATCATCCATATCCGAACCTCGCTACTAACATATCATCAACATAAAGTAGTAAAATGATATAACCGGACCTATATCTCTCAAGTAGCAACAATGGTCAAGATTGCACTTCCGGAAACCTTCCTCAGTGTACTTTCTAAGCTATCAAACTTTCCTTCGTACTCATTGTCTCGAGCTTCGTTTCGTGCCATACAAACTCTTCTTAAGTTCCTGCACACCATGTTCTTCTTCCCTCTTTCTCGAGAAACCTTCCGTCGGTACATACGTATATCTCTTCATCTAAATCTCCACGAAGTGAATGCGCCTTCACATCCAACTGCTCAAGACTTAAGATCTTCGATGGCTACAACGCTCAATACCGATCCGATAGTATTAAGCTTCACAACGGAGAAAATGTCGTGTAGTCAACTCCTTCCTTCTTCGTTGGAAAGCCTTTGACAACTAGTGCTTTGTATCTCTCGGGAACCATCACGCTCCTCTCTTCACCCTGCACACCCATTTGTCAGTGGAAGTTGCCTTTCTTTCCCATAGGTAACTCAAATGGGCCTCACGCCCTGGGTCGGAGACGAGAGATTTCATTTCTTCTTTCATACAAGCTCCCACTTGTTGGAATCTCGAGTCCGACAAGCTTCATCATAGCATTCGTTCCCTCCATCACCAAAGAACATATACCATGTATCTTCGTTAGGCATACGAGGTCGGTAAGACCTTCTCAATACTGCGAGCCGGGAAAAGAGGTCAGGCGTGTCGGAATGTCATGGTAATCGTTTTGTCCAACAAGTTCCTCCTCGGGCCGAGGACTTATTACAATTGGTTCTCTTTGGGAAGTATCTCAGACATCATCTCGCACCGCAAATACCGACTCATTCTCGCTTCCGAGGCATCGGGCGTCATTTTACGTACGTCCTTATACATCACCCTTTCGTTGGAAAATCACATCTCTGCTACGGATAACTTTCTTCTTTTCACATCCCAAATGCGTTGTAGCTAAACTCATCCTCACCATATACTTGAACGTGCATTTCTTGATTGGGATCAAGCTTATTCCTACCTCGATCACCGATATGCACAAATGCTACACAAATTAAAAACTTTAGATGCGATAGTTTCACCTCTTTTTTCGCTCCATACCTCCTTTGGTATTCTATGCTCCAATGGAATGTGCCTCGCTGATCAAGTGTTCGCCGTGTCACCGCTTCGCCCAGTAATCGCTCTAGAGACTGACCGTATACGAATGCTTTCCGGCTCTTTCCCGTCAACGTTCGGTTCATACGCTCACCTACACCATCAGGCTGAGGGGCGTGCGCTCGGCATGCTTCTTTCCATTCTCGATCCCACGTCATAGCAAAATTTTTGAATCCTCGTGCCTTTCATATTCACCACCATTATCGGATTCGAGCTTTTGATCTTCAAACCCGTCTCATTTTCCACCATAGCTTTCCATCTTCCGAAAGCCTCAAATACTCGTACTTACGCTTTAGAAAGTAAACCCATACCTTCCGAGAATGATCATCGATGAAAGTCACGGGCATATTGTTTCCCACCAACGGGATGAGATTTGGGGTCGGTCCCCAAACATCCGAAAGTTGAATAAGCTCTAGCTTTTCCTTCTTCGGGGGTTCTACCACTTGTCCGAAAGTTCGACTCTTTGCTTTCCAAGTATACAATCTTCGCACACGTCCATCTCTACAGACCGTAGACACGAAGTTTTCCTTTGAGTTGCATAATCTTCATCCCTTCTCACTCACGTGGCCTAATCTCTCGTGCCACTGTGCTCGTGTTTCATCGTCTCGCTACAATTGTGATTGAACAACGTGCTTGCGTCATGCAAAGAGCTGCCACTTTTCTTGCCTCGAGCAACCGTCATCGCACCCTTTGAAATCTTCCAATCATCACCACGGAAGATCGTAAGTAGCCTTCACTAGCCAATCCGCCCCACCGAGATTAAGTTCCTTCGAGGTCGGGAATACGCTCGACATCCTTCACCTCCCAAACAGATCCGTTTAACTTAATCTTCACTACACCTTGCCAATAATAGCACATGTGTCGATCATCACCAAGATATACCTTTCCAAGGTTTCCTGGGACATATTTCTCGAAGAATTCTTTCTCGTGAAGTAGTACTGAACGACGCTCCGCAGTCTAGCACCCAAGATTCTTCCTCGTTTCTCCAAAGAGCATATCAACGCATCATCTCCTCCCGGCGTGGAAGTAACATTTGTCCGCCTTCACTTGCTTGTCCTTCTGCATTCTCGCACCGATTTTTGTAAAGGCTCGCTTCTTCCACAATTCCAACACTCGATAGTCTTCGAGCCAAGGGAATTATTAGATTCCTAGATTCGACCTCCCGTCCTTTCGATCTACCTCGTAGGGCCTACCACGTCCATTTCCTTTGGTTGAATTTCTTCCTCTCGACTTCGTATGCAAAACTCGAAGAGGTCGACCATTCACTGCTCTCTACGCTCTGGATCTCTTCACCGAGAACCAAATCACGAACATCGCTCAAATTTCAACTTATTTGCTTCCCGACGAGCTACTCACAAACCGTGACAAGAGGCATTCCAAATTTTCTGCAGTAAGACAAAAGTATCAATGCCGTACTTCTTCATCGACCATTTTCCACCGAACTCAACTCGGGTTGTAACCGTCAGACAGTTCATCGAGATGTCGAGGTACCGACGCTTCCGTCATCCGCAAATTGAACAAGCGCCTCATCAAGTTGCACTTTGTTCGAGGTCACGGCTTCTCATACATATCGAGAGAGCCGCCATAAGACCCGCCGTGGTCTTTCCTTTGCTAGCGTTGAAAGCAACATTACTAGATAACGTCAATCGAATAACTCCGTGTCATTCTGCCTGTAAGATTCCAATCTTCTTCCTTCATAGCCTCCGCTTCTTCCCGAGAGGTTGATATAGATTTCTTTGATACGTATAATCCTCTATCCGCATTTTCCAAAACCCGAACCGTGCCATCAAATTTCTCGAGTTTCACCCTTCCTTCATCCGCGCTATCGCTCCCACTAAAATCGACTTCCCTTCCGGATCAAGCTCTCGACTATTTCTTGCGTAAAAATGACAGAATCACTACCAATAGCTCGATACCAGCTTACGGGAAATAACGCAAATTCCCCGACAAGCCGATTTATGATAAAGCAAGGATAGAAAAATAACACAAAATTTGATAACGGAGTTCGGCCAATCTTGCTTACGTCTCCGGACCTGCTGCAGATCTTTTTACTGAAAGGGGAGAAATTACACAAGGTGTTTACAACACTCACAACTCACAACCCAATTACACCCAAGAAAATTACTCTCAATTACAGCATCTAGAACAATGATAACTTCTTCAGTGGCAGTTGTGGTGTCATTTGTTCGGGTTTCTGCTTCTTGATTTCTAGATTGTTCTGCCTTTAACCTTCTACATTCTCGAATGAAGTTTCCAGGCTTGCCGCAATGATGAAACTTCATGTCATACCTTGATCTAGACTTCGACCGTCCTCTTTGTTGACTTTGGTTACGAGGATTTTTACTTTTACTTCTCCCCCGCCATTCTTGCTTGCCTTGTTTCTACATGACAATCGCTTCAGTGTCAGGAGTATATCTTTCATCTTTTCTTCGAGACTCTTCGTTTAACATTCTGTCTTTTACCATATCCATGGTAAGCTTACCGTCAGGAGCTGAGTTGCTAACTGACACAACTAGAGTATCCCAACTTTTTGGTAGAGAACTCAACATCAAAAACACTTGTAGCTCGTCATCTATAGTTATCTTCATAGAGTTGAGTTGATCTACAATGCCTTGGAACTCACTCATATGTTACGTCTGCCGCTTAGTCTTTATACTTCAAATTGACTAATCGTCGCATCAGATTTGCTTTATTCTGTGCTGTTGTCTTCGCATACATTTTCTCCAACTTTTGCCAAAGAACGTAAGCATTGTGTTCATTAGCAAAATTTTGAAAAATGCTTTTGTCGATCCATTGTCTGATTTGAGCAACACACTTTCGGTTCAGAACGACCCATTCAATGTCTGCATCGGTTACTTCTTTCTCCTTCGGCATTATAATTGGCTTCCATAGATCTTTAATGTATAAAAGATCCTTTATCTTCGGGTTCCAAATTGCATAATTAAATGCAGTCAACTTTATCATATTACCTGTGCTCTCCTCCATTTGAATCGTCAATCAACTGGTTTTGCCAAACTTGGTATTTTTCTGACGATGAATAGTACCGATAAATAGTACCGATAAATAGTGCTGCTAAGTAGTACTATGTGAATAGTACCGTCGAATAGTAGTTTGTGAATAGTGCTGTATATATGAATAGTACTCTGTGAATAGTGCCTGCCGACAGAATAGTACCATATATATGAATAGTACTCTGTGAATACAACCAAGGCTCTGATACCACTTTGTTGGGAAAAAATGTATGGTTGTAAAGAAATAAATTTCACACACCCAGGATAATTTTCCAAATCAAAATAGAACAAAAATGACAACAAGATTATGCGTGAAAAAACCTTTCAAAATGAAAGTAACACCATGGGACCCGTAGGCCACTTGAACTTCCACTATAATAAGATGGGATTACACACTTCACCTTTAGATGGATCTTTCACAAAAATACAACAAATATATCTTCAATTTGTGGAGAAAACTTGACAATTGGCTCTCTTAATTTTTCTTCTTAAAAGCTCTCTCAGAAAAGCTCTCTCGTTTTTCTTTTCCTCCGCTTTTGATCTGTTAATTTTGAGATTGAAGCTAAGGTTTTATAAAACCCAAAACTCCATTCTTCACGCATGAATAGATGGAGACAAATGACAAAAACTTTTGACTCTTTTTTTTTTTGCCCTTTTGAATGTTTCTTTTACTCATTTTTATTTTCTTTGCTGTTGGCCCACATCAGTTGGACCAACAAAAACTACAAACGAAACTGATTGGAGGTATTATTTCCCATTCAGATAGCAGGAAAAAAGTTTTTAATGTAGTCATCATCCCATAGTATCCTAGCTATTAAAAGTTAAGCCACCTACATATCAGTTCTGTTATCAGGATACCACGTAAATCTATACTTCTATAGCAAAAGAGGAAACTATAAACCTCAAAAGATAGATCATATAGTCTCTAAAGGCATTTATATAGAAGAGAGATGCATACTCTAATAATCCTTGATCAACATTCCCACTTTCTTCAATTCGTTCTGCCTGATATACTTCAGAGACTGAACTGGACTTGTCAAAATCCTTGTTATCATGTCCAAAGTTATTAGCATGAAGTCCGGGCTCGATTTCTGCAATATGACAAGCATTAAAACATACTAAAGAACGTATACCCACGAAATGCATTTTCTCCTATGTTTACAAAATAAGGCATTTACGAAACCTTTCAACGGGCTTGTCTCATCTGAAGAGATCTTCGCCAATAGTTTCTGGCACAGAATAGTATCCTGGAAATTAAGAAAAGTGTAATCCAGGAGCCGTAACCTCTCAGAGTCTGTCATTTGTGAAAACCCAAACGAACTAGTCCATGTTTTCAGCAGGCTTGGAACAGCGGGCAAGACCAACCTCTCCACTCCCAATTCCATTAGCTTCTGTTGATAATTAAAAAAAATAAAAATTCCCATGAGTTTCTGAAAGGAAAATGCATTAAAATAATGAGAGGTATAATAAATAAAAAAGATGAAGCCATCATCATACGGAATTTTAATTTAATATAATTATAACAAAGAAAAAGAAGAAGAAGCTGCTTTTATGACATAGGGAAACATGACTTACAGCAGACAAAAATATCAACAAAAAATACACTGCGATAATGAGAGATAATAAACCAAAAAAGATGAAGCAATCATCAACAGAGCTTTTTGATGTAATATAATTGCTTTTTAAAATAAGCTGCTTTCGTGACATAGGAAAACATGACTTACTGCATAAGCAAATATCACAATGACTCTACCTTTTCAAGCACATTCATCAATATTCGACACATTCCACGCCGACGATGTTGAAATTGTGTACCAAGAAGAGGCACTTCAGCAACCTTCTGTCCAAGGACCCTTGAAAATAGAAAAAAATAATTCGGAATAAATTAAAAGAAGGAATCTCAACTAACTCAATAAGATCTATTGAGAGAATTATTGTCGAAGATCCAAAAAAATAAAATTTCTCAAACTTCCACTTTTCTAAAATCTCGATCTCTATCTTGTACCCACATTTATCTAATCAGTTAATGGGATCATGTTTATCTCCACTTGACCACTTGAGTCTTGATGAGCCTTCAAAATGGTTACTTAACCAAAATATCTATTTTGTAGTCCACATATGAGAGCCTAATTCATTAATTCAGAGGCACTATCAATAACTCACATTTGCAAGCCTGTAACAAGAGAGGCAGTGTCAAGGACAAAAATTACATATAAGAAGATTGTTGGCCCATCCCCATAGGTTAACTTTTAGAATAATTGATTGCTGAGATTCTTTTAAAAATCATAAATGAGGCTAGATATCTCACCTTACAGTAGCCACAGTAATCAATTCGTCGTCACTCTCTAATAGAACTATATAGAACCCTTGAAAGTTCAGACGATTAAGTTCTGACCTGCAGTTTAAATTTATAAGACTACCGCAGCTGAATCATATAACTCAGAAGGTAAAGAGACGGGTGGACATATAATCAATAATAAAACAATATAAGCAAAGTATGATGAGCACATGAATTGTCAATTGACAACGAGAAAACAAGAGTAATATTATTATAATTTCTAATTATGTTATCCAGTCATTGCATCAAATAAATCATATAAAGTAACCATGATTGCTTACTCCCTTATGGACAGCAATATCCCGACCAGTGTATGTAACAACGTAATAGGAAAGAAAAAGGGACTAACTGAATAATTTTAAGTCGCAACTGTAGATTCAGAGGTTTTTATAGATTACAGAAGAGAAAACAGAATTGTACAGAGCACAAACAACCAAACAAGCAGTAGAAAAAACAAGAAATAACTCCACACAAAAGAGTTCTCTAGTTTGTATTATTTTCTTCGTATTTTCATAACAATTGTATAATTATTTATAAAAAAATTTTACTCCTTCAATTACTCTTTGAATTAAGGATTCCTTGTTTTATTCTTTGAATTAAGGATTCCTTGTTTTATTCTTTGAATTAAGGATTCCTTGTTTTATTCTTTGAATTAAGGATTCCTTGTTTTATTCTTTGAATTAAGGATTCCTTGTTTTACTCCTTGGATTAAGTATTCCTTGTTTTACTCCTTGGATTAAGTATTCCTTGTTTTACTCCTTGAATTAAGCTCCTTGTTTTATTCCTTGAATTAAGCTACTTGTTTTATTCCTTGAATTAAGGTCATTGTTTTATTCTTTGAATTAAGGTCCTTGTTTTATTCTTTGAATTAAGGTCCTTGTTTTATTCCTTGAATTAAGGACTAATATCCAATACTCCTCCTCAAGTTGGATCCAGAAGGTTTATGGATCCAAGCTTGGACAAAATTTGTTGAAACTGATGAGAAGCCAAAGGCTTGGTGAATATGTCAGCCAATTGATCGAAGCTTATTGTATAATGTGTCTGAATCACCTTTGATTGAACTTGTTCACGAATGTAATGACAATCAACTTCAATGTGTTTCGTCCTCTCATGAAACACTGGGTTTGATGCTATATGCATGGCTGCCTGATTGTCACAAAATAAGGACATAGGAAGAGTTGTAGGAACACCTAAATCACACAGAAGACCTTTAAGCCATATCAATTCACACGGAATTGAAGCCATTGCACGATACTTAGCTTCGGCACTTGATCTGGCGATGACAGTTTGCTTCTTACTCTTCCATATGACCAAGTTTCTACCGACAAATGTACAGTAGCCAGTGGTGGACTTGCGATCGATTGCATTCCCTACCCAATCAGCATCACAATACCCCATGATTTGTGTGTTGTCATTCTTCTTCATGATGATACCACGACTCACTTATCCTTTTAAGTAGCGTAAGATCCTTTTAACAAGGGTCAAATGCTCAAGTGTCGGGGAGTGCATGAATTGGCTCACAATACTTACAGAATATGTGATGTCAGGTCTGGTGATTGTTAGGTAGATCAACTTACCAACCAGTCATTGGTAATAACTTATATCCGTGAGTGGCGTGCCCTTCAAGCTAGGTTTGAGCTTGCTGTCAAGAGGGGTAATGGCTGGTTTAGCATCGTTCGTGTTAGCTTCCTTGAGAAAATCTAGGACATATTTCCTTTGGTTAAGAAAGAGTCCCTTATGCGAGGTTGCCATTTCTATACCAAGAAAGTACTTCAATATCCCAAGGTCTTTAATTGCAAAACTTTTTCTGAGGGACTGTATGAAGTTGAAAATCTCGTCAGCATTATCACCTGTAATTATCAGATCATCTACATAAATCAGCACAACCAATTTTCCTATAGCTCTTGTGCGAACAAATAGTGAAAAATCGGCATTGTAGCTTTTGAAACCAACACTAGTGAGAACTGAGCTTAGCTTGGCATACCAAGCTCGTGGGGACTGTTTCAAACCATAAATGGATTTGTGCAATTTGCACACTAAATCCAGTTCATTGCTTTAAGGATGCCCGGGTAGCAATTTCATATAGACTTCTTCTTTGAGATCACCATGCAAGAATGCATTCTTCACATCCATTTGGTACATGGACCACCCCTTGTTTACAGCCACAGACAGTAGCACTCTTACTGTGTTCATTTTTGCAACAGGTGCAAATGTTTCTTTGTAATCCACCTCGAATGTTTGAGTGAATCCCCGAGCCACCAATCTTGCTTTATACCTCTCAATTGATCCATCTGACTTGAATTTGAGCTTATAGATCCATTTGCAACCCACGACTTTCTTGCCTTTTGGAAGTTTGGTGATGCTCCATGTGTTGTGTTGATCTAGGGCTTTAAGTTCTTCTTGCATGGCTTCCTTCCATACCTCTTGGCTATTGGCCTCATGAAAGTTTTAAGGCTCACAGTAACTCTATATAGTGCTGAGGAATGCGGCATAGGCTGGTGTCACTCTCTTATATGACACATAATTTGAGATGGGATGTGTGGGTTTGTAGGTGACAAAGTCTTGAAGTCTTATGGGAGGTTGCCTAACACGTATTGGATTACGTCGTGGAGCAGGAGGAGTTATCTTACACTCGTTCACATCTTGTACCATATTGTGAGGATCATCTTGATTATCACCATCTTCATGCAGTGTACCATTAAGAAGAGACCCTTCATTGTTACTTTCAGTGAGAGATGCATCAATGTTGACATGGATGGGATCTTGTTGTTGTGGAACCTCGAGTTCGATTCTTGGTAATGGAAGCACATCCAAGATGTCATCCCCTTGACTTGTGATTTCATGTGACTTGCTGAAAAAAGGGTTAGTTTCATAAAATCGAACATCTTTAGACACAATTAAGCTCCTAAGTTGGGGATCATAACACTTATATCAGAGACTTGAAATCCAAGACTCGGTTGGGTAATCTATTGATAGGGATGGGCAAAAAAACCGCGGATTCGGTTATCCGCGGTTATCCGAACCGACGGTTCGGTTTTTAACCGGTAAATTTCGGGGACGGGAACGGTTTCGGGGAAAAACCGAATATGAAACAACGGTTACGGTTCGGTTACGGTTATACTAAAAACCGTATCCGCCCGTACCCGAAATTAATTAGATTTAATTAATTAAATTATATATTAAATTATAAATAAAAAATTAACAAAAATCGGTTATAGGTTTTAAAATTCAGTTCGGGGACGGTTATATCAAAAACCGTCCCCGCCCGTCCCCGTGCCCATTCCTATCTATTGATGATGTAAGCAGCTGCCATAACCCCTTGGGACCAAAATCTCTTTGATACATTCATTTGTAGCATTAATGCTCTAGTTTTTTCAAGTAAGTCCCGATTTTTGCGTTCAGCTACACCATTTTGTTGAGGTGTGCCAACATAACTTGTTTGATGCATAATGCCATGAATGCTCAAATATTGTTTCATGATATGGGACATGTATTCGATGCCATTGTCAGACCTTAAGGTTTGAATTTTAGAGGAGAAATGATTTTTAACAAGGTTATGAAAGTCCTTAATTACTTCCATAACTTCATTCTTAGACTTTAAAAGATATAACCATGTGACTCGAGAAAAATCATCAACAAAAATCACAAAATACTTATAACCATAAAAAAATTCATTAGTTGGTCCCCATACATCTGAATGAACTAGTTCAAAACACTTACTAGCCCTAGACAAGGAAGAATTAAAAGGCAATCTAGTGGCCTTAGACAAGTGGCAAGTTTCACATGTAATTGCATCATTTCCTAAGTTTGGAAATAAAGTTGACAAAATTGGTGGAAAAGGATGAGCTAAACGTTGATGCCATAATTGATTATCTTGGATAGGGTTAAACTTGGCTTGAAAGCCTCTCGGATTGCTCTTGGATATGTAATAGAGACCATCTAAGTAAAACCCTTCACCAATCGTCTTTTTGGTGGCACAATCCTGAAAAATGACATTGTGAGGAGAAAAAATGGCTAAGCAATTCAAGGTATTTGTGATTTTTCATACAGACAGAAGTTGGAAGGGAAAGGAAGGTACATATAAAACCGCCGACTCGATTTCATCTTACATTAATTTTATTTTTTCCTTTCCTAAAACCTTTACATTCTCACCATTTTCAATTGAAACTTGAGAAGGATTTGCTAATTTTTCAAACTTATAAGACTTTGACACATGGTTTGTCATATGATCTGTGACACCTGAATATACAACCCAAAAATCATGCAGTATATTTATTTTAAGAGCAGTTTTAAAAACTTTTATGATACCTTGCATGTCCTCTTGTGGTATGAGTTTTGTATCTGCCAAGAAACCCACAAACTTGCCTAGCAATGCTATCGAGTTTCCTTCTTCTATGCTATCCACACAGTCAATTCTAGCTCCTCTTGTCTTACTTTGAAGATACAACGTAAACTCATTCATGAGTTCAGCTGGATTCACTGTGAAGTTCTTGAATGGATCATACCCATTAGAGGTAGAGGCAAAAGCATGATTTGCACTGTGTGCAGTACGATTCACTTTCTGTAAACCCTTATCCTTTATAAAATCAGGTTTTAATTTTGAATGTAGAATCCAACATGTGTCCTTAATATGGCCCGTATAGTTGCAGTGTTGTCACTTCAAGTTTGGATGCTTCCCTTCGTACTTCATCTCGTTGGTTAGATAGGCTCTTGCCTCAGGTGCACTAGCCATTGTACCCTTGTTCATGACTTTCCTCCTTACTTCTTCACGTTGAATTGTCGCACATACATTGGTGAAGGAAGGAAGTTCAGTATTCATAAGTATGTGGCATCGTATATCTTCATATGTTGAATCGAGACTGGATAGAAGTTGAAATATCTTATCTTATTCCGCTCTTTTTCATAGCAGAGCTACATCAGTTGTATAAGGACGATATATTTCCAACTCATTCCACATGCTTTTCATGCTTCCTAAGAGTTGTACAAAAGGCTTACCATCTTGTTGCACATCTGAGATGTTCTTCTTTAATTGAAAAACTCGTGCAGCATTGTTTTGACTGCCATACATTTCCTTGACCGTCTCCCATAGTTGGTATGCAGATTTAGAGTAACTGAATATTTCAGCTAATTTACGTTCCATAGAATTTAGGAGCCATGACATAACCAACTGATCCTTACTAAGCCAGGATTCATAGGTTGATGAGGAAACATCAGGTACTTTAATGCTTCCATTTATGAACCCCAACTTGGACCTTCCACCTGCAGCCGCAGACACCGCTTCGACCAAGGCAAGTAATTAAACTCATTCAACAAGACTGAGCTTAATCTTTGATTTGGGTTGACATCCACCTCATGCATATTCATGAAGGAAAGCACCGATGAACTTTCAACTTCTGATCCTAGCGGCTTGTCTTCCGCCATTGCAAAGATTGAAGATACTAAGATAATAATAAAGCAGAAGCAATTTAATTTTCCTGCTCTGATACCATGTAGAAAAACAAGAAATAACTCTACACAAAAGAGCTCTCTAGTTTGTATTATTTTCTTTATGTTTTCATTACAATTGTATAGCTATTTATAAAAAAAATTTACTCATTCAATTACTCTTTGAATTAAGCATTACTTGATTTACTCCTTGAATTAAGGATTCTTTGTTTTACTCCTTGAATTAAGCTCATTGTTTTATTCCTTGAATTAAGGTCCTTGTTTTATTCCTTAAATTAAGGTCCTTGTTTTATTCCTTGAATTAAGGTCTTTGTTTTATTCCTTGAATTAAGGACTAATATCCAATACAAGCTATAAAATACCATAAATACATTACGGAGAATAAAGGAGAAATCAATCTCTTACCCTTTAGAAAAAATAACATCCCCTACAAGATCCCTACTTGTGTGAGGTTCCATAACAGGTTCAAAACACTCGCGCATCACACCAAGTGCTACACTGAGCTTGCTAGCATTCTCTATCAGGCCTACCTCTTCAGGAGTGTTGGTATGGCAAATATCATGGTTCACATACTTCAACAATGTCCAAGTTAGATTGTTTTCGCCAACTGGAATCGGCCTTCCCATAAACTCTTGGAGATATGAAAATATCTGGAAAATTGAAACAATCATATCCATTATTCCCAAATAAGAAGAGCTTAGAAAAGAGGTGGAAATGGCTAGTCCCATGAAAGAAGCATAATGTGATCTTCAGGTTTTCCTTATTCACGTAATAAGACAAGTTTTGTAACCAAAATTTGAAAGCATAAGGTAAACCACGATTTTTTTTCTTTTTTACGACAAGCTAATAAAGTTCAAGGCTATCAGAAGTTGACGCTAATATAATACTACAGGCAAAGAATTTCAACTTATGGAATTGTTTGGTACCTCTTTACAGGTAGTGCTACAAAACCAGCTTTCTGTGGAATAATGTTCCTCCTGAATTACTGGCCTTGCAGTCTTCAGGCATCTCCTGTGATCTAAATGGAATTCAGAGAAATTTTTAACGATTTTGAAGATACTTTTTAGTTTACAAGTACCCATAAACTTAATGCTGAAAGACAGCTTACATTTACGCTCACACTGACAACAGCCAAAAAGTCCTCCGGCAGTATGCATCGTATCTTGTTGGAATGTGCCTTGTCCACATATTCTGCAACAGCAAGATGGACAAAACCAGTTGCCATCTGGAGTATCCTACAGGAACCCAAAGTTTTCAAACACATGACACTGACGTTCACGTGAATCATACTTCAAAAACATTGAAAAATTCCATGTAAAGATCAGTTACCTTTAGACCAAGACAGCTCACATGAAAGGATGAAGGACATTGATCACATAACATCAGTTTACCCCCATAATGGCAAACAGAACAAATGTAATCATTCTTGACTTTACCCCCAGTGCCTCTAATACTTTGACATCTTTCTGTTGCAAGGCTTCCGTTTGTAGAAGAGGCTAAAATCTCCTTTTGACAATCTAAAAGAGACCGGCCATCTTTAAGGAAAATATTGGCAGTCCGTCTACAATTGGTACCACCAGCATGGACTTCAAAATCACTTATACTAAACAATTTATGGCAACAGCTACATTTGATCCCATTACAACTTATTTTACCATCTTTCCTGGAGTTGCAACCTTTTCTGCTAAAATAAGATACTTTTTCCCCTGGCACTACCACATCATTGTAAATCAACCAAGATAAAATAGTTCGAGGATTCTGGTGTGAGGTACTTGTAGTAACTGCTTTCTGTACTCGTTTGCTTGATCGCAAGAAATAAGGTGGGTGAAGAGCATCTACACCATCTTTTAAGTTGTTATGTGCTCCAAACTGTTTGCCTTTTTTCATCCTTGGTAAAGTAACATGTGGATTCATTGAATGCCTCGAAATTCCATCAATATCTAACCCACTCTTCAAGCCATCGTTTCTAGAGTTTCTGATCTTCATTTTATGCATGTGAGATCCATCATCTACCAATTGTTTTTTATCCTTGCACTTCAACCTTCTAAGCCCTTTTAGTTTCACTCTATCACACCCTACAAAATTATTTGATTTTACCAGATAAAAGGATTCATCAAACAATCTTTTAGATGGAGCATCTGGTGGTCCTAAGCTTTTCTGCAAACCGAGGCTACTTACTGAAAGAGACATTCCATTGCCATTGAACTGAAGCTCATTTTCACTGTTTGAATTTATGCTTTCAAGTCTAGAGGCAGAGAGACAACTCAGAAAATATTGTCTACATACACTTCTAAGTGACTTGTGTACAGCTCCTGTGGGTGACTCGTAGCAATATTTTTTCTTACCCTTGCCTATGTAGTGGAACGTCCATTGCTCAGCAGCAAGGTGCTTTCTTGCTTTCATTTTCAAGAGTTTTAAGTCCTTCTTGCCCTTATTGGTTTGATTTTGTATTATGGACATATAATATTCTTTTACTGCTTGAGGGCTATATTCAGGTTTGATAAAAACTGTTGGAGAAGAATAATTAGGACCTTGAGTCTGAAACCGTCGTTCAGGTATTTGACATAATTGAAGATCACTAAAGGAAGCATTTGTACTGACTGGATCAGCATCCCATTCAATTAAATCAGACGATTTCTTCAAGTGCTTGCATACTTCATTAAAAGAATAGCAAGTTTTTCCATCAGGAGACACATACCTATGTCTAACCTTTTGCTTGTCTCTCATATATTCAATTTTCCAGCCCAAGTATGAAACATGCTTCTTAAGATTCGATGACAATACATTTCGACTTTCTGATCTGTCAGACTTGCTTGTTTTGAGATACGCATTATATTGATCAATGGCATTGGGATTGAATTCAGGTTCAGGAGGTTGGGGGATAGGCATCCATTTTCCTGTATTCTGGGGTATTGAACATTTGATCCTTCGATTTAACTTCTTGCCAACATTACCAAAAAGGCCTACATCATGGCTAATAGAACCATCAGTATTGATATTAAATGGTAATGCACAAATTGCCTCATTATGGTCAACCATGTTTGATTGATGAGAGGAATTAATATTTGAAGCATCTTGTTTTTCTGAACAAAATGGTTGATCTATGCCAAATTCCACAAGAGAGGAGTCAGGACCAGCTTGAAATGGTTCTTCTATACCTGTTTCCCTAAAATCTATGACATCCTTTACTACAGCTTCATGATCAATCACCATGTTCTTGTTCAACAGGTTCTCATCTACAAATGGAACGGCATAAGAAGGCCCCAAGTCCTCTTGAAGATCCATATCGCTATTGGTAATAGGCTGAGCCAATTCTGGTGGTGATATTTGCATTTTGAAACTCCTATTATCATCTGTTACAGGTAGATCTAGCTCCAGTGCTACCTGTGTTTCTGATAACAAATTCTCTAGAACTAACACATCAAATAGTTCATTTACAGTAACACTGAAGTTATCTTCGATTACCTCCAACAATATAAATTCCCATAAATCCCTAAAAGTAGAAGTCCACTCTTTTATCTTCTTAAAACCCTTTTTTTCACGCACATCATACCATAATTGCTTAACAGAAACTGCTAGGTAAATTTTCTCCTGATACTTCTCTATCAGCTCCAGAAAAATCCAGTACCCACGTTGCTTCCAAACTCCAGAAACTTCATCCCAGTAATGAGTTACCCTCATTAAATCAACCGGAATTAACATTTCATCACCCAAGTCAGGGAAAAATATCGTCCTTTCCTCTGAACCACCTTCATGATCAAAAATCACTCCTTCCCACCAAGCATCATTGTAATATACGTCCACACACTGTCCATAGTGAATGCCCCACTTGTTAAACTCAAACTGGGATGGGATTGGCCTTATATTCCCACGATAATTATGCTGGTTTGATTGGCCAGAATCAACACCATCCAGAATAGGGGAAACACGCACATTATCAACAATATTACTACATTCATCATCATCTAACAGATGATCATATTTGATGCAACGATGGCCTCGCTTGTCATACTCAATGACAATACCAGAGTGCCATGAGCCCAAGAATCCTTCTTCCATACTCCTCACCTGCAAAATTAGGCATTATCATGTATTGAATCACAATTCAAAAAGAAAAACAATAAATATATTATAACAAGTGCCTCGGCATCAAGTTGTTCTTCAAAAAGGAATTGAATTAAAGTATAGCTAGGGCAAAAACTTCATGAACGTTGAACCTATCTGTATATAGTATCCATATAAGAAAATCACAATTAATGAAACTGAAAATGGTTAAAACATGGCCACAATTAAAGAGAAAGCGATAAGGAAAATATTCACAATGAACACAAAAATAAATGCAGTAGAAAAAGTTAGATTAAATTAAGAGGTAAATGCTAAATAGAGAAGCTCAAAAAGGGGAAAATCCGTTAATTAGCACAAATGTTATATATTTATGCACCTCTTCTAAAAACAAAAAGTCAATTTGCATTAGGTTGTTGGCAACAAGTATGTAATAATTGGTTAGAAAAAAAGTGAACCCAATTACATTATCCAATTATTACATGACATATCAGTTGTTGCTCAGATGCACTAAAGCAGACCGGTTTGCACTAAAGCAGACCGGTTTGCGATTGTTTTGGAATTTTTTTTTCTTTTTCAAGTTGAGGTACCGATGGGCATACCAGTACCTCTAACTTGAAAAAAAAGAAGAAGATGGGTCTACAACCTGTTTGCTACAATGCAAACCGCCTAGTTTAGCACTCTTTAAATTTTTGGTCATTTTATGATATATGCAAAACTAATGTGATAGGATAAAGTTTCTTCCCCTCAAAAACAGATGAAGGGAGAGATTGAGCTTCATAATAGCAGAAACACCATTATCACAACAAAAATAGTTTTTTTTTTCAAGAGGGTATAAAAATAAACACAAGCGCCGAGGGGTTGAAGCCAAAATTTGACAGCAAGCAAAATTTTCTGAGGAATCAAAGATAAAGAGAAATCCAAAAAATGGACGTACAATTGTAATGTACCTCTACTTTTTCATTCAAAATAAGCTTTCTTTGACGAAGCTTCCTTTTCCGCTTTCTACTCCCTGAAACGCTTGTTTGTTCGATGTCCATGGAAGCCATTGACGCAATACAGGTATGCTCACATGAAGTTCTGTGAATGTATAAACATAAGAGTTAATACATAAGCAAATAAATAAAAAAAATTATAAAGAAGAACTTTATGTTTTACAGTAACTAAAAACCGAAACAACTCCATGAACAGTACATACAGAAGTCAAAACGCCATCAAAATAGTTTTCCTACGTAAAAAATATTAATTGATTTTTCACGTCAACAAATTAAAAAACAAACAAAAACCAAAGCTAATGGCTTAAAACCCTACTAAATCCACCGTTAAAATTGATCAAAACTATACTCAATTATAATCGCCATTGTTATCCCTACAAAGCATATTTAGTATTCGATAATGCACATTGTACAATTCCACGAAATTAGAACTCTCATATTACCAAACAGGGTTTTGGTCAACCAGAAATGGTGAAAATCAACGACTAGAATTTCGATCTACAACAATGTGGATATTGCAAATAAATAAATAAATGAATTGAGTATCAGCTAACTGGCTATATATGAGAAAATCTTTGCGAAATCGCAATGAAATTTGGTTTCTAATCCATAGCAAAAACGTTTCCAACTTACTCTGACAATCTTTTTCTTTCTCTCTCTAATCTCTATTATTAAAGGTCTGATTGATACTTTCCTTGTTCAAGATATGATACTTTGTCACCAAGAAAAAAAAACTCAATATCTTTTTTTTAATGTATCAGATTTTACGTTGTTTCGCCACATCATCGTAATAGAATAAAGTGACAATGTGCCATTTTTATTATTATTATTATTATTTCTTATATATATATATATATATAATAAATAAGATTTTTTTGTATATATATATATATATAGTAAATAAGATTTTTTTCTTAAATAGACGAGAAATATATATATATATATATATATAATTCTAACGAAATAATTACTATCCCAAGAAGATTCTGTATGCACGTGAGCGAGGTACAAATTTATGGAACTCCAATCTGATGATATTCAAATTCTGTTTATTAATAGTTTTATTTTAAGAATATATTTTTTTCTTTTATTCTCAAATAATGGCGTGAGAAAAAAAAATATCTTAAATAAATCGTGTAACATAAAACTTAATCATTTTTTAATTTTTTATTTCATAATTTATGGTTTATTTCAATTATATATTTTTAATTTTTCTAATTTATATTTTATGTAGTTTTATTCGTTTCCTACAATAGTTTCTAGCATTGTTACTACATTAAAGTTATAGGGATTTAAATAGACAATAAAACTTCCTTAGAAAACTCCAGTCCATCAAGATTGCAAGATTTCAAATCTTACAAAAAGATGATCCACATCTCTAACACTTTATAGCATAAAGGGCAATTGTGATCCTCTAAACACTAATATCTGCTAATTATTGATCTAACAAAAATCATTTAATGATATAATTTTCAGAGTAGCACTTTATGACATTTATAAAGATTACACTTCCACAGTTTATTCCATCTTGCACATCTTTCCTTTACAATAGTCAAGTAAACATCATTACTAAAAATTTCCCTGAACCAGATACATACCATCTTATTACAATCCCTCTGAAAAGGCACAGGTCCATCTTTATACCATAACAAACCTTTCCATGGTAAAGAGTAAGATGACTTAAAAGATGAGTCCAATTCTCATGTGACATTTTGGGTAGGTGGTTATATGCATGTATCACCAATACAAGATAAACAATGTGCAAAAATTGTTAAAAATATAAACCTTTGTTGTATAAAATATGAATTTTTTATCCACTTATTTATTGATCGCTCATGGTATACAAAATAGAACATCAAAAACGGGATATATGAATTGCTTCGGTTTAAGATATTTACTAGTAAGCAAATGTACCCACACTTTTGGAGAATTTGTTTGTAAATCCTAAGCTGCCTTACCGAGCATCGCTTGATTAAATTCTGAAAATTTCCTGAAACCCAATACATCACTAGGACGTGGAGTACGAATTTTATTCCAACTGATAGGGAAAAAAACGAGCTTTATTTGTGTCATCTGCCCACCAAAATTTCCTTATCAGAATATGCTGTAATAAATTATCACTAATCTCCTTATCAAAGTATGCTGTTATAAATTAGCACTAATTATGAATAACAGAAAAATAATAAACATTGAAAAATAAATGAAACACAATGATTTAAGTAGCTCGATTTTTTAATATGAAAAATCTACTTCATTAACGAAACATCGAGAAAAATACACTAATAATTAAATTGAAATACAAACAAAGATTTTCAAAAATTTTTACAAAATATATCAAAAATTCAAATATATTAAAAAAATAACTCCCTCTACTTTACTAGTAATATATAATAAGATAAATTAATAAATTTATTATTTAATCAAATATTATCGTACAGATCAACAACTTTAATTTCTTGAACTTTTGGGTGTTAGAACTGATGATGAAAGGCGCTAATGATGGAGTATAGAAGAAGGAACTTGAATAGTAATTGAGACTTGGTGAACGACTTCTTCTCTATCAACAACTTCCACTCTTCTTGGTTTCAATTTTGTGGCTGTTTATACTCTTACCCTTTCTATTCATCACATAACATGTATATAGGTAGAGACTTTTTAATGAATTTTAGGCTTATTATTTTAGGCTAATATTTAACAAATCTTCACATTTATTTAAAACAGAAACAAGTTCTTTAAATATGAAATTTTTAAGATTATCAAATAACCCTCGTCCAAAGCCCTAAATAAAACTGGTTTAATTAACATAACAAATAGATTCTCTATAATGATTATCTTATTGACAACAATAACATCATGAGACACAATGTAATGAACGAAGCGATATCTAACATCAATATGTTTAGTTCTTTCATGATACATAATATTCCTAGTCAAGTGTATCGGACTCTAACTATCACAAAATACAATAGAAGTATCCTACTATAAACTCAAATCACAAACCAAACCTTTAAACCAAATGATTTCTTTCACTACTTCTGATGTTGTAATATATTTTTCCTATGTGGTAGACAAAGCAATTATAGACTATAAAGTAGCATTTTAATTAATGGTACAATGAGAAAGAGTGAAGACATAATCTATTAGAAATCTTATTCTATCCAAATCATTAGGATAATATATCAATAACACTACAACTAGTATAAGAACTTTCATCATATACCAAACAAAAATTAGATGTGCTTCTCAAATACCGAAGTATCCATTTCACTGTTTGCCAATGACCATTGCTAGGATTACCCATATATTTGTTGACAATACTAACTGCATGCGAAATGTCTAGACGAGTACATACTATAGTGTACATGAAACTACCAACGACACTAGCATATGAAACCTAAGACATGTACTACTCTTCTTCTTCTAACTGTGATGACAAATCCAAAGAAAACCTGAAATGAGCAGTTAATGGCGTATTAACAAGTTTAAACTCTTTAATACCAAAACGTTCAAGAACTTTTTCAATATAACTTTTCTAAGTCAAATAAAACTTATTCATTTATCTATTCTTATAAATTTTTATGTCCAAAATTTTCTTCGGTGCAATCAAATCTTTTATCTCAAAATAACCATTAAATTAACCATTAAATTGAGACTTTAATTTCTAAATCTCAAAATTATTATGAAAAAGAATAAACATGTTACTAAACTCCTTATTAAGTATACAATTTGTTTTTTAATAAAATTATACTTATAAAATATTTGAATTGAATGGTGGTGAAACTAAACTGCTTATTTCCTATAAGCTACGAGAGTAATATATTTTGCTTTTGAGATTCGCGCCGAGGGGTTTTTTTTTTTGTGATCTCCACCATTCTTATTCAATAAAGTCAGTCCTTTGATTAAAAACAAATTGCAGGAAAGTGGACTAAAAATTCAATAGGATAAGAAATATATTGAATTCCTACAATTCGGTCAGAAGAGCACTATTCATAAAAATTAGGAGGAAAAGGAAAAGATAATTATGGAAAATTTAAAAGAGAGAAGGGCTATTAAAATAATAGCAACTTAACAAGTTGATGCTTGCAAAGTCAAAGCTTTATAATGCTTTATAAGGGTTATCACCGGAAACACGTGTTTGTGTAAATATAGGTATATGTACATTTCTGTTAATTTTTGTTATACTTTATCAAATAACTTATACATAATTGTATTTTTTATTAAACGTTACGAACACTAATTTATTTAATTAATGATGATTAGTAAAAAGATAATAATACTAATAAGAATAGTCAAAAGCAATAATAATACTTGTGTTAACTTAATTCATATAAATATATTATAATTATAACCTATGATATTTAGTTACATTTAATATGATATAGTTTGATAAATATTAATATTATTAATAAAATAATTTATTTAAGATAGTATGTAAATTGTTTGATGTAATTTCTTTACCTATTAAAATAATTTTACTATAAAAATTTATTAAAATTACTTATATTTAAATTATTCTTAACTTACTTTTCTAGAATTTTGATTTTATATTTTTAAAATAAAAATTTAATTATTCTTAATTTGATATAAAAGAAAAATTCAAAACATTTAATTTTAAAATTAAAAATTTTAAAAATTTAAGTTACGTATTCAATAAGTAAGGTTTAGACATATACCATTAATGGCTCAAATTTTAGGTAATTATACAACTTTTAAATTTTACAATAACACATAATAGTATAAAATTTTAATTCATAGTCAATATTGTAATATTGTGTAATAAACATGCATTAATTTTATATACAAATTGATATATATTAATCAAATAGTTTGATTTATTTTATTTTAATTTTTTCCAAAAAAAAAAACTCATTAAAGGAAGGTCATTGTCACATTAAATATTAATAGTATGTCTCTCTTTGAATTATTAAAAATTATAAAAGTTACCGATTATAAATTAGTAAAATGAGTGTTTCTACTTATTCAAAATATAGACACTATTCCATATCACTATGATAAGAACCCGTGTTGAAGAACGATTGAAACTAACTAATGAAGAAGTAATGGCGACGTAGGGAAATGCCTCGCCGACACTTGACGAGATAAAAATAGAGGCTAACCTTTATCAAGAGTTAGCTCGCTAACTCCTCAGGTTAAGAAGAGAGCTTAAGGAGAATAGAAAAGAAAATAGATTGTTGCACTCCCAAACAGGAAGAAGGGCCCTTGATACCATCGACCCCATCCAAAGAAACAGACCGGGGTGCATCCAATCCGAACATAACCAGGTTGAACATGAAATTGAAGAAAACCTATTTTCTAGCTCAGTGAGATCTAGCGATGAACAATGGATTCAAGAGAAGGCTGATGAGCGAAAACCGGGATCGCCGATTCTCGCAAATACTTTGGTTTTAATATTTGTAAAACTCTCGCAAGTGCACGAATCATTTCGTAGAAAATGATAAGTATACTCCCAAGGTCGATCTAAGGAAGGAATGTATGTGGTTTTTAATTTATTATTCAAACTTTTAAAAACGAAATTAAATCCTAAACATCTCCGTCACGATATTTTGGGTTTTGTATTTTTAATCTAATATGAAAAATTAAACATAGATTCAATAAACATTCATGCAAAATTTTATCTTTTATAAATAGTGGAGTATTTATGGATATAATAACTAAGTTAATTATGCTTTCCAAGTATTATCTAGGTTATTAAAGATATGAATTGATATCTATTGATTCTCTCTTTTTGTATGAATACCACCTTTGGTAAAGTTAGATATTCTTTGTTAACTAAACAAATCAATTAACACCTATGGGTGGGGTTGATAACTAATTTGGTTAATTAAATTAATTCATTTTTCTAAGAGATTGAAAATAAACCATTTAAATGCCATCTTTGGTGGGGTTAGGCAGTTTAAACTTTATTCAAGGTGTCCAAATTAAACCTAAGAATTTAGTTATCCGAGTACTAACTTTCAAGTTTTAAAACCACTTTATTGAAAAACATGTTGTCAATACATTTTCACATAATAATTCTTATAAAAACTTTTGAAATAGAGTTTCACTCAACTACCGAGGCGATTGTACCAACAAATAAAAAAGAGCACTACTCTAAATCAGACAGGATAACTAAACCTTAAAATCTAATTTTGATTTAAGTTTGTAATGAAAAATAATATATTTCTCTCAACATTCTTAATATAAAATCTTGAATAAAAAATAAAATCAATTCATTTTAGAGATTTTTACCTATTTAATATTTCGCAAGCATAACAAGCGTTATTATTATATCATGTTTACAAACAGCTATGGAGTTAAATTTAATCAGACAAAATTAAATATAACATGTAAGAATAAAGCATAAAAATAAGCGCAAAGAAAATAAAATCCTTACGGTACTTGATGCCATTCCCGCTAGAAAAACACCGAAGCGGAATTTGCACTCCCGTTTTATTGAATCAAAAAGCTAATAATATTACAAAAACATAACTAGTTCTTCCCAAAAGGGAAGAACTCTAAATCTAAGAGAAATTAACTAAGAAAAGCTAAAAACTAAGAAAACATAAGAAAAACTAAAAATCTAAGAAAAGAGAGAAGGAAAGAGAGAAAAATAATGTATTTGGAGGTTTTGAAGGTGTGTTTTGAAGTGAAGGGAAGGGGGGTATTTATAGGTGTGGATGGAGAGAAAAAAATGAGCAAAAAAATGTTAAAAAATATTAAAAAATTAAAAAACGAGTAAAGGAAAAACTGAGATCAACAATGACGCTTCAAAGACGACGTCACGAGAGCTTGCGTATGAAAAATGGGGTGAAATTAGCGTTAGTAGGCGGAGAAATGACTTCTGGGCGCTACGTTGTAGAAGCGTCATAGCTGGCGTGAGCGAACCCGTAGCGCATTCTTCGCGTAGCATGAGCATAACCTACGTGCCAGCCTTGATCTTCTTGTACATGAAACGACTACATGTGATTTGGGCGGGCTGAGTCTTGGTGGCAATGGCTTTGACATTTTTGACCCGATTTTGTCAAATTTTTCCATATTTGTCGACCTTTACGCATTTATTTATTAATATATTTGTGATGTATTGCTTCCAGGTATTCCTCTTTGAGTCTTTAAGTTGCATTTTTAAGCCAAAATACGAAAAACAATAAAAATACCCGTGATTAGAAAAAAACAAATTTATATAAATATATATGATAAAACATATAAATATATATATTTTTAATCAATTAATTTGCATAAAATCATGGTTATTTTAGTGCTTTTTGAGCACTCATCACAACCCAGACCGAACTTCTTGCTAGTCCCTTAGCAAGAGTAAGCGATAAAAACTAAAAATTAAACTATCCTAAATCACTTTCGTGGATTGAAGCGATTGCATTTAGCTTTATCGCAATAAGCCTTTAAACCACAGGTTGCCTTTAGTGGGCCGAGTTTGAGTCTCGTGAGGGTTTTCAAGAATGATACCCACATGAACATTGAACTAAATGTAAAAAATAAAAAAAAATAAAAACAATGAAATCAAAAACTAAAATTACAACAAAATCAAAAATTAATTTTTTTTAATAAGAGAAAACAACGTATCACAAAATGTCTCATACTTTTAATCTCCTTTAAGATCATAATTAAAATCTCAAGCATAAGTTATTTTAATCTCTTCAAACAATCATGATTTATTATAATAATTAGTCGAAAATCATTTTCATATTTCATGTCAAAAATGTATCAATTTAATTTCACCCCGAATTTCGATGTCATGAATCGAGTAACTCGACTCTATTCCTCAGTCAATACTCTAAGCTCTTTGAATCTACTGGTTCAAACACTAAATACTATTTTATATGCGAAAAGAGTTGATGTATAGAAATGAACTAATATGTTCGCATATGTATAAAGAATAAAGGCTCAAAGTGTTATTTTAACATTGATCTGTGAAAGGAATCAAATGTATAAATTATAAAGATATCATATATAAAAATTATTTTCATGCATAAATCAAACTCATTAAGAAAAGAATTTCAAGATATATGCTTTTTACAAATGAAGAAATTGCAATGACTTTTTAGGGAATTACTTCTATATATTTCTTTTGTAAATAGCACGTACTCACAACTTTGTAAGCAACGTGGGTTATAGTATATAGATGATACTATTTTTTTATCTCTCTATTTTTTCGTAGATATTTTTCAATATGTGTATTTTTGAGAGTCAACCGCATGCAGATTGTACATTTTTTGGATTTTGAAGTGAGTGTTTAATTTTGTGGCTTTTAATTTTGATCTTGGTTTAGGTAACCCCAGATATATGTCTTTTTGTTTTTGTAGTAGTCATGCATAAATGAGATATAAGCATATACTATCAATTTCTACTCAAATCATTTAATCTAAGCAAAAATAATAATCAAAAATATATGATACTACATTATAGGTGAGAAAAAAAAATTCATACATTCAATGCTAATACCTAGAGATCATCTAAAAATTTGAATAAATAAGAAATGTGTTTGGAGTAGAAAAAAATATATATTTCACTTGAATAAAGGAAATTAGGCTCAAATTATATCTCACAAAGTAGTCTCCACTAAAAAACTCATAAACACCGATTTTGGATTTAATATAATTTCTACATCTTATCAGAAATACTTAATTATGACAAAAACTAACTAATTATCAAAAATAATTACAAAATATTTCATGATATGTTTTCAAAAAATTAATCTAACAGATACAAAAGACTTAACTATTTACTTAAATTTGATTTAAAGAAAAGATAAATTTTTTGTGAATTTTTTTATTCCAAAAATTACTAAATCACCTGAAAATAGAAATAAAACTAAACACACAAAAAAATGAAAAAGTATATTTTTTTATTCTTAAATTGTTAAAACTTTTTTTTAATTAAGCATGGTAACTTTTCTGACACGACCTAGAACTTACGTTGTCGCCTAATGTATTTGTAAATTAAAGATAAAGAAAAAGAGAAGAAAAGATTACCTATTTCTTGAGAAAGTGCAAGTAGTAATGGAAAATGCGAGGTGCCATCGTCGTATTCATCGTTAAAGTGTATCTGAAGACGGTCCATTTGTGAACTTAACATCTCAACAAATATTTTTAGTTTTAACAATTTAAAAATTATTCGCGTGTAATTAAAATGAAATAATTAAGTAAATAAAAGAAATAAAAAAATTACCTAAAATGATGGGTTGCCTCCGTGGTAAACAGTTTAACGTCTTAGCAAGGCGTAACTTGGGGATTGCATTTTAAGTAAACCTGATGTCCCCTCATCGTTGGTCGATCAATCTGTAGGTAAGACAAGCGTTGTCTACCTATACTTTTTGACTACGCCTATTGATTTTGATTTCTTTGTACTTAAAACTAGAGGCATATTTTGAGTTTTAGATAACCCACATCTAGGTACAAATCAAATAATTAAGGCATAAAAACACAATTGTACCTAGATTAAACAAAAGCAATAACTCGCTTAGATTATAATTAAAACTTTAAAATTTTTGGAGGTAGTTTTGGAATTTATGTTTTTTTTGTTTTTTAAGAAAAAAAATAACATAATCGAAGATTAACCAAGAGTGCTCAGGAAAGAATGGTGGTCTGAGCTCGCTTAAAAACCATCCTCCAGACGAACAGCGTGTAAAGGAAAATTGCTTGGCGCAAGAACTAGTCTCTGCAAAGAACTCCGTAGATCTTTACTTTTCATGTTATTAAGTTAAATTAAATAAATATTTAAGTTAATGAAAATCTAAGTTAATTAAGTTTAAAAAAAAGTTTAATTAAGTTAAGTGAATTAAAAAAATCTAAGTTAATTAAGTTGGTAAAAACAAATTAATTAAGTTAAGTAAAAAAAAATCTAAGTTAATTAAGTTAAGTGAAGTAAAAAAAACTAAGTTAATATTAAAAAAATTTAAGCTAATTAAGTTAGTAAAAAAAACTAAGTTAAGTAAGTTAAATAAAAATCAAGAAGAAAAAAAATAGCTAAAGAAAGAAAAATAAAAAAATAAAAAAATAAAATAAAATTGAAAAGGGTAAAAGAAAATAAAATAATTTTAAAAAAATAAAAATAAAAATTATGATAAAAAAATTAAACTTAAAAAATTAAAATTTTGGTTTTTTTTTTATTTTTTTATTTTTTTATTTTTTTATTTTTTTATTTTTTTATTTTTTATTTTTTATTTTTTTATTTTTTTATTTTTTTTATTTTTTTTTATTTATTTATTTATTTTTTTTATTTTATTTATTATTTATTTATTTATTTATTTATTTTTATTTAAAATTTATTAAAAAAAAATTATTTTTTTATTTTTTTATTATTTCTTATGAAATTTAAAATTTGAAATTTGATTAAATTTTTTATTTTTTTACAAAAACAAAAAAAATCACAATTATTTCACAAGACAAAAAATATTTTTTAAAATTTTGATAAATAAATTAAAAAATAAAAGCGTATGGCAAAAACTTGATGGCGAGAAAATAAAAATAAATATAAATCTGATTCAATAAATATTCATGCAAATTTTATCATTTATATTAGTGGAGTATTTATGGATATAATAACTAAATTAATTATCTTGCTCGTATTATCTAGGTTATTAAAGATATAAATTGATATTTTATTGATTATAAAACTTTTTGTATGAATCTGCCTTTGGTGAGTTAGATATTGCTGTTAACTAAGCAAATCAATTAACACCTATGGGTGGGGTTGATAACTAATTTGGTTAATTAAATTAATTCCTTTTTCTAAGAGATTGAAAATGAACCATTTAAATGCCACCTTTGGTGGGGTTAGACAGTTTAAACTTTATTCAATGTGTCCAAATTAAACCTAAGAATTTAGTTATCCGAGTACTAACTTTCAAGTTTTAAAACCCCTTATGATGTGGATAGAGACTGTGAGAAATTATGTGTCTCTCCATTTTATGATGAGATAGAGAATAATGAACCACCAACCAAGTTCAATGCTCCTAAATGCCTCGATTATTTTGGAACTAAGGTCCCTATAACATATGTACAACACTTCAAGATGGACATGGCCCTTATGAGCCTCACTTAGGGAAAGAGAAATGCCATGATGTGTAAATTGTTTGCTGTCACCCTCTATAAGGGCCACAGAAGTGGTTCAACGACTTGGAACCTCGCTCGATAACCCCATTCTCATAGTTCGCCAGGATATTCATCACAAACTATGCCTGCAACAAGCCCTTGAGAAAAGAATCACATCACCTCTTCTCGATTATTCAGGGGAGTGGTGAATCCACAGAGGAGTATATGAAACGATTCAGGGAGGAAAAGTTGGAAAAATCTTATTGTCATACCTTTATTACTATAGAGGCCTTCAGACGTGGTCTCTTAAAGAATTCTAACGTGTTCGTGGAACTAACAAAAAAGGTTCCTTATACTTTGGAGGAAGTATATGGAGAGGCAAGAAAATTTGTCAACCTTGAAAGAGAGAGAGTTAGGCCTAGTTAAAGGCCATTGAACTAGTATGAAGGTCATATTAGAAAAAGAAAAAAAAGAGGATAAACCCAAATAGGGAAAATCATAGCAACGAGAGCAATATAAGTACATATTTTGCACCAAATATTATGGGAGATGGACAATGGTCGAGGAATAGGGGACCTTAGGGAAGTTTACTCTCTCCTTTTAGTGGGCCTCTTTTGAGAGTGGATCTAGCCTAAACTGTATTAAGAATGGAGGAGAAACCAATTGTTAGATGATCCTTAAAGATGAAATCCTCTCTTAGAGATACCTCTAAATGGTGTGTCTTACATAAAGACGTGGGTCACAAAAAAATAGACTACATACACCTTAAAAATGAGATAAATGGGTTGTTAGCCATAGGATATCTGAAGGACCTCGTAGGAGGAAACGATGAAAGAGGAAACCATCAAAACAAGTAAGAAATGCCAAAGCCAACAAACCCATCGAGCAGTGGAAGAGAGCACCACAATGAGCCCAACATTAGGACTATACATACTATACATGGAGGGCCTATAATCAAAAGGACCTCAAATAACTCATACAAAAGGTTTGTTAGAGAGCTACACAATTCCCCCATGTGTACACCTTGGATAAAGCGATACCTGTTGTATAAATAATTTTCAATGAGGATGAGACCTCATCCCATCATGGGGATCCCTTGGTGATCACTTTAAGGATATGGTCTTATGATGTCTATCGAATAATGATTGACACAAAGAGCTTGATGGATCTCTTTTTCATGTCCACTTCCAAGGCTCTAGGAGTGAAGAAGTTTGACATTGTTTAAGGAAAAACTCCCTCTAGTGGGGTTCAATAGTAGCACCACCTACGTAGTAGGAATGGTGGTGGTGCCCGTCATGGAAAAATGGATGATAGTGATGTCCTAGCTTACTACAATGCCATCTTGGGCAGGTCATGGATACACAAAATGAGGGCGATTATGTCCATCTTCCATCAGGTAATCAAATTCTCCATTAATAAAGGCCTAGAGAAGATAAGAGGAGACCAAGAGAAGGCTAAGAGATGTTATAATGCCACTATGAAAGAGGTCACCCATAAGTAGCAATCATTGAGGGGTATCCCTCAATAGAGGCTAGGTGGAAAAAGTCTGGAGAGGTTTTTCAATCTCAATAAGATGCGAGATCTGCCAATAGGAGGAAAAGGTGAGAACCAACCCTTGAAACTGAATGGGGATCTGACGAAAGATGTGAAGGAGCAATTCACACATTTCCTCAAGAAAAACTCAGACATCTTCTCATGGAATCCGACAAATATGTCTAAGATTGACCCAAAAGTTCTAACGCATAAAATAAATGTCAATCCAAAGGCTATACCTATTCAACAAAGGAAAAGGAATTTCTTGAGAGAAAATAACGAGGTAATCAAGCATCAAATCACATCCCTTAGGAAAGTTGGGGTTATAAGAGAGGTAAGCTATCCTCCATGGTTGTCAAATGTGGTGTTGGTAAAAAAGGTATACGGGTCACCCTATATGTGTGTAACCTTTATAGATCTAAATAAGGTGTGTCCTAAAGATTGCTTCCCCCTCTCAAGTATTGATCAATTGGTTGACTTTTCCACTGGTTTCGGGTTAATGAGTTTCTTAGATGTATATTCTGGGTATCACCAAATTAGTATGCACCCAAAAGATGAAGAAAAACATTTTTTAACACAGAAGAAGGAACCTTCTGTTATACCAAGATATCATTTAGATTAAAACACGCAGGCCTCACATATTAATATCTTGTTAATAAAAAAATTTGTAGATCAGTTGGAGTCTTAGAGAGGAACCTGAATGCTTATGTGGATGACATGGTAGTAAAATCAACTCAACCCTTAAACCACGTCAAAGACCTAGAGAAGGTATTTTTAGTAATCTAAAGGTATGGTATAAGACTTAACCCCAAGAAATGTATCTTTGGTGTTGCTGCAAGAAAATTCTTAGGGTATCTTGTATCGGCCCTAGGGATTAAGACCAACATATGCAAAATAAAAGTTTTGGTGAACATAAAGCCACCTACCAATTGAAGGGAATCCAAAAGCTGAATGGAAGAATAGTGGCACTGAACAAATTCATCTCTAAATGTATGGATAAGTGTTTTCCATACTTCAAGATGTTGACAAAAAACATATCAACCTTTTGGGATAAGGACTATGACAAAGGCTTCGAGGAAATCAAAAAATACTCGATCAATCCCTCTGTCCTTGTCAACCCTCTCCCAGGAGGGAAAATTTATTGATACTTAGTAGTGGCCCAACAAACTTGTAGTGTCGTACTCCTGGCCGAAAGAGACAAGGCTCAGGATCCTACTATGTCAGTCAAATCCTAATAGATGCTCAAAGAAAATACTTAACCCTTAACAAGTTGGCCTTTGCTCTTAAAGTTAGTGCACGGAAGCTCAGACACTACTTTGCTCATATATAGTTATAGTACTTACCTCCATACCATTGAAAAGCATACTGACGAAAAAAGTAGTAGAAAGGTTGGCATAGATCACTATAGAATGAGGAGAATATGATAGTAAATACAGGGCTATAACAACCATCAAGGGACAAGCAGTAATCAAAATTTTGGTTGAATTCAACTAGATGCAAAACGTCATCAAATATGAGGGGTAGAAGAAAGTATGTAAGGTAAACCAAAAGGAGAGGCCAACCTGGTAAGTACTCGTTGATGTAGCACACAATTTCAATGGTGTTGGACTAGGGTTAGTCATAATTGATCACAACAACAACTGTTTTTGAATATGCAGTTAGACTTGATTTCCAAGCAACTAATAATGTCGCAGAATACAAGGTGGTTATATTCAGGGCAATGACTACAAAGAAACCAGGGGCGAATAAGATCACCTTACATAGTGATTCTAGACTAGTGGTTAAATAGTTCTTGGGGACATTTGAAGCTAGGGATGGAAAGATGAAGGGGTATCTGGAGAGGTTAAAGCAAAAATGCTCAAAATTCTTCAAGTTCGAGATCAATGAAAAATAACTCAAAATGAGAATAGCCACGACAATGCTTTCGCCATTTTGGCATCGGTATGAGAGGCTAAGCAAAACTGAGTAGTGTTAGTAACAATCCTAGGAAAAGCAACCTTGGAGGAAGATGAAAGAATAGTCGGGTGTGTGGATGCTCTTACGAACCCATGGTTCACCCCAATTTATAACTTCCTAGAAAAGGAAGACCTATCCAAAGATCAAAATCTTGCAAAGGAAATCAAGGCCAAGACAGGTCGATACATGATCGAAACAGGTAGACTATATAGAAAAATTGTACTCTAGCACATGCTATTATGCATAGCCAAGGATGGAGCTGAAAGATTGATGTTAAAAGCATATGAGTGGGTGTTCGACTCTCATTCGGGAGGAAGGAGGTTGTCACAATAGATTCTAAGGAATGGCTATTATTGGCCTACTATGCTGGCAGATTGTACAAAATTCACTTAGGAATGCAATAAGTGCCAATTTTTTGCCCCATTGTCACACATGCCACCAAATACCATGACATGAATGGTGAGTCTTTGGTCCTTCTACAAGTGGAGGCTTGACATAGTAGGACTCATACCTCTAGCTAAGGATCAAAATAAGTTTCTACTTATGGCCACCAATTAATTTTCAAAATGAATCGAGGTAGAACTCCTGGGAAGAATACGGGAGAAAGAGGTGATTCAATTTATATATAAGTCCATAATTTTTCGGTTCAACCCACCTAGGGATCTTGTCACTGAAAACAGGAGGCAATTTAAGGGTCATAACATCAAAGAGTTCACCCTCAAGTACAACATCAAGATGTGCCACTCAATGCCATATTATCCCTAAGCCAATGGTAAAGTAGAATCTTCTAACAAGTTAATTATCAACTTACTAAAGAAAAGGTTGGAGAGGGCAAAGTAAAGATGGGTTGAAGAACTACATGGTACATTATAGGTTGTTAGGACTAGCTCTCAGGAAAGTACTAATGAGACTCCATTTTCCCTGGCCTATAGGACTAAAGTAGTAATACCAACTGAAATTACAATACCTACTTCCAGGTCAGTCTTGACAAAGGAATAGAACGAGATAACACTACTACAAAATGGGGTATTTAAGTCACTGTGTAAAGTCGATTTTTGGAAAAAACTGACTTATAATGAATTTAAAGTCGGTTAGGTGTAGAACCGACGCTATCCACGTTGGACGTAGCGTCGGTTGATGTGGCGAAGCGATGCTACCCACGTGGATAGCATCGGTTCTACACGTCAACCGACGCTACGTCCTATTTTTTAAATTAAATACAATTAAAATTAATTATTATTTTATTTGACTCTTTAAAATTTAAGTTTGATAAAAATAATATCATTTTTCCTTTTTTAGACAATTAGTTTTAAAAATTATATAATTTTGTTTATTTGTTTGGATATTTAAATTTATATATGTACCTATAATATATCTTTATTTAATTGTGTATATATTTTAATTAATATTATTCTAAAGTAATTATTTTTTTTATTTTTATACATTGTCTAAATAAAATAATAATTGACAAAAAAAAAATTTTAAATTGTGTGGAGAGCATCGGTTGATGTGGCGAACCGACGCTACTCACGTAGATAGCGTTGGTTGATGTGAGGAACCGACGCTAACCACGTAGATAACGTCGGTTCACGTGAAGAACCGACGCTATATACCTAATATATCTAAATTCGGGTCATTTTTTACGCAGAACTAATTTTCTTCCTCTCTCTCCTCCATTTTCTCTCAAAATCTACACCGCGTTCTTTCTAAATTTCCGGCCACCTCCGACCACCATTTGCAACGTCGTTTTGTAAGTTATATTTCTCTTCTCATTATCTTTCAGATCTATTATTTTTTTGAGTGAAATATTAAAAAAAAAATTATACCTATTTTCTATATAAATTTTTTATTTAAGTATGTTTTTTATTTTGTTTGTTATTATATTTGACTTATTTTATGTGGAAATAATATCTGAAATGTTGTGGGTTTGATAGATTATATATATTTACTGTGCGTAGATAAATTTATTTATATATTATAAATAATTATATTTTATTAAGTAAAATTTTGCAGCTTATTATTCAGTTTGTTTTATATATATGTTGTATAAATTTTTGATTTAAGTATGTTTTTTATTTTGCTTGTTATTATGTTTGACTTATTTTATGTGGAAATAATATCTAAAATGTTGTGGGTTTGATGGATTATATATATTTACTGTGAATGGATAAATTTATTTATAAATAAATAATTATGTTTTATTAAGTAGTGAATAGGGGAAAAATAATATATTTTTTTTAAATTTGTAAGAAATTATATTGGTATAAAAGTTATATGTGCTATCTATTGACTCTTAAAAAAATTATAAATATATATTTATAAACTCAATAATTTAAATAATATATATATATATATTAATAAAAATAAAATAATAACTAAAAAGTAAGTAGTATTATTATGTCATGAAGTTTATGAGCGAAATCATCACAAATATCAAATTTCAATTGATGATGTGGTAATATCTTTCACTCATATACATAAAAGTTTTTATCATATTTGAGTTTGTTTTTGTAAATAAATGAAATTATATTCTTATTTTGATTTTAAATACATGTAGTTTTTTGGTTGGAACAAGATGGGCTACGACTAGTAAATTTTTGATGATTTACGAGAGGAATTGACAGAACATATGGTTCAAATTATATCATCACAAGAAAAATCAAGAGAAGATTCTGATGATCTTGAATAGCATTTGACAACCTAACAATAAATTTTTTAATAATTTAATTTCTCTATCTATTCTTGTGTCTGAAATCACTTGTTTGATGGATGATTATATGCTCATGTATTTAGGGGAATGTATTGTTTTATGGACCTAATTTTGGACCAAACTATATCTCATCTCTCTTTCCTACTTTCCTACTTTCATACTTTCCTTACGAACTCATATTAGCACTTTATTAATCATTTGTTTATAAATATGAATTTATCTGGAATCTCTACTAGTATTTTTAATGCTATAATGAACTCTAAATGGACAAATCAGGTGTACATAACTCCAATTTATTTCTTGGTTTGTATGAGTTTTGGTACCCATGAACGTGTTCCATATATTTAAGGGCACCGACACTCACACAAGCCAAGAATCGGAGTTACACTTGATTTCATATTTAGAGTTCATTATAGCATTAAAAAATACTAGTAGAGATTCCAGATAACTTCATATTTATAGACAAATGATTAATAAAGTGCTCATATGAGTTCGTCGAATGTCGTTGTACATGATAATCTCTTTTTGATGGTAATATTTATAATGATTTAATTTCTTCATCCGTATGTCTGAAGTTTAGACTGCTTGTTTGATAGATGTTTTACGTGCTCATGTATGTAGGGGAATATGAATTGTTATTTTTTTTGTCTAGTTTTCTTGTCATAATGCTTGTGAAGGCCAATCAAGATTCTAAGCCAACCAAGCTTACTCGATCGCATCTAATTAGACTTTGATGACATTATTTTATTTGTAATTTAAGTTAACTATATGTATTATATATACATTATTTGTTTTTATAATAAATTTAATTATCGAGTAATTAAATATATTTAAATTTTTAATTATTTGTATTATTATTTATATTTTAGTTTTTTAATGCTATATATATATATTGAATAATACAAAAAATGAGAATAAAAACAAATCATAAAATGTACGGGTAAAGTCGATTCACGCGATGAACCGACTTTAATGCCTATTTTTGTAGTAGTGTAAGTATAACAATTGAACTAACCCTTACTGAAGAGAAAATGGATGAAGCTTTAAGAAGGATGATCGAGAAAAAAATAAAAGTTTTAGATTATTACAACAAGGCCATGTGCTTCAAAGTATTTTTCATTGGTGATTGGGTTCTCAAAAGGGCCTTCCTTAATAAGAAGGAATGGATGGCCGGTAAAATGGGTGCTAATTAGAAAGGACCTTACCAAATAAATGAAACAACACCAAAAGGGGCCTACTTGTTAAGAAACATCGATAGAGCGGGGTATTCAGTAGATGCCTCAATGGGGTATTTCAGGTAGATAGTTCTGGATATCATCCAGATATTACTTTACATCCAACATCAAGGTCGTGATGAAGGAACCCATGTTCCTTATCATGACCTTAGTATCATTCTAAATGCTCTTTATCACCCTGGTGTCATTGCTTGGAGATTCCCACTGACATGAGACATAGAAGAAATATTCCTTCCAATTCTTCTCATTCTTAAGAAGGGCCACATTTATACCTTTATCATGCTTTACTAATATGTACACCCTTCTCAGGTCTATTGGGTTCTATTTCAGAACATAAGCTTCATTAAACTCGGGAATTTCCAAAACCACACCAAGCTTCTTGCATATCACTGTGAGGCAAAGCAAATACCTCTAACCATTGGGCATTAACTGACCTAGTGCAAAATGAATCTTTGCCAAAAACCTTCTTATAAGAGGATACATGGGAAATCTCAACCCCAACCACACAACCTTCTCATGAAAATCCGTCCACCTAGTTGGGGTTGGTTATTGCCACAGGCTCCCTCTAGTGGGATCATTATTTGAACCAAAGAAGGGATGTCATAGGTTTTCCTCAACCTTTCCTCATCCTGGGATGCTAGCCCACTAGTCTTAACTTGGCTGACTAACCCTTAATGCAACCTATAGGTTCCCTCAACCCTAGGTTCCTCGTTTTCTTCCTCTACATCCTAGCCACTAATATTTGAGTCTGGGGCACATTTTACCTAATGGTCGGAACGACCTGAGGGTGGGCGATGGAGGTAAAGGGTTGAGGTAGAGACTGATTAGCCTCGTTAGAGGAACTCGTCCTGGAAAACCGCACATCATCACTGATGCTAGGGTATTAAGGGCTTTCCTAAGAGCCCGAGCCCAAAGTCTCTTCTCTATGCATAGTGTTTGCAAAATAGCACAAAACATTAAAACAAGGGTAAGGCACAAGATAAAGAGATTACCTAAGCTTAAGTTGAAAGTAAAAGGAAACAATTCTTTATAAAACTGACTTGAAAAGAAGAGGAGAGATAAGTGTTAGTCCTAAAAGAACTTGTACTCTATAAACTTGAGCAAATAGGCTATCTGTCGAGCTAAGTTTCTTACCACCGTGATGAAAATATTTTGATTGCTCGAGTTGATGCGATATAGCATTTTTTCTCTTACATTTTGTCTGATGTGCATGAAATGATGAATAGTCTCATCCCAAACACCCTTTTATATATAGGTCCATGTTTTTCTCTCTCCTATCAACTGATATGTATTTATTAGGGAAGCTAAACGGGTTGTATATGTTGCCCAAGAATTACTCTCCCACCTCAGTCCAGAGATCAAGTTGAAAGAGTACATGAACTAGACGTTTGGATATATGGACTGACCTGGTGTTTGGTCCATTCAGTTGCTCTTGCCTTAGCAACCTGAGCCGTAAGACGAGGTATCATAAATGACCTTACGTATGCAATGTACCAATAAGAAAGAGACTGATTCGTGGAAACCATGTTGACTATAGGATCAACCACGAGCTCGAACTATGATCGATCACCAACTCCAACTAAAGTTGACCTCAAAGCATAAAATGTGGTACTTTTGTATCTCTCTGATATCCATGTATGTATACACACTATGTAATCGACACTTATCCATATTATGTTCTATAAATAGGTAAACTTCTTAATGAAATACACATCAGAACAATTAGTTGAATCATTCCAATCAGACACATCACTATTGAGATTTAAATCAAGTATCTCATTTCCCAATTAGATAAAAATATATATTCCATGTATCCTTATTTTTATCCAAAATATGCACGTTTTATAAATAGTCTGATTTATTGAAAGGCGTATAAACTATAAATGACACTTAATTCTATAGCAACCAATAATTCTTAGCGTTTTATATAATTGGATCACATAACTTATCTAGTGAAGTTTTTTATATTAAATTCGTTATATATGCAAATTGCTAAAATAGTATAATAATTTAGACACAGAGAAAGAAAAGGTAAACAATGCGAGTTCAAATATTATACAAAATAATAAAAGTGTGAAAGTAGCTGCGGATGTTATCATTTATTTTCACAAACAACAAAAAGAAGAAAAAAATGTTAGCATGAAAATGATGGAATTAAAAAAATGGGGCACTATACTTTGACAATTTTAAATTTAACATTAATTAATAATTTTTAAAATAAAAATAAAAATTAAATAACATATAATCAAATATTTATTATTATATTTATTAATAGTAAATTACATTTAAATTATTTATTATACTCATATATTACATTTCAATGTAATTATATATTATTGTATAAAATTATTATTAATGAAAAAGAGAATAGATATTTTTAGAGAAAAAAATTAATGATAAAATAATTTAAAATTTATGATTATAATTTAATAATTAGATATTTTTAAAACTAAAATCTTTGTTTTTCAACAGAAAAAACAGCTCTTACAATATTACTACCCATAAAAAAATTGTCCTTGAAATAACAATGTAAATTGTAACACCCATTTATAAGGATAAATTATTCAATGTTATTAAATATGTTACATGTAATACTCTAAATCAATAAAATTTAAAATTAATATAATTTAAAAAAATAAATAAATAACTAATAGAATATCGATAACGAAATCAATCTTATTAATTATAAATAATAACTCTGTTATAAGTGGTGCTAGTCTACTCTTAATCCACCCACCACCCGTGTATATCTGTTTCACCGTTAGTCTCTTACAAGCTGTTGCTATAAATACATGTATACGTCGGGTTGGGTCTAGATCTGAACTTTGAAGATAAAAGAGAAAGATATGGGTTTTGCAATTCGGCTGTGTTTGTGCTTCTTGGTTGCTTTTGCTCTTCTCTCGGCTTCTGCCAGAACCACTTTTCTTCTCTCAGGTTATCTTTCAAATCCATGCTTTTTCGTTTATATATATATATATATATATATATATATATATATATTGATCAGATCACTACATACACATATATATTTATATTTCATAATTAAGTTAATTTGTAATATGTTTTTCTGTATTTTGTGTTTTCTTGTACTGTTTCTTTTTCATTCTTTCTTTGTAAAAAATTATTAACATCGTAAGTTGACATATTAATTTACTCCCACGAGTGATCATTTCTTGAAAAATATTTCTGCCGGTAATAATGCACTGTTTATGCAACATATTAACTCCTTATACACAAATAACTTAGTTATTTAGCATAATTTAAAAAATTTGATAAGATTGTACACGTAGAATTGAATTAAAATAAATAGATAGTTTTAAAAAAATAATTATAAAATTAAATTAATGTGATTATTGAGATAAAATATTAATATCACCTAAATTTATAGTATTTTTATAACACATTTTTTATAGTGTATTTTGTAACAAAATTGGTCTAAATTAGGTCGATGTGTTGATTGGGCTGACCCAGCGTATGAATCAATTTGGGGAAATAGATGTATAGTGTGATGTTTTGTGTTTGAATTCTGATATAACTAATACAGTTACAAGATAGTTGTTCCCGACTGTGTACTATACGTTTTCTGGTATATATAAGATAATATAACGTTAATTTAAAGTTTACACTATAAAGATATCATAATAATTGTGATTTAACTACATAAAATTCGATTATTTAATCATATTAAAAAAAATAATTTTAATTTTAATATATAAGTTTTTGAGTTTGAATTATATATATCTTGTATTTAATCATATTAAAAAAATTTAATTTTAATTTTAATATATAAGTTTTTGAGTTTGAATTCTATAAATCAAGATATATATAGTTGCAGATCAAAGAACACACTTTCTTGAAAAATCCTAACACTTCCGATTGCATTGGTCTAGAGTAGATACATCATCAGGTTATGTTAAGAATAATAGATATTATCTCAATTTTTAATGTTTGAGAACATTAAATAATCATTAGCCAATTTTTGACTATATTTTTTTTTATTGATTGCAAACCATCTTTAAACTATTATCATGTATTTTGCCTGTCACTGCCAGATAAATTGATTGACTTTCGTTGGTTTCCCTTCCAAGTATAGTGTGTGTATGATCTTTTATTATAATGAAATAAAAATCCAAGAATACAACTTTGTAATTAATAAATTCATCCCTTGTAAAAAAAAAAACATTATTGGATCCAAGAAAAAAAAAATCATCTCGTAAATATAGTATTAGTTATGAGACGAAGAAAATTTTGTATTATTGTTATTTTGTTCATAACCAGCTAAATCATTTTAGCTACATATAGTATCATTAATTTTTTTATAATTACTTAAACTTTTAATATAATTAGTTTATTAATAATTTTTAATCTAAATCATATGTTAAAATCTCATCAATTTTAAATGTTTAATTCAAAGTTTTGATTTGTATGCATCTGTGTTCTTATAAACAACGCTCTGAGTTAAGGGTTGTTCTGGTCTTATAAACAGCACCGTTGTCTTCTTCCTGATCGATGTGAGACTTATTTCCTCAACAACATGGTTTCGTACGAGAATAATGAATATATTAAATTATAATTGATTATTTTTTAACAAATTATATTTTTTAAAAAATTTGTTTAGTATATATATATGTTCTTGGCGAACATACAATTACATTTCACCCTGCACTTTGTTTAGAATAATATTTTTATGATATGGTAAATTCCTGGATAAAGATAATATATTGTCTTCATACTTAAGAGAATGCTGGTTTTTGCATATGGCAGACCAGGATGAGAAGGTATGGGGCATGAAAAGAAGGTCACTGAGTGTGACCACTAATGACTATGATGACCCCTCCGCCAATCGCGGCCATGACCCGCCTTAAAGGACTAGAGCTGTAGCAGGTAGTAGAGGCTAAAATTCAAGGTCCTCCATTTTTTCTCTCAAGCCTGCAGGCGTTTTTATTGAATATAGCATTTCGCTTACACATTATATGTGTTCTAGTACTTTGTATTATTAAGGAATAAAATGCAATGTATTAAATTTCATAATAACGTATTTTTATGTTTCCATGTTTAATTTTCAGCGGGTTTATTTGTTTTCGAAGTTATTAAGGTTTGAGATTTTATAGTGAAACTCAAATTAATTAAGTTTAATATAACATAACGGAAAAATTATATTGTTATATTTATAGATATTTTAATCATTTTAAGTCAAATTTAATAATTTCAATCACTTTATTTTACAATTCTTTTTAATTTTTTGAGATATTTTCTTATTCCAATATTTACCGGTCTCTTTCGAGTAAAGTTCAATTCTATCAAATTTGAATTTTTTAATAAAAAATTATACAAAAAATCAAAGTTGAGAATAAATTACTAAAGTATCTAAAAATTTAACAATAAAGTGATTAAATTGTGCAAATTTTAAGAAAGATAACTAATATGTCTAATGTATAAAAATAAAATGATTGAAGAGTCATACTATCTTATGTTTTCTGCATTATAAAAAATGTGATGCAAATAAACATGTTTTTTGGGAATTAAAATGAAACTATGTGAATAATTGATAAAAAATTATTCATGCCCTCGAGATTTTGGCTATTTTTAAAGATATCTTCAACTTATTGAAAACGTATAGATGCCCTCCTAATTTAACGAAGTTAGTTAGGGTTAGATAAAAGTACAATTTAAAATCAAAAAAAGTAAAAGTATGGTTTTTTTTTAATAATTGTACTACTTACACATTTTAATTGAAACTCAAACTTCAAACATTTCACGTATCCAAGTGGACTTCATACCATTTAACAACAAGATCATCGACAATAATTGCATTGTTAGATGGGTTGCACTACACTACTACCCATCTATATATTTTCTCTTCCTTTCATTGCAAAGCTACTAACTCTTAAATCCTAATTTTTTTCCAACCCAAACTCTTAGTCCCAGTCGTCGTCCCTATGTCGTGATTTGATTGAGCTTCCAATATCACCTTTATTTTGTCCTAGTTACCGATCCCAGTCCTTCTCATTGCTATTCTTTTCATTGTTTTTGTTTCATTATTACTAATTGAAAAAATTGTCCAATTATAGCTAGGATACAAACTTGGGTGTAAGGTTTATGAGTATTGGTGATATTCGTGAACAAAATATTTAAATGTAATTTAATTTCTAGGTGAGTCTTTTAAAAAAAATTTAAGCCGAAGAAATTACCAAGTTCTAAACGAACACATCTCTGTGTATATCTGTATTTATGCATGTTAGATTTTATATTAGACACATAAGAACATTTTTCACATAGATTACTCGATCAATCGAGATATGTCTGGATCAATAGAGGTGAGTAGATTGATCAATAATTGATCTACCTTGTTTAAAAGGTCCTTGATTTAATTTTTAATTGAGATAGATCAATCGAGGTTTAATGTTCGATCAGTTGAGTACTGGATCGATCGAGAATCAATCTACCTATCTTGGGATTTATTTTTAATACCTTAGATTGATCAAGGATTGGTTAAATTGATTGACCTTTTTGGCTCGATTAATCGAGTTTGACTTAGATTGATCGAGCTTCCAAGGTTTCAATTTTAACCTAATTATTTACTCGAGTCAAATATTTCAATTACCATTGTATCCCTATTATTTATTGCTCTATGAATTGTTTCATAGATAGAAATGTAATTGAACTTTAACCTAGCATTAAAGCTTTAATCTTTCCTATATAAATAACCTAATGCTCTATATTTTAATCAACTACAAGAACATCAATCTTTTCATCTTAAGCTTTCTCTTTTAAATTGCTTTGTTAAAACAAGATCATATTTTTTAGGCTTGTTTCTTTAGTTAATTTGTCAAACATTGGTGGTTGTGTTTGATTGATTAATAAGCCTAATTAGTTTATAATATTTTAATTAAATGTCCATATAGCTTATTCTTAATTTTGTTCTTGAATTATTGGATCAAATAATTGTGTGCATAATATCTTAATTATTTGATTAGATTATTTATCTTTAAAGAAGTTATATTTATTGAATTTATGATTCAATTTCTATTTTAGGATTTGCAAGTTTATTTTATTTTAACTCATATTTTATTAAATAATCAAGCTAGGTTTTTTTTACTATTTTATTAAATCATCAAGCTAGAGCTTATTAAAACATCTTCAGGCTTGTTTATTTAGCTAATATATCACACATTTATAGTTGTGTTTGATTGGTTAATAATCATAATTAGTTTATAATATTTTGATTAAATGTTCATATAGTTTATTCTTTATTTTGTTATTGAATTATTGGATCAAATAATTGTATGTGTAATATCATAATTATTTGGTTTGATTATTTTTCTTTAAAGAAGCTATCTTTATTGAACTTATGACTCAACTTCTGTTTTAAGATTTGCTAATTGATTTTATTTTAATTGATATTTTATTAAACCATTTAAATAAGGTTTTTTACTATTGAATATGCTCTGGGATATACATTGTACTTATATTTTTGTGCTAATTTTTTAGGTACTTGTTGAACTGGTTCAATTGCTTGTGTGACTTAAGTTATTGAAACGTTGGTCCAAATCCGAACACCTTTCTTGTGAAGGAAAATGGCTTATCATTAGATTACATAGGGGCGTTATCTTGGAGGATAGTTTAAGTCTTGGCCTTGTAATTAGACCTTATTTTTATAATGGATAGTTAGGTGGTTCGATGGACAAGTAGTTTTCCCCTAGGTCATTGTTGTAACTTAGGTTTTTTCCACCTAAAAATATCATTTATCAATCTACCTAAAAATATCATGTATCAATCTTTACTTCTACATTATTTTAATTACACGTGATTTCATGTCGGTCGTATGTGAAATTTTAATTTAACATACTTCAACTAATTAACTATTGACCCCTATAGTTTAATTAGATTCGTAAAATAACAACTTTCAATTGGTATCAAAACAAGTCACTAGATATATTTAATGTGTACTTAAGACCTTGTTATTGATCATTTGAGTGATGGTTCATCTATAATATATGCTCCCTACTTTGATGGATCTAACTACCTATATTGGAAGGCTCGTAAGAAATCATTTATACGTTCGATAGATGAAAGTGTATGAAACTTTGTTATTTATGGTTGGAAACCACCTATAGTTACCAAAGATAAAGTAGTTACTCTTAAATCTAGGAACGAATGAGCTACTAAAGATAAAACTACTAGTGATCGGAACCAAAAAGGTATTAATGTTATCTTTAGTGATGTGTCTATTGTAGAGTTCTGTCGTATCTCAAATGTTGATATTACTAAGTATGCTTAAGATATTTAAGAGATTTTCCATGAATTCACCACATAAGTTAAACAAATTAAACTTTGATGCATGGTACTCAATTTCAAAACCTTAGGATGAAAGAAGATAAGACATTTTTTGAATTCTATGTTAAATTATGTGATATTACTAACATCTCTACCAATCTTAGAGAAAATATTGATGATTTCATGGTAGTTTGAAAGATTCTTTGCTCATTACCAAATCAATTTCATGCAAAGGTCATTGTCATTGATGAAAACAAAGATGTGAATAACATCAAAATAGAGAAACTCGTATGCTCACTTCAAACCTTTGATATGAGCTTTCGAACACCTCCAAAGAATAAATGTATTACTTTTAAAATTGCTATGACTGATGATGATAAGAATGATGTTGATAAGGATGATAAAGAATTGAAACTCTTGGCAAAAAGACTGAAGAAAATATTCAACCAAAACAATTCATAAAGTAATTCGCAACCAAATTGTTCAACGGATCAGAATCCAAGAGAACTCAAACCTATGAGTTCAGAAAGTAAGAAAACTAAATCCACTAGGCCTAAATGTTTTGGATGCAATATGATTTTTCATATTATAGCTAAGTGTGCTAACAAAAAGAAGAGCACTGCAAGAGCTTACAATATTACCTTTAATGACTTAGAAAGTAACAACGACTACCCTAATAACTAAGAAAATTATGGAACCAACTATTTGAAATTTACTGCAACTATTGGTGGACATTTCAATCTTAAATAAGAAAACAAGAATATCATGTAGGAACTTGAAGAATCAAAAGAATTTAAAAAGAGGTTGACCATTGGAGCTGAAAAGCTAAACAAATTTCTTGACTATGGAAAACCTTTTTGGAGACAAGAAAGGGCTAGGCTATGTGGATGAGGATTCTATGCCATCATCTTCAAAGACAACTCAATTTTTAAAATTGTCTAACCATTCTTCACATGATACACATGACATTGGTTATAAGGATGGGAGCTCCACTATTTCAACATCAAAAACCACATCTATAAGGCCTTTTAACTCTACTCCTATAGTTATAAATTATTCATAAAGAACTATTGTACCTATAATTGATAAAATTGTTAAGTTTATGCCTATATCATTATAGTAGAAAAGGTCATATCCGATCTAAGTGTATATTTTATATAAATGCTCATAAATTTAATAATTCTTTCTATGCTTCTAGTTATAAAACTTATAATTATCATCCATTTATAAATATTATGTCCAATAATTATACTAGAAATTATGAAGTTGTTGGTTCAAAGAGACAAGTAAAATTCAACACATTTAGTTTTAAGAATAATTATCATCATCTTACCATGCATGTTGCATCTTCATTTAGGATGAATGTGAAATCTAAAGGTAAGTTTAAGAAAATACCTATAACAACTAAGGCATTTGATTTCTAACTCAAAGATATAGATAAATCAAAATTCAAAAAATTTTAGGTTAGGAAAGATTATCATTTTTTGTCACCTGACTATCCTTTAATATTCACCTAAGTACTTTTGTTTGAGTGTTTAATTATCCTTAGGTGCTCAATTTTTGTTTGTTTCTTTATTTGTTTCGTTTTTATTTTTATTGATGTTTATTTTGTTTTAAGAAAAAAATATAAATAAAAAAAGTAAAAAAATTAGGGAAGTAGATTGCCTTAACATTGACTTAAACATTACATACTAACTTCATATTTATTGGTTGTGTATTATGCAAATGGATTTGTGACTTATGCATTTATATATTTTTCACATCTGGTGATCGATGTTGACATGAATATACTCACACACTCACTAAACACATATATGTCATGCTTGAAGTTTATAATTGATATTGTGAGATTAGGGCTTTAGATAACCTTAAATGCAAAATTGTGCTTGAGCTTTATCTTTCACTTTATAAAATGCTACTATAGAAAGACACCTAGTTTTGAGAGGGATACCTACTATGATGTGTAAAGCTAACGTAGTGAGTGAAGAGAGCTATCTCACAACTAGTGTGAAAGTCATCATACTAGGTTTTTGGTTTATGCATATTTCCTTAGAAGGATAATAATAATATTAAAAGAAAAGAATATTACAACAACTTTTGAATGCATAAATAGAAATAGCCATAAATGACTATACAAAAGGAAAATAAATAACCAATCTCTCATGAAAAAAATACAAAAAGAGAATACCACAAAAATGAAAAAGTTAATTAAGTTATCTCTTGGTACATAAAATTTTATTATATGCATATATGAATTCAACTGCAATTTTTTATGATAGGTAATGTTTTTTCTTTAAATCTTTAATAACTGATCATAAATGAGCAAATTGACATTATCTTGTAGTTCCAACACATATTTTACTTTTGGTGATTATTGATATTCACCATATATGTTAATATGTTTATGTGTCTTGTCTACATATATTTATGTTATTCATGGATAGTTATACTTTGAGCAAAATTATTTTCATCTTTTATGTGTACTATTGTAGTTATGTTTAGCTAAGTCTACGACACCCATTTCAAAATTTTTTACATATATCAATTTTTATAATTTTTTTTATTCTAATTTATTTAGAAAATTCATGGAACTTAAGTGGAGTTTATTCGTTTTTTTAAAAACATATCTTTTTAGCTTTCTGTTTTGATTGTTACTAAGATTTTTAGAATTTGTACTCTTCTTTTCAATCATTAAATACATTGTTTGTTTACTCAACCTATTTGTCATTACTTCATGATTATATTATTTATCTGTATGACAAAAAGTGGGGAGAGAGTTATTGAGTGTTAATTGAAAATATATAAAGAAGAGAGTTAATTGAGGGAAGAGAATTATTGATTGAAATATTTTTAAGAGAGATTACACATAGGAGAAGAACACATTGAGTGTTCAAGTTTATTCACATAGGTGGAGTAATACTTAAATATTATATCGGCTTTACTTCATCATTTATGTTTATTTCTTAATTTTCTATTATTATATATATTGAACAAATAAATAATGAGTCTTTCGGGACAAGTTGTATACCTCTTTGTGTTTTTGTTTTACATTATACATATGAGTTGTCAAGATTCAAGTAAATATAGCTTTACCAGATCATAAGATAGTTCCACTAAGTAAAATATATTTTTTCTATAAGTGTGATGTAGTAAGATAAAGATTTTGTCACATGAATATACCTAAGGGGAAGATTGTAAGGTTTGTGAGTGTTGGTGATATTTGTGAACAAAACATTTAAATGTAATTTAATTTCTAGATGAATCTTTCAAGAACACTTTTCAAGCTGAAGACACTACTACAATAAAAAGTATTTAAGTCAAGGTTTAAATTTTAAATAGGTATACTTCTAAACTGACTAAAAATTTAAAGTCAATTCAAGTTCAAAATTGACTTTAAATGGACTTAAAATTAAAAAATACTAAAAAAATTAAAAAATAACATCAGTTGATGTATCTAACCGACGACGCTACACATGAAAATTAGTGTATGTTGTACACATAAAATGATGCTATGCCATGCATAGCATTGATTGGATATGTCAATCATCACGTAATGTAGCATCGGTTTTATGTGTCAATTGACATTGATGCTACACATGTCACGTAGCATTGGTTCTACTTTCCAACTGATGCTACACATATCATGTAGCGTTGGTTCTACTTTCCAACTGATGCTACATATGTTGTCATATTGATTGAGGAGTAGAATAGATGCTACGTGCCACGTGTAGTATATGTTAACACGTAAAATTAATGCTAACAGACCTTTTTCTTCATTTTCTTCTTCTTTCCCCCTTGATAGTTCTTAGTGTTGTTCCTATTTTCTATCTCCCTCACATTGCACCACCTTATTGTCCATGTTGACCATTTTTTACCACCATTTTTGGCATCACGAGTTGGGTTTTGTTCCCCTTTATCTACTGATCTAAATCCACACTTTTTTTAGCATAATATTCAATATTTTCTTAACCATTTTTTACCCATTTTCCTATACTTTCTCACTTACCGAATGTATATTTCCTTCATTTTCTCACTTATTTGATTCTTGTAAGTATTTTTATGAATTATTTTACACTTACTATTATTTTTATATTTTTATTATTTTACAAAATTATTTTTTTATTTTTTATGTATATCATGTATTATTCATTATTTGTACATATTTTTTTTATACATGTTGTTCTTTTTTTTTCAAGCTTAAAGAAGACATAGTATTCTTTTATTTATTTACTTTAATTCATTTTATGTATTTCATGTATATATAAAATTTATTTTGAATTTAATTTTTTTTGAACTCATTATTACATGTATTAAATAATATATTTTTTTAATTAGGTTGTTATATAAGTGTTTATAATTTATATTATTAGGTTTTTATATTATTATTATTATTATATTATTAAATTATTTTTATGTGAAAATAACATTATATATTATTAATGTTATAATGAATTTATTAATTTTTTGGATTTTATGTATTTATTTTTATATGATATTTTAATAATTTATAAACTTTATATAATAAATTCTGAAATATATTGGTGATTAATACATGTATTATTGGGTACATATTTAATATGCTTAATGCCCTTAATAAAAAAAAGGATAAATCTTGGATGTCAAAGTGTAGAATTAAGCACAACTATATTTCTAAAGTTGAAACTTTCTTGGAATTCACTCGTAAAAATAGTAATAATGAAATCAATATGATTCGATGTCAATGTGTTAAATGTAAAAATAAGAAATTTCATGATATAGATGAAGTTAAGTATCACGTTATTTGTAATGATATTCTTTTGAGTTATAAATGTTGGTATTATCATGAAGAAAAGATTGATGATACTCACGGGGAAAAGATAAATGAGGGTGTGAGTGGATTATATACATCCTATCAAGATAGGCACTCTAAACATGATGTACAAACAAAAAATATGCTTCATATTGTGGAAGATAAACTACATGATACATAAGGATGACCCCAAAACTTTTAAAAAACTTTTAGAAGATGTCAAAAAGTCATTGTGTCTAGAATGTAAGAAATACACTAAAATATAAGGATTTGTTCAATTGTACAATTTGAAGGCAAAAAATAATTTTTCAAACAAGGGATCCACAAAATTGCTAAATGTACTAATAAATATGTTTCCTGAAGGTAATGAGTTACCATATTCAATGAATGAAGTAAAGAAATCTCTTAGTCGATTCAGTATGGAATATCATAAGATTCATGCTTGCTCAAATAATAGCATTCTTTATAGGAAAGAATATGAGACATTAGATGATTGTCTGATGTGTAAAGAGTCTAGATGGAAGTATGCTACAAGTGAGACAACACCTAAGAAAGGCATGCCTACAAAGCTTCTTTGATACTTTCCTCTGATTCCTCGCTTTCAGAGGTTTTCAAAAGTAAAGAGACATCAAATATATTGACTTGTCATTCAGAGAATCGATCTGATGATGAGATTCTTCGTCATCCTTCAGATTTCCAAATGGAAAGTAGTAAAAAATTTATCCCTTAAATTTTTATTCGATCCATGCAAACTTTGTTTTACCATTGCTGCTAATGGAATCAATCCACACAATTCCTTTAGTATCAAATATAGTTGTTAGTTAGTAATTATGGTAATATACAACCTTCCTCCCTGGTTGTATATGAAAAAAAATCATGATACTAACATTATCGAAAGAGTTCGTGAATTATAGACATACATAAGAATTTCAAATCATTAGAGAAAAACACCAAAATATACAAATACATAATATATTTTCTAATTGTATTGAGATGCCATCAAATCCTGACATTAGGCAAAAAATGATAATATTAAGTTGTTAATTTATAACTATGTTTGTATTTATTTTTCTCTAACTTAAGTTAATAAATTGGTTAATAAATTTATTTAATTTATGTACTTAGAAAGTTGAATTGGGTAGACTAGTTACCCGAGCTGAAATGTATATAGAAACAAAGGCACCAAAATAAAGAAGTCAAAACCAATGAATAAACAAGGAGAAGAACAACTCAATAAGTTAGTTAGTAATTTAACTTGATATAAAATCCTTATATAATTTTTGCATATTCATGTAATAATGTATGATATTCTTTATTACTTTATTATTTGTAGAGAACAATCCAAGAATAAATAAATATGGGTGAAATAATTAAGCAACTAGGAAAAGATGTCATATAGTATGGATTTGGACCCAAGCATCTTGGTCGGGTTAGAGGGAAGTCAATATTATGGTTATATAGAAATTTTCAATATTCTTAAACAAAGGCCTAAAACGGTCAATAAGGATAAGTTGAATAAAGTTGAAGAAGAATTAAATTCTTTTAATGCAACTATGTTAAGCAAGCTTACAACTATAAAGTAATTTCAAAGTTAACAAGTTGGGGAATCACAACACATGCCATGCCACCATACTACAATCAAGGCACACCTTTTTGGTTAGGCTAAGGCATGCCACCCATGCAATCTCATGACCAACTTATGTTCTCTATGGAATATAGTCATCCTATTGGACCTACATATATGCTAAGAATGCTTATGCAATCACATAGTAGTCTAATATCTCCAATGCAAGTTGTGCATTCTTACTATCATTCACAAGAATATTTTGATGAAAATGTTCTTCTAATAGCTACGTCACAAGAGAGTGTTCCTCCATTTGATGAATCTTTTGTAGTAAGATTTAAAGCTTATAACATGAAAATTATTTTTATTTTTTATTACATATTTTATTTATTGTATATAATGTTTGAATTTTTTACAGATTACAATATCTGTTGAAAGATCCATCATTTACGAGTTATGTTGTTATTGAAACGTTACAAAAATTGAAAAATGATCGAAAGATTCACAATCAATAATTAACAAATCATTGATAAATAGAAAGAATCATTCATTAATCTATCATTGTCTATTATTAGTACCCTCTGATGTTATAAGAGTCTAAGAAACCGTTGAACAATACGTGATTTGACTATCAAATCAAATTTTGCTAAATTTTAACGTGATACTATTTAACATGGTTGCACCAATTGTACAATTCACCAATTCCCTTTTCCAACGACTTTGATGATGTCTAAATCTGCTAAATTCACAAGGTGATCTCATATTCTCCAAACACTTTTCCTACGGTATTTCACACCTTATGACAGAGTTAGTTACAATACAAACAACAGAAACTCAACATGACTAAACTCCTACGATTATCAAACAAATAACTTTCTACTTTAATTTTATTCATGCCAATGATACTCCTAGTACTTTACACAATTCACCGGTAGCAAGCCAAACAAATTTGGAGTTAGGGACTTAAAAAATATTTACAAATAGTAAATAATTAAATTGACACTAAAATGACATAAAATTATATATTTAGAGTGTACATAAATTAAATACGTACATATTATTTACAAGCTAAAATTATTAAAAAGAAAGAAAAATAATAATTCAAATTTCTTTATCTTAAACTAAAATACACTCTAAATTTATACTTATTTAATATTTCAACGTACCTCCATTATTTTTATAAAAAGTTAACAAAAGTTCATATATAAAAATGTTATCATGATTGTTAAGTCCCACATTGGCTAAGAGTAAAGCAACAATGCTCCTTATAAGTTTAGGCAATCCTCTAACTCATAAGCTGGCTTTTGGGTTAAGAGTTAGGCCTGGGTTTTTAAGATGGTATCAGAGCTAGGTTCTTGGCTTCCTCGTACTCCCATCGGCCCTCGTGCCGTAAATCCGGACCGTGCCGTAAATCCGGACTCTAGCCGATGTGGAGGGGGGATGTTAAGTCCCACATTGGCTAAGAGTAAAGCAACAATGCTCCTTATAAGTCTAGGCAATCCTCTAACTCATAAGTTGGCTTTTGGGTTAAGAGTTAGGCCTGGGTTTCTAAGAATGATATTGAAAGTTCTACTTTGAGTCATACAAAAAAAAATATTCTACTTACAAATCATACATTTTAGAAGTGGAGGTAATACTAAAAAGTCATATTATATAGATATGTAATTCTAAGATACCTCTCCACTGGGTCAATATTGTACCGAACAAAATCAGGTTTGGTGTGAATGGTAAAAGAGAACAGTAAAAATAATAATTAGAAGTTAGGAATCAAGAATTAAGAATTTAAGGAGAGAAGATGGAGTATCGATCTAGTTGAAAATTATAAAGATTATATTGATCCAAAAAAGAACGTATTGATTAATTGATACATTTAATCCGTATTAAAATATGATATTTTTATGCACCAACTTTTATACCTGACATTAGATCAAGTAAATTATAATAAAATTAAAATTAGATTTAAAAATATACTATATAAATAACTTAAGGAATAATCTAAACATAATAATTGATACAAAGAACAAGATAGATCAAAAATTACATCTAAGATAACATGGTAACATTTGAAGGATATTTTGGAGAGAAAATTGAAGATTTAAGATTGTAGTTGTATTGATTTCATCATCTATTTTCATAAGCTTTTTTAATCATCTTTTTTTTATAATTTTCTATGAAAATAACTTTATTCTCTTAGAATATATCTCTATCTATACTTTGATTGCAATTGTGTGCAACTCTAAGTCCTAGTTTAGTTAATATGGTTTAGTTAATTTAATGTTATTATAAATTTTAGTTTCAAGTCTTGATTCTTGATATGTTAAATTCTACATTTAAATATTAAAACTATATATGTATGAATTTAGGGTGTAAATCTATTTTTTTGTAATAATATGTTTATTTATAGTCTAAGATGACTAATATTATTATTCAAAATGGTATCTTAAAGTTGTTGTTACAAGTATAGTTAAATAACTACGTTAAAGATTATCAATGGTTTAATTTTACCTAGTTTAGTTCTTATATTTTTAAATCTTAATGCATTGAATAAATTAAATCTAATAAGTAAACCTTTAAGTTGTTCAAAATTTAGGGTAATCTATAATTGTAATATGAATTAATACATGATAAGAAAATATGAGAAATTTTAGTGAACCTAAATCCTTAAAGTTAAAGTTAAGAATTCAATAATAATTGTAAATTATGAAAGTAATTTAAACTTAAGAAATTAATTTTCATTCACGGAATGTTTAATTAAATTATCGATTAGTGGTAAAAATAGTATCATAATAACATATCTCTAATAATTTTTATATAATTTACTTTATTATTTTACGTTATTTTCATTTCTTTAAGATCACCCAAAAACCATCAACCATCAACCATCGTTATTTCTAACTTTAATTAATTCATTAATTCATTAATAATTAAAAGTGTGAATTTTTAGCGAGTGTATACAAGAATCTTTATTCTTATATTATTTATCACATATATATTATTCTTATATTATTTATAACATGTATATATTGTATATTTACATGTGTTCAAGCATGCTAGTCGCAAGTGAAGATCCCACGATGGTGACGTAATATGAGAGGTAATCACTCGTCTTGAGCAATTAGTCTGCAATCAGAATCTCTAATTTTCATTTTAATCACCCGAATAAAGATAGTGTTAGAAGAACACGCACAAAACTGATTTGGAAAGTAGATAAGAAACGGGAAACCACTGGACGAGCCGTTGTGGCTACCAATAATGCCTCACTATCCATTATTCCTCAGGCCGAACCTTTCCAGGATCCAGATATTTTAAGTAAATCATTTCACATCTCTACTCGTAGTGATAATGAGGATTGGATTCTAGACTCTAGAGCTAAAGATCATATGACATTTGACCTAAAAGATCTCTCCAATACAACCCAGCCAAGAAGGAGCTGTGTTGCCAATGCCAATGGGGTCACTTATCCAGTTACAGGGGCTGGAACAGTCACTTTATCTCCTTCATTATCATTATCTAATACTTTATTTGTACCCTCTCTTTCAAACTGACTAATGTCTGTAAGTCAGGTCACCTCATATCTTAACTGTGTAGTATTAATGTATTCTACTTTTTGTCTTTTATATGATATTCTCACCAAGGAGATCATTGGGTGTGGTACTAAGAGAGGAGGGTTATATTATGTGGATGATCTCAGTTCAAGAAGAGTCAATCACATGCAACACACCATTAGTAACAAGGAACGACATATTTGGCTATGTCATCGTCGATTTGGGCATCCATCATTTGGGTATTTAAAGCACCTACTCCCTAGTTTATTTTCAAATATCACACCCTCGGATTTCAAATGTGATACTTGTATCTTAGCAAAAAGTCATAGGGCATCTTATCCTATGAGCATGCATAAAAGTATGACTCATTTTGCTTTAGTACATTCTGATGTTTGGGGACCTTCCCCGGTCACTACGTCATCGGGTCATCGTTGGTTTGTAATTTTTGTTGATGATTGTACACGAATGACATGGCTTTACCTTTTCAAACATAAAGATGAAGTATTTTATACGTTTTACCTGTTTCACATACTTGGACAACCATGGAAAACCATGGTTCAGACATAATTTTCTAAGAAAATTAAGATTCTTATGTCTGATAATGGAAGGGAGTATGTTGATCAACAATTTTGGACATACTTGGACAACCATGGTATTCTCCATGAAACCTCGTGTTCACAAACCCCACAACAGAATGGGACTGCGGAGAGGAAGAATAGGCATATTTTAGAAACTGCTCGAGCCTTATTAATTGGTGCACATATGCCTAGTAGATACTGTAGTGATGCTGTTACTACAGCTATGTATCTACTAAACCGTATGCCCACAAAAACCTTACAATTTCAGAATCCATTAAAGGTGTTATCTGATCATGTTCCCTTGCCTACTATTTTGATGCTTCCGCCCTGAATTTTTGGATGTGTTGCTTTTATCCACCTCCATAAAAATCAACAAACTAAGTTGGATCCATATGTTGTCTGATGTGTTTTCTTGGGGTATGGCGTACAAAAAAAGGGATATCGATGCTACAATCCTATTACTAAAAGAACCTACATTACCATGGATGTCACTTTCCTAGAATCTGAATGGTTTTTTCCATCATCAGTATCCAATTACCCTCTTCAGGGGAAGAGTTATGGTGAAGAAGGGAATTGGCTTGATGTTGAAGTATTAGACATTAGTAACAATCCGACATACTCAGACAATGCCAACAATATGGATGAGCCAATACCTAGACCCAAACTTGAACTTCTAAGAACTGAATCTGAACTAGTGACTGAATCTCCAGAAGATGCAGTGGTTGATGCACCTATCCACTCTCTAGTACCCAATGATCCTCCTGCTGAGAATACTCCTGAGGTAAGTTCTCCTATCACACATTTACAAACTAATGTTATAGATACATATGTTGGTTATGTTCTACCTTTCAGACACAATTGAGGCAAACCTCTGAATCGATACTCTCCAGACAGAGAGGAACGACAATCCAAGTATCCAATAGCCAATTATGTATCTACTCAAGGGTTATCAAAACCTATCAGGGCTTTTGCACAAACACTCTCCTCATGTCAAATTCCAAGCTGTGTTTAAGAAGCCTTATCTGATCCAAATTGGACTCAAGCTATAAAAGAAGAATTTGAGGCACTGCAGAAGAACAACACATGGGTGTTAAGCAAGTTTCCTCAAGAGAGGAAGATGGTAGGATACAAGTGGATTTTCTCCATTAAGTATAAAGAAGATGGGTCAGTTGATCGATACAAGGCGGGGCTAGTAGCAAAAGGGTATACACAGAAACATGGTATAGATTATCAAGAAACATTCTCGCATGTGGCTAAACTAAAAACTATGAGAGTTTTGTTATCTCTTGCAGCAAATTTAGATTAGCCATTGCACCAACTTGACGTGAAAAATGCATTCCTTCATGGTGACCTTGAAGATGAGATTTACATGGATATTCCACCAGGATATATTGTTACGTCAGGGAAAGAAACTGCATGTAGATTACAACGAGCATTGTATAGACTAAAACAATCACCTCAAACATGGTTTGGCAGATTGAGTTCAGTAATGAGAAAATATGGGTTTCAATAAAGCAACTCTAACCACACTCTTTTCCTAAAACATCGATTGGGAAAAATAACAGCACTTATAGTCTATGTAGACGACATGATCATTACAGGGGATGATAAAGAAGAAATCTCTAGGCTTCAAGAACAACTGTCAAATGAGTTTGAAATGAAGGACTTGGGAGGGCTCAAATACATCTTAGGCATTGAGGTAACAAGATCAAAACAAAGTATATGTCTTTCCCAAAGGAAATATACTCTTGATCTACTGGAAGAGGCAGGATTACTAGATTGTAAACCTGTCGATATTCCGATAGTCCAAAATCATAAACTTGGAGAATATGTGGACCAAGTACGAGCAGATAAACAGAGATATCAACGGTTAGTAGGTAAACTCATATATTTATCTCATACTCGACCTGATATTGCTTATGCTGTGAGTGTCATGAGTCAGTTTATGCACTGCCCAAGTGAAGACCATATGGATGACGTCATGCGAATACTTCGTTATTTAAAATCCTCCCCTGGGAAAGAACTTATGTTTTCAAAGAATGATCAATTGGAAGTCGTTAGATATACAGATTCAGACTAGGCATGGTATATAAAGGATAGGAAATCTACTGCTGGGTACTTTACTTTTGTGAGGGGCAATCTTGTTACATGGAGTAGCAAGAAGCAAAATGTAGTTGCCTTATCTAGTGCTGAAGTTGAATTTCGAGGAATAGTCAAGAGAATATGTGAGCTCCTTTGGTTGAAAAAACTTCTAACTGAGATCGGTATTGCTCCTAACTCTGAAATGAACTTATTTTGTAATAACAAAGCAGCCATTGCCATCTCTCACAATCTAGTTCAACATGATCGCACGAAGCACGTTGAAGTGGATCGGAACTTCATCAAACAGAATCTTGAAGAAAGGATTATTCAACTTCAATTTGTTAAATCAGAAGATCAATTAGCTGATATACTCACAAAATCTGTGTCTGCAAAAAAAACTTATACAACTCACTTGACAAGTTGGGCATAATAGACATATGCACCAACTTGAGGGGGAGTATTGGTGTGTGTTGTGATGCATGCTACAACAATAACAGACACCAATGCTTAGTGGAGCAGACAATAATATTAGTGGAGCCATAAAACATAGATGTGCAGCAATTATGATTATTGTTTAATTTTCATTTTCCTTATATACATATACCTAAACTCTTGTATAGAAACACAATAAAAAATATATAAAATACTTGATAATTAACAGAAATGATATATTTTTCATAAAGTCCTTTATTACCAACAAAGCTGCTCATAGTTATGTTCTGTTAGATGGTTGTTATTCATCAGAAGGTATTCCAAAAAAACTAAATTTCCAAGTGTTGTAGGAATTTCTCCAGAGAGATTGTTGTAACTGAGATTCAAAGCAATCTGCAGACTAGATAGAGCACCCAACTCGACCGGTATACCACCTGAAAATGAGGTTCCACCCATTTCTAGCTCTGTCAAACGCAAGAAGTTGCACAGCAAAGTTGGTATACTTCCAGAAAATTTATTTTCTGAAAGCTTAAGGAGCTCTAATTGGTTAAGTGTTCCTATTTCACTGGGCAAGATATCCACAAAGTTATTATGGCTAATATCAAGCCGCTGAAGCATCTTCTTTTTTTCTCGTCATGTTGCTGGAAATTGAATGGCCTCGTAGGGTATGCTGTTTCAATAGAGGAATAACAATTGTTCAGTAAGATCGATTTGCTCTTATACCATAAACAAAATTATATGAAAAAGAATTTTCTATGGTATTTGATTTATATTTTTCTTAAGATTTATATATATATATATATATATATATATATATATATATATACTGTGTAAATAAGGAAGAAAAACATGCAGCTGCTGTATCATTAAAAGCATGTTGTACTGATCATACCTACTGTTTCTGCTGTGCTGTTGACTGCTGTACTTTTGCACCATACTACCATGATGATTCTTCAAAATAATAATTTTCATTAATATTAATTTTTAAATATAGAATACTTTTCTAATAATCTAATTACATTCTATATGTAAATAATAATATTATAAATTCAAATCATACTCTTAAACCCAAATCTCAAATACAATCAAAAATCTCACGTACATATCCAAATTAAAGAATCCAAAAATACCTCCATTAATATTCTTTGCTGCACAAAAATATTTCGACTATGCATAATATATACATATCAATAATAAAGCCTTGTTGGCTTCACCTTCAACTTGCAAAACAAATGAAGTAATTAATTGGCATAAACAAACTAAATCCATTAACCATTAAAGTCTAATATCAATTAAATATTTGGCTCAACAAAACCTCCATATACATCTTTTCATATTACACTTAATCAAAACCGACCGTTTATTTCGATTTTTTTTTTATAGTCAACTCCATTTCCTTTCTACATGATTGTATTTATGAGGTGCTTGATTGTTCAAACTTCAATTGGTTGGGTGCCATTAAATAAAAACTCAAACCGCGATTATAGACTTTGAATACTAAGATTAAACAAGTAAAAGTATATCAAATTGAATATAAATCTAATAATACAATAAACACTGCAAGAGATCGGTGTTGGGACTGGGAGATGGAATGGGAACGAGACGGTAATGGCACCGGAACGAGACGGCCACTGAACGGGAAAGACGGCGATGACGAGCTTAGCTGTGAGAGAAGAGTAAGTGATTGGGTGATTATAAAGTAAAATAAGCAAGCATCACAACCACACAGACGCGTTTTTTTTTTTTAACGAAATGTTGCGTGTGTATACACACGCGATGCCATCTTCAACCTTTTGCTGTGTATTTTACCATAAAAAAGAGATTTGGATGCGGGTCGAATAAAGCCCGATCAGAATTTACTTTTCGGTGCCATTTTAAAATATTAATTTTCATCAGAAAAATACAAGGAATTCAACGAGTATATTATAATTTAAGTATTATAAAGTAGTGGGATAATTAGCCTATTTGGAAGATATCGATTTAGGCTATAGATAATCACGAATACATGTAATTATTCTTAAATTAAATTATAAAATTTGTATTTTAAATCTTTCAAAGATAATAACGATAATAGTATGAGTATTATCTTTTAAAATAATATTCATATTATAACATTATCATAAAATAATTGAAAATAAAATATGTAACAATTTAATATTTATAATCATTTTTATCAAAGTTTTAGTAAAAATATCTATAATAACTAAGATATTTAAATCAAAAAGATATTTATATGATAATTTAATGACAATCATATTTGGACATCAATTTATCAATATTTTTGATAATTTTATAATAACTTCACTAAAAGATATGAATATCATATTCTAATATCAAAATATATAAAACAATAATATCATCTCAACAATGTCAATGATATTTTAAACATTTACCTATAGTTGTATGATCGATACAACTTATTGGTGGTACATCTTATTGAACTAATTAGATAACATGATTCATGTATTATTTGATACATATATAAGATCATAATGTTAATAGTAATATATGATATAATATAAATAAAAAGAATTAATAAATATAGAATAAGAGTTTTTTTATGTGATTAAAATTCTTATTAATTCTTATTATTATAAATAAATAATACAAAAAATCAAATAAAATTTTGTATGTATCACTTAATACAAAAATTTAAAATAATTAATATTAAAATATATGATATAAATAGTACTAAAAGAACATTAGCATAACTAATAAGAAATAATTGAAACCCTTGATACCCATTAATATTAAAAATTGATGTTTTAGAACAACAAATACTAGTGTTCTAAAAGTAGAACTACAAGTAATAAAAAAAAATCTTATCTAAACTGCTGCGAGCTGCCAAGGTCACGATACTGTGTCACAGACAGTCAGACACCAAGAGTCAAGCTTAGACAGCTGCGGGCTGCTACGTAAAGTATGTAACCAAACGTCAAACGAATCCTGCTACTCGGCTGCTGACTCACTTCACTCCGATTCATAGGCCGAGTCAAAGATTTACACTCTTAGAGCATTTAGCGCGAAGGAAACTCACGAATCCCCTTCTCTGATCCCCAATCCAATATTTTAGGAGCTTTCTCCTCCTTATTCGATGTCTGCTTCAATTATAACATAAATCACATAATTTTCTTTCTCATTCTAGCAATAGAGACTCAAATTCTTATAGAGAAAAACAGAGACTAATAAACCATGGCTTGGTTCAGAAATCTCATACATTTCTCAACCAAATCACAAATCAAAAGCAGAAACATAAACCCATTTCAATTCTCACAGCTATCTTTGGTTGCTTCCTTCAGTTCCGACCCGAAAACCAATGAAACACAATCGAGTAATCGATATTCTGTTTTGGAGCCTACGAAGCCAGCTGAGAAGCCGAGAGTTGTAGTTTTGGGGACTGGGTGGGCAGGTTGTCGTCTAATGAAAGGATTGGATACCAAAATATACGACGTCGTTTGTGTGTCTCCTCGCAATCACATGGTCTTCACGCCTCTGTTGGCCTCTACTTGTGTTGGGACTCTTGAATTTAGGTCGGTCGCTGAACCTATAGGGAGGATTCAGCCTGCTATTTCTCGAGAACCCGGTTCTTATTTCTTTCTTGCTAACTGTACCGACATAAATATCAATGAACATAAGGTACACTTTTTGCTTGTTTGGGATTTAGGGTTTTGCTGTAGTTTTTGAGAGTGTGGAAAAGAGTTTGCTTTTGTCTTTTAGGTGCTTTCTGTGTAAAGGTTGAAATTGAATTCCTTTAGGTGAGAGTAGTTTGATGAAATGACTGTTTGGAACTTTGAGACCAATATGTTGAAATTGAAATTGAATAGTTAAGCTGCACATCAAGCAGAATTGTTTTAAGATCAAATGAAACATGTGAACGCAAGTGACAAGTGGAATTGAGAGGATATTCATTTTCTAAGTAGTAGTTTACTAAAATTGTAATGAACCAGAATGAAAATATGGTAATTAGTTAAAAATTTATTGCTTTAATGGAATATCATTTGAAATAAATAATAGAGCAATGCCTTTGCTGCGGCAGGGAATTTTATGAATTGACAGTTATGATTTGATGATACCCTGTAATTAATCATGAAATAGTTATATTTGACTTGATGTATTTAATGCACCAAATCTTGGTGTTATATCCTTGCTTTGATGGTTAAGAAGTTTGTTTTTCGGTATGTAAGGTGCAATGTGAGACTGTGACAGATGGATCAGACAGCTTGAAGCCATGGAAATTTGAGTTAGCATATGATAAGCTGGTGATTGCATTAGGAGCTCAAGCCTCAACTTTTGGAATTCAAGGTGTAAAAGAACATGCAACCTTTCTTCGGGAAGTCCATCATGCACAAGAAATTCGTCGGAAGCTGCTGCTGAATTTAATGCTTTCAGATGTTCCTGGTATGCTTATTTGGATTTTAATTTCTTGAAAGAAGCGTAATATGTTGTGAGTTGCATTTCATTATGAGACTGTTGTGTGGAGGCAGGACTCTCCGAAGCTGAGAAGTCTAGACTTCTTCACTGTGTAGTTGTTGGAGGTGGTCCTACAGGGGTTGAGTTCAGTGGTGAGCTCAGTGATTTTATCATGAGAGATGTCAAGCAAAGATATGCTCATGTAAAAAATTATATCCATGTTACATTGATTGAGGTTCGTTCCTTACCAACATAAACTTCTTTTTTTATAAAATTTAATTTATCTATTTCAATTTAGCTCAGGTCAGTTCCAATTTTCTCTGACTTCTGTTTCTCGTTTTGCTGAATTTAGTTGATGTTATTTGGTAACAAGTTCTTATCTATGCATTCTTAGCAAAAATGTTCTCATATATGCAGGCAAACGAAATACTCTCTTCATTTGATGATCGCCTCCGGCAATATGCCTCTAAGCAGTTAACAAAGGTAAGAGATATAAGATCCATACAAAGATAACTGGCATGTACCTGGATATGTGTGTATCTGCTATCTGTTATGCATTTTTATCTTACTAAATTTTTTATTTCTGTTTCTAGCATTTGTAAGAAACAAGCTCTTGCATTTTGACTTGAATCAAAAAACTCGAATATTGAGGGGTTGTTTTTCAATTTCCAAAAAAGCAGCTTAGATCTTTGTATGAAGCTCTTTTCATGCCTTCAAAAGGAGAAGGGAGCATAGAGATTTTAAAATTGCCCTTACTTAATGGCTTACATGAGTTTCTAAAATTTGGCTTTCTGCCCAAGTTCTTGGACTTGTTATTTCCATTAAACCTCTAAATTTGTATTTATATTTGAGTATTTTCCCCAGTCAGGAGTCCGTCTTGTGCGTGGGGTTGTCAAGGACGTCCAGGCTGACAAGATAATTCTTAGTGATGGCACAGAGGTTCCTTATGGTTTGTTAGTATGGTCAACCGGGGTTGGTCCTTCACCTTTAGTGAATTCTCTAAAACTTCCTAAAGCTCCTGGTGGAAGGTAGCTGCTTATCTTTTTTCAGTGGTCAAAATGAAATCTATCACCTTTTTGCCACATAATGTTTTAAACTGCTGATACATGTATGGTAGAGTTGGTTGGGAAAATACCGAAATAGTGGTTTTCTGGCCTTCTCAATGAAGATTACTTGGTAATCTTTTTATGGAAACTTCATTGAAGCTCAAGTTAACTTAAGTTGTGTTTGATAACAATTCTGATCTATGATGATTGAATAATTGATTTTGTAATTTTTGATTCTTTTGTAAAAATAATCATCAATATTTTTTATAACAATTTTTACTTGGTGATTAAAAAAATCAAAAATCATTTACAGGTTGTTTGTTATGCTTTGCTTCTTGATTTTTTTTCCAAAACTTATAAAATTAAGAATTTTATTTTTTGATATTATTTACAAATTTTAAGTTTTTTTATCATTTTCTTCCAATATTTATATAAATAAAAATCCTAAGACTTGATTTACTCTTTAGAAAAAAAATGTTTTGTGATATGAAAAAATATAATCAAAAATTTAATTAAAAAAAATTAGTTTTAAATATTTATGAATCCCTCGATATTTTAATAGTGATTTTTTAAATATGTAAAAATTAAAATTAGAAATTTACGTGATAAAAAAAATTACTTGAAAATATTTAAAAATGAAAATGAAAATCATAATTTAACATACCCTTAATTATAATACAAATGCCTTCAATATAGGCCATACTCTATCTATAATCTTTTTTCCTCTTTCCTTTCATTTTTTTTCAATTTTTTATCTAGTGTTTCCTTTATATTATAAATTGATTTTATTTTTATTTTTTCTCTTTGCTCTCAGCATGCACGATTCCAATCTGTTCTGAATCTTGTTTTGTTTTCTTGTTGTTTAGTTTAGTTTACTTTAGTTCTTTCTCTCTCTCTCTTTCTCTGCTCTCAGGATGCACGATTCCAATCTGTTCTGAATCTTATTTTGTTTTCTTGTTGTTTAGTTTAGTTCTCTCTCTCTCTCTCTCTCGTGTGATCTTTGATGCACATTTTTGATATTTACAGGATAGGTGTGGATGAGTGGCTACGTGTCCCTTCCGTGCAGGATATATTTTCAATTGGTGACTGTAGTGGCTATCTTGAGAGTACCGGAAAACATGTGCTTCCAGCATTGGCCCAGGTAAGATGGACACTGTGAGTGTCATAGTCTCATCTAAAATATAACCTATCTTCTGGCTCAAAATGCATTCTGAACTCTCTAAGACAGGGCTCAAATTCCTTGTTTTACATTCAAGTCAGAAATCAGCATAAGTCTTATTATCATTTTCCCATACTAGGTCTAGGAGTATGCCAAAGTCAATAATTTGGATTTCTCGTAAACTTCACGGTCAATTAGTCAACCAAATTGCTACAATCAATTTTCTTATTTAATGCCAACCGCCCTCTAGTTATGCTTTTATTCTAAAGTACTTGCTTGAGACTTTTACTCGTGTATTTGCTCGTTTTCTACTGATTCTTTTGCCTGTGGTGGAAATTATTGCACCAGAGCTGAACTAAACCAATTTGAATTATTGAAGGTTGCAGAGCGGCAAGGAAAATATCTGGCAAACCTATTGAACAAAATTGGCGAAGCTGGTGGAGGACGTGCAAACAGTGCGAAAGATATTGAGAAAGTAGATCCATTTGTTTACAAGCATTTAGGAAGCATGGCAACTATTGGCAGATATAAGGCACTTGTGGACCTCAGAGAAAGCAAGGTAAATTTTGAACCACTTCCGACTCTTTTTTCTTTTACTAGAAAGTCAAATGGGTAATTGATTCATGGAGGTGTTCTGCAGGAGGCCAAGGGTTTAGCCCTTGCTGGATTTACCAGTTGGTTTATATGGCGCTCCGCATATCTAACACGCTTGATAAGTTGGAGGAATCGATTCTACGTAGCCATCAACTGGGCTACAACTTTTGTGTTTGGACGTGATACAAACAGAATATAGATTTCAAGTGATGAGAAAGGTTTCTGTTTTCATGTTTTAGATCAAATTCCTTTAAAAATTCCCATGATGGAGATTGGATGAAGTTTGTCACCGTATCGGACCATAGGGGATTTGCCTGATCTTCATATTCAACTGTCATTTATAAACCACTGTCACTGTCTTGAACCAAAGAGCCAGAATACCACATGAAGTAAGGCGAGAACATACTCATTCTCATAAAGTGAATTGTAAAAGTTCTTAATGTTTTCAGGCCATTGTTTTCTTCTCCTCCCACATTGATCATTTTTACGTCTTGTTTTGTTTTTATGATTTATTGGATACAAGTACAATTTTTTATTTATATTCCCACTTTTTATACATAATGTACCTAACAATTAATTGTGAAGTGTATTGCCTGTTACACAATTAAACAATAAGTGATTATACAAGAAAACAAATTATGTTTGTGTCAAAAGCTGATATATGAAACAAATTTCACGTTATCACAATTTTATAACAATTGTAAAAGTAACAACTAATTTTTATGTTAATTTTGTTATAGATAGAGGTGTTAGTAAGCTAAGTTTGCTTAGATTTAGTCCAGTTTAATTATTTAAATTTTATGTTAATTAAATTATGTTAATATCACTTTTAAGAAGCTAGGTTAAACAATTTACTAGCTTATTTATTTATATTTTTAAAAAATTAGAAAATGAAAATTATTTATAATTTTGTTATTATATTTTGAAAATAAGAAAAAAATTTAAAAAATACTACATTTTAAGTAATTTTTTTATAGTGATATTGTGGTAATTATTGTATGATGTTTTTTTTAAGTAGAGTTTTATTATTAATGCGCTTAATGGGTTGCATATGTATCTTTTTCGTATCATATAAAAAAATAATTTTTATAGCAAAAAGTAAAAATATAAATAACTATTTCTATAAAATCTGAAGTTTTTTTTTTTTAAATGTTTTGAGTACCCAACCTCGTTAAGATTAAACACACCTGCTTGCAAAGTGACTTACTGACACAAGTTCGCTTGTATATTGTTTAAAAATAGATTCGATTCCATCTAAATAACTTATGTAACTTAATTAGGTTATAATACAGTTTTTTATCGTGTTTAAAAATTAAGTAATTTATTTATTATGAATTTGATTGTTTTTTGAAATTAAAATCTTTATAAGCTATAAGAATACTTATATTATATATTTTTATTAAATAAAAAGATAAAAAAAATATATAAAATTAATAGCTTTTTTGTAACTATTTCTTCTTATTAAATTTCAATTAATCATTTCTTATTTTCATACCTTAACCCAATAACCCTATCTATTTAAATTTCTAATCCCAAAATCCTCAATGGAGAGGAGAGTAAGAGATATCAAGTTTAATACAAATCATTGAACCTCTGATTTTTATATTTATATTTTTGAAATTAAACACTTGTTTATACATATAATTTATTTTTAAATTATTATGAAATTAAATAATAAATAACTGTATTAATTTCATTATTATTTAAAATTTAAAATTAAATAGATAAACTTTGTTTATTTATTGGTTAAAAAAAATCTAAATTCTTTTATATCGAAACTTTAATCTATCATTAAAATATAAAATTTAATACAACAATTATTTGATTATTAAAAATAAATATTTTTGAAAATTTTTGTCCATTGTAAAATCAAAAAACAAGAATTACTAAAACACAAAATCCATTATTTCGATTTTAGTTTTAATTCTTAAATTTTAATTCAAATCCGAATCAATATATTGTATACATACCCTTACTTAGTGCTGCCGCCCATTTTCTATCTGAATCACCCCACAAGACTACTACAACCTTTCCTTTGTCACCCTTGCACCCCCAAGCTCCTCTACCGCTAGTCCTTTTCAGCATACTTGAGTTTATGTTTAAAGGTTTGTACATCTATTCATACTCTATTTTTTCTTGCTTAGATTACAAAAAAAAAAAACTCTTATTTTATTGTGCAATTAAAATTTCTTTTCGTATATTTTGAAATTTAAAACTATCTTTATATTCTATTATTATTTTCATGAATATTATTTATATTTTTAAAAATTATATTATTTTGAGATTGACCCAACGTGATGTTTATAGTTTTTCTAAAGAAGATTTTGATATATATATTTTTGATACATTGAAAGTTTAAGATTATAATGTATACATTTTTGTGATGTTTATATACTTTTTCTAAAGAAGATTTTGGTATATATATTTTTGATACAGTAAAAGTTTAAGATTTTAATGTATGTATTTTTTTATATAATGAAAGTTGAGAATAAAGATTACACATATTATGTCACTTATTTTATTGTTTATATTATTATTTATTATATTTAGTTATTTTTATTATTTTAATTACACAAGTAAAAAATATTTTTATTTTTTATTTTAATTATTACTTTAAAAATTGATACTTTTGGACAAATATTGATCAGAAGAATAGCAATCTATTTGATAAAATGCATAAAAGAAGAGTGAAAAAAAAAGGTCAGAAATTTGCGTAGAATCAATTTTGGGTTATATTGTTGGATTCGGCAGATCCGTATCTTGAATGAAGGTGAACAACCTGCTACCAATTGTATCAAATTCAAAGGTTTCGAGCTCACTGCGTACGTTAGCTGTGATAAATGTACGAACAAAAGTTCCGATCTAATTTAATTATATAAATAAATAATTATATATAAAGATAAAATATAAATACAATAAATAAATATTTAAGTGATTAAACTTTTTAATCCATTAATAACAATACATTAAAGAAAACCTATTATCATAATCTAAATAAAGAGAACATATATCAATATTTAAAAAAATAAAATTACAATCCCAAAATTATGAAAACATATAACTATAAACTCAAAATAAATATGATCAATCCGAATAAATAACAGAATAATTCAAGACACTGATACCAATTTGTTATAAATTGGTACTAACTGAAGTAAAGCTTGGATCCAATTTTAATTAAATCTAATATTCCAATCCAAAAGGTAAAAAAACATATCGAAAGAACATCTTATCCCAACTATAAGGTTTATGAGTGTTAAAAATATTCATAAATAAAATATTTAAATGTAATTTAGTTTCTAAGTTCGTTTTTCAATATAACTATTCAAGTCAAAGAAACTATGGAGTTTCTAATGAACACATATTAAGTATACTTCTATTCTTATGAACATTAGATTTCATATTAGACATATAAGAATATTTAGTATATACCTTACTCGGCTGATCGAGTTATGTCTGGATTGATCAAGTATCAATATATTACAATCTAAGTCTTCTCGTATTGATTTTATAATTAGAATAGATCGATCGAAGTTTTGGGTTTGATCGATCAAGGACTGGATCGATCGAAAATCAATCACATTCGATCTATCTGACCTCATGTTTTTATCTTTTATAGCTTGGATAGATTGAAATTAGTTTAAATCGATTGATTATTTTTAATCGTTACCTAGATTGATCAAAAAAGATTTCAATCGATTAACCTTATTGGTTCGAATGAGCTCGGCTTTGATAGATCAAAATTGAGCTCGATCAAGCGACAAGGGCTTCAACTTTATCCTAATTGTTTACTTAAGTCAAACATTTTAATTACTAAATTGTCCTCATTATTTCAAGATCTGTCAAATAATTTTTTAAACAACTTAGTAATTAGTCTTTTGATCTATGGCTTCAATAATTCTATTTAAACAAACCTATATGCATTATAATCTCTCAAATACAATTGCTTTAATCTTTTGATCATAAGTTCTCTCTAATCTGTTTTGTAAAATCATATTTTATTAGGGTTTTTTCTTTGATTAATCTATCAAGCATTTTGTGGTTATGTTTGATTGATTAACAAGCCTATTTTATTTATGATCATATACTTAATGATATGTTCTAAGGTTTACTAGTGATTTTAGTTTCATCTGTTATTTTATTAAATCATCTAACTAAGATTTTTCATTGTTTAATTTATTCTAGGACATGCCTTACACTTGCTTTATTGTACTAACTTTTCAAGTGTCAACTAAACGGGTTTGATAACTTGTGTGACCCGAGTTTATCAGAACGTTGGTCCAAATCCATACAACTTACTTGTGGACATTGTGAAAGAAAGCAAAGGCTTGTAATTAGATTACTTAGGGGCATTATCTATGACGGATAGTTTGAGTTCTAACATTGTAATCAAACATATTTCTATATTAGATAGTTAGATGGTCTACCAGATCGATAGTTTTCTCTTAGATCATTGTTACGACTTAGATTGTGTTGAAAAAAAGATGAAATTTAATAAAAAAATGATTGTTGGGAAATGTGCCTTGTCCCACATTGGTTTTTTACATTATTTTAAAGAGGTATAAATAGTGAAGAGTTGGCTATTGGGATTGGGCCCCAAGGGGCACCCACTTTTGTGGAAGGGGAGATGACCTAGGCAAATGTGATACCACACACGCGCACGCGCACGCCGCCGTCCGTCCGACCGGCCGTGCCGAGCCGAGTCCGAGTGCGTGTGTGTGTGGTATTTTATTTTTTGGTAAAATATTCTTTTAAGGAAAACTTTTCCACTTACAAAAATGGTTGTTATATATATTTTTTTTTTCAGAAAAAATGACAGTTATTTTCTTTTATTAAGAATATGGCTGTTAAATGGTCGTTTGTCTTCTTTATTCAGAAAAGGAGTCGTTGCTCGTATTTACTCACAAAAAATATCTGTTACTCGTCTTTAATCTGAAAATGGATGTTACTCTTCATTACTCAGAATGGCCGTTACGCTCTTAATTTCCAAACATTATCGTTTTATTCATAATTGCCACACGGTTTCTAAAACCTATTAAAAGAGGGCTTCAGCTCTAGGAATGGGCACGGGGACGGGCGGGGACGGTTTTTGATATAACCGTCCCCGAACCGAATTTTAAAACCTATAACCGAAACCGCCCGAAAACCGTTACGGTTCGGGGACGGTTTTACCCTTGAGTAGCAGGTTCGGAGACGGTTATGAAAAAAACCCCGAAAAAAACCGAAATATATATATAATTTAATTTATTAAATATATATAATTAATTTTTTATTTATAATTTAATATATAATTTAATTAATTAAATCTAATTAATTTCGGGTACGGGCGGGTACGGTTTTTAGTATAACCATAACCGAACCGTAACTGTTGTTTCATATTCGGTTTTTCCCCAAAACCGTCCCGTCCCCAAAATTTACCGGTTAAAAACCGAACCGTCGGATCGGATAAACGCGGATAACCGAATCCGCGGTTTTTTTGCCCATCCCTATTCAGCTCTCATTTACAACACAACAATCTCAGCAAACAATACTCACTACAAACAATTCTCTCTGCAACTCTAAGTTATTTTTTAGTTTTCTGAGCAACAAATTTTTTCAAGTGTAGCATTTCGGTATTCATCAGTGCAGTGAAGTTCCGAGATAGAGAAAAAGATTAATTTGTTTTATCCTGGGGATGAGTGTTTGCTTGCACAAATTAGGCGGCCAACGCCTTAAAGAGAGCGACCTAGTTCGCGACTCAACCCAAGCAGTTTATACCAGGTTTTTCCGGTAAAATTGTTTCAGTACTGTTATTAACAAACTTGTATCAACAGATTGTTACCACTTAAAAATCTTGTCTCAATCTTTATTTCTGCATTATTTTATTTACATAAGATTATTTGTCTGGTTGTCTGTGAAATTTTAATTTGACATGTTTTTATTAATTACTTATTCATCTCTCTAGTTAATTAAATCTGTAGCTAAAAATTTTCATCATCTATATATTTAATGTGCTCTCAGTATTTTTCTAATATGAGACTCGTTTGCACACCTAATAATTTCCCTCAAATGAGAACACACACTCTCCTTATACTTGAACAATGTCATATACCAAGGACGATCCATTTAGCCGAATTCTTCTTAATTGGACATCCATACTCTATCAAGTACATAATGTGGTAAGAAAGAGTTAAAGAATCCACGTCAACTTAATCACACCTTGAGGATCCAATGAGTCTAGAACAATGTTGCAAAATTTCCAATGTGATCCAACATGGTTCCCAACATATGATCAAACTTAGACCACGTATATAACCTAAATGTGTTAGTTAATTATAAGTTGAAAAAAAATCTTATTATTTTAATAAATAATTATATACTACATTAATTATGATTGTATTACAACTTATAGCTTGAATCAATACCAACTTTCATACGAAAAATTATTACAGAATTCCAAACCACGTTTTCTAAAAGTAAAAAAACGTCCTTAAAGTTTGAAAATAGAAAATTACATCCCTTTTATTATTATTTTATTATAAATTTTTTTTCTTAAATTTATTAATATTTATAAAATTTTTATAAATAATTATTTTAAAAAATTAAAAAATAATAACAATAAGAGAGAGATTTGTTATTTTTTAAACTTACGTGATTGTTTTTGTTATTTTTAAAAGACATTTATAATTTACCCTTTTCATACTCTTTTAATAATTCGTAACAATTAATAAAACTAACCTTTACCGAAAAGTTCAGAAAGAAAAAATCTAGCCAGCTGTTTTTTTTAATCTATCAATAATTAGTATTTATATTTTATGTAACATTCTAAATCTAGAAAACAATTATTTTAGGAAGATAAAAACACATTTTCCACGCAAGCAGGAATAGGTAAAAAAACTATGGTTTAAGTTATTTGCAGTATTGGTTCGGTTTTTATTTAATAAATTTCAGAGATATATACGATTTGGGATAAAACCGAATATGAAATAATGAGTATGGCTCGAGTATGGTTACATTGATAACCGCATCTATTTGTACCCAAAATCAATTAATTATATTTAATTAATTTATATATTTATTAAATTAAATTAAATTAAATTAGATATTAATTAATAATTAAAGTTTATTAATAATTTTTCGAAAAAAAAACAGTATTTTTTTGGGTATTTTTTTAATAAATGTTTCAAACCATTATCCACAGGTAAAAAACTGTTATCGATCCAAAACGATTTTTGAACAATTTCAAGTACAGATTTTATAATTCCATTTGTGAACAATTATATCAAAAATCTTACTAAGAGTACTCATACCCATCCCGCGTACATATTTTATAATTCAATTTGTGAGCAATTATAATTCAATTCAATTTATGAACAATAAAATTATCACTTAAAAAAAGAGTTAAATTATTTTAATGAAATGAAAAGATGTTAGATTAAATTAGTGAGATTGTGGAAGGTTAAATATGTCAATAAATTTTTAAATTAAGGTATGTTTATGGCATAAATTCATTTTGGGTGTGAGATTTGAACATTAAAGTTTAATTAAGAATGCTAATAAATTGTGTTTCAACAACCCAAATTTCATGTAAGGTTTATGAGTGTTGAAAATATTCATGAACAAAATATTTAAACATTATTTAGATTCTAGGTGAGTCTTTCAAGTATATTATTCAAGCCAAAGAAACTATCGAGTTCCAAATGAACACATCTCAAGTATATCTCTGTTCTTATATACGTTAAATTTCATATTAGACGCATAAGAACATGTTGCATATAGGTGACTCAATGGATCGAGTAATGTCTGGATCGAGAGAGAATCAATCTACTATGATTAAAAGTCCCCTCAGAATTAATTTTTTAAATAGGGTCAATCGATTGAAGTTTAGGGTTTGATCGATCGAGAATTTTTTATTTTTATTTTTTCATATCCTATATCGATTAAGATTTGATTAGATTGATCAATCATCTTTTAATCATTGCTTGGATCGATCGAAAAGGATTTCAATTAATTAATCTTTTCGGCTTGATTGATCGAGCGATGATGGTTTCAATATTAACCTAATTTTAATTTGAGCCAAATATTTTTATTACTATATTGTTCTTATTCTTTAAAACTCTTTTAACTAATTTTATGGACAAAATAATAATTAGCCTTTGACTTAGGATTTCCACAAATTCCATTTAAACAAAACTAAAGCATAAAAATTTCTCAACCACAATTGCTTTAACTTTTGTAACTTATACTCTCTTTCTAAATCTTGTTTACAAAAACTATTTTGTTAAGGTTTTTTTATTAATTAATCTATAAAATATTATATGATTATGTTTGATTGATTAATAAGCCTATAATATTTGGGTTATTGTGCTTAATCATTTGTTCTAGTGTTGCTAGTGATTTTGATTTATCTGTTATTCTATTAAATCAAGTAGTTATGAGTGTTCGTTGTTTAATCTGCTCTAGAACGCACATTGCACTTATATTTTTATGCTAATATTTCAGGTTCCAACTGAACGGGTTCGATAACTTGTGTGACACGAGCTTATCGAAACGTTGGTCCAAATCTGAATACCATGCTTATAGAGATTGTGAACGATAGTTGAGGTTTATAAGTAGGTTAATAGAGGCATTACCTTGGAGGGTAGTTTAACTCTTAATCTTGTAATCAAACATTTTTTAATAGTGGATAGTTAAGTGTTTTAGTAGACTGTTCATTTTCTTCTTAGATCATTGTTGTGGTCTAAGTTATTTTCACCTAAAAATCTATTGTGTCAATTTATCCTTCATCATTTTTTTATTTACACATGATTGTAGGTTTAAACGTCTGTGAAATTTAATTTGCCATGCTTCGGCTAATTACTATTCATATCTTCTAACTAATTAGATTTATAACATAAAAACTTTCAATTGGTATCAGTGCAGGTCATTAGATATGCATGGTGTGTGCCTAGGACCTTGTTATAGATTATTTGAGAGAGGATCCCTTTATAACCCATGCTTCCTTCTTTAATGGGTCTAACCACCCTTATTATAATACTCGTATGAGAGCTTTTCTATAGTCTATAGATGAGAATGTCTAGTCACTCTTAAAACTATGAGCAAATAGACCATTAAAGATAAGATTGGTAGTAATTGGAATAAAAAAATATAAATGTTATTTTTAGTGTTATGTCTGCCAACAAAGTTCATCGTATATTTAATGTTGAAACTACCAAGAATGCTTGGGATATTATAGAGGTTAGCTATGAGGATACTACTTAAGTTAAAATAACAAAACTTTGCATGCCATGTACTAGGTTTGAAAATCTAAGAATGGAAGAGTCTAAAAAAATTTCTAAATTTTATAGTAAATTATGTGACATTACTAACTCTTCTACTAATCTTGGTAAGAAAATTGAGAAATCTAGATTTGTTCGAAAGATACTGTGCTATTTACCAGATCGCATCCATACAAAGGTCACAACCATAAAATGAAAGTAAAGATATGGATACCATTCAAATTGAGGAACTAGTGGGCTCATCTTCACTTTTGATATGAGCTTTCGAACTACTACAAAGAACAAAGAACAAAGGTGTTGCTTTCAAAACATCTATGATTGAAGATGGTGACAATGAGAATGAAGAAATGGTACTCATAGCTAGAAGATTGAAGAAAATCTTCAACATAAAGAATCCTCAAAGCAAAGGACAATCAATTCATTCAAAGGATCAAAATCTAAGAGAACTCAAACTTTTGAGTTTTGAATGTGAGAAATCTAAACTCATTGGACCTCAATGTTTTGAATATGTACATAATGGTCACTTTACAACTAGCTGTGCAAACAAGAAGAACAAAATTGGAAGAGCCTTTGATACTACACTTACTTATATGAAAGTGACGGTGAAAATCCAATTGAATAAAAAAATAGTGACATCAATTTTTTGGCATTTACTACAACAATTGGTAGACAATCCAGCAAGTCTGATATTGATTCAGATAATCTAAATTCTTACTAAATACATTTAATGCAACTAGTATTGATGAATTTTTCATAGATTTAGTAAGATATAAAATGAAAAGAAGATGTTTCTTATATAAGTAATTAAACTTAATAAAAAACTAAAATCCTATGAAATAAATTCTTCAGTGTTGGAAAAAGAAAATTTTGATTTGTGTGAACTTAATAATCTGAATTCAAGCCTTGTAGGTCTAAAACAAGAAAGACATAATCTGATGGAAGAACTTGAACAATCCAGTGAAGTTGTAAAAAGACTAAACATTGGAGCTGAAAGGTTAAATAAGATTCTGGATTATGGAAAGCTTATTGGAGATAAAAGAGGGCTAGACTTTGTAGATAAGTATTTGATGCCATCTTTTTCAAAACATTGTTTGTAAGACCTTCTAATCCCCACTCTTCACACATAATACACACATCTTGTACATCTACTTTTACGTTTATTCCTATATGATATAAAGTGGTAGAAAGGAACATATTAGACCTAAATATTTATTCTTGATGACTCATAATTATGATGATATTATGCATGCAACATATTCAAGAAATAACAATTATGTTCTCAAAAATAAGCACGTGATTTAAAAAACTAGAAAATTTTGATTTAGAAAATTGGATTTAAATTGTTATGTAGACCATATTATATTTAAAGCTAAATATTTTATTGCCTGGTATTTTGATAGTGGTTATTCTAAACATACCACTGGTGATTATTGCGTGTTTTTCAACACACGAACTCGTGCAAGTATACACGGTCGCAAGTAATAACATTTATAAGTAAAGATCGATCCCACAGAGATTTGTTACTATAGTTTGGTGAGTACTAAAATTGTATCTTTCTGATTTTATCCAAAATAATCGTTGATATGGAAAAAGTTTAAAAATAAAATAAGAGAACTCTAGGATTGCAATTTTTCACCAAACTAATCCACTCCAATCATATTATTTTCTTTAGATTTATATTTTTTAGTACATTTAATTTGTCAACCGAAAACTTCTATTTTTATTCATACATCTCTTCCGAACTCCGTATAAACACACCTCGTTAAATTAATTCACTATATCTCTATGAGAATTAAATTTAATAAGATTCATTAAGTTCTAAGTTCTCAAATGGTCACACATACAATTAGGGTATATTCCTATCCTTCATCATACATGTCATTCTATTTACGAGCAATATACACAAAAATGTCTTTCTCAAGTTTATTTTTATGCCACAAATCGTTTTGATAAAATTCGTAAATAATCAAAAAGCATTAAGCATAAAATAGAACAAACAAATCGAACGTCTTATAAATCTTTCAAAAATAGTTAAAATAAAAGCTTCATAAATTTAGATCAAATGCAACCCTAGAAAAATTAAATTACTTCATAAAATTAAAATTAAAATTACAACAGATTCAGAAAAATAAGATGAAGAATAAGGAAAATTAAAACATCAAGAAACGAAAATATTTGTACAATAAAATAACACAACAAAAGCCAAAAAATGGCTTCTGCGTGTTCTGCAGTCCAAAACCGAACACCACAAAAATTCTAAACTAAAAAAAAACTATTTAACTCTATCATAACATCAACTATTTATAGCTAAAAAATACATCTAAAATATTACATTTTTATTTTATTTTTTTTATCAAAAACGCGTAATAATTTTTATCGAAAAACAAAAATCACGCGTATCGATTTTCGTATCGAAAAATATTATTTAATTTACGCGTGAGACAGGGGCGCCGATTTTACAATTTTTTTATTCATTGTACGTGCCACGTGTCAAAATCTAATTCGCTGCAAGATTCCCTAAAGCCACGTGGCAGCATATCATTGGGTGAACAAACCGGCTGCACGTAGGAACGGCGCACAGGATTGGGGCGCCCAAAAATTGAGGCAATGGCTGGAAACGGGACGTGATCCAGTGCGGTCGCGCGCATTGTAAAATACCACGTGTCGGAACATGATTTGCTTGAATATTAGTAGGACACGTGGCAGATTCTTATTATGTAAAAACTGAGGATGCACGCCGCTACCATAACCCGCGTCCACACACGATTGCTACACGAACCGTTTCGGGCGCGGACGACACTTGGTTCCACGCGCTTCAATATGGACCGTTCAAGCAGATCCAACTGGCCGCCGATCGCCTCGGGGAATCTCGCGGCCGATACATGCTGGCCCCACTCGACGCCGCCGCCGCGCGACACGCGGCCCACTTGCACGCCGAGCCGCGCGAAGGAAGATTTACGTAGCCACTCTCATTGATCGGGCTTGATGAACACGCGCGAATCTGATCCGTTGATCCTTTCGACGGACAAATTCATCGCTGAATGAGTATAAGTCATCGCGTGACTTCATCTCTCCTGCGCGAAAATTAAACTTTTATTAATTATATTTTCACCCATAAATATATTTCAAATTACATTTTAAATTTTCTTAAATTACAGTTAAGCCCTTTACTAATTTTAAATTAAATTTTTAAACTTTTAATAATTATAATTAAGCCCAAATTTAATTTAAATTATATTTTTAATTCTTATAAATTGTAATTAAGAACTATACTATTTGAAATTATATTTGTGGACAAAAAAATATGAAATTAAGTACATTTTCGATACAAATTATTTAATTTTATTAAAAATGTATTTTTAGCACATAAAAGGAAAATATTAATTTATTTAACAAAAATTAACTAAATATTAAAAGAACATAGCAATTATCATTACTAAAATTGATGAAAATAACTATATAAAATACAGTTATCAGTGGTCGTTCTTTTTAAAAAAATTGAAAAATATAATGAAAGAACAATTACTTTTAGTGATGGAAATAAATCAATGATTATTAGTAAATGTATAATTCAAATTGATGGTATACCTAAGTAAGATAATGTACTTCATATTGATGGACTTAAGCCAACCCGATAAACATCAGTCAAATTTGTGATAAAAATTATAGTGTACAATTTATCAATAATCATTGTATTATAACAGATCCAAAAGGTGAATGTGTCGTTATAGAAACTATGTCTCAAGATAATTGATACTAAATTAATATAAGCCATATTACTACGACTTGTAATTTAGCCAATGGTCATTATGTTTCATTATAGCATGAAAAGATAGGATATATCAATTTTAAAGATCTTGTTAACTTAGCAAAAAGAATATTGTATGTGGTCTACCTACACTTTATGAAACTGAAAAAACCTTTTTGTGAACTATAACAAATTGCAAAAAAACTTGCTCTTGTTATAAGAAAATTGAAGGAGTTAACGCAAGCAAAACACTTGAATTAATTCACTTTGCCCTCATGTCTCCTATAAGAACTGAGATTTTAGATGGCAAGAAATATATCATTGTTATTATTAATGATGTTTCTTGTTTTACATTGGATATATTCTTAAAAGAAAAATCTAATGCATTTGATTTCTTTAGTTCTTTTGTCTTAAAATGCATATTGAAGCATGTAACAAAATAATCAATATAATGAGACTAATGACTGATCATGGGAAGAAATTTAAGAATTCAAGATATGTTGAATTTTACAAGCAATATAGTATATCACGTGAGTTCTCAGCACCAATCACCTCACAACAAAATGGGATAGTTCAAAGAAATAATCGGGTGCTACAAAAAATGGCAAGAGTTTTGCTACATGCAAAAGACATTCCTAAGAAGTTTTGGAATGAAGTGGTAAATACTTCATGCTACATAGTGAATTATGTCTACCTACACCTAGGTACACACCAAATTTCTTATGAGTTATGGAAAGGTAAGAAACCTAGTTTTAAACATCTATATGCATTTGGAAATAGATGTTACATCCTTAGATATCATGAGAATCTAGGAAAATTTGATCTAGAAGTGATGAATGTATCTCCCTAGGTTACTCATTAGCAAGTCGTGCTTTTAGAGTGTTCAACTTGAGAATTAACATTGCGATGGAGTCCATCAATATTGTTATAGATGATGCAGGTACTAGTATTCTAGTCATTGATGATAAAGATGAACCTTTAAGCACGAGCTTAGTAACTGAGTGACAAAATGACGAAACACCTAACACTAAAAAGGTAAAAAATAAGTTAGATGAAGAGTAAGCTTTGGATGATGAAGAACATGGTTTTGAACAAGGTATTATTCCTTTTTATTGTGATAATACTAGTGTTATATGTGTCTCCAAAAACCATGTTTTGTATTATCGAACAAAACATATAGACATTAGAAATTATTTTATTAGGGAACTAGTCGAAGATAAAATATTACCCCTTGAGATTTATTCACTAAGGCACTTGATACACAAAGATTTGAATCTATTATAAGTGTCTTAAGAATCTTCACTATTGATTAAATTATCTTCTTTTTGCTTTGATTCTTTGTTCATTTGTTTCTCATAAAACAAAAAAAATAAAAATAAAAAAGAAGAGAAAAATAGACATGATTTAACATTAACATGAACATTATATATTACTCTTATATTTATTAACTATGCATTATGCAAATGGATATTATGATTTATGAATTTATATATTTTTTACATCTAGTGATGGATGTTAACATAAATCTACTCACACACTCATTAGACACACATATATATACAATGCTTAAAGTTTATGATTGACATTGTGAGATTTTAGGGCTTGAGATAAACTTGATTACTAAATTATAGTTGAACTTCATCTTTCACTTTTTAAAATGATACTATAAAGAGATACCTAGTTTTAATAGGGTTACCTACTGTGATGTATGAAGCTATCACAGTGAAAAGAGAAAGATGCCTCACAATTAATGTGAAAATCATTATGGTAGTTCTTGTAGCTCGTGCATAATTCATTCACAAAAAACTAAAGGAAAATAAAAAATATCAAAGTAATTAGCATGCACACAAAAAAAGCCATAAATAACTATGCAAAAAGAAAAATAAATAACAGATCCCTCGTACACAAAATTATAATAATTAATGAGAAAAAATTAATTAAGTTCTATCTTGTTAAATAAAATTTTATTATATATAAGTATGAATTAAACTACGGTGATACTATTTTCTTTAAATCTTTTATAACTAATCATGAATTGGCTAATTTACATATTATTGTTGTTTTATTATTTATATCACTTTTGATGACCGCAGATATGTCACTATATGTTTAAATATGTTTGTGTGTCTTCTTTATATATATTTAGTCACACTTTAAACAAAAAATATTTTTCTCATTTGTATGTTCTTGTAGTCATGTTTAGCTCAATTTACTATTCTTATTTAAAAAGAAATCTCTTTACTTTTTCTATATTGTTTATTCGTATGATAAAAAGGAAAAAAAATTATTTAAACATTAATTGAAAATATACAAAATGGGAAAAGTTAATTTAAAGAGATGATAATTAATTTGAAAATATTTTTTTTAAAGATTATATACATAGGAGTAACATTTAAAAATTCTTATATGTTTTTTAGTCACTATTTGTTTTCTTATCCATTGTTTTATATATTAAAGTAATAAACAATGAGTCTTTTAGGAGAATTTGCATGTTTGTATGTGTTTTTGTCTTTTAATTACATATGAGTTGTCAAGATTCAAGTGAATATGTTTTCACCATATCATAGTATAGTTTCACTATGTAAAACATATATTTTCTATGAGTGTTATGTAGTAAGGAAGAAATTTTGTCATACTAATATGTCAAAAGGATAGATTGTAAGGTTTATAAGTGTTAGTAACATTTGTAAACAAAATATCTAAATTAATTTATTTGCATGGCCACGTGGTTAAATAAAATTGAAACAAAAAATGGGTAATCTATATAAATACTAATATCTAGTAAAAAAATTAAAATTATTATATGGTTAAAAAGTTAATTTTGTATAATTTTATTAAAACAAGACTTATATATATGTTTCTAATCTATATAAAATATTAAAATTTGATCATAAATTTTTAATTCATATAATTTAATCATTAATATTTATAAATTTAATAAATCTAATCTAAAATTTTAATTTATATCAAATTGATTTAATATTATTATATTTAACAATTATATAATTAAAAGATTGAAGACTAAATTATAAATTGTGTCATCGAGGATTAAATTATATTTTTTAAAATAATTTGATGAACAAATGAATTAAGAAATTAAAAATTAAGTTTATTCATAATTTATTATAATATCATTGAATTAATTTAATAAAAATTAAAATTTTAAATTAAATTTATCAAATTTAAAAATATTAAAAATTAAATTATATAAATTAATTTTTTTTAATTAAATTATAATATTTTAAATATGTTAGTTATTGAAAAAAAGCCTATCATTATAATATTTATGTACAATTTTTCTCTGCGAAGAAAAAAGAGATATTTGTTTGTTTCTTAATTATAGAATTGGTCATCCAACATCCAAGTTTTTCCAACCTTTTCCTTTTTCCTTCCTACGAAAATAATAATAAAAATAAAGTGATAATGCATAAAATTTCCTTTTTACTTTTTTTGTTTCAATTTTTTTAAATTATGTAAAACAACACCCATAACACTTACAATAATATCTAATAAATAATATTATTTTTCAATATATGCTTAATTATACAATTTGTTATTTTATACTTTGTTTTTTTAATATTTTAATAATATTATATTTATAATCTTTTTTAAATTTAACACATATATTTTAATAATTATATTGAAATTGTACCTTGACAATCAACAATAACATGTTAGAAAAAATGTTTTATTTATTTATTATTTAATATTTTAATTTTTAATTATAACACATGTACATTAAATTTAAAAAGATAATGTAACTAATACTATAAAATAAAAAAATTGATAAAATTTAAAGAATAATTATTAATTAAGATATGAGTTTCTTGAACAAACTTTTTTACCACATATTCCATTCATATTTTTAAATAAATCCATCTAAAGTACTTTTTTTTTCAAATAGCAAAAAAAATGTATTTTTCTTTTTGTAGATATATTAAAATATTATTTTTATTATTATCATTTTTATTTAAATAAAAAAATTTATTTTTATTTTGATTACATTATTTAAACAAATATAATGATAATAGTAATGATTTTATTAATTTAATTTTTATTATCAATATTAGTTGCATCACATTTTCTTTATAAAAACCAACCGTACTCAAGAGGTGCACTTCCCATGAAATGGAATGGAAGATGAGTATTATGTCTTACAAAATGAATCCTACTGTATAAATTGGGATAATAAAAATATAACTTTTCCACAAAATATATCATTTTTGTTTTGCCTCGTTGAATTTTTCAACTCAAAATATATTTTCCATATTTCTAGTTTTATATCTAATTATGCAAATAATGTATTTGTCTTACATATATTTGGGTAAAATGTGAGCATATAAGAAAAATAATAATCATTAGGTTTTGATTTTATGATTTGATGTTTTTTTGATTATTTTATTTAGATATTATTGATGTAATTTTATTTTGAATAAATGAAAAATATATTTTTATATAAAAAAAAGTAAAAAATAATAATCATATTTTAGTTAAAAAGTTTTTATACACTATAACAATGCAATATTCATCCTGTGTTTTTTCTATTTAAAATAATAAGTTCTATTAATATATTTACTTTAAAAGTGTTTATAATATTGGAGTGATATGATGTATTTACCTAAATGGGATTAAATATAATAAAGCTCTAGAAAGTCTCTGGAAATATTCCTTAAATAACAATGGCATATTACCAATTTAAATTAATTGATTTTAGGGATCAATAAATACTTTTAGAAGCTTTTAAATTTAATTCAACTTTGTAGTATAAATTTGCATTTTGATATTATAACAATGGCATAAATGGTTTATTTAGTTATGGTTTTACTAAAAGTGATTTTAAAAAAATGAAGATGACGTATAAGAAACATAAAATATTATTTTTGAGCCCTAAAAAAAGTTATGACATTCATTTTATGTTATATATATATATATATATAACACCGTTAGAAGTACTCTTATAGGGTTAAAAAAATCCAAATAGACCAAATATCAATATCATATTTGATTTTTTTTTCCTGGTTCTTACTATCACCAGTAAGACAGATGAGGGTGGATGTACGAAGATATTAGGATAATATTTATAATTATTTTATACCAATATCAAATATTTTTATATAATAATTATATATTGTAAGTGAATAATAATTTTTGTATGATTTAATCATGTTTTTTATTTTTTAATATTTAATTTAAAAAATTAAATATTAAAGTAATTTTTATTCTACTATATTATTCAAAATATTGACATTATTTTTTTTTTATTTTTTAATTATTTAACACATGTTTTTAATTAAAATAAAAAATATATAAAATAAGAATAAATAAAATCAATATGAATATTATAAGTATTGTTTTTTTATTATTAAAATTATATTTTTTATATATTATATGTATATAAAAATAATAATATTAATAAATGTTCAGTTTTTATTAATTATAATTTTTATATTGTAATAACCATCATATCCTATACTTTATCAATTATGATTATTTTTGAAAAAAATTGATGAATATTTATAGATAATTATAATTTCAATTATACATAATTAAAATACTTATGTTTAATGCTGATAGATTACTTATTCTCCTTCCTTTTTGTTACGTAAAATAAAAAGATAAGATAACGGAGAAAAATTAAAAAAATAAGACTTTTTTATATAAATAATATTTTAATTATATAATTTAAAATGAGAGAATAATGAACATTAAATAACAAATTTAGGGAGATAATAATCGAAGTCTAAAAAATAAAATAACATAGCTTTCATTATAAAACACCTAAACACTAAACAAAACCAAAAGTTATTTAGAATTCCAATCCTAGGTTATTAAGAAATATAAACTAAATCAATTTTAATAATAATAGAACTCTCGTTTTTAAAAGAAAATAATAACCCAACTCTAAAAATATATAGACGTAATTATTTTGAAATAAATAAATAATAATAATAATGACAATAATAAATACTATTTATTTCCTATTCTTTGTAATTCTTGCCGTATTAAACTGTAAATTGACTCTATTCTCATTTGTTTTCCACTTTTATACCTTATCGTTCCATTAATTTGGGAATCTCATATTTAAACGATTCACTACCAGACTACAAGTTGGACCCTAAAGCTATTATTTCTAAGAAAACCCCAAAACAATAAATAAAAAAACCTGAAATAACTAATACGGATAATTATTCGTTGAATGTTCTTTAGCGAATGGCATAAAATATAAATGTATTAAAATTTTGAAAAATTACCTAAAATATCATTTATAAATAAACTTATAATAATAAAAATAATATATTTAATTAATATCAAAAAATTCGAATTTTAAATTTAACAAAATCTAATTGAATAATGAATAATGTAAATTTTTTTAGCTAAATTCTTTTTATAATAAAAAGTACTATATCTATAATTATAAATTTTAAACAGGATTATAAGGGTTATTTTTTAAAAACAAAAATTGAAACGCAACCTTCCATTGTATTGTATTATTAAAAAAGCAACCTATAAAATTATGAGAAAATATCACATTATTTATATATAGGATAATGAAGAATATCTCGATTAATATTTAGTATTTGTTCTTAGTATTATAATCGGTAATGCATGCACTAACAAAAAGCAGAAAGGTGTCTTCTCAGTAAATTTGATAACCACTTGGCCATGTGCTGGTTTGCATTTTTAAATATATACGTGAACGTAGACTTTACAGAGCATACTTAAATCAAACGAGTGGGTGTGTGGATCTGCTGCGGTGTAGATATTTTCGTGCCTCTCTTTTGCCTTTTGTTTTCATTCCTATTATAATAATGACTCTGCTAAACCCTGAACTAGTAAGCTGAAACCCTTCAGCGTATTCTTCTATATTATCAGTACTTGGCTTTTTGGGAAAACATAGAGGCGGATAAACACTGAACCCAAGGTGAGACCTCCAAGTGAAAAAGGAATCACCTTTGGGGAAAAAATGGGGGATTTGAATCATGGATTTAAAGAAGAAGCTTATTTCGATTCAAGTGCTCCTCCACCATTTAAAATTGGTGAGATCCGAGCTGCTATACCTAAACATTGTTGGGTTAAGAATCCATGGAGGTCTCTGAGTTATGTATTCAGAGATTTGTTTGTGGTTATTGCATTGGTCACTTTAGCTATCTATTTCAATAGTTGGATTGTTTGGCTTTTCTATTGGATTGCTCAAGGAACAATGTTCTGGGCTATCTTTGTTTTGGGTCATGATTGGTAAAACCGCTAAAGATCTGATTTTTATTATTGCCCATATGATTAATTTTACTTTTCTCATGTGATTGTATTAATGTTGGATTTAATTATTATTATTTTTCCTTATTGTTCAGTGGCCATGGAAGCTTTTCAGACAGTCCATTGTTGAATAACTGTGTCGGGCATATTTTGCACTCTGCAATTCTTGTGCCATACAATGGATGGTGAGATCTCAAATTCTCAATAGCTTTTCAAGTTGTCTCCTCTGTTTCTTATAACTTTAGCTTTAAATTTTTTAGCTTTGAGAGAGATTGAATGAATCCACTTTTGAATAAATGTTATAGGAGAATTAGCCATAGAACACACCATCAGAACCATGGACATGTTGAGAATGATGAATCATGGGTTCCAGTAAGTGCTTGTCTTATTTCATTAGATGCTTTTAATAGACGAATTGGTTAAACTATTTTCGTTGGTGTTTTCCTATGTCTCTTTGTTTAGTTGAGTGAGAAGTTGTACAAGAGTTTGGACCAGAATACAAAAATGTTCAGATTCAAAATACCTTTCCCGGTGTTTGCTTACCCTTTTTATCTGGTAAGAGATTAAGCTTATTTACTACTAAATTGTAAAATCCATTTATAAAAATTGAGTTATTTTATGATATAAAAAAAGGGTCTTAATTTTGCCTTTTTTTTTTGCTGAGATGTATTTCAGTGGAGTAGAAGTCCAGGAAAGGAAGGCTCCCATTTCAATCCTTACAGTAAATTGTTTGCCCCTAGTGAAAGGAAACATGTGATAACTTCAACTCTTTGCTGGTTTACAATGGTTGCTATTCTGATCTGCTTATCTTTTGTTGCTGGCCCTCTTCAAATAATTAAGCTTTATGGTATCCCTTATTGGGTAAGTTTTATCCATTCAGTTCAGAATTCATTTGTATGTTTACGTTAGAAGTGATTTCAAAATAAAAGTTATTTTTTGAAAAAATTGCTTTCATGAAATACTTGGGGGTATATTTGATAATGATTTTAATTCTTGATTTTTGATTTTTTTTCTAGTGATTTTTTAATCAGATATGTTCGACAACTATTTCTGATTTTAATTTTCATATTTTTAAGCACAACTGTCAAAATATAGGATAATTCATAAATTTATAAAAATATGATTTTTAAATCAAATTTTTGATTTTTTTTAATTTCACCAAATATATTTTCCAGAGTAAATGAAGTTTTATAAATTTTGTACGCAGGATAAGTCATTAAAATTGTTTTCAAAACTGCCTTTAATGTGCCTTCTGAACCCTTAAAATCAGTCAGCTTTTTGTTTTTTTTTCACTGTTTGATTCATAAACGTTTTTTTACTGTTAAAAGTGCTTTAATAATGTTTCGAAAGCAAAATCTATATCCAAATTACATGTATTCATCTATTTCCATGTAGTCTGTGAACAAATTGTTACTTGCAGATATTTGTAATGTGGTTGGACATTGTAACATACTTGCATCACCATGGTCATGAGCAGAAACTTCCTTGGTACAGAGGCATGGTAAGGATATGCTTTATAAAACATATAAACATTAAACACTTCTTGGAGAAAACAATGAAACTTGATTCTATAATATTCAATTTCAGACTCTTGATTATTTGGGGGCTTCTTAATTTCTGCCATTGTTCTGTCTTTTGCAGGAATGGAGTTATTTAAGAGGAGGTCTTACAACACTTGATAGAGATTATGGAGTCTTTAATAATATTCACCATGACATAGGAACCCATGTTATTCATCATCTCTTTCCTCAAATTCCACATTATCACCTTGTTGAAGCAGTAAGTAATATTGTTAAAGATTAGAGGATTGATTGTGCTTCAGTTGTTAAAAATCTTCAAACAAATAGAAATTCAAAACTGAAGAGATGTATAAAATCAGTGTAGATTCACTAGTTTTTTGGAATGGATCAATTAAATCTAGTAGCTTATTTTAATGGCAATTTAATTTATTAGCTTTGAAAAAGTAACAACACATATATTATGTTTTTCTTCAATTTTTTAATTAAAAAAGGATTTTTAATAAATATTCATATTAAAACTTCTTTTCAAATTTTTTTTGACCATTTAGACAATACTTTCACTTTTTAAAGCTAGTGAATTAAACTCATTTTTCTAAAACTAGTGAATTAAACTCACTTTTCTAAAGCTAGTAGTATCATAAAAAAAAACTATTGAATCTAACTGCTATAAATGTAATAGTCAATAAACATGTTTAACATTTATATGATAAAAGTTATTGTTGAACCTTTTTCCATACGTTTTTCTTTTGATAGGCTTAGTTTACTAACAAATTCTTATTACTTTAATTGCTTGTGGTTTGCAGACAAGTGCAGCTAAGCATGTGCTTGGAAAGTATTATAGGGAGCCAAAGAAATCAGGGCCAATACCAATTCATTTGATCAAGAATCTTATAACTAGTATGAGACAAGATCACTATGTCAGTGACAATGGAGATGTAGTATTTTATCAAACAGATCCCGAGATTTATGAAAAATGTAAGGTCAAGTCAAATTGATTCTTTGGATTTCACTTTTGTAGTAGACATTTAATTTAGTATTTATTTAATACATTGTTGTTCTGATGCAAGAAAGGTCTTGCATACATGGTTTTGTTTGGTCGATTGGCTTTTTTATAAAGCTTGTATTTTTGACTCTAGCTAAATCAATTGTATCTCATTATTATTAATCAAATGGCTGAATAAGATGCCAAAGGTTATATTCCATTATTCTGAATAAGCCAGAAACAAACTCACGTATAGGATTTGCAAGAGCACTTCAGGTCAGATCTGACCAAACTTGGACTGGTTCGTGAGACACGATGAACCGAATTATTTTGAATAATTTGCTTCGGATCGAGTCGGATATTATCCATAGATCAAACGACCGGCCCTTTAGACCCCTTTTTTTCATTCTCCCTTCCTTCCTTTCTCTTTCTTTCATTTCCTATTTATATTGTTTTCTTTGTCAAAAAATTATAATTCTTAAGGAAGCTAAATTTTGTGCTTCTTTTCCTTGTTGTATGCTTGATTTTGTTTAAAATTTGGAATCATAATAAATTACATTTGTATAAGTATTAAAGTAATCTTTGTTTGACGATCTAATTTAACTTAATCAGTTAATCCTTTTTTTTTTCTCTTTTTCTTCCCTTTTAACAAATTTGTAATCCTATTATTTTAAGTGACAAATGACAATAATATTAAGTATGAATTCAAACAAATGTAACTCGTTAAAATCATTTGGGTATGTTTGTTCCTGTTAAGTATGAATTTAACCAAATGTGACTTATTAGAATCATTTGGGTATGTTTGTTCCATCGAATTAATGGATATCGAGTATGTGTTCTTGTTAAATTAATATATAGTAATTATTAAAATATTAATTCAACATATGATATTAATATCATATCAATATGAGATGTAATATTTAAACGCATTTATTCAAGAAAATAAAAATAAACTCATCTTTCAATATTGTATAAAAAGAATGCATTTTCAAACAAATTAGATAAATTCTAAATTCATATCAAAGTTTAACATTCTTTAAACTACCAAGTCTACGTGACAACAAAACTTGAGACTTATCTCCTACTAATTCCCGGATGCAATTTGGAGTGAATTACAAGTACTTGGATAAATTAAAAAAAATAAACAAATCAATAATTAAAATTCTATCTAATTTCATTAATACAACATGACATTAATTCATGCAGCATAACTAAAACATTAACTCATTCAAAGATTAAAAGGATAATGCTTAATTATTTAAGAAAGATCGATTGTTATTTCGTCCTCTTTTACGTCATCTTCGTCCAAAGAATCAATATCATTCACGTCTTCAAACTCATTAATATCATATTTTAAAAACTTCTTAATAGATTTTATTAGTAAAGACATAAACAAGAGTAATTATTAATAATTTAACATATTAATAAATTTAACAATAATAATATGATAGAAAAAATTCAAATCATCAAATTGAAGCAAAAATCAGTCCTTGGCACACATCAATACTTCTACTGTGAATGACTTCATTCTACTATAATGCTTAAACACAACCCTACCACCTGTGGTAAAGTCAGACTCAAATGCAACAGTGAAAACAGGAATAGCCAATAGGTCTAGCAAATAGTTGTCCTACGAGATACATAAGGCCATTTACCTTCTCAATAATCATAATAATATAGTTTCATAATGATTAAAAAGTCCCAAAAAAATGAAAAATTATTCAACATACACTAGTTTTTTGTTTTGTTTTTTTGCTAGTCTTGAACATACACTTATTGTTGGAAATGAATTTAAATAAAAAAAAATATTTTTTATTATTTTATGACCATTATTTCATAAATTATGTAACTATCATTTTCATAATTATATGGTCATTATTTTTATGACCGTTATTTTCATAATTATGTGACCGTTACTTTTATGACCGTTATTTTCATAATTATGTGGCCATTAATTTTATGACCGTTATTCTTATAATTATGTGACCGTTACTTTTATGACTGTTATTTTCATAATTATGTGGCCGTTAATTTTATAACCGTTATTCTCATAATTATGTTACCATTACTTTTATGATCGTTATTTTAATAATTATGTGTCCGTTATTTTCATAATTATATGACCGTTACACATTTTTTCCACTATAAAAAGGGGAAATAGCCCTCAGTTTAGAATATAACTTAACAACTCAAAAATAGTTCTACGATTTTCATAGCAAAATCAAAGAAAAGAAAATTCAGAATTGTTTTCTCAGATTTCCGAGCAACATAAATATTTGAAAGGTGTAGTATTAGGACTTCATCGGTGCGGTGAAGTTTGAGGCAGAAAAAGATTAAAATTTGTTTTATCCTGAGACGACAATTTGTGTTTGCTTGCACAAGTTTGGCGTAGTCGCGAAACGTCTTAAAGAGAGCGACCTAGTCCGCGACTACCCCCAAGCATTATATTTCAGTATATCGGTAATATTATTCTTACATAGTTTTTTCACATATTTGTTCCAACAATTTTAAGACGAATTCTATCTGTCATGTCTACTGAAATGTTAACTACTGATCTTAACAAAACATTTCGTTTTGAAGAACTACACTTTAAAAATGGAGACAAAAAAAATGTTATTCTTCTTAACCATGTAAAATGTCACTTTTGTTTTTATTATTGAAAAACCAACACTGCCTAATTCTCATACTGAAGCTACAATAAAGGATTTAAACACCTGGATAGGAAATTATTTTCTATACAATTTTTTTTATTCTTCATGGATTAGCTAATGACTTGTATGACTATTATAATTTTGATAAAGTCTGTTAAGAAAATTTGGGAAGTACTTCAAAAGAAGTATGATACTCAGAAAGCTGGAACTAAGAAGTATGATGTCAGTAGATACATGAAGTATCAAATGATTAATGAAAAATCTGTGGAAGCTCAATCACACGAACTGCAGAAGATAGCACACGAAATAACTTTTGAAGGTATGACTTTAGATGAACAATTTCAAGTAGTTGTTATTATAGATAAATTACCCCATGCTTAGAAAGATTTTAAGAATACACTTAGACATAAAGCTAAGAAATTTTCTTTAGAAAGTCTTATAACCAGTTTAAGAATAGAAGAAGAAGTCAAAAAATAAGACCAAAGAAATGAAGTACTCGTTGTCTCAAACAACAATACCAATAAGAAACCCTCATCTGCAATTTTGAAACCTAAAGGTAGAAATATGAAAACTCATAATCATAATAATAACCAAAACCGCAACCACCAAAATAGAAACAAAAACTATCCTCTCTAGAATGGACCTTAACCCCCTTAAGGAATAACACATTCGTGTGTTAAAGTTGTAACAGACCTGGCCACTTGGCTAGGAACTGCCGGAACAGGAATCGTCCTGCCACGTAGGCGAACCTTACCGAAGATCAACTTATTGCTATGATTTCTAAAATCAATTTTGTTGATGGATCCGAGGGGTGTTGGGTGGACACTGGTACTTCTTGCCATGTTCACTATAATCGAGACATGTTCAAGTCCTACTCTGAGTCTGAGGATAAGAAAGTGTTGTTGGGTGACTCCCACTCCACTAAAGTTGTTGGTACTAGTGAGGTGGAATTAAAGTTTACCTCTGGAAAGACTATCATCTTGAAAGATGTCTTGCATACTCCAGAGATGAGAAAGAACTTAGTTTCAGGATATCTTCTTTACAAAGCTGGGTTTACTCAAACTATAGGGGCTGATTTATATACAATAACTAAAAATAATATTTTTTGTTGGGAAAGGGTACACCACTAATGGCATGTTTAAATTGAATGTTGAGTTCCTTTAATATTTGGCATGCTAGACTTTGTCATGTTAATAAACGCATAATCAAGAACATGAGTAGCTTAGAACTAATTCCAAAACTATCTTTGAATTATTTTGGATAAATGTGACTTTTATAGTCAAGCTAAAATAACAAAAACTTCACATAAGTCAGTAGTTAAAGAATCTGAATCTTTAGAATTAATACATTATGACATATGTGAACTTGATGGAAATTTAACAAGAAATGAAAAACACTATTTTATAACTTTTATAGATGACTGTTCAGATTACACTTATGTATATCTAATGAAAAAATAAAAGTGAAGCATTTGACATGTTTAAAATATTTATAACTGAAATTAAGAATCAACTTAACAGAAAAATAAAAAGGTTTCGAAGTGATAGAGGCACTAAATATGATTCCAATATCTTCAATGATTTTTATAAAACTCATGGAATCATTCATGAAAAAACAACACCTTATTCTTCTGAAATAAATGGCAAAGCTGAAAGAAAAAAAATAGAAATTTTACTGAATCAGTAGTTACAATTTTATTAAACTTTGGTGCTGCTTCCCATTGGTGGGGAGAAATTTTATTAACTGTTTGCTATGTGCTAAATAGAGTGCCTAAATCTACTAGTAAAATTTGACCATCTGAAATGTTGAAAAATAAGAAACTTAACTTATTTTAAAACTTGAGATTGTTTAGTCTATGTTAGGATCCATGATCCTTAAAAGAAATAAAACTTACTAGTAGAACATATGAATGTGTATTCATAGGATATGTTTTGAATAGTAAAGCTTATAAATTCTATGACTTAAATGATCATAGTTATAGAATCAAATGATGTTGACTACTATGAACATAGGTTTTCATTTAAATTGAAGAATAGTGGGGGCTCGTCTTCTAGTCGTTTACCCATAACTAGAACTATTGAACAAAACGAAGAATTAAACACTGAAATTAGAAGAGGTAAACGAGCTCGAACCCTTAAGGATTTTGGGTCAGATTTTTATGCTTATACCTTAGAGGAAGATCCCCAAACTCGTAAAGAATCATTCTCTTCTTTAGATGCCAACTTATGGGAAGAAACCATAACTGATGAAATGGACTCTTATGAGTATAATAAAACTTGGCATTTAGTTAACTTATCTCCTGGTTGCAAGACCATAGGATGTAAATGGATACAAAAGAAGAAATTAAAACTTGATGGTACTATTGAAAAGTACAAAACTTGTATTGTAGTTAAATGGTATAGGCAAAGGAAAAATGTAGATTTATTTGATACATTTTCACCAGTCACACGAATAACTTCCATACGTGTACTTTTTCCTCTTACTGCCATCCATGATTTAGTAGTACATCAAATGGATGTTAAAACTGCTTTCTTAAATGGTGTTTTAGAAGAAAAAAATTATATGGATCAACCTGAAGGTTTTGTTATCTCAGGTCAAGAAAATAAAGTTTGTAAACTAGATAAATATATGTATGGTCTAAAATAAGCACCTAAGCAATGGCATGAGAAATTTGATAATATAGTTAACCCACATGAATTCAAAATGAATGAAAGTGACAAATGCATTTATTATAAATTAAAAGATAACATTTGCACTATTATATGTTTATATGTGGATGAAATGCTTATTTTTGGATCAAATATTCATGTTGTGAATAATGTGAAAACTTTATTAAGTGTTAACTTTGATATGAAAGATCTCAGAGAAGCGAGTGTAATCCTTGGTATAAAGATTACTAGGTCTGAAAAGGGAATTTCTTTAGATCAATCTCATTACATTAAGACGATCTTAAAGAAATATAATTGCTTTAACTGTAAACCTGCATGTACTCCGTATGATCCTAGTGTAAAGTTGTTCAAGAACACCGGAGACGGTGTTAGACAAACTAAGTATGCGAGCATCATTGGTAGCTTACGTTATGCTACTGATTGCACTTAGACAGACATAGCTTATGTTGTGGGACTACTATGTAGGTTTACCGCAGACCTAGTGTAGAGAATTGGAATGCTATTGAAAGGGTTATGAGATACCTTAAGAGAACTATATACCTTGGATTACATTATACAAAGTTTCCATTTGTTCTAGAAGGATACGGCGATGCAGATTGGAACACTTTATCGAGAAGACTCCAAAGCGACTAGTGGCTATATATTTAACATAGTTGGTGGAGCTGTTTCTGGAAGTCTAAGAAATAAACAATATTGGCTTAATCTATGATGGAGTTTGAAATGATAGCACTAGCTACTTGCTAGTGAAGAAGTAGGCTAGTTAAGAAGTCATTGGTGAGATCCCTTTATGGGAAAGATCGATACCGTTGTCTGATCCCTTTGCGATAGACGCGACTATTGCAAAGATTTAGAACCGTTATTACAACGGAAAGAGATGTGATACACATCTTGTTAGAGAATTTCTCTCTACAAGAGCTGTAAGAATGGATCATATATGTACTAATGAAAATTTGGTGATCCTTTGTGAAAGGATTAACAAGAGAGAAGGTTTTCAAAAACCTCGAAAGGAATGTTGATGCCCTTAGAATGAAGAGTCACTCGTGATGGTAACCCAACTTACTTATGGCGGAGATCCCAAGAAATAAGTTCAATGGGTAATAACAAGTCGTGAAGTGATATGAGATGAATCATGCTATTTATGAAGTCACAATCTATATTGTTAGAAGCGTGAAGTCTGACGACGAAAGGATGAGTTAATTATTAAACTCTTAATGAGTTCTATACTACATGTGGAGTGGAGTACGTAGCTACGGAGTACTCTTGATAGACTCGCCTATTTGAATGTGGAAGTATGGCGGCTTACATGAAAATTTTGGGCAAAATTTACTAGAGCATTCACTATCTTGGGATACACGTGCATGGTAGTAAAGCACGGGCTTTTGAACTACACCTTGGAAAGATTGTGTGTGTGATGTTGTTAGAGATAGAGTTCAAAACTACGAGTTACTCTAGTATATTCTAAAGCATTAACACTACGCAAAGGTTGAAGTCGATAGACACCTTTTGCTTATGCATAATCTTATACTTTTAATTGATTGGTTGCTCGATGAAACTATTTTTATTTAAAATTCAAGTGGGGGATTGTTGGAAATGAATTTAAATAAAAAAATATATTTTTTATTATTTTATGACCATTATTTCATAAATTATGTAACTATCATTTTCATAATTATATGGTCATTATTTTTATGATCGTTATTTTCATAATTATGTGACCGTTACTTTTATGACCGTTATTTTCATAATTATGTGACCGTTACTTTTATGACCGTTATTTTCATAATTATGTGGCCATTAATTTTATGACCGTTATTCTTATAATTATGTGACCGTTACTTTTATGACTGTTATTTTCATAATTATGTGGCCGTTAATTTTATAACCGTTATTCTCATAATTATGTGACCATTACTTTTATGATCGTTATTTTAATAATTATGTGTCCGTTATTTTCATAATTATATGACCGTTACACATTTTTTCCACTATAAAAGGCGAATAGCCTCAGTTTAGAATATAACTTAACAACTCAAAAATAGTTCTACGATTTTCATAGCAAAATCAAAGAAAAGAAAATTAAATTGTTTTCTCGATTTGAGCAACATAAATATTTGAGAGGTGTAGTATTCCGGACTTCATCGGTGCGGTGAAGTTTGAGGCAGAAAAAGATTAATTTGTTTTATCCTGAGGACGCAATTGTGTGTTTGCTTGCACAAGTTTGGGCAAAGCCGCGAAACGTCTTAAAGAGAGCAACCTAGTCCGCGACTCAACCCAAGCATTATATTTCAGTATATCGGTAATATTGTTCTTACATAGTTTTTTCACATATTTGTTCCTTGGAAAAAATTTCTTGAAGCTTTTACTTTTTCTCCTCTCTGTTGTGCTTAAAGTGTTTTGAACGATATTGCTTTTCCTCCACGTCTCTTCAAATTCATTTAAATTTGGAACTTTTTAGGCATTTTTAGCTACTTATTTCAAAGTTATAATTAGAGGTGAGTAGTAGATTAAAATACATGTTTTTTACTTATATAAATTTCACTGTCCGAATCGAATTTAAAGATTTTTAACCGGAATGCAATGATATAATTAATCCAAACAAATTTAAATTAGAGTGGATTGAATTTTTCAAATGAATAAATTAAGATTGATGTTTAAATTTATTTATAAATTATTTTCATATGTAAAACACGATACACAACAATTAAATTTTATTAAATTAATATATTTTTGTAAAATTTTAACAGCTAAGAAAATAAAAAAAATAGAAGTATGATGGGACATTAATTAAATTATTATAAAAAATTAACATTTATATTTATTTTTAAAACTAAAATAATAATTTAATGTAATTATAATATGTATAATATTTAAATAATATTTATTTATAATTTTAATAATAATTCAATTTAAATTAGGTTATAATGTTTTATAAAATCTGTTAAACCCATTCCAATTAAAATAAAAACTTATTATATACTTTTCAATCTGAATCTAATCAATTATAAAATATGTACATCAAATCCAATTCGATCTAAATCCAACAAATTAGATGTGATTTCTCAATTTAAACATATTGATAGAATTATTTGATCATCTTTAATTATAATATCAAGTAATATACTAAGTATTCGAATATACTAAAAATACATAGTAACAATATAAAAATAAAATGCATTCCTTGGTCTCTTAATTAGCTTCTATGAAACAATTTTAAATGTTATTATTCATATATTTTTGGAGAATTAATAAAAAAAATAAAACAAAGAAAGGCTTCATATATTAGATAAAAGAGTTGAAATATACGGCCAGAATGGTTGTAGCTAATGGTACCAAAACTTTATATAAATGTAAGTTTAAGAGTTCAACCAGATATGCAAGTTATATAATATTATTTAAAACAAGATTTGAAAATTTCGATTAATATATACAAGTAGTTACATGAACCACAAAAATAAAAGGAAGTAAAATTGAAATATTAATGGTAAATTTTTACAATAATTTTGTTAAGTGTTCAAATAAATCTTATATTTAAAAAAATGAGTAATAAATTTAATATATAATTTAGATAAACTACTCCTTCTAATCGATTAACATTTTAGGTTGAAACCGCAAACCCAACAAGTGGACCTATGTAAGCAACATAAGTAGCCTAATTATGAACAAATAATAGGTTTACTGTTTAATTGTAACGAGAATTACATAATATTATTTTAGATTCATTTTAACTCTTGAGATTTAATTAATTTGGTGTAGATTCTTTGATCGTTTCTTGACACACGTGTAAACTCAATAAAATATGAATGTCTATTTGAAAGATGCAACCAAATGAATGATCATTAGTATTACGTCATAGTTGGAGTTAATGGGGGAAATATAACCTCGTTCAAGGATGATTGTTAGGTATGTGCATAAGTCTCACATTTAAAAATAATGAATTATAAATTTGGTATATAGTTTGGATGCGTTATTCTTTACAATAAGTAGGTGTCAAACAATCTATTGAGTCCACCTTAGATAGTTTAAAGTTGGTTTATAAAATTAAATGTACAACTCACTGACTCAATTAATAATTTTTTTAAAGAAATATAATTTGTTTGGTTGAACATCTTTTTTTTTTCTTTCTAAGAAGGTGAACATAATTTTTTAACATTTTTTGGTTTTTTTTTTCAAACAATTATTTTTTTCTAAAAATAAAAAAAAATTATTAATCAACAAATTTAAACCATTAATTTCTTCGTTTAACTAATTACACATAACTATCTAATATTTAAAAAAATAATGTCATAAAACTATCAAAACGAGTTCAACAAAAAACTAATAAATCAATTTATTTAATATCATAAACCTAAAAAAAAATTAAATAAGTAAGTTTATTTAATATCATAAATCTGAAAAAAAATCAATTTATTTTAAAAAAATAAACTTTAACACAAAAAAAATTTAAATAAAATGGTCACTAGTCAACCTATATAAAAATAAATTCAACTAGTATAAAATTTAAATAAATTAAGTTTAGTTATAAGATAATGAGCTAGATAACTCTATAAATATATTAACATTTTGAGTTAAAACTCAAGTTCTAACAAATTTAAATAAAATACTCATAATATCACTCCATTGAGAAAAGCCTATTAAATTTACTTTTATCTAAGTTTGAATTCACAATCTTTTAAATATAAGCAATCCCATTTACCAATTATATTATGTGTTGAGACCAGATCCCAAACTATCTTTTAAATATCATTTTTTATAAACTGATTCTGCTCAAAAGCTAGGCCCAACACCACAAATTTTGTAACCCCAAAGGCCATAACACCAATAGTTGACCAAAATATCACCAAACACATTCTAAGGTTAGTCAGTTTCATTGTAACGTGAGGTTTAATACTAATGCACTTTGGTTTTGAAATGCGATTTAAAAAATAGTCAACAAAATAAAATAATCAAAGAAATTTGACCAGCATAGCATGCTCTTTGAACAGTTTTTTCCCTTCACAGTTCACACGAGTATATTAATTAGTTATATTCTATATATTTAAAAATATTTGTATTTGATTAAAAATAAATCTTATATAAAAAATTAAAGAATAATTTAACATTAAATTTTAAATCTTAAATCTTAAATTTTAAAATCTAAATAATAAGTATTAAATATTAAATCTTAAATCATAATCCTAGTTTCTAAACCCTATAAACTAAGCATCAAATCTAAATTATAAATTTTAAACATAAACAATAAACAAAATAAATAATAGAGAACGAGAAAGAGTAAATAAAAGAAATAAAAGTAATAATAAAAGTTTTAAAATATTAATAAATATTTTAATTATTTTTAGACTTATTTTTTTTTATGATTAAATAAAAATATTTTAGATAATTTGAATATTTTTAAGTGATACTTGATTTAACTTAATAAATATTTAAATGTAATAAGTTTTCATTTCTCGTTGTATGGTCTGCTTTTAAAAACCAAGTGATAATGAAAATCTTTACGTCTATGTACTTAGAAAGTTTTTCCACTCCTGTCTCAATATAAAGAGTATTGTTTTTCGTACATGTTAAATTATCACGTTGATTAAGAATCGCGCGCACGTTGCGTATATAAACAAGTACATACTTTCAACTCATAACCTGGATTTTGAGATAAAATTAGGCTCAAATTTAACATGCTATCAGAACAAGGTTAAAAAAAACTCACCATGTGACACGCAACTGTAAACCCACCACCGTCCATCGATAAACTACCGATGTGAGGGGAGTGTTAAAATGACACACATCGATTGGGCATGAAGTATCAAACACATATATAAATGAGTACAATCATCCATCTCATAACCTGGGTTTTGAGATGGAGTTAGGCCCAAATTTAACATGGTATCAGAGCAGATTACCCGGTCGGTACATTTGTTTTGCCACTGGTTAGTTATGCATTAAGACTTGACTTCAGTTTCAACATCTCCGTCGGTCTCAAGGGGATAGACCCTTGCCGATGTGAGGGGGAGTGTTAAAGTCCCATATCGACTGGGGATCGCGTCAACGCTGTGCATATAAACAAAGTCAGTCCTCTAACTCATAACCTGGGTTTTGAGATATAGTTAGGCCCAAATTTAACGGTACATTTATCTAAATTTTCTTATATGTGCATTAAATAAAGCATCATCCACTATTATATCTTTACTCTTTTTTTTAAATTTGTAATAGATTTATTTTATAATAACAAGAAGAAAATAAGTATAAATTTATTCCATTAATTAAATATTAACGGAATAAATTTAATTTTTAATTATACTTATTAAATTAAATATGATAATAATAAGATTGTTTATTTTTATTTGTTATTCTTGTTATTTATGAATCAAATATTCTATTAAAAATATTTAGATAAATAAAAATAAGTTTAAAAATAATAATAAAAATAAGTTTAAAAACAATAATTGTCTGATCTGCAATCTTTCTTCGTTTGTTGTCCCTCTGTGCTCTGTAGTGGTTTGTTTACCTGCTTAGTTTGAACAAACAAAACACAAGAAGGAAAGTCAGCATATTCGGCTCTCAATCCAAAGTTCACTCCTCCATATCATTTCTCTGTTTTTCTGACAATCTTTTTCTTTTATGTCTTCATACTTATCTATTTCTCACACACGATACATTCCCATTTTTTTTTATATATATAATAAAATTAATATTATGAAAAAGAAGAGTTTATAAGAATTCAACACTTAAAAAATATGAAATAGAACAATTAAAATAAAAGATATTTTCCATTTTTTCTTGTCAATTTAAATGTATATAAAAAGAAAAAAATACAAAAGTTATTTATATATATTTATAAAGGTAAAGGTAAAAGTATATTATTGTTGTTTAAATTTTAATTAAATTTACTCATAATTTTTAATTTTTTTAAATGTAAGATTTAATACTCAAATTTTTAAAACTTCGTATATATATATATATATATATATATATTCTTAACATTTTGAATCATACAATTTATTTTTCAAATTTTTAAAATTTTGTACATAAATTTTAAATTTTTTATCCATAAATATATATTTTAAAAGTTAAGATATAAACTATGTGTGAAATTATAAAAAATTTAAATAACTATGTATTAAATTTTAAAAGTTTAATTATTAAGTTATATGTTTTAAAGTTTAATAAGGTAATTATAAATTTAGTTAAAGTTAAGAATTAAGATTTTAGTTATATTAATAAATGTCTCGAGAAGAATAATTTAATCATTAACGTTTTAAAATTTAATAGTTTAAATATAATTTAACAAAATTTGGCTTCTAATTTCTTCGTAAAAGTTGTAAAATTTTAAAAAATTAAAAATTAAATTACATGTTTTAAAAAATTATGAATAAGATATTGTTTTAAAGCAAAAGTTGTGAACCAATCGAATAAAATAGCTATATTCTCTTCACTTCGTAATTATATTATGTTATTATTCTTTGTTAAAGGAGATAAATATTGAGAAATGGATTTCATAACCATTTTGCGATGAATATCTAAATCCCAATAAAAACATCATTATGCTGTCGATGTGCTAATGGTTAGGAGTATTAATGATGTAGTATTTTAGATAGATTAAATAAAAGATAAGTGTAATAATATTTTTTGAAAAATATAATTACTAGCTATACTCTTAAAATAACAATAAAAAAAATATTATATTATTTATTTTTAAATTAATGTATAATTCTTTCTGACAAAATAACACATTATTTTATCATTTACTTTTAAATTAATGTATGATTTCACTCCATAAACCAACACGTCGCTTTTAATTTTAATGTCTCTGGCCGTAGATCTCAATTTTTATTTTTTATTTTTAATTTCTATTTAACTTCTTATCACGCTCATAGGGGGCCATTTGGACATGAAGCCCATAGTTATGGTTAGTGAACAAATATCAATAAGGTTTATATTTTTTTCATAAATATTTTCAATTTTTAAAAAATATAAAATGATTTATAAATTTAATGATAATTAAAGATAACGATAATTTAATAATATTTTTATAATATCTTTAAAATTTAATTATATATTTAATTTTAATATAAAATATTATATAATCAATAGTAATTAATCAAAACTTCGACATATCGAACAAATTTCGATTTAATTAAATATGTGTCTAGTTTATTTTCGACAAGTTGTATCACCTTACGATAAAAATCAAATTATTTTAACAACTGTTTAAATTAATTGAACATATGTTTAACTTTATTCTAACGAATAGGGTCATCGACTAGTTGAACGATTGTCCAATTTAGTTGGACATATGTATAACTATCTCCGACAAGTGAGATCATCGATTGATCTAATTGTAATTAATTGAATAGTCGTTAAATTTTGAACATAAGATAAATATATAGCCAAAATTAAATCATAATTAATTAAAAAAATTAAGGATATTTTTTATTATTTTGTGTAGAAAATCACGTAAAAAGATCATATCTCATTTGTTTAATATAAAATCATCACAACATATAATCCAATTATTATATACACACATTTTTATTTTTTACAAACCATGCAAAAATATTTTAATTTTTTTTCTTAATTTAACAAATTAGTTAATTAATTTTTTCATTAATAAATATCAACAATTAAAAATATTTAGATAATGTAAAAAATAATAATATTTAAAAAAATAATTAACGATGAGAGAGGATGGTACATGAGTTGTGAAGTAAATTAAAAATTTATATTAATTCGAGGATTATTTTTTCATTTAATTTTATATAAGCTTTTTTATTTCTATGTATTTATTTAACTAATACATATTTTAATTTTTTAATAATAAATAATTAAATATATTTTTTACTTTATTATTAGTTTTTAAATCAATGTCATTAGTATAAATATTTTTTAAATCAATTAGATAGAAAATTTAATTTCTAAGATAATTTTTGATAATATATTTAATATCAATATCATTATAAATTATTTTTCAAATGTTAATAACATCCGTGAAGAAAAAATAAATATTAATAGTATAAATATTTTTTCTCAAGATTAGTATATACATTACATTAATTTTTTCTTATGATTTAAACCTATTATTTAAAACAAAAACAAAAACAAAACAAAAAATGTTAAATCTTACTCCTAAATCACTACAAATTACATAATTCGACTTACCCCAGTTCTACGTTGAATAGCAAATGAACAGATTATACATGCTCACCCAATATCCCTTTGACAAGCACAAATACATTATATAATTGAATTATCAAAATAGGTATAGTTATTTTGTTTGTATCAAATACATATTTTATTATTAAAATAGATACTTAGATCACTATTTTAATAAAAATAAAATATATTAATTATTTTTTAAACAGTATAATATTATTTTATTAATAAAAATTTTTAACGAATAATAAATTATATTAAACAAAAGTTAAATTTTTATCTTCAATTTGTTCAGCTTTAGTGGTAAAAAAAAAAAACTGAAACATAATATATCAATCAACATATTAACTATTAATTCAAATGATAATAGTTGAGTAGATTTAATTTGCAATTATAACCGAACCAAACTCAAATCCAAACCAAGCCTAACCCAATTCAGTCACAACCAACCAAAAACAGTTGTACAATTATATCCGAACCAAACACAACAAAACTCTCCTACAAACGTACATAAACATCTAATTGCATGCTAAAACTGAACACTCTACAACGAGTCCACGTACCAATTGGTTGGAATTGAAACCAACACTTATAATTTTTTTTTATTTATTTTCTTATTATGAAAATTGAGACCAACACTGGAACAAGCATATGATGACAAATTGTAGAAATTGACCTTACAACGCATATGCACAAACATGTTCCTAAACATCTATTCTCTGTACATGCCCATATATTCAAACCCAAAGCCCGCCACCTTCAATAATATACCCTTTAATCATAACTTTCTTGCTTTTTTTTGCTTCCAAAATAACAAATTCAAATCTCTCTTTCTTTATTCTTATTATTCCTCTGCCTTTTTCTTTTCACTATTCTTCCTTATTCACTTTTATCATTTTGAAACTTGAAATTCCAATAAAGCCCAATTCATTTTTCACCCTTTTACAATCATTTCTTTGGAGCTAGTTTTGTTTTATTTTCAAATCATGAACTTGCTATCATCTTCTTCAACAACTAACAACTATTCTAATAAAAATTTCTACAACTCAAAATATTCAACTACTAGATGTTTGGCTAGAGTTTTGCGTAGAGTTTTTTGTTCTCGTAGTTTACCAACGTACCCTTCAGATCAAATTACAGAAGTGGCCAACTCATACAACTCTGCTGAATTTAAAAAGCTTCAAACTTTGAAGGACATGGAGGAGAATCAGAAAACAGAGGCTTCTTTAACTCCGGGAGTTGTAGCAAGGTTAATGGGTTTGGAGTCTATCCCAGAATACAAATTGGGTAGTCACCAAACAACCCAGAATTCGATTTCTCGTAGCCGATCTTTGAATTCTGTTGATAATTTTGAGGGATGTGATAAAAGGAAAGGAATTTACAGAAGAGTGAAATCTACATTGTCATCTCGTGAAATTCCTACATTTGTTCAGCTTGAAGATGATGATTTTTTTATTCTCAGCTTTGAGAACGAAAGTAAAAGTGATAAATTAAGATCGAAGGGGAAAAACTGTGAATTGGGTAGTGGAGAACTGAAGCAGAGAAGGTCAAAGAGAAGAAGTAAAGATACAGAAAACAGAGTGGTGAAAGAAGAAGATCAAGAAGCAAAACGAACAGTTTTGAAAGATTTGAATGGGAGACAAACGCTTAAAGGTTCTGACAGTAATGATAATTCAAAGGTTTCGAATGTTAGTTCAATTGCTGCGAAAAGTTTCCAAAAAAGGCAACATTTTGAAGCCGAAGAAGTCAAGTCTTTGAAACCCCGTGCGCAAGAGCAAACTTCAAATAGGAAGATGAACTGTGATTTGGTTAAGAGAGTCGAATATGAGTACTGTAGTTCAGAAGATTCTAGCCCAGTTTCTGTTCTTGATTGTGGTCGATTGCTTATTGATCAAAAGTTTCCCATTTCAGGTTTGATTTCTATATTTATGGTGATTGTTTTTAAAAAAGTGCTTATGCAGAACTTCCAAGTGCTTTTGTTAAAACAATATAATTTAAAAGTAATTTTAGAATAAAAGGTTTTTAGAAAGAAGTTTTGCATCTGAGGTAAAAACACTTATGATTTCAAAAAAAAAAAAATCGTTTTAAAATCAAACAAAAAACAAAATTTGTTATAAGTGATTTTATAACTCAAAAAACACTATTTTTAAAACCCATTTGTGTGCTTCCTCGTATAAAACATAAATAATATGCTTTTTATGATAAATGGTCTGTTTGTTTCTACTTTCTAAGCCGTAAAAGCACTCAAGAGTAATTTTTTTCATGCACGATTCATAAATGTTTTTTTTTAACTATCATAGACATTTATACAGGATTTTGAAAAGCATAAACAAACATAATGTTTTTATTAAACATTATTTTTTGTTCTAATATTTGGACATAATATTATTATATGTAACAGAGGTGGATTATAACTCAAACAATTCAAAATCCAGAAGAAAATTGTCACATGAAATTGAAATTTTCCAGCAATTATGTTCTTCAAGTAAAGATGATAATTTGGTGGGAGATGAAGGAAAGAAGAACAAAAACGAAGATAAATACAATGGATTAAGACAGCAAGAGATTCAAATACCAGAAAACTTAGTGATGTGTGACGACATTTGTAAGCTTTCTGAGGCTGAGGTTATAAAATCGAGTTGGCTACCAAAAAAGTTGGGTTTTGAAGGGATTGGTGTGGATTTGGAATCAGAAATTATCGGTGAATTGTTACAAGAATTAATTGATCAATTGGCTGGACTTACGTAGGGAATTTTTTTAATTTGTATGTCTAACAACAATGTGTAGATTTAATTACCATAGCAATAAATTGACTTTGTAAAACAAAAAACAAAAATCATTGTTTGGATTCGATTGTTTCTCTTTCTTTTTAATTATTAAGCCTAAATGAGCAAACTATTCGTGCCTAATCAACACAATATGAAATTGTGTGAGAGTACTCCACTATCTAAATTAATATATATATTTAAAAAATAATGAAAAGTTTCGCTAATGATTTACAAGTGATTGGATAAATATACTAACTTCTTTAAATAAACCATTTAATTTCATTAGTTTTTTTTTAATGAAATTTTATTATACTGATTTTGAAAAAAGTGATGTTACATGTTTAAATAGCCAATTTTATGCTTTTTTATTTTTTATTTTAAATAATTATTTTATAAAATATTCATATCAAAATTTAAAAAAAAAACTTAAAATTTAACCACCTAAGCTAAATTTTCTGTTTTTTATCACTTTAAATTCAATCCGATTCATTTTCGAAGATTTTCAATTTCAATATGATTTAATAATATAATTAATTTAAATTTAAAAAAATCAATTTTTTTTATCAAATAAGATCATATTTATATTAAAATTTATTTATAAATTATTGTTATATATAAAATATTACATACACAATATTTAAATTTTAAATTTTTATATTTATTGTAAAATTTATTATTTAGTTACAATTAAAAAAATAAAATAACAAGAAATATGCTTGTACTATTATTAAATTATTATAAATACATTTATTTTTATGCTAAGATAGTAATATAATGTAATTATGTTATATATAATATTTAATTATAACATATTATTAAATTAAATATGTATTTCTTTATAATTTAAAAGTAATTCGATCTGAATTAAAATATCAAATTATAAAATATATAAATCTTAATTCAATCCAAATCCAATCAAATTGTGTACTTTTTAGTTTGAATTTGATACGATTATAAAATTTATCAATTTAATCAAATTTAAATTCAACAAATCAGATTGAATTTTTAATTTAAATTAATTAATCGAATTATTTACTCGATCTTATTTGTGACATAGCTAAAAGATGTTGTGTATAGTTGATTAATTTTTTCTAAGTTGCATTTTGAACACTCAAATTTAAAATTTCTTTTATTGAATGTATCTTTTAGTATTACAATAGAACTCGATTCTATCAGGTAAGCTCGAATTATTTGATGATTATTTCAACTTAAAAAATGTTTCTTATGTTTAAATTTACATAATAATATCATAAAACCTAAAATTTATAAGTGTAGAAACTTTAAATTTAAAATTTAAAAAAAAGATTGGGTGTTAAAATTGTCCCTTAGTCTTGATAAGTTAGATACTTTAAATCGTTATTTTTTTATATACACTAAAAATCTACTATGTTGGCAATGTAGAACCCTACAAATCCATATCGTGGTTTGACCAATTTTCGCTTTTGAAGTACATCTTTGATGGCAAGGAGTCGCGATATAGATTGCATTGAAAAGCTCTTCACAAGAGAAATTTAATAATAATTGATTTAGTTACATGTAAGTAATAACAATAGATTTGAGGGTAGAAACTACAATGGAAAATATTTTTAACACTACCATTCTATCGTATAAAAATTTGTATTTAAATAAATTGATCAACACTGCATCTCGTCAAAAACTTTTTAATGTAACCGATATTGCCACCATTAAAGGTGTATTTGAAAAGTTAATGTCAATTTATTTAATGATATCTAGTCTGTAATGAAAAAAATTAATGTAAATTAGAGTACTAGATGTACCTCTAATGTATTATCTTGCCAACTTATTGAAATTTTAGGACATTAAAAGAAAAACTAATAAAATAATATGTTAAGCTTGATTAATCTTTTATACTTCTAGGATATATATATATATATATATATATATATGATATATTACTATTGGGTCAAGTAGATTATATTTCAAACAATTTTTACCATTTTACATAATTTTAATATGGATGCATGTGATTATTTTCACAAAGTTTTTTTTTTGTTATTTTTACAATATATTTAATGTTAATAATTTAAATCTATAAAAATACCATCTTATCTTCAATATATTTATTCTACTATAAATAAATTACTTTAAATATGTTTTTATTAATTTTTAAAATTAATATTGAAAATAATAAAAAGAGATGTGATAATATCTTCAAACTTTTAATATTTGTTTTTGATATATGTACATGAGATGAATATTAAATGAAAAATAATTAATTTTTTTTTATAGAAAAGTCTACATGAAGACTTGATTTTGAAGACAAACAATAACATTGACCATTGAAAGAACTAGCTATATGGAAACTTGCCTACCACAATAAATTAAAGTAATAAACAATTTAAAGCACAAACATGCTTTGAATATTCCAATAAAAAAATATTGCTTGTATTCTCCCACTATTATATGTGAAATTTAAAACATTATGATATTACTTTCCTAAGAGTAAATGGCAAACTTGTGGAAATTTGGGTACAGCACAGCGTATCATTTAAATTATTTTTTATTTAAAATTATTTAGTAATTCTATTATGATTGTAAAAATATTAATTTAATTCCATTAAAAATAATTTAAATTGTTATCATATTAAAGAGTAGAGTTTCTCAAAAAAAAAAAAAGAAGTTATTTGATCATTTATTTTTCTAAAAAATGTAAAAAAAAATGATAATAATTTTTTATATCAATCTTCTGAATAAAATAATATTATTTTTTTAATATTTCATTTTATTGATAAATAATTAAATGATAAAAATGACCTTTTGTTATATTTAATATAAAAATTATTAAAGTATTAAATAAATAGTTAATTTTTTATAATAAAACTATTAAAATATAAATAAAAAATATAATTGAATGTGAATAATAAAATGAAAAAATAAAAATCCTAACTATATAGCATGTGTGAAAATGGGAATTGATATATAGCGGTACCGATATTCTCTCCCTCATATGGTTCGAATCCCCCCGTGTTTCCTTGTTAGTGCTAATGCCACTGACAAATTACACAATTGACATGTGAGGAAATCATCTTGTTTCTTTTCTCTACTTTTTATGCATGCGCTCAAAATCTATATATTAATAAAACCGAATGTAACAGAATATTATTTGTAAATATAATAAAATCTAGTAATTATATTAAATAAAAAATTAGTATAATTATTATAATATATAAAAATATCTTTTAAAAATGAATTTGCTGTTTGGATGAGTATGTTTTTCTTGTACTCTATTAAAAATAATTTCATTCCATGATTCAGAAAACAGTACATTATTTATGTTTACGTTAGAAAACATAAAATGTAATTTTTCAAATATAAAAGCACTTTTAATAGTGATAATATCTATTTGTATGTTTATCTCTTAAAATGGATTTAAGTATTTAAAATAAAATAATGTAATTAAAAATTATTTAAAAAGAAACATTAAAATATTTGATATAAAATTAATATGAATGATTTAGAGTAATATTTTATTAATTATTTCGAGAGATAGAAAATACATTCTAAATTACTTATCTAAAAATTAAACAAAAATAATATTTCTTCAGATTTTAAAACCACTTTGGTCAAAACAAAAATCCTGATAAGCATAAGCATATAAATGAAAAGGACAATATATCATCAGCTGAAGTTACATATATTTGTGTAAATCCACCAACAAAAGTTACACCAACAATTCGAACATGAAAGTTCAAAATGATCAACACTTTTCTAGTTTCAGTTGTGAAATACTCATCTCTGGCTTGTTAACCACCAGGTAAATAGAACAATATGGATTGAAAGCACTTGTTATAAATAACTGAATCCTATTTTTACCCTTCTGCCCAAACTTTTTGTTTCTCCCTCCCTTCAGTTTCTCTCAAGTCCCACCTAAATATGATGATGAATATTAATGAAAAAATGTAAATAATAAGGAAAATAATTGAAGGTTACGAAGAAGGAAGAAGGAAGCAGGCAGTGGTTTTAATATTGTTTTTAGGCCACCATCTGCTCTTGCTCCAAGTACAATTGCTCCAACCATGCTGGGAGCACCTCCAGGGATCCAGTGTCTAGATGACACTGCTGTTGATCTTCAAAATTAATCTGTCCTGGTCTTGAAGGCGGGGTGTCCTTCACCAGTGATTGAACCCAAGACACATCTGGCTCATCCATAGTCATCGCTGGCATTGCAGGAACGGCATGATTGCTGCTGCTGCTGCTTCCATTGGTTCGAAACCCAAAAGAAGCAGATTTTCTCAGTTTGTTTAACTCATCTCCATTAATGCCCCAGTCCAAATTCCCATCAGGTGACCCCCAATCTGAGAAGTTAGAGAGATTCCTACAAGGACTACCAATTGGAGAGGAAAGAACAGAGTGACGATTGCCGCTGTTACGCTCAATGAAGCTCTGGCTTCGCTTCGCAAAAGCAGCAGATCTTGAATTAATAGCTACGGATTCCCTAGATGCATCAACTCCAAAAGAAGAAGCCCTTCCAGGAGAGGAGAGGCTAGTCGGGTAGCTTGAGCGGAGCTGCTGGTTCACACCCTGGCGCATCTGAATCCCAGATGGAGAATGGAACTGGGATGTTATTGAATCCAGTGACATTCCCTGAAACTGTGGCAAAATTGCAGAATCCATGGATCCGAAAACATCTTCAAGATTGGTTGGCTTGACACCTCCCATCCTATTCAAATCCCCCATTTGATCCCCAGATGCAGCAAAACCTGAAGAACTGGAAAAACCATTGTTCCAAGCGGATGGAGAGGAGAGACCAGACATGTCTTCCATTAACTGTTGTTGCCTCCGGTTACGACTTTCTGGGCCATATAAATCCATATCTCTAGCATTACGGGCACTTTTCAACCTGCTTCCTGGGAGCTGCAGCGTCGGGGGTGCAATGTTAGATTGGTTAGGCCACATTGATCCATTCATTGGAGAAGAGGTTCCTGTTGGAGTCAATGGAGGAGTTGAAGTAGCAGGTATGAACGCAGATGGAGAACCAAGTGTGAATGGGCACATTAACCCCATATCCAATGAAGCACTGGCTGAGTAAGATCTAGGAGAAGGCACTGCAGAACCTGTTGAAGCATACATGGGACGAAGCTCTTCGATCCTGTGAGCAAAGAAACAGACCCTTCTGTTGCATCCAGTCTCATCCTTGCAAAGACGGGTACGATACTGAGCAGGATGAAGCCAACACTCAAAAATACCATGTGCATACTCACAAGCATCACCTTGTCTGCAAGACCCCTTTTTAAACTCGGGGCAAGGAACACAACTATAATGGCATTTCCTCGGATCACGCCTCCTTGCGTTTTCCCCAGGGTGGACAAATGGACACTCTGTCCAATCATGTGAGTAAGCCCTTGAGCAAGGTTTAACTTTGTAAACATACATCCTGAACTCGTCCGTGCTATATATCCCGTTCTTGATGTCAGGAAGAGAGAGATCTACAGGATACCCTTTCTTCTCTGATCCATCCTTCGAAACTCGAGGAGTGAGTGCTTCTTGATTTTCTCGTTCTTCCACTTCATTAGCAAATTGTTGAGACAAATTCGAGATTTCTTCAATACTGCTACTACCAATTAGAAGTACCATAAGAGCTTGCTTCCTAGAATTAAAGATATACTTAAGAGCTGGCACAATCAAGTCACCTGGTAAGTTTCCATTTGCATCAACAGAATTAATATCAGCAGAAGCAGCAAGCAATAGCTTGACAATCTCAACTGAAGTAGCAGAGCCACCGGCAACAGCACAGTGGAGAGCTGTCACCCTATCTGAACCACAAACCCTATTAACATCAACACATCCTCTTTCAAGAATATATTTTAGCACATCCTTGCTTCCATACAAGGCGGCGATCATAAGAGGCGTTCTCTCTTCAAACCCCATCTTCTTTGAGCCAAGTCCTCTCACATACCAAAAACTTGCCTCAACAACACCAAATCCTTCCTGTTCCACAGCCCTTTTGAAGCCAATTAGATCATTTGAGGAAGCTAGTTCGAGCAAAACCGAGAATTTGCAACGAAATTCTTCTTGTTTCTCCACGTCAGCCTCCATGGTCTCACCAAAAGTAACAGATTTCCTCTTGGAACCACTACACATGAAAATCTTCCTCTGGATGGAACAAGTTACGATCTTTCTACAAAATTCCAATAACACAAAAAATCAACACTTCCCCTCAAGAAATCACAATATAGAATCCCTTTACAGATGTAAATAAACATGAACACAGAAAAGAGGACCAACCAAATCACAAAAGCCTATCAAATTAAAACATAAAGGTGAATTAAATGAAAAAGGAAAGGGTTTTCTACATGAGGTTTATAAAATTATTTGGGAGATTTATTTACAATGTTTTAGCTATCGACAACCATAATCACAAAATTACAGGCAACGGTCAGGCAAAATCTGTTACTAAATACAACCACATAATTCTCACAACAAAACATTTGGTAACAGAAAACTAAAAGAAACAACAAAGACAGCTATAAAAAAAATTAAAAAAAAAAAACAAACCACCACCCAAAAGATAAACAAGAAACAACATCAAAATTGAAACGTATTTTCTCAGTATACAAACAAAATACTCTCTAGAAAAATAAAACCCAAGAGAAGTATAAACCCATTTCTTATTCAAATTCAAAAAAACAGGTAAAATCATACCTTCAAAACTGAAAAAGTGAGGGAAGAAGCAGAAGTAAACTGATTCAGAAAAACCACCAAAACCCACTTTTAATTTTTGAACAAAACAACCAAAACTTCTTTGAAGAGAGAAAGAAGAACACTTTTCCTTCCCTCCTTTTAATGGTATTCGTGGGGTGACTCAAAAGGACTAGTCTATGAAACTCTTTGTGGCTCCTCCATCCATCGACTTTTTTCTCGTTTCTTTTTGTGTTTTTTTTTTAATTATTTATTTTCTTTTTCTTCTCACGATAAACGAAATTCAAACTCAAATGCACCTAAATTAATCCAAATGCAACGAAATCTTTTCAAATCGTCATGGATCCCAGCATAGATAATATCTAAATGACTTTATTATATATAATAGAATAAAAAAAGAAGTTCAAAATAGCTTTCTTTATTCTTTTACCATTAAAATAGATAAATTATTTATTGATTTTTATCACCCCGTTAATATTTATTTAATATCAATAAGTAATTTTTTTTCGGTAAGGTTAATGTGTTGAAATACGTATATATTATACACTAATTATATTTTTTTAATATTTATTTTTTAAAAAATAATTATATTAATTTTTAATTTAAATTTAATAAATCAATCCAAATCTAAATGAGTTTAATTTTTTAAATTAAATAAGATAATATTATTATTAAAATTTATTTATAAATTATTATACATAATCCACGTAATATTTAAATATTAGATTTGTGTTTTTTTACAAAATTTATTATTTTTTGTTACGATTTAGAAAATCAAAATAATAATAAATATGTTTGTAAAATTGTTAAATTATTTTAAATATTTATATTTATCTTTTAAATTAAAATAATAATTTTAATATAATTATAATATTTAAATATAACACATTATATTAATAAAAATATAAATAAGTGAGAAATAAATAAATTTTAAAAGTAATTATATTTTTTTCTCTTCTATAACTTTTCTGTTATGTTATTAGTCTATATAAATATACTATCTTAATTTAAAAATTTTTTACAAAATTTTATACTAATCAAATATTTATAACAAATATACTCTAAACTTTTTATATTCACAAATGAGGTTCATCTCATTTAGTAACACCCTATTGGCCATGAATAATTTTTTCCTCTAGTGGATCGACAAGCGTTAATAATCCTCTAGAAATAGCCTCACCAAAATTATGATATCGAGACACTGGATTGTCACGCTTTACACGTTTTGTCTTTTGATGCGGTGACGTGGACATACCACCACCGTCATATTAATACTCCCTAAATGATAGAATTATTGATTGGAAAATCAATTACTAATATACTTTTCTTAATAATAATTTTATTATTTTTATATATAAATTTTATTTTAATATTATTATTATCATTATATAAAATAATAATTTATTTATAGAAATATTACCACCTTTTTACCTTTAACTTAATAACTTATTTTATTTTAATTTTATTTTTTCAAATTTATATGATTTATTTTATATCAAATTGGTTTATTATGGAAAAAAACTCACTAAAAAAAGAGAAACATTAAAGCATTGATTATATGTCTTTATAATTATTATTTTAAATTTTATTTTCTTTATAACCTTTTTTGATTTTTTTTAATTCAGTTTATTTTTCGATTATATTTTCTTTAATTTTTTGTTCAATATTTTTGTATTCTTTTATGAGTTAAAAATAAAATAAATTATAATATATGTGCTCTAAATTGTTACTATAACTCATTTTAATAATTGGGCACCGATCCATTCAATTGCCGTGAGAATACGACTTTTTTCCTTATTGTCGTAAATGAGATGGAGCAGCAAGAAAACGGCAACTCTTTGAAGTGATCGAGACCGACGGAGAAGCTCACTTTGTTTGAATTCCAAAATAATATTTTTCTTTCGTGGAAATTCCAGGGTCAGATTTTTTTTAGACTCGTATACGAACATCGCGAGGACAGGTGTTGGATGATAATTGCATGCTATTTTGGATAATATTTGGAAAAAAAATACTTAGCTATAAATGGGTATTATAATATTTAATATTAATTTTTTTAAAAAAATTTAATATTTAAAATAATAATATTTTTTATTATTTAATTATTTATCACTTATTTTTAAGAAACTAAGAATATAAAAATTCAATATAATTGTTTAATATTAAAAATATATTTTATTATATAATTATATGTATATGAAAAATATAATAATATATGTTAAATTTTAATTAATTATGATTTAAGAATTACAATGAGTTTGAATTATTTTAATATATTTTTTAAAAAATATATTAATAAAATAATTAAAACTAAAGATACATGCATTTTTTATAGAGATAAAATGCATAATTGACATTAGGAGAAGTTGGGAGCGGGAGGGATCCATCCACGTTTTAGTTTATCTTCTTTTGTATTTTATATAAATACGTACATTATATATAATTTATTAAATTTTATTTTAATTAAAATTATATTATTGTTATTATTATTTAAAAATTTTGAGAATGTCTTTATTGATATTTTAAATAAATTTTAAGATAATTATCAAGATTTTAATAATTTATTACGCTAATGATAAAAAATATTAACTAAATTAAAATATATAAATATATAAAAATAATAGTATTCATTACTATTATATAACTTAATATGATGTAACATACTTATTTAATTTTAAACCATTTATGTCCATTACATAAGTTTTAAATGATCTTAGCCGTTAAATGTACCAAGAGTAAAAACGGTTACCAATAAATCAAGTTACAATTAAGTTAAAAAAAAATATTAATATCATCTAACTTTGTAAGTAATTTTATATTTATATATTTTATATTCTCTTATGTATCATAATTATTTTAAAATTTTAAAAAAAATTTATTTTTTTAAATAATATTAAAAAGTGACAAAATCTAAATAACTTAATTTAAATATCTATATGACGTTCTTACTCCAATGTTTAAAGAATATTTTTAAAATTTGGAGAGGTATTTTTTTAGAAGAAAAAGTATGTTTATTTAACAAGTTGTTATAAGTAGCTTGCTAATAAATATTTACAAATAATTTTTTAAAATATTATTACATCATTTAAAAGTAGAATTTGTAGTGATTTTATATTTTATAAATATTTATATATTTTTACTATAAAAATATTATACCTATACAACTATTATTGGTACTAATTTTATCTATACACATACTGTCAAAATATGTGTTTCTCTGATAATTATCATGTATATTTCATTAATATTTCTGCCTGCTTTTGTTAGCTTACAACGTATATATGAAACTAAAATTAAACAATATCCATAAAACCCGCACATCCAGGTTTTTACGCTTCCACCAATTGCTGTCGCTCCACGTTTACTCCATCGGAAGATTTCGCGAAATGTAAGAAATACTTCATCTTTATGTTCGGTATGCAAAGCCAAGTCATTCGCAGACAATCATCAACAAAAATAACAAACCAACGATGACCATTCACGACGAATGACCGTGAAAGCGTCCTCAAACATCGAATGTACCAAAGCAAAAGCGAGCCACACTTTTATTCACGCTCACAGTGATAAGACGCCCATGACTTTTGCTAGATACAAGATCACATTTGAAATCGAATGCGAGATATTTGAAAATAAACCTGGGAGCAGTGCGGTTTAAATACCCGAACGACGCCCAAATCTACGATGACATAGCCCAACTGCTGCTCCTTGTTACCAACAAAGATGTCGTACGTGATCGGCTCTTCCCGAACTAAGGTCATCCACATAATATAGCCCTCCTCTCCTAGTACCACGCCCAATGATCTCCTTGGGTAATATCCCGTAGAAGGCAAAAAGTAGAAAGTACATCAATACTACGCTTAAGGTCCGTCGACCACTTACGTACATTACCGGGCCTATTGGGTAATTAAAGCAAAGTATTAGATAATGATAATGGTGAGATAAGGTCACCTGCCCAGCCTGGGAATCGGATGTCGACCCCATTTGCATTGGCAACACGACTCCGTCTCGCCGGGTTGTATCGATGTATCTGCCGGTCAAACGTCACGCGTGATCCAGCCTCCGCAGTCCCGTAATCCAATCCTCTTAGCACTAAAGTAGAGACGTGAAATGCTTTACTTGAAATACCCGGATCCCGGGGAAGATTCTACCGAGTAGGATAAAGGAGGCATTATCTGTAGCCACACTGCCGCCCAGCCGTGTCCCGTTTCTTCCGTGCTCAAGATCATTCCACCATTCTCGATACCCACGTAGTTTGAAACAATTTTCACGGTGTGTTCGGGAGTTTCCGCAACGGCCACATTTCACGTCAAGAGACATGGTGGATTTCCCGTGGATTTCTCATACCCACAGAAGGTCCCGTTGAAGCGGCATTAGATTACGTGTCCTCGACCCCTTTAAAAGCCATAACCGCTCCGGTGTCGTATCTACACCTCGTGATCATCACCGCCCGCTCGACCTCTTCCCCCTCGCTGATGAATCCACAGCTTATTCCACCGTAGGAAATGGTTTTATCTCAAGACATCACTTCGAGTTTTATCCAACCTATCATCAAGTCCATCGAAGGGGCTGCATATACCCGATCTTTCCCGTATTTACTTGGAGTTGTATTTTTGTATATCAATCGCACACTCCATTGGATTAGGACGACGGAAATCAATTTCACGCCACAACCCTCAAGCGTCAGCGTATTTTTTTCACGGATCCACCTCGCCGCTTCGTACGAGTAACTCGACGGCACAAGATCATACACTCGAGACGTGTCTCGTACCCATCACAAGAGCTGTAGGCCGTTAATCCCAAACTTGTCTCAATTGGGAATCGAATAAAATTTGCAATCAAGCGAGTGGTCCATCGAATTGATCAACCACCCTTTAACAATGGCATTTTCAAGTGCGCCATCTCCGAACGAGTGGGCCTGCTTTCAAGCAGGCCGAGGAAATTTCATCGATATATCCCATTGTCTTTCGCTGCAGATATACATCTCTACCACCCCACCACAAGGCATGTGATCCTCCCAACTCGATACCACCGGGGCCGACGCTTCGCTAATGGAGGTCAGGAGACTCGCTTGAGCTCGTTGCCAACTTCCGTCATTTTCGTCGTCACAATCCTTCCAACACGAAATTGGTAGCTAAATCTCAGATTCCGCCATGAAATCTAAAATTTTTTCCTCGTTTTTCCTTTTTTTTTTTTTTTTTTTTTTTTTTTTTTTTTTTTTACAAAATACCACTATATAAATGAAACAAAACTTTTAAACCTAACCCTAATTTCTCATTCTCGCAAGCTCTGCCTCTTCCGTTGTTTCTTCCGGGAAGGGGGCTCCTCTCATTTTCCTTCTTCCGGAAGTAGCCTTCTTCCGAGCATTTCTCCGGAAGGCAGCCTTCTTACGAAAGGCCATGGCTTCTTCGGGAGTACAACAGCCTTCTTCAAGGCTCCAAACCCTAAGAAAAAATTCCAAGCTCGTGGCAAATTTCTTCTCACCCAACTTCACAAGCAACTTCTTCTCAACCAAATTCACGTAGCCTTCTTCTTCTGCTCCTCGCCTAACTTCTTCCGTTGCCTCAAATAAGCAACTTCTTCTTCTTCTCAAGGTGGTTTCACAAAGAACTCATCATTTACATACCAGGTAGCTTCCTTCTCGCTCCAAGTCATGTCCGAGCTTAGGAAAAAAAACAAGATGGTTATCGCCACAGAGACAACCCACAAAATATACGTTGTCACGTTTTGTGTCACAGAGGCAGTAAAATCGGTTCCACCCACGCTTTTTCTCGGGAAAACAAACCGAACATAATCTGCCGAGTTAAGGCTCGTGTATCCGCAATCGAGTCACGTACTGTTCGCAGAATCGAAATGGCTGCAAACTCCAAGAAATGGCCGCCGTAATCAAGAAACGTCACGTAAATCGAAATGGCCACGTAAATCGTAATCAAAGAAACATGCACTAGTAGGTAATTCTATTACTCATCAATAACTCGCTTCCGATACCACGTCAAAATACGTTTTCTCTCGATAATTATCACGTATATTTCATTAATATTTCTGCTCGTTTTGCGTTAGCTTACAAATGACATAATAAAAACTAAAATTAAACAATATCCATAAACCCGCACATCCAGGTTTTATGTCTCCACTAATATCATTGCTCCGCTCCTAATGCTTTACTACATCGAAAGATTTCATACCGCCACCGTTTTAAGACACACCAACACATACAACTCTTGACAACATAAATTTTACCTATTAGTTAGTATCATACAAAATAATATTTCTTTAAAAACTATTATATATAAATATTTATTATTTAATTTTAACATAACCGAAAATAATAGTTTGGCTCATTATTTTTTAACTCTAAATATTAATTAATTATGATATAAAAAATATAAATAAATTTGATATATGTACAAGTTTCGTGAAAAAAAAATGGTGCATAGGTAAAAAAAAGGAGAAAAAAAACATATAAATAAATTTTTTAATTTATTAAACAATGAAATTACAAGTATAGCAAGTTCACTAGATAATTTCACAGATTAAATTGACATAAATATGGTGTTTTTTTTTAGTAAGATCAGTTTCGTGTTAGAGTTAACAATACAAGGATAAAGCAAAATTTGGATGGACGGATGAGATTGAATTCACAGGGGTGGAACTGATAATTTGACGAAGTAAGCATATGAAGTTGAGAAAAGTCGACGATGAGTGGTTCGAGTGGGACCAGAAAGACATGAAACGACAAGAGAGATTTCACACAAAGGAGATAGGATTATGGGAATAGAGCAAAAATGGGACCCGCGAAAATGCTTTGAAACTACAGGTGTCATTTCTATGTACGGATATATGTGGGGGAGAATTACGAATAATATTATTATCAAAAACTTTTGAAATATATATATTATCTTTAGTTAATTTTAAGATAATCTTATTATCGGTAATATTATTAAAATAAAGTTTTTAATTTTAAAAATACATAATTATTAAATTAAAAATATTATTTTTTTCAAAAAAATATTATTTTTTCAATTTTATTTTAATATAAACACTCCATTTATATTTTTAAAAACATCTATAAAAATAATAATATTGACTTATTTTTTAAAATTTTATTTACAATAAATTATTATAATATTATAATCGATGTTTTTGTTATCATTAGTTAATAAAATGCATATTTTTAAATATTAAAATACTCTATGCTAGTATTTATTTTATATAATATAAAAATTAATCATTTTTAATTCAATAATTTAATTATAATTATTAATAATATTTTATTATATTATTTAATATGTATTTTAAATTTGAAATGTATGAGATTTGTTTTTGAAATTTTGAAATCTAAACACATACTCTCTAATTTTAATATTATATTAAAAAAATTAGAAACAAAATTTATAAAAAATTAAACAAAAAAAATATAAATAAATAATAGTTTTATACTTATTATAAAAAGAAAAAAAATCATTTTTATTCACGTATATATTTTATATTAATTAAACATACACTCACCCAATAAAAAAAATCTAATATTTTAATTATATTATTTAATATTATTTAAACATTAAATTCTCACAATTTATTATATTAAACTATCCTATAATAAATTACACAAAATATGGACTTTAGAGAAAATGCCCCGATCAAAGCAGGTGAGAACTCACGCACTCAAAATAAAGGAGAACTCTTAATGTCCAAGTAGTCACTCTGAGTCACACGTTCCTTTTCACTACCTAAAAACAATAGACAAAATGCAAGTGTTTCAAGTATTTTATTCGGAACATCACCATATGTAATATGACGTAACATATAATATAAATTTTATTATAATTATTAAATATAATATTTAGTAAATAAAATTAATAATAAATATCTTAAAAAATAATTATTTTTAAAATAATATTCAATTCATTTATGTAACTTTGTTATCTATGGAAATAATTTTATCATAAAAAATATTTAATTTATTTTTAGATCGAGATGATGGAAAAAGTTGACTATGAATAATTTTATAGTTAAAATTTTAAATAAATTAAGTAAAATATTAAATATAATTTATACATATTATTGACATTAATTTTAAAAATAATATAAATTTTACTTTAAATAATACTATAATTAAATATATTATGATATTAGAATTATGCGTCATATGATATATTTAAAAATAATAGTGGGTTTGATAACTACAAATATAATTTTAAAAAAGAAATGGAGGTCGTTTTCATGGGAGGTTTGAGAAAAAAATGTGAAATGTAGAAAGAGAAAGGGGGCAAAAATATGTTTAGGTTGACGAGGAATAATAACAATATATAAATTTATGTTGATATTAATTAATTATAATGTATTATATATCAAAATAATTTGTTAATTTAATTTTTTTTAATTAAAATAAATATAAATATGTGTATATTTAATTTCTGTAGGAGAACTAATTGTCACATCTTAGTCACCATCAATGCATTGTCATGCATGCTCTTATCTTACTAGATTCTCAATTAATGTTTTATTGGAGTTGGACGGCCAATTTGTTTTGCCTTTTTCTCGGTGCGCTTTGAATTTGGTTTTCCCCATTTCATGAGAATCCAAAAATGCTTTTTTCAAATTAATTCGATTCTTTAAAGTTACAAGTAAAAGTAATTCAATTTACTTTATATTATAAATCCAAATTACATAGAATATTATTTATTTTAAAAAATATTTTATAAACTTATTGTGATACCATTTTTAATGGTTAACTTGTTTGAGAAAAGAATTTTATTTAAGTCATATTCTATAAGTAGGTATCTTTAGAATATTTTTATCATTATTTTAATATATTTTTAGCTATATTTTGAATTAAAATATATTAAATATTTTTATTTTGATTATTACTACACATTTTTTATCAAATTTAACAATAATATCAAGTAATTTTGATAGCTTTAGTTATTTTTAAAATTGATTAAAATATAAACCAATAATTTAAATAATGATATTGTATTAATTAAAAATAAAAATAAAAAATATCAAAATAATCCAAAAATATATAACCTCCAAATATTATATCAGTGCATTGCAAGTACACTTGTCATCAACTACTCTTATAAATGTGCATAATTAGTTAATCTAATTTTTAGGAAAAAAAATATTTATAAGGTGGGGTCGTTGTTATATAATTTTATGTTATTTTTACATTGTATTTATTATTAATTTTAAAATTATTAAAAATATTTTTTATTTTTAATGTATGTTTTATAAAGAATATTTTCATTAATTTTTAAAATTAACAATAAAGATATTATACAAATAACAAAATAAGTTGTGACAATAATCTCATCTTATATATAACATCCCTTCAAACTTATAATTATAAAAATAATATTTTTTATATCCAATTCATATATTTTTATTATAAATAAAAATTATAGTTAAAAATTTTTACATTAAATATTATTAAAATTGAATCTCAATAAATTAAATCCATTTAATTTTATATTATTTTTAATTGTTAAATTAGATATTATTTATTATAATTTAAGTATTATTTTTACTATTATAAATTTTAAAAATGTTATTTTATATTATTCATGTTTATATGTTTGCTTTAGAATTTTGCTTAATTCATTGACTTTTTTAGAAGTAATGCATCGACTTCACTGCACGATAAGTTTTTTATGCAACTAAAAATATTAAAATGATAAATACAAAAAAAAAAAAAAGTGGGAAGAGAGTACAGTGAAAATCCTTTGGCGTTCTTGACTTTCTCATGTAATCACCCTTCCATTGATGAACATCAACCAACATAGAAGGTCCTAAATTGAAACATCAATCATAGAAGGACAATGACTTAAAATTTTCGAAAATAAATATTTTAAATTTGATAATTTTATATCAAATTATTTAATAAAATATTAAAAAAATTATTTATAATTTTAATAATGAGATAAAGGTCACAACTTACACATTTTAAATAGTTATTATTATTAACTTTATCGAATCTCTACAGACGATTATTTCGGAGTTTTGACAACCACCGTAGGTAATCCATTGGTGCTCCAGTAACTACAACCGACAACTCAAAATATAACATATTATATTCAAATGTAGAGACAACCGACAACCCAAAATATAACATATTATATTCAAATGTAGAGGTAGATATAACACATTATATATAAAAATACAAGTAGATGTAATATATAGATATATATAACAAGTTATATTTGATAAGTGTTCAAAAATACTATAGATGAAACATATTATTTACAAAAATATATACACATGTAACATGTTATATCCTGTGAGTTTGAAACTATGATGAATATAATATGTTACAAATAAATTTACATTTGAACAATCGTCAAAACTTTGGTTAATATCGAAGATGATCGTCGAAACTTCAATGGGTGATAGGAATTATGTCGGTAATGACTATCGAAGATGTTGTATGATGTAATCCTATTTTTATCGTATTTAATTATACTATAATGGTGTTTAAGTATTTATAAATATGAGTTGTGGAATAAAATTTTAGTAATTTGAAAAAATTGATAAAAAAATTAAAAAAAATTCTATATTATATAAATACTTTTAAACCTTCGATTTAGAATTTGCTGATTATTGGTTGGGCCGGTCCATCGTGTTGTTAGGCCCTAGCCAAAATAATTTTGGAGCGCCCTATTTTGTTAGTTATTAATATTAAAAAAGTATGGGTTAATTAATATATAAAATGCAATAATTATTTTATAATCAAAATTTCAAAGTGCATTTGTTCCGACTTATACTTTCACTTCTTTTTGCAGAAACTTTATCATATAAAATTTTTTCTTCTTGCTTATTTAGATGTAAATTATATATGAAAAGTCTTTAATAACTGTATTAGAAAGCATGATAAAAATTTTAAATATCAAATCATAAGATGAACTAAAGGGGAGAATAAACTACTAATCGTTACTCAATTCAACAAACTGAAATAAATATATATATATATCCAGAAGAAATACATGTTTCTTAGTCTCGTGGGTAAACACTTTTGACCAATTTTAATTTTTTAAAATATAAATTAAAAATACTTATTACTTTCAAAGAGAAATATGCATGGATGATAGATGCATGATTAGGCATGTTAATTTTTCCTTAAAGGACAAATCATCTTACAAAATTTTCCTTTGAATTCAAGACGGGGAAAACAAAATAAGAAATAAAAACACCAGGCAAGATAAAGGTAGAGATTACATACTTGGCTCCATTTTCCAAAACTATATATCTCACACACACACGTCCTGCCCCATTTATAACCCTATGCATGCTATCATATTTGCCACACTATATTAGATTTGTTATGTTATAGAACTTTAGGTCAGTATTGATATGGAAAGTCTAACCAAATATCAGCATTAATATGTATTTTTGTCGAAGAAGGCAGAAGAACATTATTAGCTTTTACACTAAAATAATGAAATGCTGATATCACAATTTAATGAAATCACTTTAGACCGTCTAGGTACCTAAATTTGCATTTGAATTTTCTACCTAATTCGTTCATGTATTAAAAACAACCACTTTTAAGGTATTCTCTTTACTAATGTCCCTCAGCAAAGTTGCAATCCTATCGTATTAGTTGTATTTGTGTTATCGTATCATATTTTGGTATTAATTATATCATGTTTGTTAAGTATCTTTATCCATATTAGTTAGGAACAAAGCAGCAATGATGCTTATAAGCCTGAATAACCTTTAATTTAATGAAATTTTATTGTGTTAAGTTAGGCATGAGTTTCTAACATAGTATCAAAGCTCTGCTCTTGATCTATATGTGCTTAGACCTTGTGCTTTACCACAGTCTCATCGTAGTACTTATATTTACCTCTGTCCGCCGTGTGGATGGGGCCGTTAAGTATCATTGTCCCACATCGGTCGAGAGTAAGGCATCAATGTTGTTTATAAGTCTGGACAATTCTTAACTCAACGAGATCTTATTGAGTTAAATTAGGCTTGGGTTTCTAACACAGTATCAAAGCCCTGCCCCTGGTCTCTATGTGCTTGGATCCTGGGCTCTATCACAATCTCACTGTGGCGCTTATGTCTACCTTTGTCCGCAGTGTAGAGGGTATTATTAAGTATCCTTATCCCACATCGGCTAGGAGTAAGGCATCAATAGTGCTTATAAGTCTGGACAATCCTTAACTCAATGAGATCTTATTGAGTTAAGTTAGGCATGGATTTCTAACATGGTATTAGAGCTTTAATCTTGGTCTCTGTGTGCTTGGACCCTGAGTTCTACCACAGTATTACCGTGACGCTTATGTTCACCTTTGTCCGTAGTGTGGAGGGGAACTGTTAAGTATCCTTGTCCCACATCGACCAAAAATAAGGCAACAATACTGCTTATAAGTGTGAACAATACTTAATTTAATGAGATTTTATTGGATTAAATTAGATTTGAAAACATATTAATTGACACATGAAAAAATTAATTATATTTTTTTGTGTTATCTATTTATAATAGTAAGAATTAACAAGATCTGGTAAGAAATGAAAAAAATTATTGATTAAATTTTTTATTTATATTATATCGGTATCAGAAATTGTCACGGTGGAACTATGGAACCTATTCAATGTAGGCAGTAATTTAGCCCTCTCGTGTATTATGGGCTATTAGTACTGCCAAAAAGAAGCCCATCAAATTTACCATCTTCACGTTAAATTGCACTAATTGATTGAAGCTAAGCTATGCTCTTGGAAGCAATAACAGAATCTTTCATAACGTAAGTAAGTCACATAATCACTTTGGGTGTGACATTATGGATACCCGTAAAATACACGGACACAATATTCATGTTTTATACATCAAGTACTACCTTTTTAGTTAATTTTATTAGTATATTTATCGCATATTAATAACATATACATATTAACGCACCAAAGATAAACACAAAAATTGTACTCGGTTTGTTATTCCTATAGTTTGAGCTTTTTTTTAAGGGTTCTATATACATATGCCATCACTGCAAACTAGGTGTTAATAACATTAAACCGGCTTGAACATATGGAACTTATAAAGTTTGAGTTCTACTTAGTTGCATAAAAAAGGAACATCGGCTAAGTTATGCCACTTCATTTCTAGGCTGAAATCCAATTGCACATAATTATAAAAAATTAATGATGTGATTTTTATTTTAAAAAAGTATATTCTAGTTGTTACCACACTGTCAAAATTGATTGTCCCTGAGTTAAATAAGTCCCTTTGGCTCATGCATGCTTTAACACGTGTAAAGTTTATACACCTTAACAAGTTACAAATGGGTTTGTAATTTTCACATAAAAATTCCACTCTCTCAGGTAAGTTTTTTCTTATTTTCCCTTTCAACCAGCTATGAGACCAACGTTTTAAAAACAATCAAACATCGTAAAATTCACTCATCTCAACTCAAAACAAGGCTTGTCATACTAATGATATATGCAACAAGCTACAATATACAGGTAATTACAAAAAAGCGTTGATGGATAAAAAGTTAGTTTAAACTAATGCTAGAAGGAAGGCATACCCCATGAGCTTGCTCCTCCGCAACAAGAGATCTAGCATCTATGAGTTTTAAACTACATGCAGTGCCTTCATATTTCTGCTTAGCTTCAGCAAAGCATCTGCAGAGAACTTGTTCAGTCCAATCAGTCACAGCTCTCTTGTTGTCTGACAACCATGCAGCTGCAAGTATTTGTACCATGACTTCATAGTCAATCTCCAATGTAGCCTTATATTCAAAGATACTCTTGAAATGATGGTTAATCCTTTCTATTACATTTTCAGCAAGTGCATCGAAGTCAAATGGCTTCGTAACAACTTTAGCATCAACATGTTCAAAGAAAACTCCCAACCAAGCTTCTGAGTTATCAAAGATGGAATCACAATCACTGTTATAGTCTTCATGTTCATCATTTTTTCCAATCTCTTCAACTGGTAGATTCAGATCCAGATAACATGCTGACGCTTTTTGCCCCCGTTTCTGCATCACAGAGCTCTGCTCTTTGAAGTCTATTGTGTCAATTAGCTTTCTTTTGTTTGCTTGTAGCTCGGTTGTGATTCCTTCTCTTGGTGCAACTCTCACAACTCTATCGTGTTCCTGCCTATGGTTGGCATCCTCAGCAACCCAATTGTTTAATAGTTGCATTTGACATTTCTTGGCTGATAAAATTATCTCTTCTGGATACCTAATAAAATCTTTTTCAGGATGGTAAGATTTAGTGCCTTTTTGGATATTTGAGGTCGTGACAAAAATAGTATCGTTAATGCTGATTTCTCTACCATAAGAATCGGCAAACTTCCCTGTTCTAATTGCTTGTGACATGCTATTCTGGGCCAGAGAATCAGCTCTGTCAACGTTTTCAAGGAACACAACTGCACGAGGCTTCCTCCTCAATTCTCCTGCTAGATAATCAATGATAGTCTTGCCTCGAAATTTCAAGCAGTCTAATTTTTGATGCTCAAAAATTGAGTTTTCTGAGAAAACTGTGTCTTGAGAGCACAAATCCACGGATATTAAACTTTCAGAAGTTCCATGCAATGACTCTGCAAGTGCTGAAGCAATTTTCTTCTTCCCGACTTTATCAGGTCCAAGTAACGTGAGCCAAATACCTCTCCTAAGATTTGAGTCACCTGATCTGCAATAGCATACAGCTTGAATAATAGTAGATACAGCTTCGTCTTGCCACCATACCTTTTCAGTAAGAGCTCTTTTAAGCGATTTCAAATCATTAGGATCACAATGCATTCCAAAATTAGAAGCACAGCAGGAGGAAGATTGCACAATTGGGTGCGGGTGCAGATTATTCTCACTCCCCACATCGATCTTAGCAGAACCAGGAAATTGTAGCGACTGCCCATTATGATTGTTCAACTTTGCACATTTTGCTTCCTTGCTGGTGGATGCATAGATTGGTCCCAATCCCAAATCCGTAGTCACAAAAGTGGCAGATGAACATGACATGAAGTTAGGAAGATTTGCACTATGCATAGGGTGAGGAGAAATGCAGGGAATCTCAATCTCAGTTTGCCAACTCTTTGAAGCTTTTTGAGATTGATCAGATTGACAGATAACATTCTCAGTTTGAAAGGACGCCGTCGTTAGCATGTCCTGCTTAAATGGAAAATTGTTTCTCATATTCCTGGGCACACTGGTAGATGGAAATGAGGATAGGCTGTCGTTGGGAGATGAATCTTGACTGTTGAGTGCCTTCTTATCAGACATAACTAGAAAGCCCTCTGCAGATTTGACTTGAGACTCTGGTTGGGAAGTATCTACTTTACCGTACAGTTGCGTATGGTGGATCTTTTGACAAACTTCATTCCATTTCCTTTGCAATGCAAATATCATAGCATTGATTGTTGTTCCATCATCTTTGGTCTGCACTGAATAAAAGTACTCTAAAATAAATACAGGAATTATACCACAGCTCTGTGGTTGCATATATAATGCACCTTTCTCATAGTTCAGCCAAACAAACAAACAACATAAAGGAACTGAAATAGGTGATCCACCTTTGCTACATCGATTCCCTTGCCTTTGTTGACTGCAGCCATTTGCATCCACGGAGGCAAGTTCTCCGTGTGCCTATCAGAAACTGAAATAGGTGATCCAGCCTTTACGACAGAAGCAACTTCCTGCTCATACTTTTCATTGCAAATGGAACAACGAGTAGAAAACTGCCGTGAGATGTTTGCTGGATTTTTTAAGTCATCACATGTTGTAGCAAAGAACCCACCAAATGGTATAAAGGAACTCAGCAAGCTGTAAGTATATCATGAGCATGTAACTGTCAGATCCAATGACCAAAATCAGGCAGACATTCAAGTAAGAACAAGACACTTAAAACTGACAGCATAGGAATTGTATCATTAGTCTAATGCAGGAGCTGGTAAATTACGTATTACAATGGCAACAAGAATCATGGTTGGCAAAATTCAATCCAAATTCTAGCTAGAGCAAGCTGTCAGGCCCAATGACAATGCTGCAAAATTAAAGTATAAATAAAATGAAGCATCAATAAATGCAATTTGGGGTAAAGTAGAAAGGGACAAACAATTTAAAACTAGGTTCTGATTGAAAACAAAGCGTCATCAAAGCTAATTATGTGCCATAAATTGTTTTCAGGCTAGCATCCAATATAGACCTGATGAGAAGGAAGTTTTTTTTCCATAAATTATTTCTTTCAACTAAACATTATACGAGAACTAATCAACATCTGAAGCAGGCTTACAAAACATATCGTGCATGCGTATCACTGTAATCCATTGAAACTGTGTCCCATATAATTCATCAGCCAACACTTGCCATTTACTTTTTAAAAAGCGGGGAAATAATAATTGCACACACAAAAAAATAGGGTTATACATATCCCCAAAAAGAGAAGAGAAAATCAAGAGAAAAGGGATTTTAGAGCGCAGTGCACTTTACTCCTATAAGAGCCATAGTGTAATATTTTTTTATATAAGTGCCATCAATGCATGGCCATGCAGGGTAAGCAAATTGTTAAAATACATATCTATATTATCCCTCTCCAATTACTCATGTTCGGTTCAATACTTTGTTTGGCCTAAGCATACCTTACCTAGCTCTGTTTCACATCCACAAAAGAGTCATATAATAAGTTGAAGACATCATGGAACGTCATAAAATATCAAACTTCAACCACATTGAAATATTTTCAGAATTCAACTAAAACTTAAAAGAAAACTTGAAATCAGACTAGTACAGCAATCACCCACCTGGACTTAGGGTAAAGCCCTTCCATTGAACCTTTCATTGAAGTAATGGGAAGGAGATGTAGGTCCCAATCTTTTTCTATTGAAGGAAATCGAGGCAAAAACTTTGAATAAATTTCATAAGTCCCACTAGCTCCAATCAACCATAATTTCCTTCCATGAATCTCCAACAAAGTTTTCAACTTTGAAACTACAAAGCTCACTCTATCTTCCACAGTACCATCACCAACCAACAACTTCAATTCTCCAAAGTTCAAGATAACACCTTGTCCTGAACATTGCTCAGCCATAACACTCACCTCTTTAAACTTCAAACCTATCTTCTCGTCATTCCCACCACCAACAACAAACTCAGAAATCTCTTTATCAATACACACCACTCTCAAACCAACTAATTCACTAGGCAAGACACCAAGTTTACCACTATCTACCCCATCAATGAACTCACTAAGAGCCTCACTTGAACACACTCCAACCAACAAAGGGTTTCTCCCACTTATCTTTACCAAAACTTCACCAATTCTCCTACAATTCACGTCCCTATTTTGATTACTAGCAAATGGGAACCCGAAACTCCTCCGACCCGGGTCCGAATCCGTCAAGCTACTCAAGAAAATTGGCGGGCACAGAGTCCTTGAAACCGGGAAAAATTGGGAAATCGGCGGTTGCATAATTGCGAACTTGATATCATAGCTATTGAACCCAGCTTCACCAAGCACCCGACTAACAATCGGATCATCAAGAATAGAAACGACGAAGTATTTCAGCTCCACCTTCAAGACCAGCGCCGTTTGATACTGATTATGTATCTGATGCAAATGAAAGGTATCTGGTTGTCTCCTCTGATTCGCTTGTGACCTTTTGATAACGGCCATAAGAGAATTCGACACCGGCGGCTCTTCAATGGATGTTTTCGACGATGGCAATCGATCAAGGGAGACTCCAACTGAAAGCTCAAGCGCTTTGAACTGACGGCGAGGTGAGCAGGCGCTACTCCTAGCGCGTGTACACGCATCACGGAGAGTCGAATAGGGTAAAGCTAATAAGGCCGAGATGGCATGGAGGGAAGTAGTCTGCGTATGGCTTCGCCGACGCGCTACTTTCACAGCGTTGTCTAGTACACGCGCTGATTCGTCCGTCAAAGTTTGCCTCGCTATGCTCACCGGCGTCGGCATCGCCGACGAACATACATAAAATAATAAAATATACCCCTATTGTATGTAGAATAAAAAATAAGAAAATATTTGTGGGTTATCCAATTGGTTGTTTTTGTTGGAGTTTCAGGTTACTTGGGAAATTAAAAAATGAAAAAATAAAAGAGAAGGATTTACTTTTGAATATATTATTCATATAAGGCTATGAAAGCAAGCAGACCAAGAGAAAGAAAGAGTAAGAAGAGGGTTTAATATTTGGTGTTAAAGAAGTGAGTGATAGTTGATTTTGTTTTATGTATGAAGTGGTGGACTGTATCTTCTTCTCTTTCACCATTAGACAAACACTTGGTGGGCATAGATTCACCATCTCATAATAGAAAGATGTTTCTGTTAATGTAAAATCTATGGAATTATATTATTAAAGTAAAATTCTATATATGATTGATAGAGATAGAAGATTCACAGAGAAAACAGACCAAAAGATGCCGTGTCCACTCAAACTATATGGACCAACTATGTTTGTTGGGCTCTTCTTTTCGATTCGGAATTTAAAAAAAAATAATAATAATAAAGAAGCTTCCTTTCCTCTTAATTTTCTGTTGAAAGTGATAGAAAAATTTCAGTTAATTTTGTTTATGTTTGTTGCTAAAAATAAATCATTTTAGTTTGTTGAGAAAAGGTTTTGATGTGTAATGAATGGAACGTAGACTCCCTAAAAACATTTTATTTATTTATAGTAATAATTATTAAAATTTATAACTATAAAAATAATATTTTCTTTTTAAAAAATTTTAAAAAATATTATATTTATTTTATCCATATTATATAATTATTTTTATTTTCATTTATAACACACAATTCATAAAAAAAATTATTTATATTATTATATTAGTTTCTAGTAAATCATGATTAATAATAAATTTAAAATAATTTAAATAATTAAGTAATATATTTAAATTAATAATTTATACTAAAATTTATAACATTGTTAAATAAAAATTAATAAAATAATATAAATAAAATCAAAAAAATAATTCAATAATATAAACATAATAATTTAATAATATTTTATATATTTATTTTTATATTATATATTTTTATCATTAAAAAATTTCACAACAAACCTCTTAAAAATGATTCAAGTTAAATTGTAGCCTTTTAACATGTACGGAGCTTGGTGTCCCTTTGCATTTTTAAATCCTTTATTAATTCACTAAAACAAATTATTAATTCCACTATTTACTAGATATATTAAGCTAAGGTACCATATTTTAGTTGTTTATTTATTGTGTATAATCATTGTCTTTGACTATTTGCATTAAAAAAATACACGAGTTTATACACTTTTTTTAAATTCTTTTATTTATATGAGATTTAAAAAAAATTAAATATGACTTTAAATTAAAATAATTTATTTATAGATATCATTCAAAGTATCCTAATTGTGAAAAAGTATATTAATGAATCTATTTAGCATTCTGTAAATTTGTATACTATAAGGTTTGCAATTTCAACGCTTAATTTCATTTTCAAAATTAGATTTATTTAATATTTGATTTTGTTTGATTTAAATTGTTTAATTTTATTTGTGTGTTATTTTTATTGTTATTAATTTAAAAAATATTATTTTACTTAATTTCTCAAAATTTGAAATATCAAATATAAAATACTCAAATTTAAGTAACTAAATTCTGAAAAAATATAAAAAATTATAAGTTAATCATCTTAAAATTTATTATTATTTTTTCTCTATTTCGTTCTTTTTTTTCTCTCTATTTCTCTTACTCTCACGTTACCTTTTGTTTTCATCCATCTCTTCTCTTTTCTTTATCACATCTATGGCATAAAAAATAAGGTGAATTAATTTAGAAAGATAATTAATTTTTCAAATAAAACACTTATTTTTTAATATATTTTTTGTGAAATTTTAATCTATCAGTTTTAAAAAAATAATACATAAATTTAAATGCTCAATCTTTTATGTTTTATTAAAATTAGAAAAAAACCTAAAAATTAACTATTTAAAGTGTCATATATTATCACTTTTTTAAAATTAATAAAAAGAAATTGTCACAAAAAACTATTGATGAAGGTGATAAATAGAAAATTTTATAAATCTTTTTATTTTTATTTTTAACGGTACAATAAAAGAAAAAACTAATGAAATTGTAAGAATGAAATAATTTTGTAATTCGATAATAAAAATAAAATAATAATTAATTTGATGGTACAAACGATACAAATACAATAATTTTGATAATATATTTATAAGTTTATCATATTTATAAATAAAAGATAAAATATAATACAATTTTTTTTACGTGATAAACATTCGATGAAACTTGTAATTAAATATATCGAATCATTTTAAAAATTTTATGAAACTATATATATTAATTTTAAATTCATAGACTTAATGGGTACGAATAATTGATCCTAAGTATTTGAAGGAAATAAAATTGTGGTAATTGAAATTCATAATTAAATAATTAAAAATATATCTAACCGAAACAGTTCCATGTTAAAACTTTAGCGTGTAAGTGAATTCTAACCTAAATAGAATCCTATTAAGTTATTATGCTTATTTAAATTAGATAAAGATGCCAAGAAAAAATGATTTAAAAGAATAACCGAATAAATTCACAAGTTATGTAACTTTCATGTTAAAATGTAAATGGAACGTAGAATCCTATTAAACTATTTTACTTATTTAAATTAGATAAGTAAAATAAATTGAAATAAACCATTGAATATTAGTATTTTTTTCTAACCCACTTGATGTTTTTTTTAATTTAAATTCTAATTTAACTCTCGCTTAGGGTCATAATAGTGTTTTTTTTTTCATAAAAAATAATCATAATTGATAAGACGTATAATGAAAATAGTTATTATAATATTAAACATTTTTTTTAGTCACGTGGTTCGGGAGAATAATAGGAAAAATAATTTCACTATATTTTTGACCAGGAACAGGACCTATCACAATGCCCCGAAGAAAGTAAGCAGCCCCCTATGTTGTAAGCGTGAGAGGGAGCAAATTCCTGTAACAGAGGAGGAAGAGATATGACAAGATGGATTCAACCTTTGAATCTGCTTCCGGGGTAAAACTCTTTGTGTCGGGCGTGAAAGTGCTCTTAAGATCATAGAAGTAATGCTACAGAGGCCCTATGGAGTAAGGGGATTGGGAAGTCTCCAATTCAGTAGGCATCTATGGGGGAGAATCAAGATAAGTTGTGTCTGACTGTCGACGAGAGTTTGCATTCTGTCGCTTGCGAGAGTCTGCAATCATGTGACCCGGCTTCTTGCAATAATGTCATATGATCTTGGACATGTCTCGTTGGCTTGATGCACCAATAGAGCTTCTAGATTGAAGATTCTGACCATGGGGTCGATGTCCCGAAACATGTTCAAATATAAATTATATATATAATAAAATATACAATATTTTAAATAATTAGGTTGAATTATTTTAATTTTATTTAGAAATATATACTAAAGTATTAAAAGATGAAAATTAATATCGATATATTAAATAATATAATATATAAAAATTATGTTAATATTTAATTTTTTAAATAAATATAAAAATATAAAAATTATAGTTAAATCGTAATAAAAGGATAATTATTCATAATCGATAGTTAATTGTTACATAGTAATAATAATTATTGCAGTCCATCATATCACTAACTTTCGTACTAATACTCAACAAAACATGCCATTTTCATACAAATACTCAACAAAACATGCCATTATTTGCTTCTTTCTTCTACATTCCTCCCTCTAATCAATCTCATCCCTAAAAAATAAGTGCTTGGACGAGAAACATAAAATTTCAGTCTCTCTCTCTCCTAATACATTCCTCCCTCTAATCAATCGTAATCTCAATATCACTTCTATAAATTCCTTTCTTCAATTTGAGTCAAAAGAATCCGAGGGAAAAAGAAGACAAAATCAATGAATTTACAAACTATTTATAACACCTCTAAAGTGGAACATTCCCCAAGACTTGAAAAAAAGTGAGTCGAGCTTCGTCAAAATACAGAAACATGAGGCATGTAAGAAGAGAGATAAAGTTTGTATACTATTTAACCCATAATGTACTACTATCAAAAGTGTACACTGAACAGAGACTTCATTGATTGATGTAACATCTTTGTCGTCTCTTGTAAAGTTAGCCAATATTTTATGAATGATATTGAGTCTTTTTTATCCTCGTTAAAAAATTATAACACAATTAGAATTCCACTTTAGAAATAAAATGCAAAAAATATACTTGAGTAAAAATAGGATTGTTTAATTATGTTTTTTTGTCATTTTAACTATAAATTAGTTATTATTACAATCCAAGCATATGCTTTTGTATTTGAATTTGTAACGATTGTCTACAAAAATAAAATGTCTTCTCGATATTTATTTTGTTTTTGTTTTTAGAAATAAACCTTATTAAAATGTAAATACTAAAGGAATGATATGTTTAATTAGAAATTAATATTATGTTTATTTGTTACACATTTACTCTCTTACATTACATTTAATTAAGTGTTTATTCTTATGTTGTATATTGTTATGTTGTATTGTTAGAGACTTTGTTTGTTAGTGTGTTGTTACATACTTATTTGTTAATTGTGTTGTTTCGTTAGAGATTGAACATTTTTTCATATTAAAAACGCCTTTCATTATGGTTTTCGAAGATGCTCGTTCATTGACGTTCTTGTTTGAATGGTCGCTATCGTGGGTGGCAAGTGTTTAATGACTAATTTAATGGCTAGTTGTCTCATCGCTCGTAGGCATGGTAAAGGTCTAAGAGCCTTGAAAGTTTTATATACATTTCTCTATCCTTTTTCTTGTTTTTTTGGCCATAATTGGTGGGAAGCTTTTACCATTTAGGATCACACTTTTTCAATCCATTAGTGGTCCACTTTCCTTCTAAGTATTAGGTTCGAAAACAATATAGTGTCTGTGTGATGTAGGACATAAGAGAGAATTATCTCATATTTCTCAAATATCGAATTTAGTGTAAAAAAATGTGAGATCGAGTAAGGTTTTCTTCAAAGGAAAAATACATAGTTGGTTAGTGAAAAGTCACATTATTTTGAGGAGTTCTTCTAAGTGTTGAGTAACCTGACTGGTTGATGCAAGAGTGTAATAGTTCCCATAAGAGAGAAGCCTATGTAGTTGTGTGCCATGTATCAACCGGTAGTTACAAGGATGTAATAGTTCCCATAAGTGAGAAGTTTATATGGTGGTGTGTCGTGTGTCTGCTTAGTGTTGTGAGATAGCAACGTTGATCATAAGTGAAGAGTCTATATGTTGGTATGTTGTGTGTCGACTGAGTGTTATGCAATCATAACATGTATGCATGTTATGAGATTTAACTATTAGTAGTCGATCACTTCACGTGGTGATTAAGCTTTGAGGATGAGCTCGAATCTACTTAGATCAGGTGTTGTAATGATAGTGAACGAGGATAGGATAGGATCAAGAAGGGCATGTGTCATGATTGATAAATGTATTAGATTTATATTTCTATTGAGTTGTAAACTATTTTTATTTTATTAGTCAATTGTTTGGTGTTGAATGGTTACCATAATTAATTTGTGAATGTTATGATATAGGTAGAGGTCTACGTGGATTTATATCGTTACATATGTATTATGTATGATCACATGCTATAATAATACAATCATATTTTATCTCGCATATAAGAGATCTTGAATTGATTGAAAATTCGTTATTTCTTTTTCAACATGTTTATCTAGTTCACATGTTATATGTTGTTTTTAATGTTAATGTTTGTTGCTAACCTAGGTAGGAGCTTGTGAAATATACCATCAATCATGTGTTATAGAAAATCTTCTATCTTATATACTAGTTGTTATATAGTGTATTGAATTAAACATGTTGTCTTTATTTTTATTAAATTATTTGCTTAATTCATGTTGTGAGATTTGTTTGATTGAGTTGAAATAGTGCTCACAAAAAGATTTTATGGGTTGACGTATCCACCTCCTTGTAAGTCCTTGATGCTTATATAGGTCGGAAGTTTAATTCACACACGTACAATAATTTTGACTTGTGGAACCCTCAGACCAATTGGGGTGAATTTTAACAAATTGGACATGTATCCAATTTGGTTTCAACGAAATGGGTCATCGATCGATTAAAATCCTACCAATTTGACAATTATTCAATTTACTTGGACATGTGTCCAATTCAGCTTTGATAAGTGGAATCATCGACTGATCAAAATCCGAACAGTTGGAAAATTGTCCAATTCAACTCCTATGAATGTAGTTACCAATTGGTCAAAATTTGACCAGTTGTACAATTGTCCAATTCGACTTTAAGGAATAGGGTCACCAATCAAACAAAATCAAACCAGTTTTACAACTATTCAATTAGTAGAAAATATGTCCAAATTAGCTTAGGGGATTAGGGTAATTGATCAAATAAAATTTAACTAACTGATAAATTGTCTAATTAGTTGTACATGTCTCCGATTTGACTTTGATAAATTACATTGTCGATCAATCAAACTATAACCAACTGAACAACCAATTGAATACTTGTCCAATTTTAAATGATCAAATTGTATAAATATTAACTCAAAATTAAATCATAATTTATCAATAAAATTTAAAGGTATTTTCATCATAATGATTAAAATATTAAATAAATGATAATTTTTAATTTTTAAATAATGTAAAATCATCTTAATATATAAATTTAAATAAGTTATTTTTTATATTATATACCTTATAAATTTTAATAATTAAAATATAATAATATAATAAATGGTATAAATAATTCTGTCCCTTATTATTTTATATATTAAAGATATATTTGTTAGCTGCTGACCTTTTTTTTTTTTACTCCTATACAACCGTGAGATTTTAATAAATTAGATCTTTAAATATACTTTACAAAATAATAACAATATTGCTATATTTTAAAAATGTATTGGGACAAGTTCAAATATCAATGAAAATTTCATTATATTATTAAAATGTACAGAAACAAAGGTGATTATATATATATGGCTATTTTGAATACGAATATTTTAGGTAAATAATTTTACTAATATCAAATTTTAAATAAATATAATATAATAATATATACTTTTAATTATAATCAGATATTTTTATTGATTTTAAAATTACTTATTAATTTAAATTCATATACTTAATAATATCTATACTTTAAATATTTTCATCCAAATGATAATATAATTTATCAATATTATTTATCTAAATAATTTATTATTAAAATTTGTAAAATATATGTATACATATGACCATTTTTGATGTACATAATTTTTTTTAGATAAATAATTTTAACAAATGATTTTTAAATATTGAATAAACATAATCTATGTATTTTAGTTATAATTAAATATTTTTCTTGAATTTAAAATTCATTAAAATTCTATATTTATCAACATTTAAATATTTTTATCCAAATTTCACTATATTTAAATACTTTTATATGGTTTACATTTATATTGTAATAAGATTCACATTTTTATATTTTTTTAATAAAAAATAATAATAATAAGATAATAAGATTTTTAACTCATTTTTCTGTAATCTATTTCAGAGTATTAAATTTTTTTTATAATTGAAATATACGCAATTGTAAGTTGTAACTAGAATTTAAACCTTAAATTTTCAATATGTATAAACATTAAGTCATATCTCATTCTATATTTTAGAGTAAAAATTAAACTTTGCGTTTGTCTACTTTTGTTTGTTCAATTTAACTATTATTATTTTTACTGTAAATAGGAGTCGACCAACACTCTACGAATAAGGCTTGCTAGCTTTTTAAGACAGTATACTGTTCGAATCTCTTAACATATTGGGTGAGGTGTATTAAATGTTAATTAAATTTTTATATTTAAAAATAAATATTATTTAATCTTTTATATTTTATAAAATATATTAAATAATAACAAGTTTTATTATTCATTTAATATTTTTTTTATTTTTTATGATAATAACATGTGGAATACATATGACTATTTAATATTTTTCTTTCTCTCACTTATTTTTTGAAAACACTCTGTTGCCATAAACTTTATATTATATGGTTTTTCTAGTTAATTTTTGTTAATCTGTAAAATATTTATCTCCTTTTCTTTATATTATAAACTTTTTTTTATATTATAAACTATTTAGATTGTAACATGAAATAGTTATTGAAATATAAGAATTATAAATAACAGTTTAATTATGGTTTATTGATTTTTGGGTTTGATTAGGAGTGTTTTTTTGGTGAATAATAAGCCAATACATGCAAAAAGTTATTTTTATAGTTTATTTATTTATGAAAAAAATAAAATATTTATAAAATAAAAATAATTTATTTAAGATATTAATGAAAGATAAATTTTGTATTTCTTTTACTTTTGATAGAATTACATTTTTTTTATTGACCAAATGATACATTTAATCTAATATAAGAGAAATGTGATATTTTTCTCCTTCTAATATATATATATATATATATATATATATATATATATATTTATTAAAAGATAAGCTTAAATACATCATTAGTCTTCAAATTTGGAGTAATATTGTACACAATTTTAAAATTTTTAAATCACATAATTCAATCACACAATTTTTAAACTTTTATGTCATAAAATTTTTAAACCATATAATTTATTCATCAAATTTTTAAAACTTTACATATAAGACATAAATTATATATATATATATATATAATTTGAAAATTTTAGAACCATGATTTTAAAAATTTAGGGATAATTGATTGAAATAAATTAGAAAATTTATAAAAAATAACATTTCATTAAAATTTATAACAATAAAAATAACACTCTAATAACATTGAACATTATTAAATATTAAATATGTCTAAATAGTCATAGATAAATTTAAATAACGTTTAATGTAAAATGATGTATCAATTTTTTTTAAAATACTAAAAATATATGAGCCGATCATAAATGATGATATTTTTATATTTAAAAAGTTTTAAAAAATATTATTTTTGTTATTTTTTAATATGTTATTAAATTAGAAACCAACGATGTATCATATATTTTAACCTTTAAAAAATTAATTTTTTGAAAAATTAAAATTAAATTACTCAAACATGTTGAAAATACAAAACTAAAATCATTTTTAAAAATATATGAAATAAAAAAATAAGGTAAATTTATAAAATGTCACACCAAACTTTATACATTTTTGAAATTATATTATCTAATTTTTAAATGTGACAAATGTACTACTAATCAATTAAATAGCATTATATTTTTAACATTATCGTGAATTATTTAATAAATCTTAACGTTTTTATTTACGTGAGCTACACGTGATGATTTAATCTAAATTATCATATTTTTATCATATTATCACTAGCATTATTATTTCTCAAATTCTTTCACGATTTTACAATTATCTTTCAAATCCTCTCGTTATTGAAATAAGATTAGATATATTTTATTCACTTTTTTATTGTATTTACATTCAAATCAATAACATATATAAAATTTGTTACAAAAGTTACACGAATAAATTTCAAATCAATTCAATGATAAATTCACGAAATACACTCGAATTTTAAATGTTACAAATGTTGAATCCCTTTTTCTATCAACCCTATTACAATTTAGGAGATCAATTTACTCAATTTTGTGATAAATCTCTTATGGTTTTTTTTTTTCAAATTTCAACATGGTCGTATCTCTAAAATACAATTAAAGGCAATAACAATACAACAATGCAACATCTTAATTTTTTACTCATTGTTTTCTATGCATTGCGATATTATTTTACAACTTCAACATATCCTCCTACAAATTCAAACTTTTATTTTCCAAATCAAAAACTTGAGGTTCAAGCCTTGAAATATATTCAACATGTTCATTAATTTTTCTCAATAGTACAAGAATTATTTGCTTGAATTTTGGACACATTTTTCCTTCAAACTACCTAAAGAAATTACAATACTTAATTGTAACCAACTAATTTTAATTTTCTATTCATTAGCATAGCACAATTTATTACACTTTAAAAAAAAATTCATTACTCTATTTATAAAATCGTGAGGTTGGATTCCATTCCACAGTTACAACGAGGAACCATAAGTATTCATTCAATCTTTCAATTATAAGAGGATTTGGGATAGAACTAGTAAGTCATGTGAGGATTTGGGAGACAAATGGTAATATGGTTAATGGTGATGTGATAATGAAGTTAAAGTAATGACGTGTGCCTCATGTGAAAAAAAAAAGTTATTGCCCGTTGATAAATTCATGATGGTAATAAAAATATAACTATATTTAATAAATTAATCATATATTTATTACACTTAAAAAATAAATGATAAAATTTCATAAAAAATATTAAAATTAGTGTTATTTTTTTGGGTTTATCTCGTGAAAAAATATAATCTCCAAATCAATATTAAAATATATTAATTTTTTTTAAAATAATATATTTAAAATTTATAATAATAAAACATTATATTTAATAACATTTAATTCGATTTAATTTGATAACGTTTAATTTAAATATAGTTTAATTTAAATAGTATTTAAAGTTTAATAATATATAATATTGTTTTGTTATTGAAAATATGGGTTTAAATTTGAAATATATTATTTTTATTATTATAAGTTTTAATAATATAATTTTTATTTGTTTTCCGAATATATTTTATTCCGCTTGCCCTAATTTCAGTCCCTCCCAATTGCTCACCAACGCCGCACGTCAATTTCGATACCGCCGGCCATTCAACTAATCTAGAAGTCTCCATAGTTCATATTCTTGCCGTCCTCCATTCTCCGATCTCTGTTCTCCGCTCTTCGTTTTCTGTCAGCACATCTGCCTCTTCTGTTATATGTAAGTCACTCAGTTTTTGATTCTCATAGCTGTTTTATTAGCTGGTCTTCTATGATTTATTCTTAGTTAGGTTTCATCATTCAAAATTGTTATTATCAACTTTATAATACGTTTGAAGGTCCTTTTTCCTTCTTGTGCTTGTGTTATAATTTTTTTGGTTAACTATTTTCATTTTTTTTAATAAAAAAGTTTTAGCAGTATGAGAGTTATCCGGTTTGCTTTACGGTCTGTCAACGGTGGCATATCTCACCGATTTCAGCGTCCCCAAGTAGCGAGAACCCTCTCTACCGATGTAACCTCAGGTAGTTGTTTTTTATTTATTTCTTTTTTTTGGATTTTGTTATGCATCTTTCAAAATTTTGCTTGATTTCTAATTAAATGTGAATATTTTATATTCAATTGAGATAGTTTCAGCGGGAATAGTTTTAAGCTCTAGGATTTGTTTTGGAGTTTAAATCTCAAGTAATTATGGCGATTAATTTTTCTGCTCCATTTGATCCAATACCTGAATTTTTCTATTGAGCTTGAAGTTTTGTTTATACTTATTTATAAATGGTTGGTCATGAATAAATTGGAGAATTTTCTATTAATAATATTGAATGCATCATGTTGTTAATCGTCTTTCTGTAGTTCAGTTGACATTAGGTCTCATCTTCTTTACCTTTACTTTCTCGTATCAGTTAGAATGATATAAAATTGAACTCTTCCATTTGGTTGATATTTAGTTGATTGAGTGGTTTATGTGTATAAATGTTTGTTAAATACATATGAAACAGTACGCCATTATTCCTTTTGATTTATGAACTCTTAGTGCATAAAATGCTCTGAACCCCAAGGACAACGTAATTACTAGTAAAATAGTAGAGAAATATCATTGTACCTGCATCATGCATGAAACAGTACATGTTCAAAAATGGTTTTTTATTTCAATGCATTCTCTCAGGAAAATGAACACTGTCCAGAGCCTTGTAGGTAATGAAAGGGTAACAAATGCCTGTCTTGCTGGTTCTTATGCATGTAATATTTTATTTTATATCCTTCACAATCAAGCCTACTCTAGCGTAATTCTAACGGTGTTAGGGAGGGGATTTGAACCTGTGTTGTTTCCCAGGCACCACAAATTGGCACCACTTTGTTATGGGGCTGTGGGCTGTGGGCTGTGGGCTGCATGCTGTACTTAGTATTAGACAAAAGCGAGGTTATTAATATTTACGTGAAGAAAGTGCTTTCAGATGACTTACTATATTTGTCTAATCCTCATGTACAAGTCATCCTCGAAAATAAGACGGAAAGTTCCTATCCTTTAGGCTCTCTGACTTTTGTCATTTACCATATTACCCTTTTATTGGGTTTTAGTGCCTGTGATAGAATTCAATTACTTTACAGAGGACTAGTGGATTCATCTTGTGCACATGCTCTACTTTGGCTTCTTTGGAATTGCTTCAAAATTGTTTTATGATCTTTTTGGAGTTTAATGCCAGGAGTGCCTCTTATTTATGCCATGTGTTTCTGTTCACTTTGAAGCAGGTGGTGGAATGGATGATGGGCAACGTGCTAATTCAGGTGAATCTGTTAAGGATTTTGGGCATCATAAATTTGGAGACAGTTTTGGCAGAAATTCAAAAGAAGAGTCTTTTTTGGAAAAGCTTGGTAGACTTGGGAAGGGCCCTGGATATGGCTCAAAATTTAGCGGTGGAAGTGGTTCGAGTATGCTGGATGGTCTAGATGAAAGTTTCAACACATTATCAGATGGCATGGATGGGAAATTAAAGAAAGCAGCAGCATATTTTGATTTTGATCCTGAGGAGTTTGATAAAGATGATTATGCTTTCAGATCAGATATGAAATTTTTTCCTAAGATGAGTTATGACATCAAGGCATGTAGCATTAGATGTCAGGATAATTTATCTTTATTTCTCGTACTCATCTATTGCTAATTGCTATATCTCATTGTAATTTTTTGGGTTTTTGTTGTTTTATGGTGTTCATTTGTTTCTTACTTATTATTTTTTTCTGCTCTGTTGCTCAATTTTAATTGTCTTACTCGGTGCCAGTACCTCCTTTATTCTCGACTGAATATGCTGTCTCATATAAGTTGTATATGGCTTTGTTTAGGATCTTGATTTGACCAAGCCAGGAGTTCATAAACCCTTAAAAAGGTTTGAGTTTGAAGTTACGACAGAGGAAGTTCTGAGAAAAGCTGATTTCAGGGTAAGCATGTGTGAGTTTATACTTATAGTAAATGGGGATTACTATTGACTACTTTGAGAATATAGATGAAGTTCTTAGAAAAGCTGATTTCAGGGTAAGCATGTGTGCGTTTAGCTTACTTTCATTCTTGTTTGATGAGACTAGGATAATTGTGATTACAATATTCAGCATGACACATCTGAAGAAGGATGATATTCTTTTCATTCAGCGTACTTCTCACTATAGTTATCTAAAATTTGCCATAATTTTTTTGTGATTAAATTGCAATCTTAAAATTCCGAAGATAAATATGTAGCATTCATCTTATGTTTTTGGGCTATCTTTATCCAGGCCATACAAGTTGTACTGTTCAATTATCGTTGATATAAGAGTTAATATTCTGCTGGATTGAGGAATGAATTTGCTATTAGGGCTCTTGATTCTATATGGTCAAAGATATGGACGTGATAACTAGTAACTTCTACAATGAAAATGTTGTCAATTCAGATATTATGCTCTGAGTCTTTCTATTTTTGAAAGAATACTAGTTATCTGATGATATAAATTCGTTTTGATTCTGATGGCATATTTGATTGGTTTATTAGACCAAGTAAGGGAATAGCTATTCCTTTTCATTTGTTCGTTTGCAATTCCATGGAAAGATCAATTGCTTTGTTGAGGAAGAATTAGTATTCTTCTCTAAACGAGAATAATAGTTGTTCCTTCTCCTAAAAAAATAGGATTTAATGCATTTTTACTGAGAAGTTTTTTAAAATATCTCAATTTGCTTGCATGAGATGTAGTGTTTTTGGGAAAATTAATAATAATTATGTTCTATTCTATTTTCTACAGTAATATATAAGTGACTAGCGAACATTGGAATATGAATTACAATTACTTTTCCTAATTGACCAATAATTTCAATTATGTGAACCAAAAAATGCCCTGAGTGTGCTATTTCTCACAGAATGTTAGGTTCCTTGCAAACTTCATAACAGAGGCTGGAATTATTATCAAAAGAAGCAAGGTAAAATAAGTTTATATTCATCATCATTTATACAACTCATGAAATTTTCCTCATTCTCTCTCTTTTCATTATCATGTAGACTGGCATTAGTGCCAAGGCTCAAAGGAAGATTGCTAGGGAGATCAAAACTGCTCGAGCTTTTGGTCTAATGCCATTCACTACAATGGGTACAAAGTCGTTTGGTTTTGGGAAGAATATGGAGGATCTCGACGAAGATTTTGAATATGAAACTTTTGACAGTATTGTGATGACTAATGCAGAAGAAAAGATGCTATAAGGTACTTGTTAGAGGGCTGAGAATCTATGCTATCATCTATGGATGGTTACCAAGTTAGCAAAAAAGTACGAAAGCAAGAAAGAAAAAAACGAGGAATTAATTGTTTGAGTTCCAATTTGTATCTTCCCGTTCTATAATTTATCAGTAATGGCCAAGATCGTTGCTCAGGGCATTTGAAGCTGGATAGGTCATATGGTGCAGAACATGTAATCCTGCGTTGTAATGAAGTTTTGGGTTTGCATTTGTTATCTTAATTAGTCATGTAATAATTGTCCATGACAAAAGTTCATTTGATGTTGGTGCTTGAACCAAATATGTAACTTGGGACTGATCAGAAGCAACTGCAGGGACTAACTTTTAGGTGAATATTTCTTTATTTGGAAAAGGTCGAATACTAATTTTTAAATGCTTACAGATCTTTTGTTTAGTTGCAAGCATGTGTTTAAATTCGTCAAACAACACACACACACATATATATTATTTGGAGAATACAATAAAAATATCATATTTGAAATTTATAATCACAAAGGTATCATTTCATATATTTAACTAGTTATTAAAAAAACACATCTAACTCATATTTTTACTATTAAAAAATAATCTAATTTAGTATATTATTTTATATTAAATATAGATTAATTTAAATTATATTTAATACTAAATAACTTATAATTGAATTATGTTGAATTTTATCAATGTTATTTGTATTATAAGTTTTATGGATAAATTTTTTTTTTTTGTAATTTTTCATTTTTTCTTTTACTAATGTGTTTGTTATTATTTAAGTGGCAATGTTTAATATTAAATTTTGTTCAATTTAATTTCGTTCAGTATTAGTATTATTTTTATTGCTCGACGACACGTGTAATTTCCCTTTCTTTTCTAGGCCTGTTTGGTCAAGTAATGTCATGGATGTTAAGCTTGAGGTTGACAATGCGCAACCAACCACACAATAGGAAGTTACGAACTACCGATTTTATGAAACCGTCTAATGTTCTCAAAAGTATTCGCAGTGTTTCAAAAAAAAAAAAAAATACAAATTAGATTGGATCACGAGATAGTATTTGTATATGTGGTAGGGCAAAAGCCACACACCATATATAGCTAGCCACCAATAACTTTAGGCTCAGGCTTCGTCTCACAAAATACTAAAGAGCATGAGGTCATGCTTGAGTTCAGCAAACCTAAAACTATCACATAAACCACAAGCAAAGATGTAAGATCAATTTCGCTCATTTGCAACCCTACAAGGATCACAGAAATAAAGAGAACCTAATTGATATAAATCTAAGAGTAATTATTAATTGTTCATAAAGTAGCGTTATATATACTCCCAAAAAACTGCTTTCATCAAACAAGCATATGAATGGTCTGTAGCAATAATGAATAGTTTATTATATTATCTTAAATAACTGATCACGATCAATCCATCCTCTCGTGTCATTGTATATTCCAATATCAATGAATAATTTCACGCAATCCTTAATTAGAATCAATCCTTACCACATCCAGATACAAATCTTCCAACTTTCAGCAAAGTAAGAATCAGCCGACGGAATTGAAGTTAACTAATTGATAGTTGAAGCAAACACTAAGATGACAAGAGAGTGGCTTCATCAATTGTATGTGCTTCAACTCTTGACAACAGAGTGAAAACCTTATAGACAATATACACCAATTATATTTTATCAAGTATTTGATATTTGTCTTTTTTTTTTAAATAAAAATTACACTAATCTTAAATTTCATTGACAGTAATATATTATCACATGTTTCGATTTCAATTTCAATTAATAATTTCTCTTGTATATTGATATGCATGTATGAGTGACACAATTGAGCAAATCCATTCAAGCTTGTGATGACTGCAAACATCTTTAGCAAAATGCTAATACAAAAGCTTGAAGCATTAATAACAATCAATTCCAGAATTACAGAAACATTGATGAAAAAGAAGCATAAATGCAAAAGTACCAGCAAGTAAACTTTAGAGAGCTAAAGGACAATAAAAGCAAAAATACTATTTTGTGCGATATGATATAGTTCATATAAAATTCATCTAAACAAGGGCCTTTACCATTGAAGACTGACTTAAAACAGAGAGAAGAACAAATCCTTTTGCCTCATTACCTTCATAGCTTCTACCACCATCATAGTTCTCACTCAGACCTATTTGCAAACCTCTCAACCTTATCATCAGTAAGGTTAATCCCCACCATAGCCTCACCCAATCCACAGCTAATATCAGCAAGCACATCTGGGTCACTGTAATGAGTCACTGCCTGAACAATAGCCCTAGCCCTCCTTGCAGGATCACCACTCTTGAAAACCCCCGACCCGACGAACACGCCGTCGCAACCCAATTGCATCATCAACGCAGCATCAGCAGGAGTAGCCACCCCACCAGCAGCAAAGTGCACCACAGGCAACCTCCCCAGCTGTTTAGTTTGCATCACAAGGTCATAAGGCGCTGCAATCTTTTTCGCAAATGTGAAAACTTCATCATCGTCCATGTTCCTCAGAACCCTGATATCCCCCATGACCGACCTCACATGCCTAACCGCTTCAATAATGTTGCCGGTACCGGCTTCCCCTTTGGTCCTGATCATAGCAGCACCTTCTCGAATTCGGCGAAGGGCTTCACCGAGGTTTCGGCAACCACAAACAAATGGGATCCGAAAATTGTGTTTGTTTATGTGGTTGTCTTCGTCGGCGACAGTAAGAACCTCGCTTTCATCGACGTAATCAATTCCGATGGCTTCTAGGATTTGGGCTTCGACGAAATGACCGATACGGGCTTTCGCCATGACCGGAATAGTGACGGCCTGCTTGATCTCTTTGATTAATTGCGGGTCGGACATTCTGGCCACACCGCCTTGGGCACGAATGTCGGCGGGAACACGTTCTAACGCCATAACAGCGCATGCACCGGCTTCTTCGGCTATACGAGCTTGCTCTGCGTTAACGACATCCATGATAACGCCACCTCTGAGCATCTGGGCAAGACCCACTTTAACAGAGAACGGGGATTTCTTCGTGGTTTCGCATATGGCTCCGTTACCGTAAACGGTGACTACTCCGCTGTCAGCCATTAAAGAGAGAATGAGAGAAAGAAGATGAAGAAATGAATGTTAAAGAGGATTGCGACAGAAACAGAGAGAGCGATGAGAAGACGAGGAAATGAGAGAAGGTGGTAAATAGTTGATAGTGTATATATAACCGGACCGATATTAGGGATTCCTGTTTTTCAATTATTATTATTATTATTATTATTATTATTATTATTATTATTATTATTATTATTATCTATCTTTTCCTTTCTTGCCAAACAAGTGCACTCCAATTCTGTCCTCATGATTGAGAATATTTTCTGTCAGTTTCTTTTTCATTTTTAATTTTAGAGTAAGTTATATGTAACTTATATTAATAGATTTATATTATTTTATATTTTATATTATAAAATTTATGGTTTAGTCTCGTATATTATGTAAAAGTTATAACAAAAAAAGATATATTTTATTATTTATTTAATATTTTAATAATTTTTATAATAGATATCATAACAAAAAATTATTTTTATTTATTAATAAAATAAAATATTAAAAATAATTTAATTTATTTTAAAATATTAATAAAAAATTAAATAATATATTTTTAAAGAAACTAAATGATCTATTTCATTTGTGAGATATTTTTCTTTTAATTTTATTCACATTACCAAGATTTAAAAAAGAAAAAAAGGGTGATACTTTTCATTTTCAGTGTTGTATTTTAATTTATAGAACACTTAATCTGATACTTATACCAGGTTAGTCATTTAAATATTGTTTTGAACTTTGATCACAAAATTAAGAAAATATATTGAGAAAATTTGAAATAGAATTAAAAAGCTAAAATTTAAAAAAACCAAAAAAGTCGATTCTGATGAATACATAAGGTAGTACTAGTGGTTTTTGCTTCTTCACTGGGATGGTCTTAAAACCTGCATCTAACTCTTAACCCAGAACATTGTAGTTAGAGGATTACTTATAAGGAAAGATTGCGCTTTACTCTTAACGCCGACTTAACATCCCTCCACACGTAAGTCAGGATTCTGACGGTCGGATTCTGACGAGGCGATGAGTCTGAGGAAGCGAAACTTTTTGATACCATAAAGATTTACGATGTGAGAGACAAGCGGGAGAAGCATTACTAGATTGTGAGAGAACATGTTTAAGAAGACCTTGAGTTCTTGAGTAGAAAGTAAATTTGTCATGATTATCCTCGGAAGTAGCGGTGATAGATGAGTTACTATTTTTACGAAGCGTGTTGAGAGGGATTCGAGGAATCTTGAGAGAGGATTCGAGGAATCTTGAGAGAGGAATCGAGAGGATTCCGAAAGCAATCTCTATTAAAGTGTCGTGGACCCTTGTGACAATATATACATACCCGAATGGGACATGTAAAGCTGTGATTGGGGTTGTGACGGTAGGTGCGACCTTGATGTTTGAAGTCTCTTTAGAACCTCCTTTGGGGCGATAAAGGGGTGGCAAGAACAGAATCTGTATGATGAACTTTGAAAACCCCATCCGAGTTTCTTCAGGAAGCTCGATCCACGATATCTAAGGATGGAAAAGGACTCAGATGGAGTAAGGAAGCCCGAAACGAGGTTCAAATCGATCATGGAGAGCCATGAGAAAAATAACAAGACGCGTTGGTGATTACGGTAAGTTGCAAACATCTCGGCATCAATCTTGTTCGTCAAGTTGGTTCGAAAGAGCGAGTTGATCCCAAATAGTATGCATTTCGAGAGAAATTGGTTAATGGTTTGATCACTTTGGCGTTTGGTATGAAGAGTTGTTAAAAGTTGATATTGGTTGGCTAAATCTGTTGTAGTAAAGCGAGCCTCGAAGAAATTCCCAAACTTCTTCAGCGGTGTCAAACGCCCAAATTCACCATGAATGGAGGGTAAAGTGGTGTTACGGAACCAGGTAATAATTTGATGATGTTTACTCTCCCGTCTTGAGCGATCACGAATAAGGAGTTGTTTTGATGGTTTCTTGGATGGGTATAGAGATATCACCAGGTTATGAAACGCCATAGCTAGCGTCCTTTCAAGAAGCTTTTCATTGCTTGTGCTGTGCTAGGTAGTTAGTATCATCGAGGTGGTAGAGATTTGTTTTAGGATATTATTTCGGTCCATTTTAACGAAATAATGGAGGAGATATAAAGCAAATATATAGAGACAGTATAAAGGAGATATCCTTAAAAATGAAAAGAGGAGTTGAAAACAAGCCTGGAACCGGGTTGAGGTGGTGGTTGAGGAGAGCCGATTGAGGAGAGCCGAGTTGGGTAGGAAAGTGGAGGTGGCCGGGTTGGAGCCGATTGAGTGGGGTTTGGAATGAGGCGGGTTGAGGTGGCCGGGTTTGGGCGAGGAAGAGGCGAAGTATTGATAGAAATTTTAGAGGGATATGAGAGGCTCTGATACCACAAGAAGAGAGATAAGAAGAAAGAATGATTTAATGTTGTATTGGTGTGTTTAGAATGTCATGTAGAACCCTATTTATAGGATTGTAACAAGTGTGAAGTGAAATAGTGGAAGTGAAATAATACAAGTGTAGTACAAGTGAAGTAAATTACAATATCAAATATAACTTAACAGTGCTGAGATTAATAAAGATGATTATATTAATATTTATTCATTTTGTATTAATTTTTAGTAAATTAGAGAATAATTATCGATCACAATTTTTTTAATAATTGTTTAAAATATATTTAATTTAAAAAAATTAATATATTAACATAATATTTATTAAATTTAATTATTAAAAAATTAAAATTAATTATTTAATATGTTTTTTTAAGTAGAATAAAAGATATATAAAAATAAATAAAATTTAATGTTATTATTTAAAGTAATAAGTATTTACTATATAGAGTGTTTTTTATTTAATTATATATATATAATATAATATTAATATATATTTGATTTTAATTAATTATATTTTGATATTATAATACTATTTTCATGCAAACGTTTAAATTTTTTAGAAATAATCACGTGAATATAAAAAAAAAAAACATAACACAGCAAGTGAATGAAGAGAGAAGACAAAATTAGGCAGGAAAACTGCTATTTTTATTTTTATTTATTTATTTATTTATTCATACTTGGATTTGTTTGAAAAAAAAAAATTATTTGGCCAATGATTTTCCACGTACATCTGAATCGTGAAATCATGCAAATATAAAATAGAAATAGTGATTCTTTTCCAACCCACTAGAACCCCACATATTTTCTATATTCCAAGAAACAAAAATCTTCTCACTCTGCTCAATTTATTGTGAGGTGTGATGTGACATCATTTAGAGAAAATATTCAATATTCTATATTAATAAAATTAAAAATTAATATAATTTTTATTTAAAAATAAATTTTTAATGAAAATAAGAAAGAAAACAATAATTAATATACTATAATAAGAATAATACATAACAATTTACCTTACTACAATCAAATAAAAAAATATTTAGATCAAAATTAAAATTTTTTTTTTAAAAAGGACCTATAATTCATTATAAGTCAATATATTTATAAACTGACTTAAAATTTTAAGTCGTTTCAAGTAAAAAATTGACTTCAAATAGATTTAAAATAAAAAAATAAAAAAATAATGCCAATTGACATATATAATCGATGCTACACGTAACATTGAGTCGGTTGACACGTAGAACCGACATTACATGTTATGTATAATATTGATTTACGTGTATAATCGATGTTAATAATATTTCTTCCCTTTTCTTCTTCTTCCCGTCCTCATTCTGACAGTTTTTTCTCTGTCTCCTAATTTTCTATTGGTCCACGTGTTACCTTCAAATATTTTTGTCCATTTCTAACGAACATTTCTCACACTATCAGTTGAGTTTTGTTCTTCTCTTATTTCTTATCTAAATACACATTTTTTTAACATAACATTTAATATTTTCTTTCCCTTTTTCTTTCATTTTTTCATTATCTAGACACATTTTTCTTTTATTTTTTCACTTGTTTTATTCTTTTAAATATTTCTATAAATTATTTTACACTTATTATTTATGTTTTATTTTTTAATTTATGTTTATGTATATTATATGTTATTCATTATTTGTATATATTTTTATTTTATGTATGTTATTTATTTTTATTCAAGCTTAGAAGAAGACACCGTATTATTTATTTTAACTAATTTCATGTATTATATATATATATATATTAATTTATTTTGAATTTAATTTATTTTGAACTTATTATTATATGTATTAAATAATATTATATATTGTTAATTAATGTTATAATAAATTTATTAATTGTTTGAATTTTATATATTTATTTTTATACGATGTTTTGATTGATATTCTAATAATTTAATTATAAACTTCATATATAATAAATTATGAAATATATTGATGATTAATACATTTATATTTTATCGAGTACATATTTCATATGTTTAATATCATTAATAGAAAGTGGAAAAAAATTGAATTTCAAAATTTAGAAATGAGTAGGACTATATTTCTGGAGTTGAAATTTTATTGAAATTCTCACATAGAAATAGTAATAATAAAATCAGTATAATTTGATGTCCATATGTTAAATGTAAAAATGATAAATTTCATGATGTTGATGATGTGAAATATCACCTTATCCGTAGTGATATTCTTTTAAGTTATAAATATTGGTATTATTATGAAGAAAATATTGATGTTATTCATATGAAAGAGATAAATAAGGATGTGAATAGATTATAGACATCTTATTAGAATAGACACTCCAAACATAATGTACATACATAAAATATGTTTCATGATGTGGAAGATAAACTACATAAAGATGATCCTAAAACATTCAAAAAACTTTTAGAAGATGCTAAAATTTGTTGTATTCAGAATGCAATAAATACACTAAAATTTCATGATTGATTCATTTGAATAATATGAAAGCAAAAAATAGTTTTTCTTATAAGGGATATACAAAAGTACTAAATGTACTAATAGATATGTTTCTGAGAGTAATGAGTTATCATCTTCAATGTATGAAGTAAAGAAATATCTAAGTCGATTTAACATGAAATATCATAAGATTCATACTTGTCCAAATGATCGCATTTTTTATAGGAAAGAATATGAGATATTAGATGATTGTTCGGTGTGTAAAGAATCAAGATGGAAGCATGATACAAATGAACCAACACCTGAGAAATATATGCATACCCGTAAAGGTTCTTTGGTATTTTACTCTCATTCCTCGCTTTCAAAGGTTGTTCAAAAGTAAAGAGACATCATTTAGAGAATCAATCTGATGATAGAATGCTACGTCATCCTTCAGATTCTCCAAATTGAAAAGTAGTAGATAAAGTATTAACACTTCAGAGAAATCAAAAATTGATAATACCTTGGCCATTAAAGTTTGAACAAGATCAAGATCATTGAATGTTGGTAATCCTTGATCTATATGGTAATCATATTTGATATTGTGACTCAACTTCCATAGAATTAAATAAAGACACAAAAACAATTATTAAAATGTAAGAGTTATAACTAGTTATTTTTCTTCTATTATTATTTGTAATATTGAATAAATGACTAATTGTTTCTACTTTGATAGGGTATGAAAGTTGTGGAATAAGAGTAAGAGCATTGTCCTTAAAAAATCACATAAGCTTATATGAGATAAAATTATGGTATGTAAAAGCGAATATTAATAATGAATTTTATTAATTTAATGAATTGTATAATTGAATAATAAAGATGTTCGAATTGATAAACCATGTACACTTATTTTTTGTATTTTTCATAACAAAATGATAGAGTTATGTGTGGTTACTTTGTTATGAAATTTATGAGCGAAATTATCTCAAATATCAACATGTCAATTAAAGATATGATAATCTCTTTTAATAATATACTTTTTTAACATATAAGTTATTTTTAATGAATTTATGATGTTAATTATGAAATAAGTTTTCTTAATTTTCGTTATAAAATTATTATTTTGACTTTAAATACATGTAGTTCTTTAATTGAAGTAAAACAAGCTATCATAAACAACTTTTTGAAGATTTACGAGAAGAATGAACGAAATACATGTTTCAAATTATAAAGTCGTAAGAATATTTAAAAGAAGAATCTAATGATATTAAATAATATATGTATCTTATTATTATTATGTGCTTATCTTGTAAAATCATAATTATATATAATAATGGATATATGTAATTTTATATCTAATATGTCATGCACATGTATATTTACTTATAATATTTAGTGATATTTAAATTAAGTTAAATTTGTATATATGTATTGTATATAAGTTGATTTTGTTATAATTTTAGTAATTGATTAATATCTAGTTTTTAAAACTTTTTATACTCTTTTATACATATTTTAGTTTTTTAAGTTTATATTTGATTTCACACGTACAGGGAGAGTAGCAAAAAAATAATAATAAAAATATGTTTAAAATATATTTTATATTAATTATATTATTTTTGTTATTATTTATTGAATATTTATTTTAAAATTTTTTAATTAATTTTAAATTTTATTAATACCAAGTATCATCCAATACTTATTACTCATTAAAATGTTCAGAAATAATTAACTTGAGTGGGAATAATTCTATACCAAAAGTTTCCAATCTGTCGGTTTAGTAGTAAAAAAAAAAAAACACTAAAAATGTCACGTACTTGTCAATTGTCAATTGTTTGTATCACCTAACACACACACACACTTTAACACTATTATGAAATTTTTGTCTAAGAGAATTAATTACACTCTAGCTAGGGAAATGCGTTACATACATTAAAACAGCTGATCTTATATTCACGACTCAAACGGTGAAAACCTTCCTCACTTTCTTCATCTTCCTTCTGCATATGCCTCTTCTGCAATTCTGCAATATTAATAAATAACTTAGGGTTTAATTATGTTTTTGAGATACTGTAAAAATCATGGGCAGAATTAGAGAAATGATGTTTCTAAAACTAGAAAAAAAAAATCGATGTAAGAGTAATTTAAAATTTATATTCACAATTTAATAATTGAATTATTTTATATGATAAATTTAATCCATTATTTTTGAGATTTTAGTTATTTTAAATAACCACACATTTATAAGATTGACGGCATAATTTAACGATAAAACTACTTATAATGATTAGTGTGATCATTGTATAGTATTTTTATGAAAAAACTTTGTAATTAAAATTAATTTTTTTTATCAAAAACTATAAAAATATATTTAACTAATATTTATTAATAACTATCATAGCTATATGTTTTTTATATATAAAAGATATTAATGATTTAAATCTCAATAATTCAACAATTTAAATTATATATATATATTTAATTGAAAAAAAACAAAAGTATATTAAAGATAATAAAAAAGCTTTTAGAAAGTAATTCACTTTGTAAAAGCTTAATGCTAAAAATTTCATTATTTTTAGAATTATAATATTTTTATCACAAAAAAGAGTATAGATTTAAATTTCTTTATATATATATATATATATATATAGGCTATACTTATTGCACACACATGTTACCACTCCACATTATCCAATATTGAATTTGGTCCTAAACTTGATTGAATTAGTATAACTTCTACATTTTAACTTAAATAATTAGAGATCATAACTCTTTTACTTTGACAAATTCAAATATTATTAGGGGTATTAAATAAATCAAATTAAATATTAAATTGATTAAATTAAAATTTAAGAATCAACTCAATCAAGTCATTAGTATTGATGTACTAAATTCATCGTTCAATACAACTAATAAACTAGAGTTATTTTATAAATATCTCGATGAAGATTAATACTACTCAAATTTTTTGTCAAAATTTCTAACAGGGTTCCAACACCTCCAAACCCTCATATGAGGCTGCCCCTAGTAAAAATGCTTCTGACTACAAAAGCACTTCAAAATCAAAAAGTATTTTTTGTAGAAGTGCATTCATGTCATTTAAAAACATTTTTTATGCTTCCTGATAAAACCACTAATTATTCGCATCTCTTGAAATAGCAAGTGATTTAGCTTAAAATTTCAATAAAGCTTAGGGTCTATTTGTTTCTACTTCTATAATATTATAAAAGCGCTTCTCACATAAAAAAAAACCTAAGGACCAAACAAGAAAAAATTATTATAAGCGCTTTCAAGACTCAGTAATAACATATCATGTTTGCTGACATAAGCACATGACTTCTTCCTAAAATTACTTATGTTTGAAACCACTTTTAACATAAGCACAACAATGATTACATAAAAAAGAAAATTAGTAAACATGATATTCACAAACCTTTTTCCACATGAAAAACAAGCAGCACAATGTCCACAAGGAAGAAAGAAGCATTCTCTGGGTGCATCATAGCATGTGACACAAAGACGGCACAAATTGTGACTATTTTCCTCTTCATTTACTGAGATAAGTGCTTCTTGCTCCTCTTCATCATGAGAAACAGAATCATAAGATGATCCCAAGCTTGAAGCATCATCATCTTTATGTAAAAGCAATGGGGTTCTTTCATTTGCCGTTTGCCTTTCATAAAATCCCCTTCTGTAGTAAGCTGTGTATGGGCCTATTTTACAAAATCTAAAGGCTAATGCTATCACTACTGTCATCAAACCTGTTGAGAGATATATAAAAGAAAATGTGAACTTAGATGTTACATAACTATGAGTTTAATTCATGAGTAAAAATGTATGAAGATTAATAAGAAATTACCTGATCCAATAAAATAGATAATCCATCTATGTTCATAAGACAATTTCACATTCCAATTATCAACAGAAGTTTCCTGCAAGAAACTAAAGTATGTTCATCACACTTTTACTTATGACATAATTTTGTACTTTATCCTTCAATTCTTCCTCAATTTATTCCGGATCAAATTAATTGTAGTTCAAATTTTAGAAAAAATTGGAACTTTAATAAGATTTTGGACTAAATCAGTTAAAAGTAAAAAGGTAAAAGACTAAATTTACAAACGAGATTAAATTTACCTCGTCATGACTTGGAGATGTTAAAACAACAGTGTTTGTTCCTAGTAGAGAAAGCTTCAAGCTACATACATGATTGGCAAGTGAGCACTCGTAA